>CM067069.1:12412827-13026577 GCA_033980235.1 Diadema setosum | reverse complement strand
TTCATACACAAAATATCAATTCTTCCAGCAATCATATGATTGTCTTGTATTCTGCTTCATGCATGCATGACAATGATAAAGAAATCGACAGACTAAATCGAACTGAATCAAATTAAATCTTAACATGAAATAGCTCCCTCAGAGGTGTGAAGCAAGGCATGGATAGAAACTTGGTGTCATGTATCATCATGAACAGGGAACAAGAAAAAAAAAAATATATATATATAACGTAAATCACACTTCTCACCATCCCAGAGGGTCTTTTATGGTACCAATGACTTCCGAGGGCTTGGGTCGAACTTCTGCAGCGATGGGCTCTGTTCCTTTCTCATCTTGTGACCAACACTTCAAAACAAGGAAAGGAGGGCATAAAAAAAAACTGTGTGAAACAGCTAAAATAAAATCAATACAGGGATGAAGCCCATTACAAACAATTCAATGACTAACTGAGGTGTGAACAGAAATAGTATCTGATTAAAAATTACCCCATATACCAATATAGAACATAAATTACAACCAAAGGACAGACAAGAAAGTAGATAAATGTGCACTTGACATCAGGCTTGATGATTATTGGAGGGAATAACTTGAACAGTTATCATTACAGCTAAAACTCACCACATCTGTGTAATCCAGAATGTCTCGAGCTTCTTTGCCAAGGATGTTGACCATAAAATCCAAAGCAATGGCCTTCCTTTCATCCATCTACAGACCACAAGAGTGATAAAGGGAGAGTTAGTTGTAGTAGCACCCCAATGGGCATAGTATTACACCTACATCAAGAGCTTTGGGCAATGTTCAGAGGCTGAAAAACAGCTGTAGGCATTCTTCTCTGAAAAGCATGCCAAAATGTTGAAAAATACAAACTTATATTTGGCTGCAAATAGCAGGGCAATACTAAATACCTACAAATGTACCTTATAAAATGCAAAGGTTACATAAAACACAAAATGTTTGCATCCTCTGCATGTTCTTTAATTCTTTCTTTTCTGAAATGATGAAGAATTCCAATACAACCAGTTCTCTCATATTTAGGTCTCCTACAAATTGTCTTTAAGGCTTTATCAGAATCATTACGATTGCAATGAAATGAATTCTGCTGACATTTGAATACAAAATGAAATTCAAAAGAAAAGCATCAAATACGAACAACCAATATCAAATTCAAAAGTCATCCAAAACAGAAATATGAGAATAAATTCCGCAGTATCGTCGCAGCGTAACAGGTGCGTAAGTGTAGTTTTGTATCACGATTACTTTCATCAGAAAATGCTGTCTATCAAGACTTGTGAAATTCAACAAGAGGATGATGTCGAGACTCCGCAACTCACAGACAATGTAGCAAAGGAGGGCGCCCCGAAGATACCAAAGAGGGCGGGACTGCCACTGGGGGTGGAGGTGTCAAACAGGGCAATGATGGGGTGCTCTCTGTCGTCTTTGAAAGTTGCCAGTGTCCCCGACATGCTTAGGAGCTCTCCTGCCTGCTTCTTTTCTCGCCAGAAATTCTACACCAAAAACAAACAAACAACCAACCAAACAAATCCAACATTTTAAGAAGCAAACCCATCTTCAGTGAATTTCACATACTTTTAATCTTCACTATCAAGATTAGAATTATCTTATAAGACAATAATATCACCAGCTTTCATGTTTGACCTGACTTCATGTATTTTGTTTCTGGTTTGTTTGTTTCTTTTTCTTTTTTTTTCATAAATGATCTTTACTCCAAAGATATTTGATGGCAAAATCAGTTGAGCGAAATCTCTACATATATGGGGCTTTTCTTTGTGATCCTTTCTTGTTATTGCACTCGGTGTCAACAGGCAGAATTTTCTGCATTTGAGTAAATCATGGGGCAAAAGAAAGGAACAAACTATAATATTACTCCATTTTAAATCTGGCATTAACAGAGTAAGTTGGAAAAAAACAGACAGGCAAAATATTCACTGAAATTAGACACAAATGACAAAATTCATGTAATCTCGTCCAACATCCTCAAACTTCACTGATCAATGCTTTTAACATGAGGGATACTGCATTCACTAAATTCACATGTATATTTGGGGTAAATGCCCCTTTGATCATTGTGAAATAGCCAGTGATCAGTGTATAACTTTTGAAGTGCTTCAAGTTTATGAAGAAGTGAAAGAAACATGTCTGATGTATATGGAAATACTAGTATAATTGTGCTATGGTTGACAAACAATGATGGTAGAGGACTTATTGTGAACTCAAATATCAGCTACCATGCGATATTCCACAGAAAGGCAGTCTAGGAAAAAGGATTTCCTGAGGATAACTTTGTAGACTGAGTTCAAAATGAAATTGCTGAAACGTACATTTCACTTAAAAAAAAATAAAAATTAGGCAGCATATGGTATACAATTTGTATTTGTCTCACTCAATGCAATATTGGGTAATTACATATGTGACATGTCTATCACACAGCTTCAGGCTGATTAATATTTAGTCCCACATGTGTGTCATGATCCTATGTTGCTGATTTTTTTTCCTTCCATGGTGGAATCATTTTTCATGTTCAATAATATAATTGGCTGTCAACATCATTTTTCACATGATGGACAACATGGATCAGTTTCTTTGATGTATTCATGAAAAAAACAACAACACACAAAATGTATTCTACAGTAGACCAAGCGATCGTTGAATTACTGTCCCACATGTGTTCTACTCCTTCAAGCTTTAGGAAATCTACTGTCTTTGGTGGGTTTTTTTTTTTTTTAATGGTAACATCAGAAATCCCAGCTTAAACATGATGGATGGGACAGGAATGGGTTTCTTGCAAGGATTTTGTGATAAGAAATTACTTGCATAAGAACACAAAAATTGGTGTCTTTATACTGTGCTTAATGTTACCTTCTGATAGGTGGCTATGAAATGGACGCCATAGCTTCCAATCGCAAGAGTTCTCGGTACAGGAAGGCTTGGAATAAGTTCTAGTTTATCTGAGAAAATGTAAGCAAAAATAACACAAATCTTTATGACAGCAACTGCAGCTTGCACATGAAAGAATTAATTAAATTTAATGTGCATAAACTACAAATCAGTAATATAATCATAACACTTAGGAATCAAAACACTTATAAAGTCCTTACCTCATAAACAACTTTATTATGCTAACACTAACTAATGATTATCTTTTATTGGTTACATCATGGCATAATTCACTGCCAAGCCTTGTATATTACATATCATCCTTGATCGTATTGTTTGCAAATTCATGTCATAACCCATGAAACTCCAGGCCATTTAAAAAAAGACAACATAGGAATAACGCACATTAATGCCATCATAATGTATTTTTTTAATCAATTGTGGAATGCAGAATTGGTGTCACAGACACATCGGCACCATAGTGAACAAATCGCACACTAGTACTGATTGAAACACATGAATATTAGATAGATATTGGGCATGTAATGGAACAAACATAATTATCCATTAAATAGGGTTTAAATGCTGTTGATGGGCTTGTAGCACTTAAAGTTCTGAGGTAAGAACTATTCCATACATCCAAAACAACAAAAGTCATCATCTGTGCCACATGTACAGTATAGCTTCAGACAGTACAAAAAATGATACACATCAGTGAGGACATATTAAGAGTTAAAGCTAAGGTTCAAAGTATGACACATTCATCAATCATAGTTTTGAGATTCTGGTGTTGAGGTCAAGGGGTTGTTTAGCATTGCATATAAACAAACCTATGTTCGGACTTGGGATTGCCATTACCACCCTCTTGGCCTGGTACTCTTTGCCCGACTTGGTCCTGATGGTAGCCCTGGTCCTATCCTCTGTCTGCTCCACCTTGACGACCGCATCACCCAGGACGATTCTCTCCTTGCCAACGCTCTCCTCCAGCCTGTCCGCCAGCTGTCTGAACCCACCCTGTGGAGGAGACATACACCGTCTTAACAATTTACACAGGACTTCAACAGCCTGTCCGCAAGCTGCCTGAACCCACCCTGCCATGGAGACATACACCATGATAGAAATTTACACAGGACTTCAACAGCTTGTCCACCAGCTGTCTGAACTCACCCTACCGAGGAGACATACACCGTGTTAGGGTGGGATTTCACGGCCGGAGCACGCGAACGATTTGCGAAGAACGCGAATGACAAAATCCAACATTCGGAAAAGTTTTTCTCCGAATGCGTTCCGACAATGAAGCCGAAGACTATTCTTGCGCAGTTTGTGCGAAGTTTCCACGACGTATGTGCGAATGTCATGTGTATCATTGCTAAAGTACAGCATGTTACGTACACGAAAAACGCGCGACGGAAATGCGAACAATGAAAAATTTCCAATAATCATGGGATAAAATGTACCCAAGGAGAGGTGGAAGCTGTCTTGAGTTGATTTTTTTTTTCTTTCCTCTATTTCTCCTTTCTTTTTCTCTCATTTTTCTATCGTGTGCTTGCCTACATTTTTTTTCCTAGGACCTATCTCCACGAGTAAAGCATTTGATTTTTTTTTTTGCAGTTCCTCCAACACATAATCTCTATAGTTCAAATGAAATTTTGCATACTTTAGCTTAATATTAAAGGGGAAGGCTAGTAACTGATCAGTGGGAATCAGTGAAAATGCTGGGAGATGATTGTTCCAATCCTTATGGGATTCATTCAAGAGTTCATTGTATATCTATTGTTGTGTGAAAATGATTTGCTTCAAAATGGTGTCATATTCAAGTAATGTGCAGTTTAATGCTTCCAGGTTAGCGTCCCTGGTCAGTGACGGAGCATTAATCTGCACATTACTTGAATATGAGACCGTTCTGAAGCAAATCATTTTCACACAACAATAGATATACAATGAACTCTTGAATGAATCCCATAAGGATTGGAATAATCATCTCCCAGCATTTCCACTGATTCCCACTGATCAGTTACTAGCCTTCCCCTTTAAGTGTATTCTGCGATTTTTTTTTGTATATCAAACATTTCTTTCTCTTTGCTAGTCTTTAATTTCTTTTGTTACTGTAGTTGTTAATAATTGTTTGATGTTTAGATGTATGCTACGATTTTTATTTGTAGAAAACGTATACGTCATACATCTCTCAAAACGTGCGCTAAACGTTCGCGAGAATGTCTCACAAGGTACGCGAACAGTTTGCGATTACGTCGTAAAATGATCGGAAAAACTTCGCAGATTTCGCGTAACATACCCGAGACATTCTCCAAAGTTTCGGAGTCTGTTTGGGGTTTCACGAACATTTTGCGAACATCGCGCGTGTCTTGCGAAGGTCTTGTGCATATGACGAGGCTTTAAAGACACTTTCGAGAACAATTCACGAGCAAATCACGACCAAGTGTGCGGAAAAAGTTCACAAAAAATTTCAAACTTTTTTTAAATTCTCGCCGAAGTTAAAACGACATTCGCGAACAATTGACGACGCTTCCGAACCCTCACGTTCGTTTGGCGATCTTTTGCAGACTAAAATACGAATGCTGGATTTTGCCATTCGCGTACTTCGCAAATCGTTCGTGTGCTCCGTGAAATCCCACCCTTAACAATTTATGCTGAACTTCAACAGCCTGTACCGCAAGCTGTCTGAACCCACCCTGCCGTGGAGATATACACTGTGTTAACAATTTACACAGGACTTCAACAGCCTGTACCGCAAGCTGTCGGAACCCACCCTGCTGTGGAGATAATACACCGTGTTAACAATTTACACAGGACTTCAACAGCCTGTCTGCAAGCTGTCCGAACCCACCCTGCCGTGAAGATATACATCATGTTAACAATTTACACAGGACTTCAACAGCCTGCCGGCAAGCTGTCTGAACCCACCCTGCCGAGGAGACATACATCGTGTTCAATAAAGGCCGTTAGCATGGGTATTCATGGATGGCTGCCCATCAGGGTGCATTTAAAAAACACAAATAGCACCAACGAATAATATGCATTGAAGCGTACGTTCATGAGTAACAGTCTACTCAAATTGAGATTCTTCGGCTGTGTGTAACTCACATAGAGATCAGTGAAAAGACTGTACACAATTTGTTACAGGGATTCTCAAATATATCCGTACCTGGCCAGCCTTTCCAGTCAATGAGTGCCCATGCTGCCGGCTCTTTAGTTATTTACACAGGCCTTCAACACACAGCAGATACACCCCAGTAAAATGTGTTTGTGTAAAATCAAAATGTATGAATTTACTCAGAAGTTGCACTGTTGTGCAGACACATAATATACCAGATGATACCAGTTTTGATGAGATATTTTCCAATATACTCCATGCTGTTCATTTTTTTTAATGTCAAGTTCATCACCATTATTATTATTATCATTACTATTATCATTTTTATCACTACTACTATTATCATCATCAGCATCATCATTGTATAAATTTTGATACAGTACAGTGGATTCCCGTCATAACAAAGTCCTCGGGACCAGCAGTTTTCTTTCCTTATACAAAAATTTCGTTTTAACCAAACACTCAAATAGATAATAAAAAACACAGAGTAGATAATGATGTGGCCTGAATTTTTACTTCGTTGTAACCAGAATTTCATTTTAACCATGTCTGTTACAATAAGAGTGCACTGTAGTCAACATGCCTGGTGCCCAGGACTTTGCAAAGATGTGAGTATACTGTATACGCCAAATATTTCATGAGGTTTTTATTTTCGTGAATTTTGGGAGTCAGGTGCCATTCGCGAAATTAAAGACACACAAAAATATTGATTCTGATCCTGATGTGACTGTGGCATACGCATGTACATTTCTCTGTTCAGTACAGGACTCCACGATCGCGAATCTAACCACTCGCGAAATCGCTGGGAAGTCCCGATTCGCAAAAATTTAGACTCGTGAAATATATGGCGTATACAGTACCTTGAGCTGCAGGTCCATCCGGCCGGTTCCCTCTCCTCCGATGTGCCTCTCCCAGCTGCCACAGGAGTGGATGACAGACAGGTACTCTGTCATGGACAGCTTGCTCGGTGCCATGCCACAAAACGTGCCCACCATGGTAGCTGCCATGTCCTTGGCACCTGACATACAGATAAAAACATCACCAAGAGGTCAAAGGTCAAATACGTGTCCCATTATCATTATTATCACCATCATCATCTTAACCAGATAGAGTGGGCAAACATTGCTTTTAGTGACTTTTACACTTGTCCAGTTTTTCAACTGAAATTGAAAGTTGACCCACTTTACTTAAAAACAGCCTAGAACAAAATCTGGAAGAAACCTGGCCGCCATATACATGTACCTACATATATGAAGTAACTGGTTTAAAGTTTAAACAAAGTAAGGCATATACATGAATTCCAAAAGGGCTAGTAAAAAGGTATTATAGCAGCATGCATAATAAGCCACAAAATGCTAGGTACATGGTAAGAGAGCTCTTAAGAGTTCGGTGTTAAATTGTGTTTCATACCATGATTCTTGTAATTCACATCTGACATGACATGTTTTATAAAGTAAACGTCTCATTGAGGTACTCAAAACTATTTCTTGCTGCTAATGCTATTCCAAAATAACACTTTGGTCAACACAAAGACAGAATCATTTCACTCATTCAAAGTTCTTCCTCTCCCCGAAATGAAAAGAAAAGAGAAAAACAACAACAAAACACTATTTACAGGTCTCAAACACTTGTCTGTCATCACATATCAAATGCAGGAATCATATCAATATCACGATGGAAGAAGATGACACACTTACCTTGCATCCAGAGAAATTTGTTCATGAAATCCTCAACAGTCATGTTGTCCCACTCTGCACATTCCTCCGTGGATTTTGCCTTCCCTATCTGTGCTGCAAGCTTGTCCATCTGAAATGGGGACATACTTTGCTATACACTAATGCACAAACTCTTTGTAATTCTAACTGATGGACAAACTGCCCTTCATCGATGTAAACAAGCAGCAAATTAATCAGTGTTCTAGTAGTAGCAATGATTACAAAATCATGCACATACACACTCAGGCTGGATTCAAACCAACCACCTCCTGATCACCGGGCAGGCCACTTCACTGCCGAGTTTCTGCCCAACAGCAAGTGCTGGTACTAATCCTTAGACTACTTATAGCATGCAGAGGATCCTGCGTATTTATTCAAATTCATGAAAATTTTACATCGATGTATGGCAATCTGTCAATCAGTTGCAATAGAAACAACTTGAAGTAATAATTTCATTGAATTGAATATTGTAAGAGCTGAAATTTTCGCGTTCCTGACCTTCTTGACTGATAATACCATGGAAGCAATGATTTTGGTACTTTATTTCTTGCAACCTGACTTCACAATGGTGATTATTACCTCTGCCAAGGAAGTTATGTCTTTGCTGGCATTGGTTTGTTTGTTTGTCTGTCTGTTTGCAAAATAACTCAAAAAGTTGAGAACAGATTTGGATGAAACTTACAGGAAAAGTTGGTAATGACACAAGGAACAAATGACTCAATTTTGTTAGTCATCTGAGTGTTTTCATGAACTTTTGAAGGATTTCTAATTTCATTGGGTCAATAAATTTGGGAGTTTTAGGAGTCTTGGGAGGTTTGCATATTACACTAAAGCACATGCTCTGCTATAGACCGATTCAAGTGACTGTTCATGGAAGTGCGCCCTCTTAAGGCGACGCCATAACTGGGGGCCAAACAGGCCGGGTCGGCAAGCGCCCTGCGTACGCGTGCGTGGCAAGGGTGCCAGCAGCAGCCAATTCTTTTACCACCCGGCGCTAGCCGGCC
Source organism: Diadema setosum (assembly GCA_033980235.1). Lineage (NCBI taxonomy): Eukaryota > Metazoa > Echinodermata > Echinoidea > Diadematoida > Diadematidae > Diadema > Diadema setosum. The sequence continues at coordinate 13,017,851 of CM067069.1, read as the reverse complement.
AGCTAGCTAGCTATCTCTGGCGCTGGCAGCGATCGACGCAACTGGCTTTGTGACAACTAGAGTTTACATTTTTTTTTTTCGCTAGCTAATTAAAAATAAATAAAATTAAACAACTTTTACCGACTATGAGCGAATGGGTAGAGGACATACGGCTGTAGCCAAAACTTGAATTTCAAGGTAAATATCGGTACAATCCGTGAATGTTTGTGGACTCTATTTCTTTGGCGATGACTTGGGTACTCGCGTGTAGCCCCGTATATTAACATTTGTGTAAGAGAATAAAAACCGCTGGGGAGAATTATTGCTAGGCACAGGCAGACGTCTTGCTAATAAGCCTAGGCTGTTGACAAGTTAACTGATATAATTAAATACAAATAATGAACAAGAATCTTGAGCTAGATATGGCGCAATAAATTGCAAGCTATCAGTTAACTTAACCTTTTTAGGGCAGGCTTTTTTGCCTTTACTCTTGAGTGTCGGGCCAGCAGGGTAGAATCTGTCTAACGTTAGATCTTGTCTAGAAATCTAGGCAAGAGTCCAGACTAGATCTAGACCTATTGACTTCTAGAACTTACCCTACATCATTTCCGGTTGTCGATAACTTCAGGCAAGCCTAACTGAGTAAACCAAACGGAATATAAATCTAGGCGTTTCTAGGCTGTATATGCCTAAACTTAAGTTACGACTACGTCGCCTGATGTCTACAACCAAAACTTCTACTGTTTTAGGTCGAAGTAACCTTGCATAACATCACGCTAACGCCTAATTTATATTATAATCTACAAAAGTGGTTTGCCACCATCCGTGGTTTAAAACTTATAAGTATCACTTTATCAAAAGTCAAATTCAGAGTTCCAGGTCAAAATTGAATACTGAATAGGCCTATGGTCAATTCAGTGCTGAACAATGAAGAAGTGAAACAATATAAGAATTTAACGCATCTTGAAACATTTATTTAGCCGTAGTGTAGGCTGTAAAATGTTTGTTATAATAATAAAGTCTATCCAGGAAGTGTATTCTAACTTTGGCAAGTAGGACACCAAGGATTAAAAAAAAAATAAAAAAAATAGTGAATTATCAAATTCTTTGACCTAAACTTGTCTTCTAAGATAAACAACATATTTTATGAATATGCAGTGATAACCTAATTAAATAGAGAATCTACCAGACATAGTTTGTTTCGAAATCTGTGCATTTTTATACCGTTGTATTTCACTTAATTGTCTTTAATTTAGCCTTTGCATGCGTCAGCGGTGTCTGAATTTCATACACTGCCGTGCAGCTTCCATTTCCATTTTTTCTGTTATTTGTGCACCCAACAACTGCAATATGTGTTTTCCTGATCCTTCCTTTGAAGCTTTCGAAGTAGATCAATATGTCTGAATCACTCAATTTGTCCAAAAGAAAGGTATTAAAAGCCGCTGAATGACTTTTCCCACAATGAGTAAACAATTGCAATATTAGCGCGGCGCCGGCGGTCGCCGGCCGCGGCGCTGCGGCCGCGCCCGGCTTACTATGCGCGATGGGTACGCTAGGCTGCTGAGCTGCCAGTGCAACTCGCTGGGTAGCTAGCTCGCTGGAAGCCCCCGTTGGCCCCCAGTTATGGCGACCGTTATGGCGCCGCTAGCGGCGGTAGGTGAATAGGCCATCGAAATTGAATCGGTCTATAGGCACTGCGTAGCGTGCAGGAAGCTGATGAGGTAAATGCAAGGCTTCTTTTGGGAAAATGAACAATTTTCGGCATGCCTGAATGAGTGGAAATTAGCTACTTGGTGGGGGTCTGTGCTCTCTGAGTGCTTTTCTAGTTCAGAATGTCACATTATTATAATCATCACCTTCTTGAAGTATCTGAGTAGGTCTACAAGGGCAGTATAAGGCAGAGGAGGGATGGATCCTGAGTACGTCTTCACTTTCCCGTCAGGCAGCTGCCAATGTTTCGTGCCCTTGTCAAAATGCTCATACGTCTCCAAGCCGAACTCCTTGAGTAAACCCATCATAATCGGCTGGGCACTGATCAGCGAGTGAAATTGGCAACAAAAAGAGAGAGAGAGAGAGAGAGAGAGAGAATTCTATGACTGCAGTCAAACCTGAATACATTAACTTTATACCACATAATTTCATTACACAACCAAATATCCTAGCAAGAACGGGCAGCTTTATCGTGCATATGACAATCACCAGTTTTCTTGTTTGGATATTAGAAATCAATTATGCAACAGAAATCCCTCATATTAGAAATCAACTATGCAACAGAAATCCCTCATAGACAAAGATTTATGACTAATGACCAAAAGAATATTAAATATTCAATCATAATTTAAGATCAGCTAATATCTTCTTTGTTGGACTAAATTTGACCCTGAAGCTAAATTGTACGTGTTCTAGAAATTTTTGTGGAACTGTTGGCTAATATATTTGCTATTTGATGAGAGTTTTGAATGTCACTGCTTGTGTTCCATTCCTATTGTCTATGTAATCTAACCTCATGCTTTAAAAAAATAAAATAAAAATGTAGTGCTAGTTGAAGAAGGCGGTGCACTCAAAAAATTGACTACACAGAATGAACAAACAACTCTGTATGATATTACCATATTTGGGCAAAGTCCAAGTGGGTAGGATAGTGATCCTAAATTATAGTTTTATAATTGACCACTCACAAGGTAAAGGTTTCCTTTTTTTTTTGGGGGGGGGGGGGTCATTAGTACCTAGTTACACGTAAGTGACCTAATAAATAAAAGATAAAACCAATGAGTGGGAGCATGTGTCTACAGAATATGACATCCTTATTCAGTTTCAGTTCATCTTACTTCTGCACTTGTAAAATCAAAAATTTTCACATGAAAATATAAGTAAGAGTACTCGTAAGAAATAGATAATAACATGAATAATATACTGACATATTTCATTGTACATATCAAAGTATACAGGTGGAGGAGACTGTTGTTGATAAGTAATTCACTTGATAAAGCATTATGATCTGTTACAGTTCTCCCTTAGTTTTAATTGAAGGAACAAAACACATACTATTACACACAGAAATACATAACATGAACTTCCAAGTATTTTCAATGTTATTTGACAGTGGAGGACAAAACAAATTAAAGAAATACAAGACAGAAACAAAATTGAGGAACAAGAAAGATGTGTAATATACACTAGATGCCCTCACTGCAACAGGAAAAAACAAACAAACAAACAAACAAATAATTCTTGAATAAAATAAATGTTACAGAGTCTCAGGAAATTGATTGGGTTGCCCTAGTGTGAGGATTATGATCACAGTGGTTGAACCTTGATGGAGAAAACATATGAGTGGAAGCACATGTGTCTACAGATCGTGATGTCTTTATTCACACTTGACATCCAGTGTTACAGCTAGAGAGTCTCATCAGGAAATCATTTGCTGTGCTCTCGAGTAAAAGTAATGATTACAGTGGCTTGTATATGGCTGTCTGATACTCCACAATGCAACACAGCTGCTAAAATTGTATGTGTTACAGGCATTGGTTGCCAGTCTACTGCGGAGTGCTTTCCTGCAACCTAAGAATGATTGTTTTAAAGGCACATGGTCCCGGTGGTTTAGTAAAATGCATATGCGGGCGCACGGCGCAAGTTTCCTATAGAGACCTATTTGTACATGTACGCTATTGACTCCTCTTTAGCGCTTACGCTGTGATCCACTTTCCCCCGAGTCCGAAGAAGTCCGATCCACTGTAGTCAGTGGTCCGATCACAGTTCGGCTCATGATTCGACTGAGTGGGGATGACAGCTTTAGCAAACTTCATTGTGATGTCATAATAAGAAGCGCTTATGCACGCACCCTGGCATTACTACAGACTGCGTGATGCGCAGAGAAGACAACGAAGGCAACGTTACTTAGCAACACCTATGCGCTTTACTCTTGATGATAGCTCAACTTCGGCAATCTTTGTATCAATGCTAACGGTGATCGGCAGTATCATCGACAGCGCCCTCTACACTACCGGGACCATGCGCCTTTAACAATCAGTTGCCACAACAGTTCTAGTGTGTCTTTTTGATGTGCATTAAAAATGGTATAATGAGTATACAAGGGACGTGACACAAATCTGGGATACTACAGTATTAGATGGCAAATACTTGCATGTTCCATGCCACAGGTTATTTAAAATCACAGTTATTTACTCTGATCCTATCCAAATGTCATATGCCACTTCAACTTCAAATTCAAATTCACATTTTATTTTCACATTTTTCAACAGAATGTACAAAGAAATATGAAAAATCTGCATATCGTTGAGAATATACACAGCCAGCCAGTCAGCCAGCCAATGCTTTGGAGTTCATATAGAAAGAGTATATATCCAGTTGATACATTAATAGTGAAGATACAAGTGACAGTACAAGCCATCGACCGATGCAAGTCATTTTTTTTTATTCAACGCCAAAGCCTAGGCTTTAACTCTGCCAAATGACCAAAAATAAATGAATAAATAAATATATGCCATGCCTTCAAACTCTTTTTATCAATAAAACCCTGGAAATGCCAAGTCACTGACAAAGAAGACTGACAAATTTTCACATGAAATTTCAAAAGGTGACAAATTATCCTGTATTTCTTGACCTGGGCTGTTGGATTTGACTCTTAAAAATTAAGACTTGACATAACAGGAAATTTAGCCTGTGACATGCTCTCCAGTCAGACAACACATCCCATATTAAGCTTTCTGACAGATTAGCACAGATGCCATGAAAATGCCATTCAAGGATTAGGTAATCCTACTCATCCATATCACATCACAAAATCCAACTTATCCTAATCATATTACATCCCCTAAAGTGGAACTCTCTTATCCTAATGCTCTGGGGTTTCTTCCCTTCTTAGGATTGTGCAGGCGAGAAAAAAAAAGAGATGGCTTTTTGAGGGAAGCAGTCTTACCTGCCAACCCTGGATACACCAATGTCAAAATAATCCTTTCCGTTGGGACTCCGAAGCTCAACTGTCTTCATGACTCCACAAACCTGATCTGAAATTACAAACACAGAAACAAACAAAACACACAAACTTACTCTAAATGAAAATCATGGGAATGTGCCTCTCCCTACACATAAAAATATGTAAATGCAGTGTATATACTTGCAATTCACTCTAACATTTTGTCGACGAAATGATCATTTCAGTAACAAAATGAACATAGCATTTTGTTAACAAAACGGTCATTTCGTTGACGAAATGACTGATTTTGTAACAAAATAGGCCATGCGACACTTGGTGCTCCATACAGATTGTCTATGGTTTAAACCATGGTTTAAAATTGTACCATCTTTGTGAATTCGGGCCCTATAGGGTTTGAATTTTCTTTAACATGCATTTGCCAAGGAACAGAATATGATCCTAATAATAGAAAATGTATTGTACCGTCTTTGGACAGTGCTCTGTTAAACTACAGTGTAGGCTACTTAGCTGTACTACAACATCCAGAAATCACACAGACTTGTGGCCTACCAGGTCAAGAACTTTGTAAATATTTACATCTAAACCACCATTATACAACTGAGAAAACATATCCCCTTGGTCTGCTAAACACAAGGTCCCTGTCAATGATTGTTCAGGCACTCATAACATTGTTTTTTTAATCAAATCAGAGCAGGTTATCACTGCCTGATATCTTATTTATCTTAATGTTTCAGATAAATTCAGGTACATATAACGTTACTTGAGGGTGGCATGCAAAGTATACTGTTCAAAATAATGAATATAGCAAAAACATGGCCCCAATGCACGGCAAAGTTGGGATTGCTCATAGATTGTCTGAGTGGACATTGGCTATCTCAGCCAATCAGTATACACGTAAAGCAATATTAAACCATTCGAGGACAGAGTGATTTTGCTACAACATGCATTTCCCATAGACACCTGCCTGAGTATACTCGAGGCTGGTCCTCAACGGGTTAAGACTTGCATAAATCACCAGCAGCAGCTACATTGCTACATGTACCATCCATGAATGCTGCTGACAATTGTATCTTTAGAGTGTGAATGACCCCTGTCAATTCTGTCACATAACTGCACTAAACTGGAACTTTAATTTGAAGTCTATTGAGGTCTATACACATGTGTATTTCCCTTTTTTCATATCATATTTTATGTTATCATTGCAGCCAAATACTCATCTCCAGAACTTTGTGATTTTCTTTTTCTCAGCCTACAATGTACTTCGTTCACGTTTGTAAAAATATCCTCTGAACATCAGAGTCCAACTCTATTTGTTTTTGGGTGTGAAAGGCTATTGTTTGGCATGCAGTAATCATTGTCTCTGCTTAAATATTACACTGGGAATAGTCCTAAGTGTACGGAATGAAGAGTGTGTCCAGGGGGTTATCCTGTTGATATACCAGATGCAAGCAGGGTCATATATGCAGGGTACAAAGTGTAACTTCACGCAAGGCAAGTTCACGTTTGTCACATGACTATGAAGTTGTGTGCTGAAAGCGTACGCGTCACGCATCTAACAGGTGGTATTTTGGGCAACGATCACAGCGATCACAGATACTCTTCAAGCCAGTTGTATCGGTAAATATGTTCGTTTGTTTTTTAAATCTGGCAAAGAAATTCCATATATTTTTATTTACGGTACTGATTAATATAATACATTATATATCTGCATATATATTATATTTCAAAAAAATAAACAAAAGTACAATAAATACTACAGTGTTCTTTTTGGATGAGGTAATGCTTTACATCTTATCTTTTAAAAGAAACTTGATTCTCATAAAACATAACTCAGATTGGAGTATGCCTGCATGATGTGCATGAATTCATCCATAAAGAAAGGGGAAATCAATTAATGAATTTCATGAATGCGCCTAGAAATGAGAAGAGCTGTTCTTTATCTGCCTGACATATCTCTACATACCTCAGAACTATGGTACCAATCATAGATGTAATCATGTTGTCATACCTAAAAGTGATATGTTTACTGTACAAAGTCTGATGAGCTTAATGATCAATACTGCATGAATAATGGTAGTCATTTGAAGAACTTTTTTAATAGAGGGAGTTATCACCAATACAACAATGTCTTCTTTTTCACAAAGAAAGCCACTTTTTTTTTTTTTGCTTGCACAGTGCAGATAACTGAGTCATTACGTATAAACCCCATTACTGTGGTCTCTCTTCAAATTACACATAAACTACCATAGGGCATCATGCTGAATTATTTCCACAGGCAGGAGGGCTGGTAACCTTGTACACAGCACTGCACTATTCTGAGGCACAATATTTTTAATGGAAAACAGTATTTTACCTATCCTGCAATAGATGTATGTAGTTATACCACTGGGGCAAATTAGTATTACCCATGAAACCCGCAGTATTCTTGGGATTAAAAACTAAATAAATTAATTAAAAACCTGCAAAAACACAACAGTTGGTATCTCTGCACAGGAATGCTTGATGCTAAAGACACTGGCCAGATACCTCCGGAAGGTAAAACCTAGTTGAAGTTTAATGAGTGAGTGGTATACCCATATTTCTCTTTTAGTGATCGTGAATTCTGTAATCTCATTGGTCAATCAACCACTGAATATATCCCGTATTCCGTGATAGGGTCATATTGTGTGCATGCGCTAAATCCACCAATGAATATACGAATGAATAATGAAAATATTTCGCGAGTCAGGTGCTATTCGCGAAATTAAAGACATGCGAAAATATTGACTCTGATCCCGATGTGAATGTGGTGTGCGCATGTACACTTCTCTGTTCAGTACAGGACTCCACGATCGCGAATTTAACCACTCGCGAAATCGTTGGGAATTCCCGATTCGCGAAAATTTTGACTCACGAAATATATGGCATATACAGTACTAAACCTGTGATGACTTTAATCAAGTTCAGGCAAAGTAAGATGACTTCATTGTCTTGTACAGATAAAATCTTGACATATGAAATAGTAGATAGTAGTAGTAGCAGCAAAAACTTAAAAAGAAGAAGTAATATTACTACAATGTAGAAGTAATAAAAGTTGTAGCAGTAGTAGTATCATCATCATCAGCAGTAGTAGTAGTAGTAGAAGTAGTAGTAGTAATAGTAGTAGCAGTTAGTAGTAGTAGTAGTAGTAGTAGTAGTACCTAGTAGTATAGATTAGTAGAAATAGTAACAGTACTATAGTAGCAGTAGTTGTAATAGTAGTCAAAGAGGTGGCAGACATAGTGTAGAAGCAGTTACTAGTGCCAGTAGGAGCAGCAGCAGCAGCAGTAGTAGTACTTAATACTGGTAATTGAAGAAGTATGGTACATTGTAGTAGAAAGAAGAATCTGCAGGAGTAGACTGTAAAACGAGGAATGTTCGCATACATTTTAATTTTGCGAATTTTGCGAGCGCCAACACTCGCGAAATTAAAATGCACGCAAAAGTTCTTGCCTACACAATATGCACTGGATGCCAGTGGCAATTTGCAAAAATTTCATGCTGCTAGAAAGGCCATCGGCTCCGATTCCCGAAATTTTCATGCCGTGAATATATCGTGTTTTACAGTAGGTAATAAATGTGTTAGGTGTGTCTACTGAGCTATAATAGCATTGACTAGAATTCAGCCTGCTTCCCTTGCATCATGTTTTACATAGTGTACATACTGCACTCATAATCTACTTGGCCACCAGCCGCTTTATATGTACAATGTACAAATTTGTAAATCTCTGGCTTTATCTGGCACATCCACACTGCCTTCATGTTGTTATGTCTAATAATTATCATTTTATCACTGCTACAGGATATGTTATCTAATGACCATGGCATCTATCACTAATGAAGCTAATTGCCTTTTTCTTCAGATTGCCATATCAGGGTAATGATTGTTGGTCCCCGAGTTGTAAGTCTATTATGTAATGCAATCTCAAAACCATATGGCCTTACAAGCATTTTGTCTCCATTTGATTTGGTCTATGTATTGGCCTGTCTGCGGGCTGGTTGGCCCAAGGGCATCTGTCTGTAAAGAATTAGGTTCTAAATTTTGGATGGTCTGGGCAGTTTGGTTTCATCACTATTCATCTCAAACAATCTTTCTGTCTAATGACAGCCTGGTCTTTCTTAAGTAACCTCAAGTTATCAGATCTCTTTCTATCATTCCACCTGCTCATTTCCAGTGTCAGCAATCATCATTCCCATCATTCCACACTGGTATAATGATTTTTGGGCTACCAACCAAAATAATAGTACTTAGGCCTACTTGAAAATAATAATTTTTAATAACAATGATAATAATAATAATAATATATACATATATATATATACATATACATATATATACTGTATATATATATACATATATATATATATACATATACACATATATACTGTATATATACATACATATGTATATACAGTGCACTCCCGTTACAACGAACACGGTTATAACGAAATTTCGTTATAACGAAGTAAATCTTCTGGCCCCAAAATTATCACCATTAAAGTCTATGGTACAAAATTCGCTTATAACGAACACAGTTATATCGAAATTTCCGTTATAACGAAGTCTTTTCCGAGCGCCACAGACAAAGAAAAACAAAAGAAATGTGCTCCGTTATAACGAAATGCGAATTGCTTTCGAAAATACGTAGCGGAACAAGCATTTATAGCGGCTCTGCATGGGTGAACGCTTCACACGACTGTGTGTTCGCTCCTTGTGTCACGCACAGTTTCTGAGGGGAACTTGCGTTTATTATTGTAATACAGTTGTCCCATCACATTTCACATAGCTTTCCAGTGTATGATGAGTATTCAGCAAACAGAATATGATATATGTACGTCATTAATTATTCCTTGTTTTCTTTATATAAATTTCGTTATAACGAAAGAAAACTGCCGGTCCCGAGCATTTTGTTATATCGTATATTTCGTTATATATATGTGTGTGTATATATATATATATATATATATATATATATATATATATATATATGTATATATATATATATATATATATATATATATATATATATATATATATAATGACAGGATAAAATCAAATCAAATGCAAATAAACCTGAATGGCAGGGCTGCCAACTCTCACTCATTGAGAGTGAGACTCACTCATTTTGGTCCTTTCTCACTCTAAAACTTTATTTCATTTGCATGCACTTCTATTAATCTCACTCATTTTGACTCCTAAATTATAGCATTGGCCTATGGGAGTCTCACTCTCAACTAGTTTCCAATGTTGGCAGCCCTGGAATGGAGTAGTATCATTTGGTTAAGTTTAATAAAACAAAACAAAAAAAGACATACACATCTCCCACCTTTTATCAGAACCCCTTAGTTTTACTTAGTTGTTTTTTTTTTTATATCCCAGCCACTTCAAAATAAATTTTTGTCAAATAAACTTTGAATTCCCCTTAAAATGTTATGTTTTTTTAATATTTCTAGGTGGTTTCTAATCATCTCCCAAAAAGTTGATATCTGAATCCCAATCTTAGCCAAAGCTATACCATCCCTTTATAGCTGAGGCCCAAAGAAGATTAACCTGATGCTTCAATGACGAGGAGCTTGAGACTGCTTCTTTCCTTGAGTAGCTTGTGTGCTGATATGAGACCCGCCACGCCACCTCCGACAATGATTACATCATAGAGATCTCCCATCTTGGATCTCTTTTTCTGTGTAAGTCCAAAATCCTGTAATGACCAAAAATAATTTTAAGTCAAAAAGACTTGGCTGATAAAATGACATTGAATACCTCAAAGTCAATGGTAGTGCTGAAGAAATCACAATTATTTAACTTAAAAAGTTATATATATGATTTTTTTTTAAATTGGAAATAAGTAGGGTTTTTTTTTTCATCAAGAGTACAGACATGGTCACAACAGAAGACATATCACATGTAACTTTGTTTACTTTTTAAGAATATTATGAGTTTATGATGATGGTATATATGAAGAGTTTGTTTGCAAAAACCGATAAGTCCATTTTTGAAGATTTTGAAGTACGCTCTCTGTTATAAAGTACAAAATAATACCTTTTAAATGATATATTGGTCAATACATATAAAGGTACATTTTTGAAGTTATGGTCAAAAGAAGCAAAAATTTTCTTATTATTCTCTTTACATTTCTTGACCTTTAATCGCAAATATTTCCATTTGGCAAATATGGACTTATCGGTTTTTGCGAACAAACCCTTCATATATATATCTGGTTTTGATTTCTTATTTTCCTTTACATCACTTTATATTACAATATACTGAGGAACTCTTGTCTGGATTATTGCAAAATACATGGAATCTCTGCAATATATTTGGGATTGTTACAAAATCCTCACACTATTCTGGGCTCTAATTCTGTTGAACTCATAAACGTATTACACTTCTGTATCATTGAGCAATATTTTGATTATAAAACAAAACTGAGGCCATTGCTCCAAGATAGTCTGCAAACTCCTAGAAGCACTGCCAACATTTGTTCTCGAGAGAGAAAAAAAAAAAAAAAAATCAGGGCTGTATAGACTAGGCTCCGTGAAGTCAAATGACGTGTTGCCTGAGGGACAAAAACAAATCATGCGAGTACTTTAAGTGCATTGCTCTAACACGCTGTATGCGTATATCGCATACCTGCCTAGCAACCCCATCTATAGCAATCAACCACTTGGGCAAGTGCAGGAGAGGAAGGTATTGAGTTGTTCACAGCTACTGGTATAATCTACAAAATATACAATCAGAGTGCACAGATAATTAGATAAATATACATAGGCCCTACAGAAATATCAAATAACAAATAAAATGGAATACACATACAAGGCGTATACATACAACTTTTTTTGAAAATATAAATGCATATGTAAACGATGAACTGCAACATTTTCATGAACTATCAAAGGTATTTATTGATTTAAAGGACATTTCACCTCAAGTAAAAGACTCATATTAAAGTAAAAACAGCCCATACTGCTTTACATATTTCATCTGGATCTGGATAGCTATGAAGTATGATGCCTGGCCACTCATGGGTATAAATCCATCAGTTCTGGTGTGGATATACATTTTATGGCATTGCATGACCATCACACAACATACAAACATAGTAATGTCCTAATTGGTCAATTTTATTATATTGGTGTTTGGGGCCTATTATTAACATTCATGAGTAGGCTATGCTCAGTCACATCCCTCGACTTGGTTCTGCCACAGCCATCTGAGCTTAGATAGATCAGAGACGGTGTAGTAAGATGTAACGATATTACCAGCGTGGCGTCACCAGTAGTTCTACGTGTATTTTACCACTGGTTATACCAAGGAGGTATACCTCCTTGGTTATACCTACTACCACCGTTCGTTTAATACCGGTACACATCACATCCTACGCCGCCACCCTCTCGCCTCACCATGATCAACATGCCCGGCAACGGCAGCTGGCAGCAAGGGCGGCGGTGTGGGTTGCTTACAGAATGTAAATCCGCAGTTTCATAACGAGTTGATTGTCGTGATGTGCCTGCAAACTGCACCACATTGTAGATCAAGCTTTCAAATAAAAAAAAAACTCACCGTGATCTTCTTGTTTTGACGAGAATAACCTAGCACTCTGGGATGGTGGTGCCAAACCTCAGTTCGAGAAGGGAAGTGGTCACCAAGCCAAGTCTAGACTAATAGGAGAGCTGCCCGCGAGCATCGAGCACGATGGGACGGACAGTCGGATCAGGATCAGGAATGCAGCTTCCCTGTCGGGTCGATCCTGGGCAGCGATTCGCGACATCTGCGCTCACACCTTTCAATGCTTGGCTCCTCCCCATCGTTAAGTGTAGTCTTAAAAACACAGTCCTTTACTAGAGAAGGAGGAATTTATGTCTCAATATTAAGTCTTAAAACTCTCATTTGTGACCACCAAATGTCTTCATGAGCACTGTTCTTAAGTTCCAATACAGTTTCCTTCCTCTTTGAATCTCTATTATTGCGACATGGTTAAAAAGTCGTGATTTTAGGTTTTATATTAGCGATAGAGGTTAGTTTACAACACTAGCACCTAACGATTTATTTTCCCCTTGACACTCCCACTACTCGCTACATGAATACAACACTAATTATGCCTGAATACTTGATATCAACGATAGATGTCTAGCAATGTCTCCCTCTACTGTTGCGAGCGGGCTGTGTGTACACTGATCACAGAAAATGTGGTGGGTGTGTGATGTGATTTCTAATCTACTTCTTCTTTCTTCTTCTTCTTCTTCTTCTTCTTCTTCTTCTTCTTCTTCTTCTTCTTCTTCTTCTTCTTCTTCTTCTTCTTCTTCTTCTTCTTCTTCTTCTTCTTCTTCTTCTTCTTTTACTTTTAAACGTACTGGTACTATTTTGTACAAGAACTTCGTGGGGGGGGGTCCATATTACATAATCATTGTGACCGCTTTGCGAAGCCAAATTTCATTTCAGAAGAAAAAAAAAGGGCATAAAAAAATCCATTCTCGTCCTGTAGACCCTGTAGACAGTGAAGTGCAAGTCATGAGTTCTACTTTACTCATCTTTGGAAATTTGGTAACTTCTAATATTTCAGATTGCCAGCAAGTTGATGATGATGATGTATCAATTAGGTAGAAGGCTTTAAAGGGATTATACAGTTTTGGTTGAGACCTAATTTCAGGTTTCTAACATTTTTTTGGTGAGATAATGAGGAACCTCTTATGAAATATGAAAAAGCATGTAATTTTATGAGGAATTCAACATTTATTTGATGAACATTGGTTTTGAAATGGCTGAGATATCCAAAAAAGTGTGATTCTAATAAAATGGGGGACCCACACTTTATTACGATTGCTTTGTTTTACTTTGTTTTTGGACGTTTCAGTCACTCCAAACCCGATTTTCATCAAATAAACTTTTAATTCCTCTTAAAATGGTTTGTTCTGTATTATATCATAAGTGTTTTCTTGGTATCTTGCAAAAAGATAAAAGCCAAGTTCTCATCTCCACCAATACTGTACCATCCCTTTAAACCCTCTTTTTTCGTACATGTATTGTATAATAATATGACTTTATAATAATTATCATAATAATTCAAACACTAATCATGTATATATTCATTTTTTTTTATTTGTTTATTCAATCACAAAAGTTCTCTACTCAAACATTTTATTTATGTTGGCATAGAAACTTGGATTGATACTAGCATTTGGACATCTCAAATTTATGTCGACTAGCAAGGTACATTGTGCAAATAAGCAGCCATACACATATAAGCAGCCATACACATTATATTGAAATGAAACAAAATCATAAATATAAAAGTGAATGAAAGCAACAATACTAGTAGAACACATCAATGAAAGTTTGAGGTTAATGTTGAAATTGATTTTAAACTTTTACATTTCAGTGCCGTCATCGCTGAATGAAGGAGAGTACCAGGGCTTATATTACTTTCATGATGTCATTTTAGACAGCAATGTAAAGAAAGCATGAAGAAAATTCAACATGATTTCACTTTTCTAGAGTTATAAAAGAGCACTTGACTTACTTCTTTCAGAAAGCAGGGGGAATAGTAATCCTTTAGCAACTGAAGATTCCGTATATAATGGCCTGTTCCCTAGAAGGTACAGCAATATTGCTTTCATTTTTACCACTTTCCAAATTATGCAAAATAGCTCACATGTTTATTTTTGTCTATTCAATTATGTTCAAAATGATTTTATTTCCATATATAAAGTAATACAAAGTAATATGCATAACACTTACATGAGTACGAACTTTGAATCACATAAGTTTCAACACATGCATGACTGTTGCATGTCTAACTATAAGTTACGTTAATTTGACAACAACGTTAATTTGAAAGCCCATTAAGACTTAATTAAGAGACTTGTGTGCCACAGAAATAATTCTGACATACTTTTGTTGACCTTTGACCTCTTTCAAATTACATAATTATTCTATGTGAAAACAATAAAAAGGTAAAAAATAAAACTATAAAAGGCTGACAGGTGGTTTCGAACGCTTTAAGGAGCTAGTAACGGACGGTTTTGGGTGGTTCAGTTACTAATGGGATAATGATATTCTTTTTATGTCAGTAACAAGGTGATGGAATGTGTATTTTTGATATTATTTTTGGGGGAATTCTTATAACGTAAGGAAGAGAAAAATTATTGTAGTCCAAAATGACGTCATGAAGTGTATTATTCTCCTATCCAGTAATGACGATACCGAAACTTTACAATTCATAACATTTGAATCACTTTGTCCAATTTTCCTCAAACTTTCTCTGACAGTGTTTCACTAATAAAACTGCTTTCATTATTTCAATCCACATTTGGACTTCTGTTTTCTTTAATTTTCCCACTGATTATTTATCAAAATCTCTGCTGACTACACTCTACATCATTTAATCCTCCTAGAAGTGTTTTCCTGAACTAAAAACAATTGTTGTTATTATACAAAGAACAAAACAAAACAAAAGATGACTGAAATGTTATTGAAGTTGAGAGAACGCTTATAGGGCCTACAGTTAGCATTGAATATTGGAAGATGCGTAGTTATAAAAAGCAATTACTCATCACTAATACATTTTGATAGTCAATTCTCAAAATAATCTTAAGTAAGCTAACATTAGACTTGTTCGTGACAAATAAAAAGTCATGATCTATTATTGTATGTTTACCACATAATTATGAGTGACTATTCTTTAAATATGACCGTAGAAATCGGAAAGAAACTTCAACATCAAAAAACAATGAAACTGATAACAGTGCTTGTTACACAACCCTTTCGTGCCAATGAGTTAGATGTGCACAAATTCCCCATATAAACGAATCTTTGAAAAAGTGATCATTTTGGCACGCTGAGGGTTAATAGGTCAACATGTCATGCTCTATACTTAACATTCAGCGCAAACATTCTCTTTAAAAAAAAAAGAATAAATAAATCATCGAGGTGACATCATAGATTTTAACGCAAAATTATTTCTCTCCCTCCTCTCTGATCTCTCTTTCACTTTCCATAGAATGTTATGTGCAAAAGAAATCTGGCTCAATGGTAATTAAGTATTTTGAATCGGGCATATTCATAACTAACATTGTTATCTGCAAGATGGAAAGAATCAGTCATTTGAAGATTAATACACAGAGGCGGATCCAGGCGGAGGCGCCGCGCACCGGGCATCCCTTTCTTTATTTTTTGTTTAAACAACAGAAATAAAAAAGAAAAAATTGGAGGGGGGCGTGCGCCCCCTCTAATTTTGTAAAGGCACCCCCCCCCCCTCCAGACTTCCTGGATCCGCCGCTGAATGCATGATGGAAAAAATTGTAATTTAGATTTCATTAATATTTAATTCAAAAGAGGCTAGCGGTAAAATTTAACTATTTCCCTGGCCTTTTCATACTCTACTGATGTTTGCGATTAATTTTGCAGTCACCTCAGGACAACACAAAACACAATTGTTTTTGTTGTCGTTTTGAGAGCAGAACATTATGGTTCAAACTCCTAATCCTCGCAGTAGTACCCAAGTATGCTTCAGTAGCGCATGCCGAATTTTAGCAGATAATTATATTTGCATTAGCACTTTTTACTGCAGCACGTACTTCGCGAACTCTTTTTCACTGCTTTGTTACTGTTCAGTCGATAAGTTTCTAAACAGTTATCTAGCACACCCTCGTGCATTACGTGTTTTCATCGGTTCTCGATCGGTCTGCATCATATCATCATTAAGCTCTGTTGTCAGTGGGGTATCACTAACTTTTGTTGCTACACTACTGAATGCCGTTTTAACTGCAGCTACGCCACCCTACGACATCTAGCTCGACTTAACTGTGATGTAAACTTCAAAGGGCTGACTGGTGTGGCTGCGGCCTGTTAGTTTTACCCTTTTCACATCCTTTGTGTTACTTGTGTACTCATTTCGGATCGCTGGATCGAAGGATTTCGGGGTTCCCGTGCACCACAAGCGACCGTCCTCCGTGCAACGCTTGCAGGCAGCAGGTGCGCGAAAAGTTCTGTGGGAAAATCTTCGTTCTTCGGAACTTTCTGCTGTCACCATGAAGTTGATCCTGTTTGTGCTAGGCCTTGTCGGACTTTGCCAGGCTAACGAAAATTCTGTGCCTTGTTACGATGACAGAGGCGTAGCTCAGAGGTGTGTTCCCGAGTTTGAAAATGCTGCTTTCAATCTCAGTGTGGAGGCTACCAATACCTGTGGAGAGTTGCGTGACACCAGCTACTGTCGGCAGACTGGCGTGCAGGGCGCCCGGGCTCGCGGCCAGTGCTACTCATGTCGGAGAGGGTCGCATCCAGCACGCTATCTGACTGATTTCCATAGCGAAGAGCGGATGACAAGATGGCAGAGTGAGACGATGTTCGAGAATGTACAGTACCCAAATTCTGTAAATCTTACGATACATCTTGGTAAGTACGTGGTCCTTAAATTAATCACTTCCCTTCCATGAAGTTTGTTAAGTTTCGTAAGTTGTCACCATGGTCACTCCTGATCCAACAAGTAAATTTAAAACTAAATTACCCAGTAAACCCCTGCTACACATACACTAGCCCTAGGACTTCCTGTATAAATTTGTAAAGTAGGGCGTAATCATTCCCTAAATTGCAGCATCAGGGAGATAACCCACAAATCCACCTCCCTGGTTTACAGCTTGCACTCATATAACACTTGAAATTCACAGAACTGATAGTGCTAATAATAGGGCCTAGGTACATTTGAATGATTTAGAACTTTTACATGATCAAACTGGTTTAAATAGATCTAAAGTTTATATACAGTAGGCCCTAGTTCTGTAAAGTACGGTATTCAATCAAAAAGAACTTGACTCTACTCAGTCACAATCCATTCAACTTACTCTTTTGGTATAGCTAAGTGGCTCTAGTAGATCTACAGGCAAGATTTATCATGTTATTGTCAAGTTGTGATTGTTAGATATGTATGGAAGAATGAGTTGTCAGATATTTAGGTTATGTCTTAAAATAATGCAACATCACCTTTCAACATCAATTGCTATAGGCTGGTCATTTGTAGGCCTACATTGTTTATATTGTTTGTTTTGTTTGTTTTTTGGTTGCATTAAAAAATAAAAAAAAACTTTACACCATCAAGTTTTGTGATTGATATACATCAGTTCGGGAAACCCACTCACAAGGGGGGCCCCTCCTTATAAGTAACCCGTCCCCCTTATAAGTAACCCCCGGGCACCCCTTATAAGGAGTCTCCACGCTTTTTTGCAATGCAACGCGAAAATGAAAGGACTGCGGCAATTCGCTTGATTATGTCCATAAAGCTTCACAAGTTTCCTAGTTACTCACGAAATTTGAGCAAAATCGGTTCGAGGCATTATATCAAACGACCCAGGCGAAGTACTCAGTACTCAGTCGCCACGTCTGCACTCAAGCATTGCCGCGCCGCCGCGCCTGGCGACACTCACGCCAGTAATCGCTCGCATTTCAGCATTCGCATGGGTCGTTTGACATCGCATTTAAATCCATGATTTTAGATATGATGCCTCGAACCGATTTTGCTCAAATTTCGTGAGTTACTAGGAAACTTGTGAAGCTTTATGGACATAATCAAGCGAATTGCCGCAGTCCTTTCATTTTCGCGTTGCATTGCAAAAAAGCGTGGAGACTCCTTATAAGGGGTGCCCCGGGGGTTACTTATAAGGGGGACGGGTTACTTATAAGGAGGGGCCCCCCTTGTGAGTGGGTTTCCCGAACTGACATGTACATGTAGAACCTCTAGATACCAAGTTATTTTTTACTGATTGTTAATGAAACTAAACAAATCAAAAGTCACATGCACAGTTCATTTCCAGGGAAGTTTATGAAAATGAAAATCAGAGACTTGG
Source organism: Diadema setosum (assembly GCA_033980235.1). NCBI lineage: Eukaryota > Metazoa > Echinodermata > Echinoidea > Diadematoida > Diadematidae > Diadema > Diadema setosum. Next base: position 12,999,061 of record CM067069.1, on the reverse strand, counting down.
ATTGAAGGACTCAAGTCTTAGTGTACCCAGTGAATAAAGGCAGTTTGTTAGTAGCATACTAGTGTAATTATCAATTTCAATTAAACTTATCCATTTCTAGATCATTGAAATTCATACAAAAAGATATTTAGGTAAAGAAAAATCCTCTCACTATTGTGGGCTATTCATATCTGACTAAGCAAGTACAGTACGGTACTACACTACTGTGGTAAGTAGACATGATACTCCTCCCCCCCCCCCCTCCCCTGTTTGTTGCATGAAATGAGCTCTCGTGTAAAGTTTGGTGTATCGAGATAGTGACTCACCAAAACAGCAATCTGCACCAACATGCCTGCTTTCAGATGTCAAACAATATCCATCATTGCTTTTCAAAGATCTTAAGTGGCATCATACCATTTAAAACTCTTTAAAGGGATGGCATAGTTTTGGTTGAGATGGGGATTTAAGTTAAAATTTTTGCGAGATAATTAGAAACCACTTATACATGTAAAGATCATACAATTCTGAGAGGAATTAAAAGTTTTTTTGATGAGTATTGAAAATTGATTTTGAAATGTCTGAGATTTCTAAAATCAATGTAGAACAAAATTGTCCTAATGAAAGGTGGGTCCCACCAAACCAGATCTCAATCAAAACTACAAGTATACCATCCGTCCTTTAAGTTTGTTGTTTTGATCCAGGCAAGAGCATGACACTTAAAGAACAAATTTTATAGGTCCCATCTTTGCTCGCTGGCCTGTTGCACAAAGTTTGCTACACAACTACCTTGTGCCTTCACAAGTCTATGATTGAGATGTCATTCGTGCGCAATGGTGGCCAGCCACGACTTGATTATGGAGACATTCCTATCCATGTCACAGTGCTTTGATGTAGGAGCTGCCACATTCACTATTTAAGGCTATAAAGTGATTTGAAAAATAACCTCTGCATTTCATTTTACATGTGTACATTTTTGTAGTTAGTGCGACTCCGTTCCACCTGATGTGTATCAGTGCAAACAAAAACAGAGAGAGGAAACAGAAAAAGTGCTGAATGTCTCTGTATTTGCACTCCCTACAAACATGCTGCATCAAAGGGCCGTCATTTCAGAATGAATTGTATTCTGATAACAATGAGTCATAGCACCATAAATGGCAGATTTTCACATTGATACATTTGTACATGTGCTGTGTAGTGTGTTCACTTTGGTTTTCAGAAATGCTAAAAAGCTGCTCTTCGCTATGGAAGAGAATATTGTTTCAGTTTGATCTTTTCCAACCCATTTTTCCTACTCCCTGGGATTGAACACTCCAGGGTAGTGTCATCTTTCAGACAGTCACACCCAACTGTGCATGTCAAAGTGCAATTCCGCAGCATGTTTAAGCAAACTCTACTATAATAGTGTAAAATTTGATGACCAAAATGGTATTATAGCGGATACAATAAAGTTTTCATCAATAAAAAAAGAAATGACAAAATCCATGAAAGTTATCAAATTTAGAGTTTCACATGTTTTCACTGAATAATTGATCTTCCTAAAGTCGTACACTGTACCTGCAGTTATACAAAAATGTGAGATGTCATTACGTGTCCTCAAAACTGTGGTTGTATGCAGAAATGTCATTAAAATCATGTTGTTGGTAAATATACAGTACACAAGTAGTGTGCAAATCCTCTCTTCATCCTCTTTCATCCTAATGGTTGATAAAAGGCTTACAAGTACCAAATCGTCAGATAACAATTACAGTAGATCTAATAAATCAATATAAAGGGTACAACTATCAAGTATGATTAAATTCATGCCAAAACAAGAAAAAACAAGCTTTTATAGTGAAGGTGTCTATGCAGGTCAAGGGGAAACTTGTGATCTATACATTGTACACGTAGGTGATCATCTCTTCCAATTTGCACATCTGGTTGCAATAGTCACATCACTCTTTGGTGAATACAAGTATCGTACATGTACACAAAATGTTAAAATTCTGTATCTTCTTTTTAAAACTCAGACATGGTGTGGAATCAACAGAGTTTTAACCTGTTATGAGGATGTTGGGAAAAGCTCAGTGGTGTGAATTGTTTGTCATAAGACACACCTGTAGGTTACAGGCACAAATTTTAGATCTTGACTATTAAATCTTGTCTTTGTTAAAGGTTAACATACCATCTGTGTTATTATTTTACATTAAATTAACTTCACCACAACTCTTGTAAAGGTGGAAATGATGTGTGAAACCATGGAAAAAAATCCCCATCAAACATCCTGACTTAACAGGCTTTGACACAGAAACTGTCAGGGTCAGCTTTACTGGATGGACTCAACAGTTGCATTTGAAATATCAGTACAATGTCTATACTAGTAAACTTCTGGATCACAAAATCCTGTATGCGCAGGTAAGTGGTAGCCAGGAAGTGATAATTTGGACGGCGATTATTCATCCGGCGGCGAATAAGCCCTGGAAAATATGGTCATGCCTTCACACGGCATTCGTCAAGGCTCTTTGTTAATGGGGGTGTTGTCATCCCAGTTTTTCCACGATAAGATCTCTGGTAATGATGTTGCTTATCATCTACTTGATTAAACTCATTAGCCAATGGTGTTATAATCAATGACTTAATTGAGAAAGTAGAGTGATAATAGGAGGTGACAGGTTCATCGGAATCGAAAAAGTATGAGCGGGACAGATGAAAAAAAAAAGTGCAGAGCTGGAATTATTTTCACAGACAGCTGGCAGAGGAAGTAGGACCTTCAGACAGACGCGAATATTGCTGTTTTGAGACCACGAAACGGGAAGTTTCCACAACGTAGACCAAACAGAAGTCAGACAAACACGGTGCCGAGGCAAAGCCCATCCTTGTTTCATTGGACGATTAGTAACACGTCAAAGGCGAAATGGGAAACCTCAATAACCTTATCGGTCTGGATTAATTCTTGTCCAACTGTTTGCTGTTCTCATAATTTGTAGATGCACTACAGAATGTAGAAAAAAAAAAAAACTATGTTGATTGAAAAGCCATTTGTCATTTATTGCATACCAAAACTAAATGATTGACTTCAGGCTTGAAGATAGTTTTAGTATTTTCACAAAATAAAATTTGTCATCTCTGGAAATACAATGTAAACAAGTATTCCAAAATATATCTTTGCGATTAGCTTGCAAGGGTTTTGAATTTGCAATTATGATGTAGTTTTTTTTAAGGCTCCTGACAGTTTTATCCTCAGTCTAGCTTTCCACTAGCTGCTGCAGGAATTATAGCCTGTTTGGCATAGAGCAGCAATTCACATTCTCGCCTATCAAGGGCAACATAAACTAATTATTCTGGCAACCTAAATTCAAGAGCAGTGTTTTCCACTGCATCCTCTTCTCAACTTTCCACTCACCCTCAGTTCAACTGACCGGAGCTGCATCAATGGGTCACTATTACAAAAATGTAAGTCATTTATTAGTGTACAGTCCGTTGTAGTGAAGAGGTCAAGTATTCTGATATTAGCTTCACTGTAAGGTTAAGAGTTGATAGTACACTGTATGTAGTAGTATGCACATGTTCCTAGGGGTGTTATTCTTCTTATTTTTTTTCTCACAAATGTAAAGATTCAAGCATGATTCTGTTGACATTGATATCTTACAGTCTGACATTATGGGCCAAAATAACTCAAAGTGTATCAACTCTAACTAACAATCTTCACCTACTGTCTTGAATATTCCTAAACCGCGACTGAATCGAGTTTGTCCACAAACCTCAGGGTGGAAAAAGGAGAAGGACACACACAAAATTAAACTCATTTAGTTCTTGAGAAGGGGATTCTTGTACCAAGCGCAAACAGATGAGTAAAGTGATAAAAAGGTGGTGAAAAGTTCAGTGCAGCTCTTCCACCCCATCCCCCCCCCCCCTTTTGGTCAATTTAACTATGGACAAAGGGGTCTTTTCCTGTCAGACTTTGGTTGAATTGCCTGTTCCCAAACACTGTCTTCGCTCCTTATCCATCAACCACAAAATTTGGGTATGAATGGGTCCAAGGGATAATGGATTTTTCCCTCTTGAAGCTCCTGCGTCTTTCTTTTTTGGGGCTCTCTCTCCCTCTCTCTCTCTCTGTGCTTTTCTGCCTGGATACCCCACATAGCCCAAGCCTAAAGAAGATTGATGGTGCATCTTCTCTCGCAGCAGCGTTTACTGAATGCATGCGATTGTTGGTAGGTTCTCTCTGCCAACTTCGTAATGATCAGCCAGCCATACAGTGGGATAGGCCCTACGTGCGTAATACCTCCATTTATAGCCCCACAGCAGAAATTATGTGAAAAAAAGAAAGATTGTGAAAGGTTAAAGGTCAGACAGGAAAGTGGACAGTGCAGACCAATTCCCAGACTTTCTTGTGTGAAAGCATATGTGTTTCTTTGTTGTGGAACTCTACATAGGTGACATCAGTTATCATTTCACTTGGAATATGCTTGGCAGCATTTGAATGTCTGGAGAAAAAAACAAAACAAAACAGGGGCTTAGCACTGTGACTTCGAGGGAAGTTTTAATGATATGATCTGATTGGTGGAGCACTAAACATTCTGGAAAGTGAGGAAAAATGTTTGTTCCATGCTTGCCGTTCTTTTTTTTTTCAGGAATCTGAGGAAATTCCCTGTCCAGTCTATGACGGGAGTATTGTGTATTCCCAAATTTGTGACGGCTTGTGGGAAAATACAAAATCCTTGGGGGGAAAAAAGAGAATCCAAAGGAAAACCACAGCAGTTGTTGTCAACATACTTTCCTGTGTTTTTTTTTTTTAATTATTTGTTTGTCTGCGGTGCAAGGCTCTGTGGTTTTTTCGTCCTGCTTATTGTCGTAGAATCATGGAAGCCAGTGAGATGATGGAAGAAAGCACACAGAAGAAGGAACAACCACCATCCTCAATGAAAGACTGAACACTGCTGAGAGAGAGAAAGAACAAAAAAAAAAACAACAACAACAACTAATAAACATCGAGAATGAGTCATAGAATTATTCCTAGTTCCTCAGTGAGGAAATACCACAACTCTCCAAGGACATATCAAAACTGTGGATCACAACATCACAAACCAATGCCTTCTTGGCCTAAGTTCAAGTTTTCTCCCGGAACAACAAGCCCATTGTAGAAACCTGGAGTAGACAGGGGTTGGTATTCATGTACTGTGTACACCCAGTAAACTTACAGTGGTCCTTGATGTCTAGCTATCTCTCAGCTCCAGGGAATTTGAAGGAATTTGATGGGAAGAAGGGGAAAAAAAGGCTGCCGTGACCCACAGAATGCAGAGTTCAGGCCCAATCTGAGGAGAATTTTGTGGATACATGTACAGCTTGTACACCGTATTTGTGTACTGTGCATTGGCTTCATGTTTAATCTGTTGCAGCAGTTTTCTAAATTGGGTCTCACATGAAGGCAGAGCTTAAAGGATGCTAGAGTACAAATATCAGTCTTACATGTATGATGGAGCTTTAAAGCAGTTTGGCCAATGTATCATACATTTTTCATTAGGAGTTACATAGTTGTTAGCTTCTAAATACTGTATACTCAGAGCTGCAGTACTGAATCTCCATGATATGATAGAAGTCTGCCTGAAAGATATACTGTATCCCTCTATTGGGACCTCCTGAAAAAAAAAAAGCAACATGATATCTACAATAACATCTGCATGTATGCGTACTCCAAAAACATATATTATGCAAATTGTACCTGTTTTAAAAACTCAACTGTTTTTTAGCCATGGCAGATTTACCACTTTCTTTCCAATGTGGCTGAATCTAAATTTGAATGATATTTCGTAGAACTGTCCAATTTCTTTCCAATGTGGCTGAATCTATTAAAAATTTGAATGATAATACAATGTATTCCACCTTCCTCAGTCTTCTTCTTCTTCATCCGTATTGTTGTAATTGAGTGAAGAGGGTACTTGTATTTTAAGAAAGAATTAGTTCATTCCAAAGTTCTCACATACAATATGTGTATACAATATGTAGGCTCCTACCATGTAGGCCTACTGTATGTTGGTTGATCTACTAAATAAATGCTGTCATATGCACATAGGCCTACATGAAATGAATGTGGTCTCATTACAATCTAAAAGGCGGAGGGGGCAGCGACAATAGTTTACATGTAGGTCCTATATATTCCACCAAATTATTATGTTGATGGGAGATTCAATACTGTAGAAGGTTTGAGGTTAAACAACATGACCTCATGTTGACCCCTCTGCTGACCTTATTTGAGGATACTGCTCTACAGTTCAGCCTTGCCTCCTCCAATACTCCATTCCTGTGGAGGAGGCTCAGCTTAGCCTTGATGTCAATCAAAACAACATGAGTAAAGTAATTACAACATGCATTCAGATGGTCACTCTTACTCTATGAGCTATACAGTGTAGACAGTGCACTGTATGTACCATATATTTAGCGAGTCTAATTTTATGGGAAGCGGGACTTCATGACAATTTCGTGAGTGATTACATTTGCGATCGTGGAGTAGTGATGGACAGAAATATTACATGTACAATGTGTAGGCATTCACATCATTCACCTTTATTTCAGGATCACATCTGTGTGTTATTAAATTCGCGAAGAGCACCGGACTTGCGAAATTCATGCATAATAAAAACATTGCAGGATTTATGTGTAATACATGTCATAGTCCTATACAGTATCATTATAGGATTTTGATTCACGTTTCACAAAGTTTCACAACCTTTATCTAGAGAAATGGAGAAATAGAGACATATTTTACCTGCATGTATAGAGATAAAAGTCCCGTTGACTGGATTCCACCAACCTTTTGAGGAAGAATAGGCCTACATTTGTATGGCAGCATTGTTCATTCCTTATTGCAATTCTTGTATGTACAGTTCGACCTCGATTATCCGGCCATGTTGGGACCGGCGCTCATCCGAATAAGCGAATTGGCCGGATATGGGAGACACAATGTTAAATGTACATAGCTGCTGTCCAAGCTGCCGTCCCAGTGCACTGGCAACTATGCAGGTAGTATCCCGCAACAGTGGTGTAATATCTATGCTAGCCTGCGCAAAATTGTAGTCCCTTTTTCACAAAAAGAAAGTACATGTATATCTTTATGTGAAAATCATACATGTTTTACCTCATTACATATTGAGAAACCCATCATGCACATCTTATGAAATTAGTGAAATATATGTAGATCCATGAAAGTCACTGTTTTTTCTCAATTTTCGGATGAAAAAAAAAAAGTCCTTCACTGCGTGAACGCGTCCGGATAATAGAGATTTCCGGATAAAGGAGGCCGGATAATCGAGGTCGAACTGTACATGTAATCTAAAAAAATATGAAGAGTTCAGAAAGAGAGAGGGGGAGGAAGAGGAGGAGGAGGAGGAAGAGGAGGAGGAGGAGGAAGAGGAGGAGGAGGAGGAGGAGGAAGAGGAGAAGAAGGAGAAGGAGGAGGAGGAGGAGGAGGAGGAGGAGGAGGAGGAGGAAGAGGAGGAGGAGGAGGAGGAGGAGGAGAGAGAGGGAGGGAGAAGGGGGGGGGGAGATGTGGTTCATATTTGAGAGTTGATTGTACACCATCAGCTTTACAACACATCTTTCATTCTCAGACTCCGAGGTTTGCATGAAATACATTTTGCCAGTCATCCCGATGTTTTAATAGAGCTTTATTGTATCATGTGTTGGAGACCGTGAGCAGGTTGTGATATGACATACAGATTGTACATGATTACATACATACACTGACCCATCAAGCATTTTGAGCACTATCAACAGATGCAACAAAAAGCAATACTGAAAAGACTTGCATTGTATCAGCTTGTGGTATTTGAGGAGAGGGTTGCTACCAATCATTTGTCTTCAAAAGTGCACGTGCATGCTTGTGCAACATTGGACTTGTAAATACAGAATGAGAAAAACTTAAAATTAGGGCATGCATGTGCTGTGGGGATGTCGGTGTGTGAGTTACACCTTTAAATACTGAGGCCCCCTTTGTTATAGGTAGGTGGGGTGGATGTCAGTGACAAGGGAGTGAATGTATTTGGATCAAGCCCTGAGTCAGGCCCTGTCGGCCAGGACGGAATGTCAGATATGTAACTGACTCCAACTTGTGATATGATATGCCAGTGTGTGTGTGTGCTCGGTAGCCCTTGCGCGGATTGGGATCACACGGATTGGGACCGTGGGCTGTGTGGTTGTGTGATGAGGTGGGATTGGATGTAGCTTCAAGCTCGCTTGGGGGAAAAAAAAGTCTATTAAAATGTTTCATAGTCTTGCTTCCAGGGGCCCGTTGCATAAAAGTTACTATTATGGTAACTTTGCCATTCAATGGTAACTACCATGGCAACAATACTCAACAGCCAATCAAAATCAAGAATTCCATGGAAGTTTACCATTGGATGGCAAAGTTACCATAATAGTAACTTTTATGCAACAGGCCCCAGATGGCTACTCATTGAGAGTACTATTATCTGCACAGTCTTGAACTACACAATGTAGTTTAGGTAAATGATGGGAGTCTTGAAATTTTCTAGTTAAAGACTTCAGTTTAAAATAGGACAGAAAGTGCCACACATTAATTCAGTCGGTCGTAAAGGTAGATCTGCAGTACAATGTCACTGCAATCATTCTTTAATGATGGGATGAATAGGAGTGGTTTGTATTGTACAAGCTACATGTATGTTGCCACTGTGTATGACAACATCTATTCATCTTACAAATTGACTGTGACTAATGAAATATTTCACATGCAGGCAGTGTAGTTTGAAATATAAAACAGTATGAATTTCTACAAAGGGTAATTGTATTGCATGTAGTGAATGGGTATGTCCGAGATAGGTACAATGCATGATAGTGATTATATTGATTTTATGCAAGAAGTAAATGAAGAAAAGGACGGGAGAGCACATGGACTTTAATATCAATGAGATGTACAATGCATATACAAAGTCGTCATAACAGAGTTGCTCAGAGAAGGAACAGGAAAAGTCTGAGAGAGTGTTAAAGGACAAGTTCACCTTCATAAACATAAAGATTGAGAGAATGCAGCAATATTAGTAGAACACATCAGTGAAATTTTGAGGAAAATTGGACAATCGATGCAAAAGTTATGAATTTTTAAAATTTTTGTGTTGGAACCACTGGATGAGGAGACTACTAAGGCTCGTGATGTCATATGAGAACAACAGTATAAAGAAAATATAAAGAAAATTCAACATATTTTCACTTTGTTCGCATAACAAAAGAGCACTTGACTTGCCTCTTTTTAAAGACAATGGGAATAATATTACCCATAACATACATGTATGTCAGTAACGAGTCAAGGGAATGTGTACTTTTTTCAAAAGATGAAATTTTGTGAAATTCTCTTTATATTTTCCTTATATTGTTGTACGCATGTGACATCATACACTGCAGTAGTCTTCTCATCCAGCGGTGACTGCACAAAAACTTCAAAAATTCATAACTTTTGAACAGATTGTCCAATTTTCCTCAAACTTTCAATGATGTGTTCTACTAATATTGCTTCATTCTCTCAATCCTTATGTTAATGAAGGTGAACTTGTCCTTTAAAGAGCAAAAGAGAGCAAGAGAGAGAGAGAGAGAGAGATGAAGGATGAGGAAGAGGGAGGGGGAGAGAGAAGGGGAAAGAGAGAATGATGGGGAAGGGTACTCAGAAATAGACTATGAACCTCTGCTTGGCTTACATGCATTAGTTTGTAAGTCACACCATAGGGCAACAAGCAAACAGAGGAATTCCGTTGATGTCATCTTCATTAACAACTTGGCATCTGCCCGTTGCCAGGCGTGCATTATGGGGAGGAGATAGAAGTCATCAAAGTTCACGAGGGATAGCGGTATCTCCTCCCAGCGACACCGAGCTCCGCTGGATTGGAGCGCGAGTGATGATAGACTGACTTCATTAGACAGGCAGCCAATATAATATGCTGTATATTTATTTCGTTTTCTTTTTATTCCCCCCACCAGACATATGCCAGAAAATATGCCGAGCCAATCTAGACCCCCACTGCTAGGCTGTGCATGAAGGAATCAGCAGGTCCGATATAGTGTGAAGCATGAGCACTTGTTGACTGTTATTTTCTATGTGCAGGAAAAAAACAAAAACACAACTTGAAAAAAATTGAAAAACTATTTTCGCTGAGGTAGAGTGCATGGGAGCTTTATTATGTTATCGTTCAGTCCAATCTTATGTCGAAGAAGTAAATTACATGTACTTGAGTTAACGGCTAGAAGTGCCCTTGGCTACAATGTGTCAAGAATTATAAACCAAATCTGGGGGCATCTAGTTCATCTACTATACATACACTTACCGTTAAAAAAAAAACCCAGTAACAAACAAACTCTTCTTTTGTTACAAAAGTTCGTTTGTTTTGTGCCAAAACCATCAAAAGAAAAATGGCTATACAGCAAAATAATATCGCTAAATTCAAGCTGTTGCTGTTATAGTGTACAGTGTGTTTTGTGTGTTGTGCATTTATAGGGCAACTGCACCTGCACTACATTGTAGTTGAGGTTTCTGTACACTGTATGCATTTATAATACATTGATATATTATGTGAAATATCTGCTTCTGAAACTTTCCAAGGCAAAGCGGAAATATAACGAGAGTTCCAAATTGTCATAAACGAGCGGAAACCAAGGATGGCCCCTTTCCTGCTGCCATGGTTGGTTGTTGTTTGCTGATTGGTCAATAGTTTTGACAGGTAAGAGTGGCAGAAAGATCTGGCTTGATATTAATGGCACATATGGGATTAACATGGTAACACTGTATCTAAGATTTATTTACTTACTTAGTTCTTTTTTTTATGAGATTAATATTTTTGTTAGTGAGATTGGGTAGGTAGAGAACAGGAAAACAGACCAGTTTGGAAAACCATTAACTGAAAGAAATAAGGAAATCAAAGAAAGCCTAGATTGCTAGAATGCTAGCTTGAAGTCTAATTTCTGTAGATGTGGTGTTGTGGTATCTGAAGTGCTGTCTGAATAATACAAACAAACTATTTCATTTGATAGAATTAGAAGAATGTGTCTGTCAAGTATCCTGATCAAGTGAATAAAGGCAAAGGAAGGCAGTCAGACATCGGTACTGAGGGCTTTAAGCTATTTGTATTATTAAAGGGAAACAGAGAGTAACACCAAGCATCCATGATCTATTTTATTGATACAGATATTTCGTGGACTGATGTTTGATGGCCCTTTTACAAGGCAGCTGTATGTAAATAGTATTTTGAAGGTGCTTGTGAGTACAGTATTTCACTGCCCAACATTTTTCAGGGCAAAGTTTGCTTGTTTAAATGTGACATTATATGGTTGCAAAACAGAGACTTTTGATTATGTTACCATTTGTGGAGAAAGGAAATGGCTCCAATTGTGGTTTGCTGCACTAACAATGGATCTAGTGAACTATTTCCTACTGTGAAGTAGATGTGTGTTTCATTTTTATAATCGACTACAGAGAAGCTTCCATTGAAACCAGGCAATAGATAGGAAATACAGCTTTCAGAAGATTTGCTGTCATTCAGCAGAAGAAAGTCACTCATTCAGCTTTTGTATCATAAGTTTTAGAGTCAAAAGGGCATTGATGATTCTCAACAAATTATTCGTGATTTATCTGCATTATTTGCTTTGCAGTTTCAATTCTGTTGCTGTACAAAATTTTTATCAATTTTATCATTACAGTAAACAAATACAGTAACTGCCAATCTCCTGTCAAATTATTGGTTGTGACAGACAGAGCTCTTCTCTCAAAATAATTACCGGGTATGAACAGTTACAGAGTGAGGACATTGTGTTGTACGTGTGTGTGTGTGTGTGTGTGTGTGTCTGTCTGTCTGTCTATCTGTGTCGTATGTGTATGTGATGTATCTTATCCTTATTTGTTTATCCCCTATTCAACTCTTATACACATAACACTGTAGTACATTTGTGTAATTCTTTCATTTTACAACGTTGATCCAATTTAGGCCTCTACATTGTAGCTCATTTTACAGCAGTTGTGCTCAAATGAAGATGTACAATTTGTATAATGTTCAACAGGAATATCACACATTTGTCAGGGAGTGGAGGGCAGGGTTAAAAGTGATGTGAAAACAAGACTGATGAGCTGTGAAATATGTTGTAAAGCACTGCGCTTTTATGTTCAACATGCGAAGTCGAGTAATCCCCCATCAGTAGACATCAAAAGTTGATCTTTTATTGCTTCTCTTTCAATCATTTTGGCACAAAGTCTGAATGCCTTTCAGCATGTTAACACATGCAGTTTTTCCTCCATATGATGGATTGAAAAGGGTTGATTCGTCCTTTATAACCTTACCGTAATTGTTACCGTGAATTTCTATGTAGGTCAGGCATCTTCTGCCTTTTATGAGGGAGATAGGAATGCCTTTGGTTTGAGCTCCGTGTGCAACAGTGGTATTCGGCCAAAAAAAGCATCCAATTATTAGCTTCCTTTGTGAAACTAATGGGGTCTTTGGTGAAGCTCGTCATGCAAGTGGAAAGGTCAAATGTAAAGCACACCTTGGAAAAAATGGCTTCTTTGAAAGGTATCCAACGGATGGATGCCACAACCCGTACTTTCCCAGCGTTCCAATCTCCTTTTTCCTCTTCATTCACCTCTGTCATTCAGGTTTTGTTTTTGTTTTTGTTATTGTTTTTTGAATTGGTGAGGGGAAAAGCTTCAAAAGGGAAAGAGACAAAAAAGAAAAAAAGAAATGAAAACACTATTGACGATTACTAGGCCTATATCCTCTGCTACAAGCTGAGAATCATCTGTGCTGTCCATTTAAATTTCATGAAAAAAGGCATATTTTGGTAATGTTAGGAATGTTGTGTGATAGTTGTATCGACTATCACACAGCTGACAATGAAAGGTATTTTTGTGTGTACAACTGACTAAAAAATGACAGGAAGTTATTACTCTAGGAAAAACCTTGAAATTCATGTTATGTGGGCAGTTTCACTCTAGTTAGACTAACAAAAAAAAACAACAATAACAAAATCATGTGAAGAAGACAGCACTGTAGGATGCATGAAAAGAGAAATGGTAATAAAATGCGACACTAATGGAAAAACGGGTAAAAAAAAATAACAGAAGGAAACTTGTTGCAGTACAGACTGCCTAACTGTAATTAGGCCTATGCAGTTCATATCTCTGAAAACATATCAGCACAGCTTTAACAGCCCTGTTGATCTGTTTTATTTCACAGATTGACAACATATCTAGCAGAAAAATAGAACAACAACATGGGAGTCTTGACCTGAGATCCTGTAGACCTACATTGTGCATGATAAAAGGCAAACATGAATGTATAAGTGGACGGGGGAGAAGGAGACATGTTAAGACCACACCAAGACTGGTCTATCATCACCCTTTTATTAGTTAGATATCTATCAATGTGGGTCACTGTTGGCTGACTTGCTGACCACTTCACTGGCACAGACAAACCCCAAGGAGAAGTGGATATGGAAAGAAAAGAATGAAATGGCCAGAGACCATACAGTGGACAGCAGATGACAAAAGAAACCAATTCAGATCCCTTTATTCGTTCTGAAGGGGCTTTGGCAAGGATGTTGAGGATTTGGCGTATGTATGTGTGAACGTATCAATGCGTGTGTATATCTGTGCAAGTGTGTGTTTGTGTGTTTTCTCTGGAGGGGAGGGGAGACGAGATACCTTAAACATGTACACTACTGGTACTTATTACTGGTAGTATATCAATCTTCTAAATGGGGAGATGATATTCATATATCTGTGAGTTTAGAAGTGTTGCCCTAACATATTGCTTATCTTTTTCTTTCTTTTTTCAGTGAAATGTAGGCATGTTATTGTAGTTCACTCAGCAATGATGATGTCTTCATGCCTGATTGCATACTGCATACGCTGAATATTTCGCAAGGTTTTTATTTTTGCGAATTTTGCGAGTCAGGTGCTATTAGCGAAATTTAACACATGCGAAAATATTGACTCCGATCCCGATGTGACGTATGCATGTACATTCCTCCATCCAGTACAAGACTCCACAATCGCAAATTTAACCACTCGCGAAGTCGTCAGGAATTCCGGATTCGTGAAAATTTAGACTCGTGTAGTACATTGCATCATTGCAAAATATCATTCCATTCTCAATTTCCTGTTGTTACAATGGCACTATCTTTGTTTAAAAAATGTCAGATAGACAATGAAAGTGTACAGTACTTATGGTGATGATAAGAAGTGACGATACTTGACTATGCTCTCACAATTCAGTTCAGTTCAGTTCATTTTATTTTCAGACAATAGCTGTTGTCTTGAATCAGTTTTGGTGGTATGGTAGAAAGTGCCAAAGAAAAGGTATGAAGGAGAGCATGAAGAGAAGGGCAGGGTTATCATACAGTAAGTATGTTGGAGCTTCTCCTGCTTGAAGGATGGTGGAGGGCAGACCTACAATGTATAGAATGTGACATTGGACAGCCATTAGTGTGTTGTCATAGGGAGCCCTGGCCTCATAACTTCTGGACAGTCATACATGGTTTTAAAGGGATGTACCCTTTTCTCATTATAATGGGTACAACCCGATACATCTGTCATTGATGCTGCATGACAAGTTGCTCTTCCCTCCCACCCCCCCCCCCCCCTCCCCCACAGTATATCATTTAGCGTTTTGGGAGTAAAATGGAACCAACTGCTGATGGTACTTCTTACACCTCGTCTGATTAATCAATGAATAGTGTATGAACTGCTTTTTGTAACTTTTCTTCAGGAGGCCCTTGAAACGCACACTGTTTTGTGATGTGTGTGTTTTACTGTTTCACAGCAGAGCCATGTCACTGTGGGCAAGAGAATTGATGCAGAGAATGGATGGGTGACTGGTCCCATTGTCTAGGGATCACCCTGGCTCTAATTGTCTTCCTTAAAGACGATTGATCCGCACTTGTAGGGGGTTATTGTGCTCCACTTATTAGTCACAGTTGGGATCTGGACGTCCAGAGAAAAGATCCCAGTCCCGCTGACCACAGGATTACCTTCTAGTCTCCTGTGAATCCAACCATGTCCAGAGGAGAGAATGGCCACTGGATGGAATCTCTGATGGGACTGTGATGCCATTAGTGTTTACAATCTAATCTCTAACTGACATTTTATCACTCTGCAAAGAGAGAAGAAAGAGAGGAGATGGGATGTACTATATGTAGTTGCAGCAACAACAACAGCAAATCAGATTTTCTTCACATACAGTGAAGGCCCTACTGTAAAAGTGGATATTTTTTGCGCGACTCATTTTTCACGCTTGGGCAGGTAAGAAGAGTTGCGCTTTTTTAATTCTGCGGAATCAAGACATCAACTACTGGAACATATGGCATGCAAAAATATTTTATTTTCGCGTTTGCGTTTGGTTGCGCAAAATGCGTAAAAATTTCAACACCGCGAAAATTTCCACTTCTCTGAGAACTTGACGAGGTAGAATCACATTGCAGCCTTTGAATCAAGTTAGGATACATGCCTGTGCATGCAGTATCAAGCCTTTGTTACCAAGAGGCCAGCCATTTGATGCTGTGTGCTTTAATTGAAGATACGTCATTTGAACTATCGCAAGTTCAAACTCGTATGATTTTGCTCTAAAGAATTACCACTCCTTTCTGTGAATCCATCAGTTTCAGTCAAAGTTGTCCTCTCTTTCTGTTTGAGGTAATTCCTCTCAGATTCTTGACCGAAACATAACCTCCAGAACTTGAGACGTTGAGACATTGATACATGTTTCACGAGTTACAGATCTCGTTGGTTATTGCTGGAATCTCTTTGCGAATGGAAGCTGGCACCTGTACTTTAAACCAGAATACTTCCAACAGGAGAGTGAGGGGAGGAAATTTGTGGTCCTCTTATAACAAACAGACCTGTGTCTTGTTCTCATGTTTGCACATTCATGGGAAAGAAGTGTGTTGTTCACATCAATGTGTTTTTAACACGAGTGTGGGATGAGAGTACCAAATGTTCAAAAATGAGATAAGGGTAGGTCCATTCCATCACCAAATGTTGGAGAATGAGATAAGCGAATAAATTATGATAATGAAAACAATGATAGGTCGGTTTACCGTCAGCAAAAATTGAATTTTTGAGAGGTTGTAATGTTAGAAAAACCAGTCGCAGCACAATTATGTACACTGTGAGGTGGTCGTCCATGCACCGAAGTTGGTTATGCAGACATCTGATACCATTGTTGAAGACATTAGGCCCGTTCACACACAAGGGAAAAAGTGCGATTTAAAAATCGATTTTCTTATCGCGATCAAAATTTTCGAAATTTTTCCCAGTGTGGACAGAAAAATCTCACTAATTACCGCGATCCTTATCGCGATCCAACTCGCACTATTAGTGCGATTTTTCAGAATAATCGCGATTATTTTGCCAAGCGTCGTGTGTGTGAGCGCGATCGAGATTCGGAAATCGGTATTTTTAATCCCATTGTTCGTAGCGCGTGCGAAACTCTATTGGGACTGCGGGGTCAGTCTTCGGTCATGCAAGATTCGCGCATGCGCAGTTTGGCCACTGATCGTTCTTTCCTTGCTGCGAAGTGCGATTTTTCCCTGTGTATGAACGGTCGAAAAAAAAATCGAAATTTGGATAGCGATTGAAATTTCGATTTTCGTTGTTTGTGAACGGGCCTATTATGTTACCTCCTCCTACAAGTACTTGTTACTTGTTGTGGATGAGTCTCCTCTGGTCCCTGACATAAGCTGTCAATGGTTGAGAAGGCGGGTATGCTATTCTTAGACTGCATGTGGATTAGTCTGTCTAGTCAGTCCCTTGAGAGATGGGCAGTGGCAAATGCAGAGAGGGAGCTAGATACATTGCATCGAAAGCTTGATACACTGATACATGGATGGATGGATGGATGGATGGATAGATAGATAGGTAGATAGATGGATTTGATAGGACAAGTAGAAGGAAGTAGATGTGTTGAACTGTGAATGGATATAAATTGATGATAATATTGGAAAAGTGGAAAAAGGTGAAAGAGAGAAAGTGAGACCCGAGTAGACAGACTAATAATGGATTCCAGATACATGTCATGTACAGTATATGTGGAGAGATGAATGAATGAAGGACAGATGAATAAATTTAAGACAGATTTACCTGTACAGGCAGTGGTAGGCTTTATCTTTTATTTCTGTATTCCTGTTTGTATTTTTTTTTTCTTTTCTTTTTTTGCCAAAGAGGATATGGCTAGATTTAGAGCAACAAAGATAGACAAGAAAGATGGGAAATCCAAAACAGGGCAATCGAAAGGTATGAAAGACATCAACCTCTGAGTAACCCTTTAGTTTTTGACATCCCTGAAAAGAGCGGCTCATCCGTTTATTGTCTGTGGGCATGGCATTCTACAGGGCTACTCAGAGGGGGGTTCAGTGGGGTTCCAGTGCACCAGAGGGTGAAGACTCTTGCCCAAACCCTTTGTTCCCCTTGTCAGATAGATACCCCCTTTTCAGTCCTGTATTAGTCTCTATAGATATACTGGATGGGATGAGTGGTGGAGTGTTACAGAAAGGTAGTTGAATAACCTCTTACTTCCGAGGTGTGACGTAACTCTCATGGCCAGCATGTAATGGTTGTACAACACATTATTACATGAGTATAAACATACGCTCATGTACATTGTTAGGAGAAGTAAAAATCAAGTTTTTAAGAGTTATCACAAACTTTACCAGATTGGCAGAGGGTACCAACTGAAAGGGGAGAAGAGTGGTACATTTGTAGTTCCAGGGAGGTTAAAGTCTCACTTCCCTAGTTTACTTAAGGCTCCAAACTTTTACATTTACTTCTCTTGGCAGTGCAATTTGCTTCATTGGTGACCATGGTCCATGCATTGTAAATCTGGTTCCCTGTCAAGTGTATCTCTCAAAACAGAACCATCAGTGAATGATAAGACAATACGTGAACAGATGCCCTTAACACAATAATGAAGTCTTTGGATGATGACGGGTATGTGCGTGTTACATGCATTCTTCTCGTGCCAACTTCTGGTACCGTTTTGGTACGCTTTTGGCGCACATCGGGAATTGGTCCACTTTGGGCTCTCTACAGTATGGTATGGTACACTTGCGTTCGAGTGCTCCTCTGGCAGAGGTGCAGTACAGTACAGTATGATGTTGAAGAGAACTCAAACGCATCCTAAAATTGTGTTTAACATCCATATGATACCAGTAATACACTTACAGGACTTTCAACGTTCAAACAGTGTGTTTTAGATTGTTAAAAGCTGGAACACCTTCTGTAGGTTTATTCTTGTTACCCACACTCCACAAGGTCATCAATCCAAGAGTACAAAGTACATGTGCATACCTACAGATACTACATCATGTGCTTGTACATGTATGTGAGTCAAGAGGTGTGACGTACAGTGTATAGTGTGCTACTACAATATCACAGAATTAATAGGGGGACTTTGGTTATGTTTATTTTTTAATCATTATTATGATGAATTCACCATGTTGCAGTGTGAAAGAGGAGGCTTACGTGTCAAAACCACATCCTGTGGAGCCGTCATGCCGATTTTGAGGTCAACCAATAATCCGTTGGGTGATTGGTCCCACATTTGGTGTAATCATAAAGCTGGCTGGATGGGTAGAACACAGACAGGTACACTTCACCACCTCCTACTGCACTACCTGTAAACTGACCACTGCCTTAACCCATTGAGTCCTAGGGAAGTTTAATTGGTATGGAAATCTTCATCTTGTCATCAAATTGGCAACTCTGAGTTTTACTGCATACTTGATATTGGAGAAAGATAAGATGCAAACAGGTTGAATGCATTAGATCTGCACAAAATTAGACACAGAGGTTTTAATACACAGTTTGCCAGGTTGATAGAAAAGTGTTCACTTTAATCTCTGAAAAATTGTTGCCAATTTAAGGATTAGTTATTCATGAATTTAGCTGTTTTGAGGTTTTGCCACTGCAGTAAACAATGGGTTGTCACCAAAAGAAGGTCTAAGTGAGTGTTTTATATTGTCAAATTCTATTCATGCAAAGCTATTAGTCCATAGAATTATAACATTCAAGTGCATGTTCAAGAAACAACACCAAAACACAGAGATATGGTTAGTACTGTAATTGAACCCCTGACTATTAATAATATAATTGCATACCATGTCAACTTGATTTTAATCTAGAGTATGTGAAGATCAGATGAACAGACAAACAAACTAATAGTTTCACAAGATGATAAAGAAAGTTAGGGAATTTTTGATAATTTCACTTTTTTCAAAGACTTACGGCAATATTGTTTTGCAACTACGAAATGCCTGAAGGAGTTGATGATGTCATGGCGTGAGTTGAGAGGTGATGGCATCATTCCGTGGTTGGGACCAATATCACTCTTTAGTGGCTGAAAGATCCCAGAACATTTTGGCATTATGTCTGATTTTGACAAAGTTCTACCATTCTGTTTTGGATCTCACTTTCAATACTCTGACCTCTTTTCTCTGAACTCTGACCTCTTTTAATTGAGATACAGATCTGAAAAGAATTGTATTACTAGTACTCATGAGTGATCCCCATCAGGCTGTGGCGACTGTGTAGGCCTACAGGATGTCAAATTTTGGTGGAATATTCCATGATCTGTTGCTTTCCCTACACTTTGCTCAGGGATCAGATTTTTTCTGTGTGACACTTTATTTTTTTCCTTCAGCGAGTGTCTTTGGCATATGAACAAACCTACTCAAGGAAGTGTTGCATGCTGCTGCTTTTATCTGATGAAGGCAAACTCCGATAAGATGTCTTGAGGGGGAAAGGCGCGCCCCTCTGCATGCAACATTTCCGAGATGGGTGTGAATCGGCATCCCTGATTGATGGCAGTCTTCTGCAATCTTCACCACACTCTGTAACAAATCCATCCCACCATCGGCACAAAGGGCTGGTCCCAAATGAGATGGGACAAGCATAGACATTGTGACTGGTCTCTCTTTGATGACTTAGCCATGACCTTGACACCCTTCATACCATTCCACTCCCTGTGTACTTTTCAGGTCACATTCATATAGTCTGATGTCAACAGACCCAAGCTAAGTTAAATCTAAACATACACTTATACATGAAGAATGTCCTTCGCTGCTCGTAATAAAAGTGAACTATCAAATGACATGGGTACTTCAAATCCATATACATATGTAAAACAAGTTTGACAGTATCTTGCAAGCAGGAATGCTCTTTTCCATGGTATTTTCCTGTAGATGGTGTGATATCCAGTTTAAAGAAGTTATGATTTGTTTGACACATTTTGATTTGTTTCCAGGACAGTGAACTGATGAGGTTTAATATACAAGTACAACCACATACAAGGGAAAAGTCACTTTATTGACATTTATGATATGTAAGGATCAATTAACAAAGTTCCTTTTCTGGTCTTCCTGTCACATTCTGATTAAAGCTTGAAAAGGAAGTTCGTCAACTGATCAATACAGCCCGAGGTGTTCTGCTTGTTCAAAATGTAAAATCTTACTCAGATGACCAGCATCGACATACAGTTGATATGAAAATCTCCATGACCATGACCAAGAGCTGAATTTGCTATGTGCAACAGAGGCCTGTGCACCAAGACTAATCTCCTCTGGGGGTCAAAGCCAATCCAAGGTTGAAGTGTATATATATTCACCAAGCCTTGTAATACAATGTACACTGTTTAGCTGTCTGTACATGTCACTTTGTCATCTGTAATTTGTAGTAACAAGTGCAACACAGTATTTAACCCTTTCCATGACCACTGGGTATATTAAACATTTTATAGACATTTAATTCAGGCTTTGAAAAGAACTTGCTTGTCTTCCTGTTGCCTTCCACAAAATATGTCTCTTGAGCATTAGTGTCAGTAGTTAGTGGGTTGACTGTGTGAAATCGTAACGGAGGTGAAACTGATATTAGCCTGAATGTATCTGTTAGAAGTGGTAGGCCTAAATCATGACCTGCTCTGTTGGAAAATGAAAATTTAAGTGTGCTGTCTGTTTGATTGAATGAATGGATATATACTACCATCCATTTGCAGCATTTTTACCTGATCTTGGACTTGCATTCAGTCCAAGGAAAGACAAATATTTAAGTATTTGGTATCAGAAGTTTTACCTGAAAATGAATATCAATCACAAATGTTGTCATTGCATCGAAACTGTTACCGGTACGTAAACTTTCTGTTGTTCACAAGAGCAGGAGCTGTAGCGAGTTGTTTGGAAAATTGTCAGTGTTTTTTCTTCATTGAATGTTGGGACAAGTTTCTGACTGAAACAAGGTTCTTGATTCTTGTTTCTGGTTCTTGAAAACAGACCAAACTGCAAGGGATCACTTCCAAGCTTGGGGTGGCAGCTGCCGCCCCCCTAAGGACCAATTATTCACAGACGACATTCCACAGGTTAGACGTAATGGCAGTGAAATGGAGTCCAGGGGCACACATTGAACATGGCTGAAACATTTAGGATTAACAGTGGTGGGATAGGAGAGAGAGAGAGAGAGAGAGAGAGAGTGGGAGACAAACAGACAGATAAGAAACTCCCAAGAAAGGAACATGGGAGACATATGAAAGACACCAACATCATACATTAAAGGACAAGTTCACCTTCATTAACATAAGGATTGAGAGAATGTAGCAATATTAGTAGAACACATCATTGCAAGTTTGAGGAAAATCGGACAATCCATTCAAAAGTTGTGAATTTTTGAAGTTTTTGTGCAGTCACCGCTGGATGAGGAGACTACTAAGGCTCGTGATGTCATATGAGTACAACAGTATGAAGAAAATGTAAAGAAAATTCAACATATTTTCACTTTTTTCGCATAATAAAAGAGCACTTGACTTGGCTCTTTCTAAAGACAATGGGAATAATATTACCCATAACATTTGCCAGTCATGAGTCGAGGGAATGTGTACTTTTTTCAAAAGATGAAATTTTGTGAAATTCTCTTTATATTTTCCTTACTTATTGTTGTACGCATGTGACATCATACACTGCAGTAGTCTTCTCATCCAGCAGTTCCAACTCAAAAATTTTAAAAATTCATAACTTTTGAACGGATTGTCCAATTTTCACTGATGTGTTCTACTAATATTGCTGCATTCTCTCAATCCTTATGTTAATGAAGGTGAACTTGTCCTTTAAGTTGGAATACTCAGTTGTGGGAACCTTGCTTTGGGAGTAAAATCAGATTTGAGTGGTAGGCCTACATACATTGTACTTATCCTCCTGTAGGCTTACATATAAGTTTGGATACACAAATGAAACTCTCCTTGAACACTGTCCAAATGTGTCAAAAGGTGCGAAATTTCTTGGAAGTGAGATTAAAAGAGACTTAGTTTTTAGGTGTTGGAATGTTTTGTTCATTTCCGAAAAAAAAAAGCTATCATCTTGGAAATAATACTCTTATCAGTCAAAAGAGATTTTGCAGCATATTTGATTGTGCAATGTGAATGCAGATTATTTTCCTCTGTGGTTTTTGATCTTGGTTTTGGTTTTTGCACTTACTTTGAATAGCAGAAACAGTCATGTTCAGGCCTACTTGATGGGGGGGGGGGGAAGGTAGGGGGATCGAAGAGATGATTGTAGAAAAGAAAAAGATAAGGAGGGAGGGGAGGGGGAAGGTGGGCTTTGGTGCTGCATGGATGATTCACAAGAGATACTCCACATCACAAACACAGCTCCCTGTGCTACTGAGTCACCTGGCTCACATTACCAGGCCTGTTATTTTCACCCTCGCTCGGATTATTGGCTGGATTTGACTTAACCGTGGCATTGATCGTTGAGACCAACAGGTGTGTTATAAGGCGAGAGCTGGGTCTCATACTCTCACAGGATACAACGGCTGAAGGAAAGTGGGAGTTTTGTAGTAGGAGAGGGAGAGGAAGAGAGTGCGTGAAATACTTCAGATGCGATTACCTTCTTTATCTAATAGGATTTGCCAAACCTGAATTCCTAAAAAAAAACAAAAAAAAACTTGTCTCAAAGTTAAAGTTCAAGCTGTGAATGTCAAGCAATAAGTTAAAGCTTGCTTCTTTGCTACTTTAACCTGTTGAAGACTAGACTTCGCGTGTTATACAAGTAATCAGTCCTTCTTCAGTGGGTTCATACTACTTGTATAGAAATTTGAGGGCTGCTCTCTCTATCCTGCACAAAACTGTGGTGATGAATTACAGAAATTATGAAGTATAAACCCAACAAACGATATCTTACAATGTAGGCGCTAAATGTTCAAATTTCCTCATCAGTTTGTCACTCATTTTGGAAAGTTATAGGTCACCTCTCACCACACATCACACTTTTTAAATACATGAATTATGAACAACAAGAATCATAAAGGTCCATCAGGGGCAGATCCAGAAATTCTGTAAAGGGGGGGGGGGGGCGCAACTAATATTTCTGGTGCCACTTCCGGGTTTCATTTTATTTTTTCTTTTTATTTATTTTGTTTTAAACGACAATAAAGGGGGGGGGGGCATGCGCCGGTTGTGCCCCCCTCTGGATCTGCCACTGTCCATGATGGATCTGTTTTTCAGTTAAGTAACTCTGTCCAGTCAAGTTCAAATATTGGTGAAGTCTGACAAGGTCAAAGGTTAAAAGATTAGTGAACCTTCCCAGTAAGCACTTTAGTCATATTATTGTGGTGTACTCTCAATAACTTTCCACAGCTTAAAACTGTAGAGAGTTATTAATATCACCACCATTGTCATCATATTCATCATCATAGTCTCACCTGCATTGATAGTTCAAAGTAAGACATAGAGCTTGGAACTTGGAACGTTGTAATATGTTATGTCCTATTCTAAGCTTATCAATGCATTCAGCCAATTCATCAAATTCAGTAGGATATTTTATTGCAAGTAGGTAAGGCGGATTTAACAGTTGGTTCACTGGAATGACTTTAAATGCCCTTCACCGCATTGTAGCTGCTTCTCGAAGCAGCAAAATTTGGTGTTTGGAGGAAGCTAGAAGTAGGACAGTGTAGCAAGATGATTGCATTTTTTCCTCTCTTTTTCTCTGTCGACTGGCAAACGATACACCATATGCGCAATTCTTTAAACCCTCGGCTCTGACTGGAATTGACATGTGTACAAAGACAGATGAAAACCAGAGAGTTATGAAATGAATAGAAGACCTGGCAAACACTGCGGCGCTGCCCTTGCCTGACATTAAAGTCACAGTACCCCTGTTTCTTCCCCTTGATTTATTTTGACCTGAAGTCTTTATATTTTTTTTTTTTAGCAGAAATAAAGTATTGTCATAACAGATGATAATCGAGAGCAGTGTAATCTGTTCCATTAATTCCAACTTACTCCTTGTAGTACTTAATTACCTAGCTAGATCAATGGAAATGACAGCTTTGCTAGTAAAGAGAAAATAAGTTTTAAAATGGTTGTACGCTGCTTTAATAGTGCAAGTTTGTGAGTGTAGCATGTTGGAAAATCTGTTAATGTTGTTGGCAAGGAAGTTGATGTCTGATTGCTCATCTTTAATTTTAGGATGATTTCAGGCCAGTCATTGCCGTAGCATCATTGATAAGGATGTCTGTGTGGGTGTTAAAGAGACAACAATGGATGGAGATTATAATAAATGAGTGGGTTTATTTCGAGGTATTTGTTATTTTAAGCCCAACAAATGCAGACAGGATGTTGTCTGGCTGAGTAGGCTCGGTCAGTGTGGGAAGACTGGTGGCGAGGCAGTCGTGGTACACATATATACAAATCTGAATTGTAGTTAATGTGATCATTGGTGCAGAGATACAGTCAAACCTGACTATAGCAGCCATCCATGGGAGACAAACAAGTGCTCATGATAGACAGGTGGCCACTATAAACAGGGTCATTGAAACATGGTTATTCTCTTTGAGGGAATTGCTTTTAATAGCTGTATAAAGCAGGTGGCCACTTTGGGAGGTTTGACTCTATCTGTGCAATTGCAAAGGGATCATCCGATAGTAATAAACATCAGGTTGTAATGAACAGGTGTTTCATAAAGCATCATATTGAATGAAACCAAACCTTAAAGCAATGGAAGATAATTTTATATGTGTGTTTTGTGCTTTTCAGGAAAGCAAATCCTCAGCACTCGGGAACTTCCATTTAAAGGACAAGTTCACCTTCATTAACATAAGGATTGAGAGAATGTAGCAATATTAGTAGAACACATCATTAAAAGTTTGAGGAAAATCGGACAATCCGTTCAAAAGTTATGAATTTTTGAAGTTTTTGTGCAGTCACCGCTGGATGAGAAGACTACTGCAGTGTATGATGTCACATGCGTACAACAATACAAGTGTATAAGGAAAATATAAAGAGAATTTCACAAAATTTCATCTTTTGAAAAAAGCACACATTCCCTTGACTCGTTACTGACATATGTTATGGGTAATATCATTCCCATAGCCTATAGAAAGAGGTAAGTCAATTGCTCTTTTATTATGCGAAAAAAATGAAAATATGTTGAATTTTCTTTACATTTTCTTTATACTGTTGTACTCATATGACATCACGAGCCTTAGTAGTCTCCTCATCCAACGGTTCAAACACAAAAGTTTTAAAAATTCATAACTTTTGCATCGATTGTCCAATTTTCTTCAAACTTTCACTGATGTGTTCTACTAATATTGCTGCATTCTCTTAATCCTTATCTTTAGGTGAAGGTGAACTTGTCCTTTAAATTTGTTGTACAAGCCACTAGTCTCTGCACAGAGGTGACTGGTGGCTGCTAGTACTTTGGTACCTATGCAGGAAACCATTTACTAATGCAGTTTGTGGTTTCGGGGAGTGAACTTTCAGTCATGATGATTAAAGTGCATAAAAACAGCTCACTTTGTGAGAAAGATGTGTGTGTGTTGTTTGTTGTGAACCATCACACGCAGAATCCATGGTTTAGTTGAAAGGAAGTGTTGTCGTTAAGGCCACCGCACACTAC
The DNA here is from genome assembly GCA_033980235.1 of Diadema setosum. Taxonomy (NCBI): domain Eukaryota; kingdom Metazoa; phylum Echinodermata; class Echinoidea; order Diadematoida; family Diadematidae; genus Diadema; species Diadema setosum. Next base: position 12,973,183 of record CM067069.1, on the reverse strand, counting down.
ACGATCAGACTGGTCTTAAAGTCTTAAGCCAAGCTGGGTCTTAAGGCCAGTCGTACGACCGGACACCGCACACTATACGACCCGACTGTAAAGCGCGCGCAGTGCGCACTGCGTGAGCTTGCATTTTACTGCATTGTGAATGGCTGAAAGCTCCCGACTGGTCGTAGAAATTCAACATGTCAAATCTCTACGACTGGCGCTAAGACCCAGTCGTACGACTAGAAAATGGCAAGACTGTGACATCACACTTCTAGTCTTAAGGTCTTAAGACCGGTGAATCGGGGCAAAATCGTGTAGTGTGCGGCGGGCTTTAGATGTCCAGTATTGTGAGGAAATGATTTCCGGTAAAAGGAGATGTCTACACCTGTAAGATACTCCCACCACCGCCATCACCTGTGACTCTGGCAACAACACCAACAATAACAACAATACTATCAACAATGCTATTACTTATCATCAACAACATCAATAGCTACACTCAAACACCATCAACGACACCATGAGCAACAATGTCAACATCACAAAAAAAGTAAATATCAACAAAAGAAACAGCAATGATATGAAAATCAGTAATCTACAACAAGAATCTATAATGGCCTTTCCACATTAGTCGTGATGTGCAGAGGGGAGGAGAAATTTTGTGTACCAGTAGTTCAGATCCATCAGTATTTAACCTGTTGAGGACAGTTTGATTTTGCTACAACACCCATTTCCCACAGATGCTTGCCCGGGTATACTCAGGACTTGTCCTCAATGGGTTGAAATAGATGATGAAATCAATCATGATGGGATTGTAGGTCTGTATAAACCCAAACGAAATCAATGTCATATGTTGAAAATAGATGGGCAATTTTGAGACATGAAAGTGTTAATGAAAATGTTAATGAAAATGCTTAGAAAACCAATCGCAAATTCTTTGGGCATTGGGATTCAACTTTGCCGGCATTCTGTAGACTGCAGAGGGGTACAGCTGTACTGTGCAGGTATATTCAGACCAGGTCATTTATGAGGGGACAGGTAAACATTTGTGGGTACTCTCACCTTAATACAGGCCGTTGGTCATCTGGCACTGCAAACAAACCCCAATGGATGGGAGAGTTGAGTGCAAATGTTTGCCAACCCTGTCAAATTGCCATTACACACTCCCCCCCGACCCAGAATTTTCCGCCAAGTGCATCAACCAGCGTGGATTTGGGTGGGCGCACCAAGACTTGTGCTGGACTCTGGCAAAAACCATTCATGGCACCCAACTGAGGGTCAGTTTTGAAAGCAGTGGTCCTCTTAACAAGCACTCTTATGCCAGCTTAACCCTTCCAAACTTTGCTTCTAAGGTTTCATCTCTTGAAAACATACTAGTAAGAGATGGTATGAGATTCCACAGGAATATCACTGGTAAAAATCAAAGCATCAATTGTGTATTGGTGGGTTTGTCACCAGGAAATGAAAACATCCCTGAAATTTACCTTTGATTTTCTTCACATGTTTGTAATTGTATCAATGTACATTGACCCAAGGATGAAAGAGGAACATTTACAATTATATTTAAAGGCACATCCATTGTATTAATTCCTAAGATTCGTTTTCTTTGTTGATCTGACTTGTTATTCTTAAAGCTTTGAGACATAAAACAAAACTATAAAACACCCCAGTATCCTGCCTATCAAAGGAAGTCTAGTTAAATGTTTTTAAGGTCCACTAAGGGCCTGTGTTGATGTAAGGAATGTGCATACCATATGATATGGCACTACAGTAGGTGCCTCTTTTTGTAATCATGAAAAATTCAGATGTGTCTAAGTTCTTGGAAAATGCAGGGTATGTTTTTTAATGAATTTTTCAAGACAGTGCACATTTATGTTAGCGTTATTTGATGCACATTGTTTGAGTTTGTGTGTGTGGGGGGGGGGGAGGAGCATGAGCGGAAGATACAATTTGTTGTAAATATGATAGTAATTTTCATAATTTGATAAACCTTATGGGTGGAAATTATCAATTGTGAATCAAGAAGGCAATAAACATCCACTTGCTTCTGTGGTGAAGAGGTTCTCGATCAGCTTGCTCGATATAAACCGAAATGCGCTTTTGCTCTTCGGCTTTGATCTGACTGACTGACAGGCGGCACTATTCATTACTATGTCTGCTTGATTAAATCCTGGTGTTAGGAGATCAATGCAATCGCGCCCTGTATCAGCAAATGTGTCGGTGACTCCATGCCTTTACAAGCTTGTTATCAGCGTTGTTTGCATGCCTGGCCATCTGAGGTATTTTGTCTGGGGTGTTGGTCTCGCACACAAATGTAAAGTGGATATTTCCAGCTCTGCGTGGTCTGGTCGGTGATGGATGAAATCTGCCCTCCTTATTCCCCATCTTAATGTATAGTGTACACATAATTATGTATAGGTGGGACTACATTAAGTTGCAATGCGTGTATATTATCTCTACTTCACAACTAAGTGTCAAATTCTTCCATTCTCCTCCCATATCACTTCATGTACAAAGTAGGAATGAAATTGCTTCAAACTGCCCAAACATTTTGAATTGTCCTTGTTGCTGTAGACATCAGATCAGCAAGACAGTCTTGTGTATCAAGTTGAAGACAGAAAAGCTATCACATCATAATTGTACACACACTTAAATATTTTCCCAGCTTGCTGAAAGTGTTTTACTTGGAGCTGTGAAGGTATAAAGTTGGTGAATTATTGTGGTTGCTAGGTACAGTATGCAAGCAAAATGTGTTCAAGCCGTATTGCCAGATTCAGCCAATAGAAGACAAATGGAAAAAAATCAGATCTTCAGGTTTGAGTCAGATCTTCCTCAAAATGTAGATATGATTATTATTTGTATTACTAGCTTGTCATGTGAAACTTCCATGTGGCAGAAGAAAAATATTTGCCAGGAACATGAAGGTCGTAGCCACCTTTAATGATTGGTACCCTAGTCTAAACGGTCTAAACCTTGCCTATTTTTAATATAAGTAGGTACCTGAAAGGAGTGTGACAAAGCAGTAAGGTATTTCAAGGTGTCCTGTCTGTCAAAGTCCTCCAGACTTGGAAGAGGAAGAAAACCTCTCACTCTCATCATCTCTACACTCACTGTCTGTCTCTGTCTCTCATCCTTACCAAGGACACTCCATCATCTGGGCCTGTGAGGTATTTTCCCCCCTCCACCCACCCATCGCGACCTGAGGTGACCTCAAGAGTTGGAAGGAGGTCATCTTAGCACTGGAAACAGCATGAAAATGGACCCTTTGTGTGTCACAATTGCCTTAGGGAGTGGTGGGGAGGGGTGGGGTGGGGGGAGGGGCATGGGAGGGGGATAGTTTGAGGGGAAAGGGATGGGGTGGGGGTAGGGAAAGAGCATGGGAGGGGGTAGTTTGAGGAGAAGTGATGGGGGTGGGGATGGGGAGGGGGATAGTTTGAGGAGAAGGGATGGGGGGGGGGTAGGGGAAGGGCATGGGAGGAGGATAGTTTGGGGAGAAGGGATGGGGGCATTGGTTGAGAGGGTCTGGCCAAATGGGTGTGGATGTTCCCCTAACCTGAAGGAGAAGAAAGAGATCACTTTCTTCATCTCTGCTGTGTGCACAGTGTATAGAGCCTATGAAGCCACCATCACAAGTTCATACATGTGGTGAAAAGATTCAAACTTCAGATGTTGGTGGGCAAATAATCATTGCAAAAGAAGAGCTGCATATTATACAACTTGTACATGTACTTTGTATTTAATCTACTGTATAACTCCTCTTTTGTGGTCAGTGCAGATACTGTCATTTTCTATTTTTTTTGTCTTCATACTTCAAATAAGTGCTTCTTCTTCAATCCTTTGAATTCCTTTTTTTTTTTTTCAAACTCAACAATGTGATATACCTTTGCCAGTACTCAAAATTTAAGGTATGTCTTTTTGATAAATAGGCCTTTCTGGTGGTGTTCATTACCCTCTTTCATATTCTGCACCACTCACAATGCTCCAGTCATTGTTCAGGCACAGGTACTGTAAAGCATTATATTTTTGCGTCATGAAAATTTTGCCAATTTGAGCCGACGGCCTTTATTGCAGCATGAAAATTTAATCAATTGCTCATAGCATTCAATGCGTAGAGCCTAGAGTGTAGACAAGAACTTTTGCATGCACTTTAATTTTGCAAATCTTGGGTCTCGCAAAATTTTCGAAATTGAAATGCATGTGAACATTTCTGGTTTTACAGTATCACAATGTCTTTAATACAAAAAGGCAGTTATGACCTTCTCGTGGCCTGGCATTGATTGAAGCTGTGCAATGCGATCAATATTATATCGCCCGTGACATTGCATTAGGTCAGATGAGAAGATTACTTCCAACCTTATGCAGCTCTCAATCTGTGTATTTATGTGTGTGTGTGTGTGTGTGTGTGTGTGTGTGTGTGTGTGTGTAAGACATTGTTGAGGTGCAGCAACATCCTTTTCTGACATTAAGGGAACAAAAATATTTGCCAACAAGGTCAATGCACACACATCAGAAGTACATGACTACAAGGTGTGAAGACAGTGTCATTTCCTTCATAAAGCAGCTATAACATTGCTTGATTGACACCACAAGCTCTGGCGGTTCCACACTCAAGAAGAATATCTGTTAGTTTCTAAATGCAATAGATGGACAGAATTTTTGAATGCTAAAATAAGTCTCCTTTAACCAGTCTCTTCAGGTGGATAATAAATGATTGAATCCACCCCTGTCACAAACTTTATATACCCTGCTAATCATACATGCAATTCTCAGCATACTTTTATACAATTGTATGTACCTATCATGTAAGCCTATTTAAAGGTCTATACATACATTGCACATTTATGCAAGCACAGTGAGGGAAGTGAATATTAGTCCATATGAATCTCCACAGTCTCAAAAGTATGGAAATGTGCACCTTCAGTCTAAAGTTACATGTTTTGGCATAAATGACCCCAGAGCATGATTAGCCAAATGTGATTTGAAGAAACACGTGTGGAGAATCAAGATTTCAGTTTGCTTATAGACAGACAGAAAAATTAAAGTACTGAAATACCAGTAAACATGTACTTCTATGTTTGCCAACAAGTTCCTTGCCCATGAGAAAAGACTTGAAGATGGTGTATGAGGTGACCACAAGTGTAGAACATCACCAAGATTTGTTTCAGCAAGGAACACTCCATTTCATCTTTAGGAAAGGGGAATCACTGGGTTACTCACAAATCAATGCCCTTGCCCGTTTCTATGCAGTCTTGACCTGTAGGGACTGTAACGTGAGAAGAAGTGTGTTATAGTCACAACTTTATTTATACTCATAAAAGCAAGATCCATTAACTATCCTCTCTGGGTATATTGATGATGGATATGAGTGCTTATCCTTTGCTGCACCGTATAAAAACAAAATGGTGTCTTGAGATGTGATGTGACTATCTACTACTACAACAATCCTTGGTTTGGAAGATTCTAAACATTATGTGACTATGAAATGTAATAGAATTGTGAATGATAATATTGACCAAATTATATGCAAGTTCCCTTTTTAATAGCAATAAAATCTGAATCGATGAAATTGGCATAAACTTGTAAAGGGAATATCATATGCCTTGCTACTCACAACAACAATGAGATAAGCAACTTGGCAAGCATGAGATTAATCAAACTTTATTTCAATATGAAAATGTTCATGAACGTTCATTGATACCTTGCAAATATCAAATATCATGGTTATCTGCAGCACTTTGCCCTGCAACTAGAATATCTGTATTTTAGATAACGTTTCCTCAGCAAACTCATAAATAGTTGATCAACATTTTTCTGCTCTGTTTTGTTCTTCAGGTAAATCGTTTGAGATCACCTACATTCGTCTCAAATTCTACTCGCCGCGGCCGGAGAGCTTTGCCATCTACAAGCGCACATGCCAGGAGTGCCCGTGGATTCCATACCAGTACTATAGTGGCTCATGTCGCTCGACCTACAACAAGCCCGACAGCGAGTATGTCAGCATCAACGATGAGACACGGGCGATGTGCACCAGCGAGTTCAGCGACATCTCACCGCTCACGGGAGGAAACATCGCTTTCAGCACACTGGAGAACAGGCCGAGCGCCAGGAACTTTGACAACAGTCCAATCCTGCAGGTTTGTAGTTCCCTGTGATAGTGTTGCAGACCTAAAGAACAAGTTTTCCCAAAATTTGTGTAGACTGAATGAATGCAGCAGTAATAGTAGAATGCATCAGTGAAGGTTTGAGAAAGATTTGACAATCTGTTCATAAGTCTTAAATTCTTAAAAGTTTTAGTACCACCATTGCTGACTGAGAAGGCTACTGCAGTTTGTGACTCACTCAGCACAGTGATATAGAGAAAATACAAACAGAATTCAGCATATTTTCTTGTTTCTGGCAAAATGAAAAAGCACTTGACTTACTTCTTTCAGAAAGTTGGGGAAACAATATTTCCTGAAACATCTGTCAGTATAAATTGAGGGAATGTGTACTTTTCATTTAAAAAAAGGGAAATGTCATGCAATTCTCATAATGTTTTCTTTATCTTTGTCTTGTAGTGATGTCACAAACTGTTAGTAGACTTCTCATTCAGTGGTGGCGACACTGGAACTTCAGAAATCCATAACTTTTGAAGTGGTTGTCAGATTTTTCTTAAACTTCACTGATGCTTTCTATTATTATTGTGGCATCCATTCAATCCACATATGCTGTATATCAAGTTAAACTTGTTCTTTAAGTGTGTGGTTCCAAGATAATTAAAGTTTGTGGTATCTCTTCGATTTTTACACTGATGCATAACAAGCAGCTCTTATATGTTTGTTAGAGCTCTTCTGCATTTTCCTACCCCGATTTTGTGAGATACCAGATTCAAATGCACCAGCTGATACTTACTAGAAGTTTGCATATCTGAATTACGACAAAAATAAAAGTGGACTTGCGCCCAACAGGGCCTTCTGTTCCTAAAGTTTGCAATAGATAACTTGATTTAATTTTGACGAAACCTCTCTTTTTCTGTTCATCTGATTTTGCACTACAATCGAGGTCAACTTGGACATGTTTGTTGTTGAATTTCACTTTTACAAAATTGTAGCTACAAGAAACTAATCTTTATCCAATGAGCAAAGTACAATTTGCACAACACAGTGTACAGGATGGTGCATCTTGTTGAGGAAACTTGCATAGCAAAAGCATATAACATTAGGTTGGGGACAAAAGCGAGTTGTGCGTATGCCTGAGTGTGTGTTTCAACCTGCCTATATCACCTTGGGTTTCAGTTCATGTACAAACAGATGGGGAGGTGTTGAACCGTTTGTTGATGCATTAAAGTAGTGGGACATTTGTTCGACAACCTTGGCCCACAACACCCACACCACAAAAACCTGCCTGACTTGTTGTTGGTACCAAAAGAATAGGATGGCTCTCTATGAATGGATGGCAGTTTATAAGTCAGCAAAAATATTGTATGGTGGGGCTTTTTATGTATGGTATTATGAATGAATGGAAGTACGCTGAGATTTATTTTTCCAATTCTGAAAGGTAGCGTCCTTTTTTTTACTTTTATGCTATTCTCTCTATGCCAGTTTTCATCATTGTATAAATGCATGTCCATGCAAAATGGTACATCAGCCTGCATCTTGGCTTTTCAGGGACTGTTACCAGAGAGTTGGATTGATTTTCTTTTATTTGAACTCTAGATAAGTGCTTTGCAGAGTGTATCTGTCCTTAAATACTATAAATTGTGGCTGTTCTTGGTAATTTGCGGTAGGGCTCTATAGAAAAAGAAGACAAAAAAAAAAACCACCAACAAAAATGGGTTTGATGATGCTTATTGTTTGAATACATCATACACCGTACATGTGAAACTTGCATTCCGGTCTTAGCCTTTGGTTGTGAATAAGTAATTTCATCATTGGTCAAGAGGAAAAAATCTGGGGGATTGGAGTGTTACAACGTTATGTAGTGACACACTAGGCCCGTTCACAAACAACGAAAATCGAAATTTCAATCGCGATCCAAATTTCGATTTTTATTTCGACCGTTCATACACAGGGAAAAATCGCACTTCGCAGCAAGGAAAGAACGATCAGTGGCCAAATTGCGCATGCGCGAAACTTGCATGAACGAAGACTGACCCCGCAGTCCCAATAGAGTTTCGCACGCGCTACGAACGATAGGATTAAAAATACCGATTTCCGAATCTCGATCGCGCTCACACACACGACGCTTGGCAAAATAATCGCGATTATTCTGAAAAATCGCACTAATAGTGCGAGTTGGATCGCGATAAGGATCGCGGTAATTAGTGAGATTTTTCTGTCCACACTGGAAAAAATTTCGAAATTTTGATCGCGATAAGAAAATCGATTTTTAAATCGCACTTTTTCCCTTGTGTGTGAACGGGCCTACTGTCAAATGTCTTGATGATTTTACAGACAACCAAAATTCAACATTAGCATTTCTCATGCAAAGTGTAGCATCTGAAATCTGAACTTGATGAAATAAAAAGAAGGCTTTCCCAGTGGAATGTCCACCATTGCTTATCAGAATTGTCATGAATTATTAAAGGGATAATGGCAGAAAATTAAAAGCACTGTGATGTAAGTTTGCATGGTGATGTCTCACTCATGGTTGACTTAGTACTGTCAAATTTTCACTCCAATCATCTTTGATAGGCTTGAAGGTCTCAGGAACTAACCAGATGTGGTTAATGCAAACCCTTTCGCAACTGATGCATTGCCCTGTAAGCCTACATCTATAGTTGGTGGTCGGTCATTTTGCAAGAATTGCAGAATTGGTGATAATCCGTGTGGTAATGTGTGCATGACATGTCTCAAAGTATGCTTGTTATTTGGACAAAGCTTTCCCTTTGATTTTGTTCAAAAATATAGTAAACAGTAGGCCTAAGTGTCAAGAACAACAAAACAAAACCTTCAACTGTCCTAGTACAATGTACATGTAATTTACAGTTAAATGCCTTGGAGTGGTTGCATCAATTATTAAAATGTACAGTCAGAAGAATAGAACCAATAATTTTCCTCTCCCCCCCCCCCCCCCCCCCTGCAGACTGGGAAGTATGTAAGCGTACAATGCCATTTATGACGGAAAACCTTTGTGGTTAGATGTCATGAGATATAGAGACATCGTTGATGACAGAGTGCAGTGTTCGTGAGGCCGACTCTCTCAAATCCACAAGGGTCGCGGATACCCCGTCCAAGAAATATGACCACTGGTGTCGAGTTCTTGCCATCCGTAATCATGGACATGACTGACAGGTTGGGATCAGCATGGACCTACAACATCCATGGGATCAGTTACTGCTCTCCTCACCCTCTGCCATCATCAGTCATACAACTGTAATGCTGGGTGCAGGGGGTGTCACTGCCAGATCCCTCCCCCTCCCCCTTTCCCCCACCCCACCCCCCCCCCCCCCTTCTGCTGATCTGAGGTTTGTGTGGTTTGACCTCCAACCTTGAGGATCGACCTTGACAGTTTTGATTTACTCTGGCTCGGCTCTTTGATACACACACCCTGACGAGGGCCTTGCAAAATTTGTCAGTTGACGATGCGCCTCTTTGCAGGGTTTCGACCTGTCTCGCTATCCCTTTCATCATATCTCCTCATTTATTTATCTCTGTGAGATGATTTTGCTTAAAGGACAAGTTCACCTTCATTAACATAAGGATCGAGAGAACGTAGCAATATTAGTGGAACACGTCATTGAAAGTTTGAGGAAAATAGGACAATCCATTCAAAAGTTATGAATTTTTGAAGTTTTTGTGCAGTCACTGCTGGATGAGAAGACTACTGCAGTGTATGATGTCACATGCATACAACAATACAAGGAAAATATAAAGAGAATTTCACAAAATTTCATCTTTTGAAAAAAAGTACACATTCCCTTGACTCGGTACTGACATATGTTATGGGTAATATTATTCCCATTGCCTTTAGAAAGAGGTAAGTCAAGCGTTCTTTTATTATGCGAAACAAGTGAAAATATGTTGAATTTTCTTTACATTTTCTTTATACTGTTGTACTCATATGACATCACGAGCCTTAGTAGTCTTCTCATCCAGCGGTTCCAATACAAAAATTTTAAAGATTCATAACTTTTGCATTGATTGTCCAATTTTCCTCAAACTTTCACTGATGTGTTCTACTAATATTGCTGTATTCTCTCAATCCTTATGTTTATGAAGGTGAACTTGTCCTTTAAGAATTCTCCACTTTGTGTGTAACTTGGAAGTCAATTTGTGTATGAGACACATCCCATCAGTGGGGATTACATTGTAGGACCAACACCAAAGTACTGTATACGCCATGTTTGTTTGTTTGTTTGTTTTCGCAGGGTTTTATTTTCACAAGTTTTTCACAGGGTTCTATACTCACAAATTTCGTGTGTCAGGTGTTATTCATGAATTTTTTAACAACATGAGAAAATTGTATATCTCTTTCCGACATCACTGCAACAAGCGTGCATACCTTTCTCTGTTCACTAACTGTAGTGTACTCCACCTACAACTGCAAATGTAACCTCTTGCAAAATTGTCAGGGAGCTCCGAATCATGAAAAATCAGACTCGCTAATCATGGCATACACCGTAATTAATTGAAAAAACAGATACTGTACCCTCTCAGAACAACCAACCTGAAATCCTGTTGATGTTTTATATGAGCATGCTGTCCATTGGACTGAAAGAATTGAAGGATTGTTGGTATGGTAGTGTGTACCTGTCACATAGAGAGTATATTGTACATGCAGGACTTGTCAAATTTTGTTGCTATTGTTTCATCTATCATTTTAGCAACAGTCACGAAAACTTTTGACCAATCAGATTAATTGAATTAGGGAAGGCAATTCCTATGCCCAGGGTACATTGTAGGCCTATATGTTTATATAGTTTGTATTGTTTTTGCTTTTACAATGACTTTGTACACTGTCTATGAAGTGATGATAAAACAAGAACTGATGGGGAATTTTGGATGGTGGCCTGCTAGGGAAAGCTTGTAACCGTAGCAACAGGAATATGATGGTTTTTGAGCCAGGTTGCACAGCATGTGGTCTGACCTTGTCTCTGATAGAGACTGTAAATTTTGTCCCACCTCTTTGCTGGGCCAATAAGTAGGCCACTCCCTGCATAGGCATTTCTTTGATCTCGGGCTCAAAGGTCAGACTAAGTTTTCACAGTTATGTTTGTACAACATATCAAGTTTATTTGTTAATTTCTGCTGTAAAATAGCCAGTAAAACATGCAGGAATGATAAATTTTCATACTGATTATAAGTTTTATCCCATTACATGTGTGTACCTGGTGACAGTACCTTTCCTATTGTTTAAAATGTTTCATTTCTGCAATATTAGATTAGTATTATGTTTGATGTAGCTGTGAAGTATGGTTTCATTGACTACTAGACAACTCCTACTAGACAACTACTAGACAGCTCCTACATTGTGTGTTTTGCCTACAATTGATGAAGAAACTGGTAGAAAACCTCAGAGCTAGTGGTTATACCTTTGCAGTTGCAAGAACACCAAACATATAAACAGAGGTAACCTTGTATAAATCTTCCCAACAGTATGCCATGCTCTTCCAGTCTGAGATCAAGTTTTAAAAAAACAATGAAGGGGAATAAAAGTAATCGCAAGCAACAAGGGAATAGAAGTGAAGAATCTTTCATCAAGACTTTCCTTTAGAAATATCAACTGATGGATCGGGTATCAGGGAGGTTCTTGTTTAATGTATCATGAGCTGATTATAACATTTATTCAAGATACAACATGTGTAGACTCCAGACTTTCCTTGGACTCTGCCAACTCCAGGTCAATGAATGGTTATTAAATTCATGATTTACTCCAGACTATTAAATATGATTGCCTACTGAATTCATGCTTTACTCCAGATAACATAGGCCTATATAAATGGTCAGTGAAATGAACAAATTTTGTTGCTTTTTCTCCCTATATTGTACAGGATTGGGTGACGGCCACTGACATTCTAGTGATGCTCACTCGCCTCAACACATTCGGAGATGAGGTGTTCCGGGTCCCCAACGTTCTCCGCTCGTACTTCTACGCCATCACAGACTTCTCCATTGGAGGAAGGTAGGAATCAGGCAGAAGGGTGCATATGTAGCCATCTTTCCATTGCAGTATCATTGTTGTTGTGCTTCCTATTATAACATAATGAAACTCATGTTGATAAATACCCTTTCATCTTAATGTTAAAAGGGTCAAATACAACCGTCACCATTTCTGTTAAAGGTATCGTTTACCTTTGGGAGCAGTGATTTAAAAAAAAATGCTTGAGTTATCACAATTGATGCATATGTGTAGGTCAGTTGTATCACAAAACATCTTACCAATACCTTATAAAAAAAAAATTACAATTAAGCCTGAAATGTAAGGAGATATCACTATTTTGCTCAATAAACCATAACTGTAGACAGTTTATTCTAGAAACATTTTTATTATACATGTAATTATTGTTCACATTTTGTATATTTCACATATTCAACATTGATTATACTGATTAACATTTTTACATTAGTTGTTTCTATCCCTAAACCACATTTTAGAATGATTTTGAAACACTGAAGCTGGGTTTTTGTTTCATGTACATATGGTAAATAATGCCTTTAAAGTTTGGTTCTGTAATGCATTTACTTTTTCTTTCAATCAAGAGTGTCATTTATTCAACTGAGCTGAAGACACCTATTTTCCTGATAGAGAATTCCTCCAAATTTGCCTTTGCCTTGATGTTCCTTAAACATTCAAGTTTTTTTTCCATTCATTTGCAGATGATAAAATCTGTTAAAGAATTATCACATCATTTTCATGAATCATTGTTTTGGTCATGCACGTAATTTTTCCCTACACCACAAAAAGGCCAGTTTTTGGGAAATGTAAATTCCTGCCCACACAAAACAAATAGGTGAATTTTGATACTAGACTATCAATACTGGTCAAATATTGAGGGCATCTGACATACTAAAAAGATGTGCAGAGTATGTACATCCAATAAGGCATTGAGGTGCTCCTGATCATGATTTCTCAGTGGATTTTTAATAGGGGAAGAGACATCAAACTTTACAGAGAGGACACAAAACCCTTCCACACTGTAGGAAAAGGAGGATGAGTCTGGGGCCATTGCCTTGTATCAACAGTTCAGTAAATCATTTGCTGGCCTGGAGGCACCCCTGTTTTGGTCAGTTGAAACTGTATGTGGGATGGTGGTCTGCACGAGGTCATGGCAGCCCATGTGTATTCCCCCCCCCCCCCCCATTCACATTAGTCCATGTGACACCGGGGAAAGTCCCGTGCTGTGGGACTTTCTCCTCGAAAACCATAATGTGAATGCTCTCTGGGACTTGTCCCCTCGTCCCCGCGAAACAAGTCGGGTACGGGGACAAGATTTGGAGGGGAGAGTGACCTTGGGCCATAATTGATAGCGTCCAGCTGTGGTCATCTAATGTGCGCATGCGCGATGCCTGATTTCAAGTGGCAGAGCTCACTCCAAGCCCCAATTGCCCCCACAGCTCGGGGACAGATGAGATAGCAGCATGCATGGTCAGTCGTAAAAAATATCTCTTGTGGCTGTCCCTGCGTCGGGGAGAATAATATTAACATGGGGTAAATGTGATTTGAGGAGAGCGTTGCTTGAAACTCCAATGATCTTCTGTGTGCAAACAGTACCTGAGTAGCTTTAGGCTGATGTAGGCAAGCCAGGAAAAACCCATCCAAGTGGCTGCCTTGATGATCTGTAGGCCTATATGATATAAAGGTCACAGAGGAGTCTCCTGTATGCTGTGACAAGTGATGGTATTCCGTGCACGGTCCGAATATGTAGGTCGAAACAACAGCAAACGTCTTTGTCGCCACGTTGTGAATGGACACAAGCCATCAAAATTTGGCATGCCTGCCAAGTCTTTTTTTTTTCTTTGAGGGGTGTAGCAGAGATGTGTGAAAGTTGTGTCTGCGTCCTGTGTATGCAGTAGCAACATAGGAGAGATTGTGTAAATAGTTACCCGGTAGCCGTTCCGATCGCTCAAGGTCCGCGAGCATTGTTAGCCAAGCCAGTAAGACTAAGATGTGGGCTGGATACTCGTTTAGAATCAGTATGGTGGAACCTTGGAGAGTAGTTGTCTATAGAATTACAGCCTTGTCTGGCACTGCTGAATTGGAATTAAACCTTACACTAAGAATAGCAGTTGTCATTTTAATATGTTCTCTGTATTCCCAGATTAACTTCTTTAGTTTGAATGGATGAGAAAATAGAGCAAAAGCCCTTTAACATGTTAAGGACGAGTCCCGAGCATACTCGGGCAGGTGTCTATGGGAAATGCATGTTGAAGCAAAATCAAACCATCCACAATGGGTTCATATGAAGAGAAAATCTTCAAGCTTTTGATGTTCAAAATCTTCAAGCTTTTGATGTTCAAAATGTTGCCTGTATGCTGTATCCCATTCCTTAATCGCCAAAGGGAGGAATGTTACCTGGCCGTTTATTTTTCTTCTTTCCATCATAGATCATCTCGAAAAACCTCACATCATTCCCCCACAAATACCTGAGGCTGCTTGCGAGATGCCTGGCACTATGCCTGGCACTGTGCCTCAGTCGTATGCACTGTGACTTCATCCCAAGTCTCCCACGCACCTGTCAAACATTAGCCTATTTCACAGGCCTTGCATACTGTTGTTTGCACTGACAGTTGTGAGCATAGAAAACTGAAGCCAAGTGTCCAGGCCTTTTCATATCGGTGAATGTCATCATTACTTGAGAGCTGAAAGAAAAGTTGCTTTAACTGGTGCACGCACCACTTCTACTGAATATTCAGTCCCTGAATAATTTCATAAGTCACTTTGACCAATGGAATTGCAACATGTAATATGCATAATTTTTTTATGAGTTTCTGTGAAAGGCACTTTGCTACTAATAGCTGGTAGCAAAAGTTGGTAAAATAAATGCAAAGGGCGATGTTCATGACTTTGGATGGATTTCCAAACGCCATCTTGCTATATAAGGCTTGCTTATCTATGGCTGATGGTTCTTGTGTGACTACCCTTGACTTCCCCTCCTTCAAAGTACTGCTGTAGTGAGACAGCATTTGACAGAGGCTAGTCAGAATGTTGGAAAGGTGTGCCAGAAATGCCCTTATACAAGTATCAGCCTGTGAGCAGTGAGACCAGATCCATGGCACGAATACTTCCCGTGGCTAGTTTCGATTGCCGATTGATAGATCAGTGACCCGTCACCCTAGATGTCAACTTCCATTGCGACGGCAACAAATTCAGAACATCAAAACGGCATCTAATCATTCATTTCCCATCAGTTTATGGTTGATAGTGTATTTTCCCAGCTTTCAACACTTTCCACTCCAGTTGTTTGTTTGCTTGTTTTAAGAACATGAGAAAAAAGGAGGGGTCTAGCTAGCCTGTGCTGAGCTTTGCAAAACTTGGTTATCTGTTCTTCAACCAGTGTTGAAGATCAATAGTTTTATCATTTGTGTATATGGACATGTATCCTGTCAGATGCACATGTTTGCAGAAATCTGTGTTAACTTGTTAAAATCAAAGAAGTTTTGATTCCACTTGATTTGATAAGGTGAAGTTGCAGAATTTTATGAAGGAAATAGGCCTACTTCTCATCAGCATTTCCTTTTTGTTGACGCTATCACCATCAAATTCCTCACACTCTGACAGTTGGCAAGCAGAAATAATGGTAATTTAGCTGCAATATCAAGAGAATATTATATGCCATGGTATGCACATCATGACTCTGAGAATACAATTTCTCACACTCAAACTTGAGGATCATTTGATCTAGGACTTGAAACATGAGAATACAATGTTTGTATACCACTGAAAGAGTGCATTCCATGGGCTGAATTGCTCTGTTCTCTCTGCTTTATTTTTTTTTTTGTATTCTTTGGCAGCATACATTTCATAAAACAAATATTGACCCTTGTCACCCTATTCGTCCAATTCACTTATTTAACACCGACAAGTTCTTGCCCTGAAAGGCATGCCTTACCAGAACATTGCCATTAAAGGCAAAGAGAGTGCAGACAGTTTACTACAGCATTCTGCCTAAACGAGGATTTCTGGTAGATTGAGCATGAAATTCATTTGAAATTCTTTCAAAAAATTAATTGTTGAGGTGAATTGTTGCCCTGAATTATTTCTGATATACAATATCTCGTATTTGACCCTTTTTTCTCTCTCTCACTGATATCTGTGATGATATATTTCTCCCAGACATTTGCATGATGTTGCTTTATTACTGAAAAGGGTTCTTACTTTTAAACCCTCTCCTCCTGTATGTAAGTACACTACACGTGTAGTTCTATCAGAATCAGAGTGACAAATGTTTGGATTTTTATGTTCAGCACTTGGAGGAAGTTTATTGCTTTAGCCCATCATGATTGAAACCAGTGTTCTATTGATGCTGATGATAGATTGTGCGGGGTTTGTCAAATACAACTTTTTTCCTAACTTTTTTTTTTCTGTTTCTTTTATTGCGGTGCCAGAGAGAGAAAAAAAAACCATAATTGATAGCACCACGTACCGCAGGGTCATGGTGCATGTAAAGGAAAGGTTAAGATTAGTGGTTGGAGATACCCAAACAAACCGGGAACTATTGTCGTGTGGGGTAAGGCACAGGGAAAGTGTAAGCATTTTTGCCACAGCTTTGGAGGAAGAGATCCAATAATGTATCTATCTTGTAGTGATGGATGGATTCCCCCTCAGATGTACAAAAGAAATAGAACACAGGAGCTGACAGAGAGGTCATATACACAAAGGGGATGTGGATTCACCCCCTACCACCTGTTACCTTGTGGTTGTTGTCCATTCATGGTTAGGATGTACAGTCGTCTTTCATTTTTTTTTTTTTTTTTGATGTTACCTGGGGATAATGTCTTTGGATTCAGAGCCCCCATGAGATGAATCATAGTGGTCCCTCATCACTGTCTTTGAGTCATGCATGAATTTCATTGAGGTTGACTCAACATGGGCATTGTTAAGGGGTGTTTTTGAAGTGCATGGGAGTGAACCTTTTGAGTGGTATCTACATGTTTAATACCCTCCATTTACATATTCTCTTTATCTTCTCAAACTTTGATAAATCGTACTTTGTTGTGTGCTGGGGCAAGTGAAATCATGCGGGAGTCCAGTTTTAGTGTTTGTGTAGCCCAGTTGTCACTTGTTTAGTTCTACAACATGTTTTCTTTTCTTTCTTTTTTTTTTTCCATGGGGAGGGGGGCAGTGGGAGTACATTGTTTTGTAATTTGTAACCATCATCAAATTGTTGTACCATGAACTGAATCTACATTATGGCATGACTTGGTATTTGCTACGTTCAAAATTTACTCAGTGATTAGAATAGTATGTTCATGACATCCAAGTCTGAAAAATTCGTATTTGACCGAAAAGACCATATTTTCTTGCAAAGTGGACACTTTGTATGTGGTGTGTAAAAAAAAAAAAGATAAACAAATAATGCTGTATCTTGAATGTTTAATAAAGACTGGCACTCTATACGTGCAGGTATTTTTCACCATAAAGCTTCAGGTACTATTCCTGTATCCATCCCAAAGAGTTGATGGCTCATTACAGCAAATAATGCCTTGAAGAAATGCTGCCAGCCATTTATCTGTCAAAGGAAGGGCCTCACTGGTAGTGCTGCTGATGATAATGATGTTGGTAGTTGTCATGGCAACAGCAGTGATGATGGAGCTTTTCCATTCATTTCCCTCTTTCTCCCGTCTCCACCTTAACCCCACAGGTGTAAATGCAACGGCCATGCTAGTCAGTGCGTTGAGGCTCCCAATGACCCCTACAACCGGCTTGTCTGCCAGTGTGAACACAACACAGCAGGACCAGACTGCGGGGAATGCCTGCCCCTCTTCAACGACAGGAAGTGGAAACGCGCCACAGCGGGGAGTGCCAACGAGTGCATCAGTGAGTATACGCCTTCAGCTCACTCGGCTTGGTGGTGGCCATTTCTTTCACTCAACCACCCATCTCCCCCCCCCCCCCCACACCCCCCCTTCCTCCTCCTCATTTGGATCTAGGGGGGAAAATGATGTGATTATCTTGGGCAAAATTTTTCCTAATTTCCCAGCGGTATTCGTCAGCCGTTAGCTATGATGTGGCAATTATAAACCCCGTCAGTGTCTACAGCATGGTTTATAAAAACATCCCTTGAGATGTGTGACAAGGATATTTTGCATACATGAAAGTTCACAAAAATCGTAGCAGAAACTTATGCTTCAAGACAATGGTAAAATTTTTGACAACTGCCAGAGGTGACAACATACAGAAGAACAACAGAAAGCATAGACAGATACATGTAAAACAGGAAAAAAAAAAGGAATATAATAACATAAGATAGGAAGAAGAAGGTGGGAAGAGACTTCAGAGAAAAAAATGGCTTTTCAGGAGATATTATGATTTAGAATAAAGTGAGCAATGTTGACACTTGGCTCTACATGAATAGACTATCATTCTGTCAAACCTGTTGTAGACACAATCTTTATGTACATGTAGTAGTCACTCTTTTCTTCGATAAGTTTTTGCTTGTTGAGAAGCCTAAGAATTCAACATATTTTCAGTTTTTTTTTTGCTTTTAATCCACTTCAAATGTGGGGGTCAAGTTGAATTCATGCAGAGTTGGGACATGTGTATGGCACATGTTTGCGGCACTACTGGAAGCCGGCGAAGGAATTCTCTGAAGTATGAGGCTTCTGTAGATATCTGTGCCTGTAATATTGCATTTGGTCAAGGTTGCTGTGGCTTCTGAACACTCTAAAAATGCGGTCAGGACTAAAAGCAAGCAATTGCTTCATGCCCCAAGGTTCAAAGAGGGAAAAGAGGTATATTCTCAGGGAAAGGCAAAAAACAGAAAAAAAAATCCTTTTCTGTAAGTTGGTTTGCAACACATTTTTGGGCTGACTGTTTGTCTCAACCTGTTTGTTTCAGCTGAAAAAGCATGATTTTAGAACGCAATCTCAAAGTAATACTGTCCTTGTGTTTGGAATAAGAAAGGCACAGCAAATAAAAGTTATAAGAATTGTTTGAGCAATAGCAACACTTCAAATGCTGGCTGCTGGATGATTTTAGGGGAGGTATTGCCACATTAGCAACAGTCATTGTAAACTATAGCTGTAATGACCAAATGAAATGGGGTTTGATGCTGAGTGATGAGCTAAATGAATAAATGTACATGTCTTAATTCATAGTGACTGGTAGTAGGTAGGAGAACAGTCAAGAGGTTTTGAACATCACTGAAACTAAAGAATTTATATTGTAATTTATGTGGCCAAGATGTCATAACAGTCCATTTTATAGTCAAAATATATAACATATATCCCACATAAATCACAACTTTTATCTTCAGACAACTGAAGAATTCCCTTTCGTCATGCAAAGGAAATGAGAGGAATTTCAAAGGAAAGTTTAAATCTGTACTGCATAACTTGCGAGCGCAATTTACAGTAGGCCTACAAAATTTGTTGAAATTTACAGTAGGCCTACAAAATTTGTTGAAATTCAATTGCAAAGTCTCTACAAAACATACAACTGTAAGGGTTTTTATTCTCCCTGTGTTAAAAGAAAAGAGAAGAATTTGATTTTAAGTGTCATTATTATCATTATTTATTTGACTATTTCAGAAACAGACAATATATTACAACAGCACAAAATACAATACTGTCGTACATTACACATAAAAGTGGGACAGAACATAAATAAAGGAAGTAAATAAATGCTCATGACTTATGAGGGAAATGTGGATAGAGGCAAGGGTGGTTTAAAGTTGTGATCATTTCATTGTGAGGAAAAACATTAAGGCTTGAATGCTCTTTATAGTGGTACTGGGTCTGTCCCAACAAAGTGATTTGTCTATGACTGCAATAAATCTGTGTGCTATACAAAGAAACCTTTGAAGAGATTAGCTTTAAAGGGTGTGTACAGTTCTGGTTGAGGTAAGGATTTAGCTTTTAACGTTTTGCGAGATATTCAGAAACCACTCTATGAGATGTCAAAGAGCATGCAATTCTAAGGGGTATCAAAAGTTTATTTGATGAAAATCGGTTTTGAAATGGCTGAGATCTCCAATAACAAGGTGAAACAAAGAGATCCTTATAAAAGGCATGGCCTGTCGCCCTTTATTATTATCACTTTTTTGGATATCTCAGCCATTTGAAAATCAATTTTCATCAAATAAATGTTGAATCCTTCATAAAATTACATGCTCTTTCATATTTCACAAGAGGTTTCTCATTATCTCACTTAGGAATGTTCAAAACATGAATCCCCACCTCAACCGGTACTGTACAGTCCCTTTAAGTCCAAGGAAATGTTCTTTACACAGTTTGTAGGGTATTAGGAAAGTTCCTGCATTATGTCTGTATGATGTGTGTCTGTGTTGATAAGTTCTACACGTACAAGGTTGCAACTTGCATCTGATCGACAAATTGCCCTACATCGATGTAAAACAAGGTTGTAACTTTCCAGCTCACTTGGCAAAGGTGTGTGCTACTTCAATTGTGCTGGAGCAGAAAACGTGAACAGTGCCCTCTTGTGACAATGTGAAAACTCTTGCTTGGAAGTATTTGGCTCCCACACACTTCCAAGCAAAGAGTTTTCTGTTCAAGGAACATTGCAAGGCAGTATTATATCAAGCAATAGAAATAAGTGAATTTCCTCTGGCCTGAAAGGAATATTAATTTAGTTGATGCTCCTAATCATGATGATAATGATGATGGTAATATCCTAGAAAAATGTGATGATAATATCAATGATAACATTGCTAAAGTTTGCTTTATTCTCATCATTTAAGTAGTATTTAATAGTAGTAGTATTTAATAGTAGTAATAGTAGTAGTAGCAGTGATTGTAGAGATTCCTAGAATTTGAGTAAATTACTACTGTATACAAAATATCACTGTGAAATTGTTTAGAAGAAATGAGCAAAAGCTGTCAAAAGAGCTAGTATGGTAGTAAAATGTTTTGTTATGTGTCATGATTATTAAAGAGATATTTTTAAGTACCCCTTCAAACAGTTAAATAGGTGTTTATTCACAATCATTATCAGCAACAGCAACAAAACAAGAAAAGTAGAAAAAACCAAATCCATGAAGGAAGGTTAGGTTAACATTTCAGGTCCTTACAAGCCAGATATAGGATTCTAAGATCACTACTTAAGGTACATTCATTTAGTTTGACATAGATGTTTTAAAAAATCGAAACTGTATGCTGGTTCTGAGGAAGCAAGGGAAATAAACAAAATTCAAACAGTGATATTCTTTTTTCTTTTTTTCTGTCAAGCTTATCTGTAGTTGACGTGACCAATGACACACTTATATTTTGATATCAAACTATGTCATATGAAGGTGCTGGATGACATTTGATTGTACTTGATGAGGAATCCTGAAGAAAGTTTTTTTGTTTTTGTTTTTTCCCCTGTGAATGACTATCGAAGGCCGCATGAAATACTCTCATATTGTATGTGGAAAACTGCTCAGTATTGCCATGGCAGACAGATGCAATGCTGCCCTCATGTGCCTGTTTTGCTTGTATCTGCGTCAATGTGTCATAAATACAGTCATATATACCATGTGGCAGATTTTGTATCTGTAGATTGTGCACAGTTGCCTGAATCAAACCATAGAATAATGAGTGTGGGGTACAGTTACAGGTAAAATGAGATTGTATCTCATCATTGAGATGAGATCGGTAATACACAGCAGGATGGGGGGGGGGGGGCAGTAAGTATTTTTCACATTTGACCCTTACATGTAGTTATACATGAGACCCCATGGGACTCAAAGAACTGAATCTCTCGTTTTCAAAAACAAATTTAGTAAATTTTGAAGCTGTTGAAATGCTGAAGTCAGATGAGACTGTGACACTGCTTTCCGAACTAAAAGAAATGAGATCGTCATCCCAGAAAGGAATTGATCATAATTCATTTTCTCTTGTCCAAAGCCACATTGAACCTTCTTTCTCTCCCTATGTTTGTCTGTCTGTCTGTCTCATTTCTGCCATGAACCTGTATTACGAAAAGCAGATATCAACCAACTTTCAGCAAGTCCAATTTTACTTCTTCTCCAAGCAGATAAACATTTGTAATATTAATCCGTGCCCTGTACACGGTAAAGAATTCAGATAAAGGATTATCTACATATTTTAAGGACTTGGTTTTTGGAATGAAATATGCCTCTTTAACAACTAAAATGACTTGTATTTGATATTAGAAAGTTAAGGCTCACTGTAACTATTGGAGAAAACTTGTCATTCATCAATCACCAGTAAAACCATTTCAAACTAAACAAGCGTACTATATTTTAACACAAATTCAGATTGAAGTCATTTTTTTTTTTTTTTTTGTCTTTGATATAATATTGTGATCAGTATGAAAGTGCCTAAACTATTCAAAGGTATGAAACCAGTGAGGGAAGGAATATTGCAACACATGTGGCCCAAAAGCCTAGTTTCTGGTCCATTATAGCTCGTGGGAACTTTGGCCATATGTGAAAGGTCGTGCGAAAGTCGAAAGGGTCAGCGGAGATAGGCAGGTCCTGTTTATTTAGAGTATCCGTTGTATACTGTGAGGCCCAAAATACGGAGAGTTACTCACACACTGGCTCTCTGAAAGATTCAGTCAGTATTGATAGTCTGTTTTCTGAGTCTAATCATATGCCAACTTTTGACCAATGCAGTAAAGAGCACAGATTGTAGAAAAAGCAAAACATGCATTACATGTTTGTACCTACTGTAGGTTAAAAGGATCATATAGTTTTGGTGAGACCTAACTTTTTTTGTGTGTGTGAAATAATGAAAAATTTCTAATGAAATATGAAAGAGCTTGTAATTATTAGAGGAATTCAGTGTTAATTTGATGACAATTGGTTTTGAAATGGCTGAGATATCCAAAACAGAGAGATTGTAATGAAAGGATGGGCCCATCTTTTTTATGAACCCTTTGTGTTACTTTATTTTTGGATGTCTCAGCCATTCAAAATCCGATTTTCATCAAATAAACTTTGAATTCCTTATAGAATGGTATGCTCTGTACCATCTCATAAGTGGTTTCGTGGTATCTTGCAAAAAGTTAAAAGTCCAATCCTCTTCTCCACGGATACTTTACCATTCTTTAAAGAATTGCTTTGTTAAGTTAATCCAGTTACGTTGCACTATTGCACTTCATTGCAAAGAACTGCCATGATGATCAGGACAAGAAAAGAATTCTTTTTTTCATTTTCTTGAATTCCTCTGGAGTGATCACTCCTGGATGTTGATGATGATGATGATGGTGGTGATGATGATGATGATGATTAGTATTATTTCATTATGATCACTTTTTTTGTTACTAGATGTCAGGAAATGGTGTAATCAGAAATCATTTATTTTAGCCCATGTAAAGACCACATTCAAGAATTGGCTGTGAAAATGTTACTCAAGGTGATGTAGACTGATTGATTGTGAATATGCCTGCATTTTATTCATCGTCTGTTGGGCTTTGGAAAAAAAAAAGATTGATAAACTAAGTGAAAAAAGGGTTATAAGAGTGATTACTGGTATATTTTACAGGATGCCTACATGTAGTTTGCCAGTTCAAAGGCAGTCAAGTAAAAATGTGATTTTTTGCATAACCGTGAATGGGAGTCATTCTAAACCTGTCCTCACATTCGTCATTGCCCTTTTAAGGAACACTACTTTTGCCAGAGCTATCACTTTTTTATTCCTTGCCCCATCTCTTTCAAATTTTCACCAAACTCGAATCAAAATAGTATAACTTTATAGTAAGAGGAGCTAGATGTGAGATTTTCCAGTTGTACACCTTCACTGTACAGTATGAAATGTGTAGTGAATTACACTTTGTACTTTGATTTGCAGCTCTCTGTAAATGGAGATGTAGGGATACATGTATGTGTGTGTGTGTGTTCTGATGTTTTAGACTTCAAAATTGTAGTACAATGCTGTTGCACAACTTGTTTCTTTCAGGGTCCATCCTTTATTAATTCAAATCTAACATGTTGCTTTCTGTGACAGACTGTAGGTCTGTTAGATTGGAGGTTATTAATATTATATTATTTTATGATATTGAATATTAGTCCATTACTTTTATCATTACCATTATCATTATTGTTGTTGTTGTTGTTGTTATTGTTATTGCTATACATTCCCCGACTGTAAATTTCTCTCCATCCATCAAAAGATTACAGAGGTGATTTGTGTCGCTCTCCTACTGTGTCAAACCTCATTAATGCCGGAGCCACACCGGTAAATTGAGGGAAAGCCTTACAGCAGTGCAAGTAACACCTACTCTTCTCATACACACAAAGGTTAAAGGCTTCAATCTTTCTTTCCCTATGCCCTCCCCCTCTCTTTCTCAACTTCCGCAACGCTTCACACTGCCAGTTATATACTCATATATCTTGTTTTCATCATGATAGAATGTACCTCCAAATTTTGGCACCTCCAAATTTGGCAGATAGAGCGAAAGTGTTGTATGATATATTTATGAAATGATAAAATGGGTTTGTTACTTTATGAGGGATTTTTTTTTTATTCACATCATTCATTA
The DNA here is from genome assembly GCA_033980235.1 of Diadema setosum. Taxonomy (NCBI): domain Eukaryota; kingdom Metazoa; phylum Echinodermata; class Echinoidea; order Diadematoida; family Diadematidae; genus Diadema; species Diadema setosum. The sequence goes on along the minus strand of CM067069.1, from coordinate 12,948,616 downwards.
GTGATGAAAGTAATTCTGTTACTTTACTTGACTTATATGTGATTCTTCAGCAATGCTTCACTAATTTTTGACTCATGCTCTTGAGAAATAGTTAATTTCACTTAATTTTATGATCACAAGTGAGAGCCCAGTAATTAGAATCCAAGTGAATTTTGTCAAATGAGGTCGTGTTTGATAGAAATGATGGCAAACATTCTAAAAGCCATTATTTTGTCTTTCAGTATCATATACTTCAATGAAGTGATGCTTACATCACGCTCACTCATATGGCCCTGTGAAGTTGTCGTGCCAGTGCCAGCGACAGAAATGAATGAAACTTGCCAACATCAAAACCAGTAGTGCTTGAAATCTTCCACTGTTCACCATGGAGCTCCATGGGAGTGCAGAGTTGTCTTTCGCGGCTTGCGAGAGAGCGGGGGCTTTGCAAGATGGAAATTTGACTCTGGTTATGGATTGGAATCACAGGGGGAGAAATGAAACAAGTATTAAGGTGATGTTATTGAACTCTGCCATCCTTCCCCCCCCCCCCAAAAAAAAGAAAGTTTTGAACAGCTGTTGAGCAATTTCTTCATCCTGTCAGAGTAGGCATGTCTACTACATAGTCAGAAAAGAAAAGAAGAAGATTAACGTCTGAGAAATAATCTTCTACTGTTCTTGCGATTGGTACACGTCCCAGCTGTACACTAAAATCCAAATTGTAGTTCATGCTCCCACAAGTCTAGACAGTCTCTCCCATTTAGACTAGATAGTATAATTCTGCTGCTGCTTGTTTTGTTTTTTTTTTTCCTTCTGGGATTCAATGAAGAATTTAGTTCATGTAATGATGAAAGGAAGAGGAGTGGTGAAATTGGCAACAGATTTAGTCATTGATTTATTATGAGACGAGTGATGCATATCTTGTCAAGAACAAACAAACAAACAAAATCTGCAGGTTTTGTTACTGTTTCTTTGACGATATTTCGTGGTCAGTACTTTTCTCTCACCAGATTTTTAGTGTGTGTACTCCTGTTTAAGACGCTTTCATTCTGTTCTTAACAAGCCTGTATTCTTCTTTCTTTGTGTAAGGCCTTTTTATCACTCATGCTTGTGAAAGGCAATAATTATTGTAGTAAAGAAATGAATGAAACTTTGCTTTCTAAGATAAAATCAAAGTTATAGCCTTGTTACATGCACTAGTCATATCACTGTGTTAATATTGATGGCATCACTCCAAATATATTTAATCATTTTTTATTATCAAGGTTGTGACAAAAAGAATGATATGAAGCATTGAGTTGTGGGAATTATACTGCTTGCCACTTTTGCCAGGGGTAAATTCATTTAATGCAGTATGCGACTATTCAATCCATGGCTTAACACAGTTTCCAGTCTCCAGTCAAGAAAGCCAGCACTTCTCATTTCTCCTTCATAAGGACTTTGAGAAAAAAAAACAAAATCCTTTTCCCTTTTATAGCCAAATGGCGATTGTTAGGTAGAGTTGAGCCCTTAGTTTCACTCTAGCCAGATGTGCTTGAGACATTTCCCTGTTGACAAGAAGTAATGCCCCTCCCCCCTCCTTCACTCTTTCTTTTTGTCTACCACATGTAAGGCCGACTTTTTCTTGGCAGATTTGCGGTCCTGTTCTCAGTATTGGATCCTGCACAGAAGCTAGCTAAATGAGGCATGTGCTGCAGGGACCAAAAAGTTTTAGGAATCAAGAGTTTTTAGAAGACGTTGGTTGTAACCACTGAGTGCACATGGGAATGGAAAACTTCAAAGCATCGGGGTGTTCCCTTGGAAGGATGGCATTTAGTTGAGTTGTGTAGCACGTCATCGCTAGATCATAGTCTTCTTTCGTTGTGTGGAGAACCACATCATTTCTGCCTCTTCACCATCCTGTCCTGGAGTCTATTCAATGTGCACAAGAATCTGAAAAGGACATTTATCTCAGACAACATCCAAGAGCTACCAGAACTGATGTTAACTTTTTCAACCTGCCGTACACCTTGGGAGTAAAAGTCATTTCTTGTTTTAAACACTTGTGTGGCTGCATTTAAAATTTGGATTCCTCTGTTGTTGTTCTTGTTTTTCTTGCCTAGAGTTTGTTTCTGATGTCAGGATTATTCCAGTAAAATTTGGATCAGCTGATTCTTATCAATATTTGATTGAAAGACTTGATGTGCCCCATATCTCTTGTTTGAGATGCAGAAGACAGCTGTGCAGGTACAGTGTGCCCTGAAAACGTATAATAAGTTTGGTGATATGCTGAGGGATTAACTTTGAATTTCCCTGCAAGATTAATTATGGGAATAAACCATACGTCAACAGCTCTGCATTGAATAAGAAACGGACAGGAAAGCATCCTTGGTCTCCATGGTGATGGTCTGAGCAGTCAACTTCCCAGTGGGATAATTGCCTTTAATTTTTGCAGCATTGCATCTCACTCAACACCATTCTGCTCCCGTCCTGTGTGTGTGCTCTTTTGAGAACCGCTGAACACATTGGCTCACGTTTCATGAAACCAGTGACGTACCAGCATTGTAAAGCCAGTTATTCACTCTTTTGCAGGATTTTTACACGAATGTTTTCCTCTGGAATATTGTAATGCACGAACATAATTATTTGTTTTCATGGTAAGAGCTTTCCAGGAAGTAGGAAAGTGATTTGTCTTTTCCCTTGTGCTTCCTAAAGCAGTTGGAGGATGTTATTAAGCTGGAGCAGAAATTAGCATTGGCCAACACCCTCTGCATTCCGCCGAGGCAACGAAGAGTCACCAATTTATTGTTAATGATCTTCTGGGGGACAAATTAAAGGGCTCTTGTCAACGCTAATTTGCAACATCTGGGTCAGCCACAGATAGCTGGACGTATCGCGCAAAACATATTTTGTATTTTCGCCCCACCATCCTCGCGCCGAGTCGCTCATGGTTCGCTCTCGTACACACATGGTATATGACTTAGCTGATGGTCTTTGCGAGATCATTGCCATTGTGTAGTCTGGATTGTCGGCTATAACGCAGTCAAACTTTCTTCCATTCTCAGTGTGTGATGTCATTGCATATCGCCATTTCTCACTTTCAAAATATTTGCCACCATTGCCATCAATATACTGCTTGAGCTTCCAAGTTGTGGTGTCTTGCAGATCATTTTCGTTTCTGGAGTAGAGTTGTGCAATTTACCAGCGACTGATCAGTAGCGGGATGGAATTCACTCGGTCAGTGCTCTCCCTGCTGGTCATCATGACTGTACTTTCATTCTGTGCCAGAATGACCAAAGCATACTGGTGCTGGGATTTCTACACTCGTCGGTGGGAACGTATGTCCAGAGATCCTAATCAGTAGCAGATAATATCAGCATTCCTTGACTACTTTCTATGGTTTTTGCACCAATTTGATTTGAATGTGTGACAAAAAAATGGAAAAATATGAAAAGCAGTTTTTATGATATTTCATCACAAATTCAAAAAGTAGATATATGCCATACTATGTATATAAGTTATTCAACTTCACTGAAAAAAACAAAAAACAAAAAGAATTTCAATCCTGTCAAAGCAGATTTTGTATTGAGGCTGATTTTGTTGTTTCTCTGCTCACAACTATTATGTTATTTTGTATAGCAGCCAGACACTTACGATGATTTTCTTGCTGTGTTTTGGTGATAATGTGTGATTTTTTTAATGCCATTTAATGGTTTATGTGTACTTTGAGAATTGTCTTGTCTTTTCTTTAGGTCTTGATATTTCGAAATTTATATGATATTCAGTGCTGTTTAAAACACATATTCAAGTTTTTATCTTATTTGTAATATCAGACATAATCAGATATCTCGAATACCACAAGCATTATGGCAAAATTAATCACCAGAAATGTATTTCGTGACTTTCTCGGTCAGCCAATGGAAGGTGCTATGTAAGTCTTGTTTCTTGTGAGAATTGCTATTTTGACAATTTATTCTTGAAATGCTTGATGTTTACCTGGGGAATTGTTGTTAAGCAGTTTCTTTAGTTCTTCATGTTTTGTTTTGTTTTGTTTCGTTTGTTTGTTTGTTTGTTTTTTTGCATTGATATGACATTCCACGCTAGTCAAGATGCATATTCAAATGTTCATCGCATTCTCAGATATATTATTAAATAGTATCTTAAATACCAAAACACCAAAACTGTTATGGGAAGATTTTTTTTTATGTGTGATATCTGACAGTTACTGAAACAGAAAAAAAAAAATTGTCAATTGTAATATTTTCACATCAGAATCTCATTCTGGACCTTACAGGAGAACAAAACTCTAATGTATCTGAGGATTAAGTGAATGCAGGAATATTACAAGAACAAATTAGTGAAGTTAAAAAAATCAGACAATCCATTCAAAAGTTGAGAGTCGAGAAAGTTTGCATACTGCCCTGGCCGAACATGAAAGACTACAACAATATGTGATTTCACAGTTGGCCATGTGGGGGTCTTCTTGTATCGAAACTAGAGCACAGGAATAGACCTCATCATCTTTCATGTCAAGAGATCACCAGATTGCAGTAGATTGCTAGTTTGGCTGACATATCAGACAACTTGGGAATGTGTGGATGGAAAGCGAGACTGAATGGAGTAGGGGCAATAAACGTGGCTTTCTGAATGGAATCACTCCAAAATGTGTGTTTGGGAGGGGGGGGGGGGAGTTGTTGAACTGGTGTAAGATTATTTTTATTCATTCTATGTGCCGTGAAGAAATGCTTATACAATTGAGCAACAGAAGGAATGGGTTAACTTGAATGGGAATAGGCCTTGCCAAAGGGCAAAACAGGCAAAAACATACAAGCTTAAAGAGATGACCCAGTATACAGTAGTTTTGCTTGAGATGGGGCTTCAAACTTTCATTCTTTTTTTTGGAGAAAATGAGAAACCTCATAATGAAAGAGGATACAATTCTGAGAGGAATTCAAAATCTATCTGAGGAAAATTGATTTTGAATGGCTGAGATATCTAGGAACAGAGGACCTAATAAAAGGTGTTACCTACCTTTTTTATAAGGACCGTTTTTCATCAAATTTTGATTCTCATAAAATAAACTTTGAATTCCTCTTAGAATTGTATGCTCTTGAATATGTCATATGTGATTCCTCATTATGTTATGAAAAGTTAAAATTTGAATCCCCCATCTCAACCAAACCTCTGCCATCCCTTTGAAATTGGGATTCTGTAGTCTCATTTTCTAAGTCACGCAGCTTTTCTGTTTGAAAATTACATCACTACAGATCGGATTCATCATGTCTTTTTTTTTTTTTTTTAATAAAACTGTAACTCTCTTCTGTATTGTTGTGACACATTCTCTACATAATAACCCACTAGCTTTCCTATGTCTGAAAATGCAACCTTAAATTCTCCCAAACTGTTGGATCAAGCTCAATCAATATGCAATTCAAATTTGACTGGTCAAAATATGCCTTATGTTTATAGAGCACATATGAAAAACAAAAATTTGTTCAGGTGTTTCATCTGGCATGGTGATGGCTGAAGTTGCTTTAAAATTGTTGTTGTTTTTTTCTGTAAATGTTTATGGCACCTGATTTCTTCCTTCAATTTTCTTTATCTTTTCTTGATTTCTTCCAGAGTGTAACTGCAATCTGCACTCAGACCGATGCTACTTTGATGAGGGTCTCTACAACACCACCGGGTCTGGCGGCCACTGCATTGACTGCCGAGATGACACAGCTGGTGTCAACTGTGAGCGTTGCCGTGACAACTACTACCGCACCTCGTCTCAGGCCAGGTGCCAACCGTGCAACTGTGACCCAATAGGTACACTGTAGTGTCTGAAATGTGACTTGGTATGTTTGGAGCACAGTGGGTAAAGACTGAGGAAGCAGAATGGTTTAATAGGTATTGTTACATTTATGTCCTGGATGGAAAGATCTTCAACATGAGATCCTAGATCTGTCTGTGGAGTTCCAAATTAGTCAATGTCTAATCTAGGTGTTTTTGGGCATCAGTTTAAGAGTTTGCTGCTAAGTGGGGAAGGGCTACCGCTAGAATCACATCCCAATGAAGAGTGGTGTTCTGTTTAAGCTCTGTGGCTTAAAAATGTGTTCAGTTCTGGTCCTGGTTGTCTGTTACAACTCTGAAGCAAAGTTTCTTGTTATATTTAAAGACAAAGTTGCCATTTTGGGTAGCTCTTCAGTCTATCTCTAAATATTTCATCTCGCATTGGATACCTAGAAGTTTAAGCAAACTTTCATGTCTTTTAAAATGCACTTCACCCATTAAGTGTGAAAATGTATTTGCTGATCAAAGCTTCTGTGTTTGTTTGTTTGTTTGTTTGTCAGTCTGTTTTAAGGGGAAGGGAGGGATTTAGTGATAGAGATCAAGGATGGAAGGTGAAGATCAGATTTCTATTGCAAAAGAATTTAGTGCAAATATGGACATTATCATTGAAGATTGCAAGGATGATGGAAGCATTTTCTGTAGCCTCAACTTTATACTCCACTATCCATGTATAATGGAGTCTGCATGTCTACACTGTAGTTGTAAATGGGACACTGGCTTGTGTACAACAGTCTCTATGTATAACTTCTTGCGGCAAGCATATGTACCTGGGTTCATTATTCTGCAGATTTAGAGGGATTTCATTCAAGTCCAGAGTGGACATGGGCTGTGGTTTTGTGAATCTATGCCACAAGTGTGTTTCTGCTCACTCACATTTTTTTTTTCCGAAATCAATTCAGAAGTGATGATGTACCTGGCTAAAAAATTTTCTCAGTCTTCCCAAACACATGTCCTGCATGTGTGCTGTGGTATGCCTTTGTCCATGGCAGTAGTTGTTACTTTATAAAGAAGAAGGGAGAGCATTATGGCTTGTCATGATGGATACGACCCAAAATACTTTCTTTGGTGGATAGATAGATCTCACTAGACTCTCGTAAATTAATTTCTTCTCCACTCCTCCTTTTTTTTTTTTTTTTTTTAAGGAACTTAATGCAGATGAGTACATTATAAATGATATTTTCCAAAATGTTCACAAGCTTCAATGCTGTCAACCATTATGTTTGAAGTTGAGTCATGTTACTTCTGATACATCTGTTTTTTCTATATTTATTTTCATTTTTATTTAGTAATTTCTTTCTTTTTTTTTTTTTTTTTTTTTTTAGATTTATTTATTTATTATTATTATTTTTTTTTTTGGGGGGGTTGTCTTTGGTCCAGTATTTTGTAAGATTGCCATAGGTACAGTAAGGGCACTGGTTTTCGACACTTTAGCACATTTCCTTGTTTACCATCAATACTGCACCGTTTTACCTCGGAATTTCGATATGAAGTTGAGCTACAAAGGCCAATAATAATATGCCGTAAACGAATTCCCATTTGAATGCACTCGCGTTAAATTTTTAAGCGATTTCCGTCACGCCGTCGCTGGCATCAGATTTCGACACCCAGCATCATTTTTCAACACAATCACAGCGCGCATCACACAGAAATCACATGGCGCGTACAGTACGCGTACACTGCATTGTGGACGCAAACTAGCAATCATACCGGTGCAAGAACTTGTTGTAACGTGTCTTGATATGGGAATGTCGAAATCTGGTGCCACCTTCTCAAAGCCAACTCTTTCTACAAGTTTGCTCATTTATCACGAATTCAGCCCTGAAATTACTAAAGACGATTATGAAATCAAACATCAAGATTTGGCAAACAAACTGATACTAAAGCAGGATAACCGGCACGGGTGAATTTAATTTTACGGCAATGTATACAAAATGCGTCATATTGTTTTGAACCCCTAAAAATGGCTGACATTCACATTTCTGCTGACACTGTGTTGCTTTTCTCCTAAATATTCTACCGTCGGATTATGATGACAAGTGACAAACGGTGTTTATATAAGACTAGAAATGTGATTGATAACTTGGTTGATTGCTGAAGTCAGACATTTGTATTGAGTATAAAATTTTATGAGAATTATCTGCTGGGTGTCGAAATCTGGGTCCTGTTGAAAACTGGTGCACTAACGGTACATACAATTGTATGTACCTGTTGGTACATAGTAGTTTAAGGATTAAATTTGCATTGGAGAAGACATTTGGCTATAGGAGTATAAATCATCTTTTGACTCTTCTTTTGTGTTGTCTGTGGGACAAAATATGTGTTAGCTCTGTGCATAAGGTCTTACAATGTCTGAGCTTGCAAATATTTCTCCCGGTTGACAATGGATGATTAGCACCCACTTCTCCTGCTTCCACAGTTTGACCTCGTGGAGTGCGAAGGAACGAATACAGACAGAAAGAAAGGGAGGTCATAGATGGGATGATTTATAAGAAATATTTAAATCTAAATATGGAAAATTGAGTCTAGTCTCCAAACACCCAGTATGTTATATTTTTGTGTTTTGGAAAGACATTGACTCATAATGTGAGGTACAGTAGTTGTTGTTACTATGGCAACAACCAAAGTGCTTACAACTGATTGGATACTGCCAGGTGGCTGCCATCGTGGCTGCATTATAATCAATTCAGGGTGCAGTTTCAAACTAAAAATCATGTGTCCAAGTCGCTGGCCAGTGAATCTAAGCTGTCCCCCTCTCCCCTTCCCCTGTCCACCTCCCCTCCCCCAGCAATGGGGTAAGAGATTGTTCATCAGTGTTACAGGAGGTACTTTGCAAGCTGTCTCTCTCAAATGTTCTGGTTGCTTTCCATTGTTGCTCCTCAGGGTCTCTTAGCCAGCAGTGCAATGACCAGGGCCGCTGCCAGTGTAAGGTGGGCGTGGGAGGCGACAAGTGCACCCAGTGTCTGCCCAACTTCTACAACTTCGGAGAAGGAGGTTGCAGGTATGTATTCCTGTTTCACACTGTTGTGATACCCTTGTAATTTTCTCTTCCTGATGCTGTTGATTGAGTCATGTTGTGGGTCTAAATGTCATTATTGTAAAAATGGTAATACTGATAATGATGATGATGATAAAAGTGATTAATGCTGTTACTAATGATAAAGAGAATTATAATGACAAATGATATTGCAATTATTATTATGATAAGAATCATTATTCCTGTTACTCTTCACAATGTTGAGATGATACTTTCGATGATGGCCTTCAGTAATTACTAAATTTGTTTTGATACTTTCTTTTTGCAAAGAAAGAAAAAAAAAAAGGGATCATTGATAGAGTAGTTTAAAAGCTGTTATTTTCATGCTCAGATACTTTTGGGAATGAAGAGGTCACATGAAATTTTGTGAGTTGTTGTTTTCGAATTTTGACCTAGCTATCATAAGTGCACTACACTACACTGTGCGTGGCGATATTTGCATGTGTTGTTAAATTCGCAACCCAACAATGATTTGCGAAACTCCTGAATGTAACAGTAGCTTTTACAGTAATTGTTATCGTGGATGTTACTGGGAAATATTTGAAACCCTCTGATCTCGACTGACCACGCTTCTTTTTGCAGGAGCTGTGAGTGCTTGAGGGCGGGCAGCATCGATAACAACCCGACTTGCGACGAGAGGACCGGACTGTGTAACTGCAAACTGCATGTTGAGGGGCGGGACTGTGAGAGGTGAGCAATACCAGCTTCTTGATTTCTCCACCTTTATACATGGTCATTACTGGTAGAAACCAAAGCCGTCCTCCAGATCCTGCAGGTGTACCTTACTGTACTTTGTTCGCCAAATGGCTCGCATGATAGAGTGCTTTCTTTGCCGAGTGGTGCAGATGTCTGGAGACTTATTGTCACTGAATAGAGATTACTTAATATTACTCTCCATCATTCCTATTGCGTCACCGTGGCCTTCCTGTTGGACTGAGAGGCATTGCTACACCTGAGTGGGTTTGTTACACTTACAACTAGGTTGAGTTTGGAGGGATTACTGAATATTGATGAAAGAACTTGGCACGTTAAATGACATGATTAGTGCCTGGGCACACAAAGAGTTAAACATGTGACTCATGATCGCAAAAGTGATAGAAATTATGATATATATATATATATCATTGTTGGGTTTTTTTAAAGTGATATGACCAATCTGAACCTCAAAATAACTCTAGTGTTTGTGAGGACAAGATCATCCTAATAACACGGCGTAGTGAAATCATGTATGTCTATACTCATTTTCTTTGTATTCACTTTTTTTTTTGCGTGTGATGACTTTAAAAGAACTCTAGTGTAAGTGTTGAAATCAGTATTGTTACATTTTATGATAAAAGGTTTTCTTTTTGATGTCCAAGTACGTTGTATGTTAAGCAAATTGCTTGAACAGTTCTTAATTTGCTTACTACCATAGTGATGTTGCATACTCACTGTACAAGTCTTGCATTTCAGACAATAAGAAATTTATATATTTTTTTATTTATTTGAATTTGAACTTGGTTCTCTTCCCCAACAGGTGCAAGACATCATATTTCAACTTGCAGGAGTCGGACCAATATGGTTGCCTTCCCTGTTTCTGCCATGGACATTCTGATACTTGCACATCGGCTCCGGGATACGAAGTGACCTTCATCGAGTCAGACTTTGACTTAGGTGTGTTGGGGATTTTATTGGATGGAGACATGGATGAATAGATTGTTGAATGGATTAATAGATAGATTGATGAATGGATGAATTGATAGATGGATAAATGGATATATTTATGAATGGATAAATGGATAGATGGATGAATAGATAGATTGATGTATAAATGGATACCATTTTAGATGTATGGATAGAATGATGGAATGAATGTATAGATAGATGGATGGATAGATGGATGAATGAATAGATTGATGGATGCTTGGATGGATAGATTGATGGGTGAATGGATAGATGGATGAGTGGATAAATGGATGGGTGATGGATACATAGATCAATTAAAATTGGATGATATTCATGGATAGATGGATGGATGAATGAATGAATAGATGGATGGCTGGATGATTGAGTTATAGACAGAAGACGGATTTCCAGTGGGATCAGAATCATGTATCTGTATCAGAGTGAAAATGTTATTAACTACATGATAATATTAGGCATGTGATGCAAAGTTCATCCAAACTTGGCACATGGCTGCTTAGTTCTCAGATCCTTCAGTAGTTTGAGTGTTTTAAGTCAAATTCATACGAAATCAAGAAACATGTATTGTATTTACTGTTTTCATAATCATAGAATCTGATAACATGATATCCATGTATCACTTTAACAAGGAACCAGGAGTCGGTGATTCTCGATTAAAAAAAAAAGAAGCAACAAATAGTTTAGTCATTTACAGTGTAGTTATCAAAATTGGTTCTTCAAAGAGAGCACCTCATCAGAACACACATGATAGGCTTATTGTTGACAAATTTCTTGAAAGTACAAATGGTAAAACGTTTGAAGGGTAAGGTATGATGCATTTTTGTGTGTGTGTTTGTTTGTTTGTGTTTTGTCTCCCAGTGTTTTTCAGCATTGCCTACACATGGTGTAAGTGTAGGCCCATTTCCTGACAATTTTACTCAAATGTCAGTGTACATGTATGTTTCTTGCCCCCCCCCCCCCCCCCCTCTTGTGGTTTCCAAGTCTTTACAGTGCCTTTTAAGGTGATCATATTCTTTTGCTGATCTTTTTTTTTCCCTTTTCCCATTATTTTGTAGGCATGGATGGCTGGAAGGCCCAGACCTTGGATGGAGAGGATGAGGTCTTGGTGTACAATGCGATCACTAAGGAGGTGGGAGTGGCCAGTGTTGACAGCCGGCCAATTTACTTTGTCGCACCAGGTAAGATTTACGTGAATTTTGGGTGGACACAAGGGGGAAATGAACATTTTTTTATACCTTCCATTGGGATGTACAAACAGGGTTTAAACAAACTGTGCATGGATCACTCTCAAAGGCAGGGCACCCACAAAGCCTGCAACTATGTAAATTTTGAATCTCTAGCTTGAGAAGTAGCATGGCCAAACTGTAGTGTATTCAAACAGTATGCAAGGTGAGGAAAATGAATGTATTAGGTTTGTTCCAAATATATGTGCAGGGTGGGGTGTGCCAAATTTTGAAATAATTTTTTTTTTTTCAGTATTGAGTAGAAGCTGCCTAATCTGCACTTAACATTGCCTTTAAAGAATCATCCCTGTGGGGAAGAAGATCCTGATTTATTCAAATAGTACACATCTCACATAAAGGTTTCGTAGCAGAGCCCCAGAGGTCCAAGGCACTGTGGTGAAGATATATCCAGATCAAGTCATGTCCTGTAGTTAGATCAAACGTAGACATATTGTACTAGAAATAGGATAGACACCAAATTTGTTATTGGCAGTTCAAGGCACAGGTTCTTTGATCTTGCAGGGAAAGAATTAGCCCTTTGATAATTTTCCCTCTTAAAAATGCTTGGTCAAATTAAGGGGAACTCATTCTTCAGTGAATGGAAAATGCAGACTTAAATGCTGAAGATACAGATATTTTCCCTTGGGGGCCATGGGCCATGGCTGCTGAGGGTACAAACATTAAAACATGCCAACCATCACCCGTCTTCAGTGGTGCAAGTGTATCATAATATTTTATATACCGTGATAGGTTAAGAATAATGACCATTTACAGGGCCCTGAAGATGCAATGACAATATATTTCAGGGCTCCACAAGAAAGAGTGCATCAATATTTAATTTGACTCGAATATCATATGACCATGAAGCACATAGCTCAATAGCACATAGCTCAATAGCTCATACTCAATTGTTGAGTATGCTTCCACAGTTTGGGACCCATCTACCAAGAACCTAATCCACCAAGTGGAAATGGTCCAGAGAAGAGCTGCGCGATTCACTTTAAATCGCTACCATAACACCTCGAGTGTCACCAAAATGCTACAAGAACTTAATTGGACCACTCTGGAACAGCGCAGAGAAAATGACAGGCTAATTATGATGTACAAAATACACAATAATCTCACTCCTCTTTCAGCACAGGACTATATTATCAAACAGGCTACTCAGTTAACGAGAGCCTCGCAACCACACTCCTATCAGGTACCATATTCGAGAACTGAATCGCATCGCCATTCGTTCTTCCCAAGAACTGTAAGGAACTGGAATTCCCTGTCGTCAGAAATTGTTTCAGCGCCATCTGTGGGATCATTTCGAAACCGTCTAACAGTTGATCACAGTGGCTAGTTTTTTTTCGTCAACTTTTCTATGTGCTTGTAAATATCTGTAAATAAATTGTATTATAATGTAAATAGTACCAGTCTGCAAGAATCTTCAGTCTATTGAAGGAGGCAGACTTAATCAGAAGAAGAAGAAGAAGAAGAAGAAGTGCAAGTCCCCTAATTGAGTTTGACTTCATGCTGTATCCTGTTCTACACTTTGCCCTTTTGCCCCTCCCCAAACACAGAGAAATATCTAGGCAACAAGCTCTTCAGCTATGGACAGGAGCTCAGCTTCGAAATGCGGCTGGGCAACGACAACGTCGCTCACACGGTGGCCGACCTGATCTTGGAGGGAGATGGGAGGCAGATCTCCGCGCCGCTGCTCGCCCAGAACAACGAGGCACCGGGGATCTACCCCCGGAGATACACCTTCAAGTAAGTCCACTGGGGAGCCCCCAAGGAATTCTTCTGCAAATGTGTGGAGATCGTGCACATTACTTAATAGTACTTAATGTTAAAGTTGTCAGCTAAATTTAACATTGAGCAAATGATAGAGTAGTGACTTCATCTCAGTTAGACCCAGTGTGAGAAAAGTTTGAAATGGTAAAGTTTTCTGTGTTTCCACAAAGTGATGCTTCAGAATCAGATGTGAGATGAAGGGATGATGTCATAACAATCCACTCTCCCATTGATATGCACAGTATATCTCTTGTGATTTTTTTCTTCTTTTTTTATCTTCATTTTTTTTGAAAATGATAATCAAGTGTAATAGAGGAACATCCTTAGGATATCTGACAAATAATCGCTTTTTATAAGGCATGAGAATTGTAATTGTGAAATCTTATGATATATATTCTTTTCTCTGACCAATGGGATACTTCAAAGTAATTGACATCATCGCCTTCTTACTACTTGCATATGTAATGATATACACTGTACCTCCCTCATTACTCTTCAATTTCATTTTATTGGATAAAATTCAAGTTTAACATGACATGGAATTTTGCTTGATAAGTCATTTAGCAATTCATAGCTGTGTACAAGATGTATGTATGCACTTTGTAACGTGACTGTCATTCAAAGAGAAAGAAAGAATTGAGTGATGTAGAAGTGAAAGGAAGGAGATGTGCCACACACACAGTGGCAGTACGCTCAACAAAAGGGTAAAAGTAGTAATTTGACACTACCCTTTCCCTCTCCTCCTCTTCGGCCTCAGACTCAGGGCAGAGCAAGAGATGGGATGGACCCAGGTCCCGACGGCGTTTGACTTCCAGCGTCTGCTGGCCAACCTGACGGCCATCAAGATCCGAGCCACGTACTCCGATGGAGGTTGGTACTTGACTTGGAAAACCTTTGACACATGTTATTCTGTTAAATTTCCTCAATTTTGTTATATTTTCCGCTGGATGTTGATTTTCACAAAATGTCTGTGTGTCCTCTCTAGCTCAAGATATAAGATATTGAATATATACCTGGCATATTGCATTTGATACATTTCCAATCGGGAATATAATGTCATGTCATTGCATAAGGTCATGTAATTGAATACCAGTAGTAAATTACAGGAGTACAAGTTGTAATTAATTTGCATTCCAAAAAAAAAAAAAAAAAAGAACGAGGAAGAAAAAAAAAAGTAGCAGTAACTGTAAGATAAGCCATATGATATGTGCAGGGAAAGACACAATTGATCTCAATGAATTTAACCTCCCTTGCTTACTATGAAAATAACAATGCATGAAGGATCACATGAATGAATGGGCTACCTTGTGTAAGCAAATGTAACACCAGGTTTGTTTAAGAATCCTCCACCCCACCCCACCCCCCCCCCCCCCCCCCCGAAGAAAAAAAAAGTTCGGAGGGAAAAAAAAACTCCTTATGACATCAACTTCAATTTGCCTCCAGGTCAAGGCCATCTGGACGACGTGAGACTGGTCAGTGCCCAGCGGTCAGTTGGCCCTCAGGGCAACCGCGCCAACTTTGTGGAGCTCTGCCGCTGCCCCGAGGGCTACGTGGGCCAGTTCTGCGAGTCCTGCGCCGCCGGCTTCCGCCGCGACCCCTCTGGCAGTGGGCCGTACACACGCTGCATCCCATGCCAGTGTAACAACCATGCCGATTACTGTGATGTAGAGACAGGTATAGTCTCCAAATTTTGACACACTTTTGCCCTGGGGTTAATGCTGTGTCGCTGTTCAAATTCATGAATTCACATGTCAAGTTGTTTCGTATTGCAGCTGATTGCCAAATTTGCACTACATCAACATAATAAAGCACTGATTATTCAGTGTTTTAATTGTAGCCATGATGAAACATTGTGGGCACACATACTCGGGTTGGACTCCAAACAATGATCTCCTAATTTCCAGACAGGTATCATATCCTCTAGACTACTGAGCTTATGCCGGATTTTCTCCATTATAGTAGCATGTACTTTGTATTTATTCAAATTAATGACTTTTTACATGTTCTTCAGAGCAAACTTAGAGGCGTTTCTCCTCATGGACCCCTTATGTGAAGTTGTGAGTTGATGTGCAGCTGGGAGGAAAAGAAATGTAACTACAAAAGAAAATAGTTGATATACTGTTGCATAATTCTCCCAAGATTCTATAGATGAAATTCTATTCCAAGATTCTAATCTACCTGTTCATCCTTCCTTCCTCAGGCGAGTGCATTTGCAACCACAACACCAGGGGAAACAACTGCGAGTTCTGCGAGAGGGGTTTCTATGGCAATGCCCTCCAGGGCACAGAGAATGACTGCCAGCCATGCCCATGCCCGGGAGGCACGGAATGCATCCTTGATGCCTTCGACGAGGTCGTCTGCACTGAATGTCCCGAGGGCTACGTCGGTGAGTGTGGGGGGAAAACAGCAAACTGAGAAATTTAGAGTTGTTTAAATCTGATGCATCCCTCTCAGGAGTTTGTCAGTGCTGAAATGATATCAGACCAATTTAGGGTCCTCCTCACTGTGACTAAGTTGGCAATATTTGATTCAAGTATGGGTCTCTTATTACTAGTCTCACCAAAAAATGGATATTGTTTTGGTATTAATATTGATATGATATTTTTTTTATGTAGCGAAAAGAGCTGCATAAAACAACTTTCCAATAGTTGCCAGCCAGTGGAGTAAAATTGAGTCAAAAGGGGCCTAAGCTTTCACAGCTTAGCAGAATCTTCTAAAGCTTCAAAAGATCTGAAAGCTCATGCCGCCATTTTCCTTTTTTTTACGTAAACACAAATATGGCAAACTTTACGAGTGCAACTGATGACATAATGATTTTCAATGTTTGATAATTGACTTATAGTTCTGAAAATACAACAAATGATGCAAAAAAGACAGTGTATTTCACTGAAATGACAAGCAAAATGACAACAACTCCAGGCCATTAGTGGTCGGTGGAGTAAGCATCTCTTCATCGCATGACTGACCATCTCTTTGACAGGCAACCGCTGTGAGTACTGTGCTGATGGCTTCTTTGGTGACCCCACCGGCATCAGGGGAGAGAGGCGGGCCTGCGGACGGTGCTACTGCAACAACAACATTGACCCCAACGCCGTTGGCAACTGCGACAGGTAAGAGGTCGAGTGTGTAGGAAATGTCGTGAAATAATCTGCGCTACAAAAAATTTTGTCTGCTTTCAAATATATTTCAGAGTTACCTTGATTCAGCGGGAGGCTCACTGAAAATCAAAATTTCTCTACAGCGTCCTAACAATGGAATGCAGTAGCTTCTTTGATAATTTGATTGATTAACTGATTGATTTATTGATTGATTGGTATAGAATTATTCATCAATTTCCAAACATACATGTACAATTTCAAATAGGTATGCACCAATTACTAAATTACACTACATAGCACCCTTTTTGCAGGCAGAGGCTGAATTTTAAGTTTTGCTTTACACTAATCAATCCCTTACAACAATCACTAGATTAATTCATTGAAAAGAATAGGAAAATAGAGAAGAAACAAAGAGAAAATCATTAGCGCAAAAAATATAAAGTAGTTCAAGTTCCACAGCACATCACAACTGTCTTAGTAAATTGGAAATAAGTAAAAAATACATGTACTAATATTTCTGTGTACAGAGAGAAATATGATGCTGGAATAAATCAGTTTTGAAATATGAATTTTGAGATATGAATATTATCAGACAATATATGTTCCTTTATCATCTCTTGTAAGTCATCTTCTTGTCTGTCATTTTTTTTTTTCGGATGATATCTTCTTTCCTTTCATCACACTAAGTGATTTTACATCCTCTTGGTCAGACTTCATTCATTTATCTTCCACTCTGCTTTCTCTTTCTCCTCCACCCTTCAGTCTGTTTTTGCCTGTACCCTCCTCTTTCTCTTCGATGTGCAAATTGTGATTCAATCAGTAAATGACAAAGATAATGATGATGAAGAATATGCTAAATAATGATGATACTGGCAATATGAAATATTTTTAATATATTGATTTGAATATGAACAATTAGTTGACGACCAGAGATCAAAAACTACATAAGTGAGCTTATAGAAGTTTGAATCTTGTTTCTTTCCCTTCCGTACAAATGTGATATGAAATGGTTAAAAAAATATGTATTTTTCCTTATTAAATTTCCTTTCTTCGCCATTGTTTTTACACCAAGATTTACTGGCGAGTGCCTCAAGTGTGTTTTCAATACCGGCGGCCCCAACTGCGAGTACTGCCTTCCCGGTTTCTATGGCAATGCGCTTGGAGTACCCAAAGGAGAACAGTGTCAACGTGAGTATAGGACCACCACCTTTTGTCCTCTCTACAGTTATTGGTAGCAATTTGTGTAATCAAATGCCCTACTGACTGTCTACACACCCTTAGGCATGGTATTACTGTATCCAACCCTCATTTATATTTTCTGCCCTTGATACACCTGTACATTATACAGTTTTCAATGCATAATTATAGTTTGTGCGTGTGTGTGTGTGTGTGCATTTTTTTTTCAAGGTAATAGGCCTTCATACACTATGAAACAAGGGACATTTGATGACTGATGTAGCTGATATTTAACAGTTCTTGTGATGTGTTTGGTCTTGTGCATACACATGACTCCCTGGACTTGTTTGCAGACCATAATATCTGGTAGAACTCTTGATCAGTTGAAGATTGATGGGTGTATGGTTGTGGAAACAAAGTGAGGCAGTATGTGTGAATGACAAGCACTTAGCCAGAAAGAGTTTAGGATTGTTTCGGATGACCTCAAATAAAATCTTACCCTTCCATCCACCCCTCTGCAGCATGTGGCTGCTACAGCCCAGGATCAAGGAGCTTTGAGTGTTCCCAGGATTCCGGCCAGTGCCAGTGTCTGCCCAACGTGCAGGGGCGCGACTGCAGCGAGTGCTACCCCGGCTACTGGAACATCGACAGCGGGCGGGGCTGCGAGGCCTGCTCCTGCGACAACGTCGGCTCCACCTCGCCGCAGTGTGACATCGGCACCGGACAGTGTCCCTGCAAGCCCGGCGTGACCGGCCTGAGGTGTGACCAGTGCGAATATGACCACTACGACTTCTCGCTGTCGGGATGCACTCGTAAGTTTTCACACCTTTTCACTTCGTGACACTTTGATGCCCCGTGATACACCTTTAGAATACATGATAGCAACCCAATGTACAACATATTATTTGAGCCCTGTTACATGAAGAGTTTTTAAATGAATGGATTATTGTAGTGACTATAACAGTGACTGAAATACCTACATGTCATGCCAGGATGACTGCAGCTATTGTAAACTGCAATGAACGTTAATGCAATTGAGACAAGATGTGAATCCCTTTACCTACTTTTATTTTATATGTGAAGTTATGAAAGATACAAGTGGAGAAGAAGAGGAAATGTGATGTATGTATATCCTGGAAGACAAATGACGAAAGAAAAAAAGCTTTGATATGTGATCAAATTTTCCCCATTGTTTCAGTGGGAATAAGTGCATTTGGAGTAGCAAGCAAAACATCAATCTCATGTCTAAAAATATTTGTCAAATAAAAAGAAATTGTATTAAGATTTGCAAAGTTCGAATGACATTTTGTTACTGCTCATAAACTACATGTACACAGTCCTGAAAAGGCCAACTAAAATAGAAAATCAAGGGAATGACCACAGAGTTGGAGACAGAACGAGAAAGTACTTTTGTCTCCGGCAAACTGTAGGGACGGGGTGTAAATCTCTTGTCTTGTTGCCTTTCGACAGCATGTGAGTGTAACCCTCAGGGATCCCTGTACGCCAACTGCACATCAAGGGGTATTTGTGATTGCCAGCCAGGAGTCATCGGCGACAAGTGCGACTCGTGCGAGGAGAACTTCTACAACATCGCTCTTGGGTGCATCGGTAAGTTCTCTGCTTCGATGGGAAGAGCAAAATGCCCTCGCCTCAATTCATGCATCGATTCATCTGTTCAAATCCAGTCTCGCTTAAAGTTTTTTATCAGGTTATCATCAATGGTCCATGATTATCTATCTTCTGCACACACTGGACCATGCGATATCTTTTGAAATGAACTGCATGCAAAATCTGGAATTGCCCAACTCTGCCAATACTTAAATCCAATTATCAGTTACATTTCTTCACATGAGAATATTATTATATGATGCCTTTTGCCTTTGCTTCTCCTTTGCAGTTTTTTTCTTGTTTTTTTTTTCATTTTTTTTTGTATGTTCTTATTGTATTCTCCCACAACTGAGAAAAAGTATTGCCCTCATATAAAGAGAAATACACTGTATATCTTCCCCAAGGTGAGAAGCCTTCCTTGTGAAAAGGGATAGCAATTTTTGTTTGTCCTTCCGTCACAGTAGTTCTCTTATATGTGAATTCATCCACCTGCAAAATTGTCTTTCTAGTCTCAGTTCACAGAATATTGCGCTCGCAAAGTCTATGAGGTATAAAATAATTCACTAATTGCAAATGTTCACACATGCTACTCTGGGGATAAATTGCCTCCAGGGCCACTTTGAAACATGTTTGGAAACATGGAGAGATGCTACAAGTACATGGTAATTCTGTCCGTTTTATTGTTTTTCATTTGAGTGTGTTTGTATGGTTTTATTGTTCTCCTTCAGCCTGCCCCGTGTGCTACAACTTGGTGCGGGATAAGGTCGGTGACCACCGCCAGAACCTGGCCGACCTGGCCGACAAAATCCAGCAGTTCATGACCAATCCCAAGGTGGTCAATGACGAGGACTTCGAACGTCAGCTAAATGAGCTGGAGAGGATTCTGAACGCGACGATCGATGAGGCCCTCGTGGCATCTGGTAAGAGATGAGAATTGCATGCTCACAAGGACTTTCCTTATTTTGCCACCAGTTGACATAGTTGTCTACTGTGTGCTATGTCCTACCTCAAAGATATCTCTGTGTAATTTTTGTATTTCGTGTAACTTTGTGTGTGCATTTTTGAGATATATACTGTATATATATATATATATGTATATCACTGAAGCAAGTTTGCAGTTTACAATGGCAATAAAGGGTGAAGATTACTGTAAAAGTGGATATTTTCACGCAAGTCATTTTTCACGCTCGCCAGGTAAGTTGGATTTCACATGTTTTGAATTCCGCGGAATCAGGACATAAACTACTGGAACATATGGCTTGCAAAAATATTCGCTTGCTTTTATTTTTGCGCTAGCATCTGTTTGCGCAAAATGCGCGAAAATTTCCGGACCTCGAAAATTTCCACTTTTACAGTATGTCTATCAGGTGGTCGGGCCCATGGTGCTGAAATCCAGGTATGAATTCTGTGATTTGTATATGCCAGGCAGACATTTCTGCGTCACGTGAAGGCATGCATGGTCAGCGCGTAATGAAACCACTTTTGTCACCCTGTCCTTTTGTCCACAGCTGATGACCAGAATCTGGCTACCTATCTTCAGTCCATCAAGGACAGCTTGGACGACCTGAGGGAGCGGCTCGGCCGTATTGGGGCCACCATCAACCAGGCCAACGGTTCCACAGAGGCAGCCAAAGAAGGTGAGAGAGAGACCTTCTTGCTTGGTTTATATATCTCTCTGGTTTTGAATCTGTCTTATGGAGGTATCAGAGGTGTTACGTCCTTGAATAATTCTCCCTGTTTGTGTTGTCTCGAAAGAAATTTTTTCTCCTCACGCCCACTAGAGGGCGAATTATACAATGGCATCTTGGATATCGTGGAGGCTGCCATGTTACCCACTTACATGAAGTAATGGTAGACTTTGCACGTTCAGGCAACATTTTTACAGCACATATTTGTGACCCTGCATCACAAAACAAACAAAAAGTCGCAAGACATCGATTTTTAGTTGACGGCAGATTCTGAAAGAGCAGACTCTAAGCTTTAAAATGATGTATAACTCAATTCAAATGGACTCCCCTAACCTATCGAAATACTAGAAAGAAAGCACATACTCTGGAAATATGTGAACTGAGAAAAGAGGCTCTGAAGTACAGGGTCTATTCAAGTGTTTAATCTCTACCAAGCCATGCTAGCTGTGCAATGAAAGGGACAAAACACAGGATGTAAACCACTGGAGCAACAACAATGAAGGGATTATCAGATTAAGCTGAAATTAAGCATGTTCTATTAACACATTCTGTTCATGATCAATGCCAACTTTCAAAGCAGTAGAGTTTATCTTTTCAAAAGTTATTAGACTTGAAAGTGAATAGTGTGTAAAGGATTTCAAGAAATGAAAAGAGGACTGTCAGATATACCTGATCATTCTATTCTCTCAAAAAGAAAGGGTTGTAGAAAAACTGTTGAAAACACACTTTCCCATTCATGCTATGATCCCAAACTAAAGAAGAATGTAGAAGAAGGATAGCTCTTTCAGAAAACATGAAGAACTCAAGATTGACTCGGTTGACCCATTTCATCTTTTTTGTGTCCTCACATAAAATCAAGGGGTGGGACTTTTTGTTCGTTTTGTGATGCACGGTCACATTTGAACGCTTATGCAAGTACGCTCTTCTTGATTTGGTTGTACCTCGGTTGCTAGTATGCTAGCGTGTTAGCACAAGGGATGAGCCTACCTCCTCATGTCTTCCTGCGCTCCCTTGGGCTCACGTAGCAATTGTACAGGGCGTATGGATACTTTGCACTCTAGTACCTGCTCATTATAAGCTGTTTGGTGTCTTCCTCTTCCTTTTTCCATCTAAATTTCTTCATATTCCTTTGGTACTGTGCAATTCTTGAGTCATTGACCAGGTTGTTCATTGTGTTCATTCTCTGCAAGGGTCCTATATTGTGTTTAGGAAGTACCTTCATTTAAAAACCTACACGAGATGAAAAGAAATCAAACAATGTTTCTTCGTTCAATCTATCCATTGTTTTTGGTTATTCATGTTCTTCCGGCAGATGTCGCCGAATCAAATGCCATCATCGAGCGTCTCAAGCGGCTGCTGCCCGATGCCCAGACCCTTCTGGACGAGCAGGGATGGGCCGAGCTTGACCGTCTCAACACCCTGTCCAGGAACATGTCGGACCAGGAGCGGCTCATGCTGCAGCTGGCCCAAGAGGCACGACAGCTGGCTGATGGGTAAGGAGGAGACATGCCCTCTTTCTCTTCGTACCGTAGCTCACCTGAGCCCAGAGTACCAATGGCTCAAGTTGGGGTCCAGTTTTTGCACATTAATCTTCTTGAAATTGCATGGTCTAATCTTTACTAAATTTGGCAGGAATTTTCACATGGACAATAGAATATGAGAAATATAGAAAATCAGTAGAGTGTTTGTCCCTGTCTCTTCAGTGCGTAGATGATGTTCATGGCAGTAACTGTCTTTTGTTTGGCGTGCTTACAGTATGTCACTGCAATTTCAACAAATTGGCACCTTGCCCTACTTAGGGGCCCACAAGGGACCCAGATCCCTCAAATTAGAGAATCTTTCAAAACAAAGTTGTCTTCTATTAAACCAGAAATACTTTGAGTAAATGCGGTATACATTAGGTAATGTACTTTCAAGTTTGTTTATGGCAGATTCAGGGGTGACCCCTTGTGGCTAGGACCAAATTTGGGGACCAGTTTTCACATTTTGATCTTCTATTTGAATATATATGGGCAAATTTTGTGTAACATTGGCAAGATATTATTGCCAGTATGATGGAACATATAAATGGATACCATGTCCTCTTGGAGGTCCACCAAAGCTTCCCAAGTTTGTTATGGTCTATTCTATTATATTTGGGTAATAGTCTGCAAAAATTTGTGGAAGGTGAATTTGCAATACTCAGGTAAAGCATGGGACCCCAGGGCTCTTGTTTTTCCCCTCTTCAACCTCGTCTAGTGGCTAATCAAGACTAATTATCTAACACACACGTATGAGTCATGGATTTAAAAAAAAATCAATCAATCAATCAAATTTTATGTCTAGAATTGACAATTCTTGTTATCAGTCCTTTAATGATACATCCCGTATACCTGTAGATCACACATTTTAATCTTGACAACATAATGGCAGAGTTGGTTTCTCCTGCGGTGTACTGTAGTTAGCATGCATTGAGTTTAAATCACATTGAGCAGATATAGGGGGCTTATTTATGATCCAACTAGCTTTTGTCATTAAGAGTTTTGTGATATCCTTTGGAAATGCAGCTGCCCCTGACTTTTTGAAATAATGTGGCCTGTGTGACATCAGAAATATACAACTCTTCCCGTACAGGCACACTGCTGCGTCTGCAGGAATTGAAAAGACCGCCAACGATGCCCTCGAGCTTGCCTACGAGGCCCTGAGGAAAGTCCAGAACAGCAGCAACGGGCAGGACCTAGAGGAGCAGGTCACGGCAGTGGAAGACAGGTTTGTTGGTTGCCATAGATACCCAGTGGTAGATGAACAACGATGCTGGTAGTGATTCGCCAGTGTCTACACAGCAATTCACAAGATTCACTTGTCAAATGTAGTTTAATGTATATGTTTGTATTAACTTGAATGTTTGCAATATTGGATGAGAACCTCAGGTATCATTTGATTCAGACAGTAGCATCCTCCTACGTATGACTCCAAATCTTCCTCCTCCTCCTCCTGTTCTCCCTTCCGAACGACAGATTCCGTGAGGCCCAAGACCTCTTTAACCAGGTGGCGAATACAGCGAATGACTGCCAGCAGCGTGCCCAGGAGGCAGCGGAGGAGGCCCTCAAGCTGCTCACCAAGGCCAACATGCCCATCCCGCCCATTGACATCAACTCCCTCCTGGATGCTGCCAATGATCTCAGCATCAGGGTGAGTGTCACTTGCCTTGCTTGTTGCCATAGCAACAACATTGAAACAAAAAAATCAATGCTGGTTGTCGCAGGTCTGATCCATAAACTGCTTTCCATGATGACTCCAATTAAATTCAATCCAAGTCAGACTGAGAGGTCCTGATTTTTATGCTAGGATTGCAATAGAATTGTACCCTTTCCTCCTACACCCCAGTTGTGTCAAGGGAAATGTGTGCAGTGGCATGCAGTATCCATCTGCTGTATGAATTCCAAATAAAAAAAAACACAAACAAATAAACAAACAAACAAAAAAAAACCCACCAATGAATCTGAAGATTCATTATGTATTCCAAATTTTTCAAAAAAGAGAGAAAAAAAAAAGGAATCTATAGAGGATAGTTAGCTTTTGAGTTAACCTTTTTCAAATGTTACTTAGAACTGCCACTTAGTTTAGCTTTAGGTTTGCTCTTCAGCTGATGCCATGCTGATGCACATCAGTTGCAAATCCTTGACTTGAACTATATCTTCTTTTAACAACCCACTGAAAATGAAGAACATTAGTCATTGTGAACATTTGAAAGCTGAAATTGGCTGGGGGTGGGGGATAGATAGATAGGTACTGTAAAGAGAAATAGATGAATAAATACATGCAGGAAGATGTGGAGGGTAAGATTTAACCATGTGGTCTTCTAACATTCATTGGCTATATCTCTGAATGTGAAACTTCTTCCTGGTTTTCTGCTCAGGCGCAGCAGATAATAAATGCAGCTGAGCGGATTAAGCGGGAGAATGCTGATCTCCTGGCCGAGGTGGCATCTGATGCTGCCACTGCTGCCGATCTCCTCCGGCAGGGCATCGATTTGGAAAATGTGAGTGCAACCATGGTAACGGAGGAATGGGGCAAGTAGCTCGCCTGATTTCCTCTATCCATCTTCATGGATCCACATTTTCTTTTTCTCTCTGTTGCATGAATATATGTGACCTTGCATCACAAAACAAACAAAAAGTCGCCGACATGAAATTGTAGTTAAGAGCATATTCTGAAAGAGCAGACTTTAAGCTTTAAAATGATGTATAACTCAAATCAAATGGACTCTCCTAACCTATCTAAATTTTGGAAAGAAAGCACACACTCAGGAAAAGGGAAAGAGGCTCTGAAGTACAGTGTCTGTTCAAGCGCTTAATCTTTACCAAGCCGTGCTGGCTGTGCGATGAATGGGACAAGAAACAGGATGTTAACCACTGGAGTAACAACAATGAAGGGATTATCAGATTCAACCAAAATTGAGCATGCCTTATTAACACATTCTGTCCATACTTAATGCCAACTTTCAAAGCAGTAGCATCATCCTGTCAAAAGTTATGAGAGTTGAAAGTGAAGAGTGTGTGCAAGGTCTTTAAGAAATGAAAAGGGGACTCCAAAGACACACCTAATCACACTATTCTACCCAAAAAAATGTTTGAGAGAAACTGCTTAAAAACACATTTTCCTGCCCGTTTTATGATCTCAAATTTTAGCATAATGTAGAAGAAGACTTGCTCTTTCAGAAAATATGAAAAAGTCATGATCGGCTAGGTTGACCCATTTCACCTATTTTCAGTCCTCACACAAAATCAGTGTGTGCAACTTTTTGTTCGTTTTGTGATGCACGGTCACATATTGCAGTTGATTGATGACAGCTGGTACACAAAATTTGAGCCCCCCATAGGTGAGGTTCTGACTGGTTTACCTTCAGGTATTTTTAAATGAATTTGATTTTGCATATTTGAGTGTTGTGAGTACAAATGTGACATTTGGAGACAGCATGACTAAACTCTTTGCTGAATGTCGATGAGATCCTGTATAACAGAGTAAAAGAGAAATGGATGCATCATTTTGGGATTGCCAGCTCTATTAAACTTCATAGGAATATTATATGATGATGATGATGATGATGATGATGATGATGATGATGATGATGATGATGATAACGACAATAATAATAATAATAATAATATGAATTTGTATTGCACCAAATCCACTCTGTAAGAGCGCTCAAAGCACTCTGCTCAAAGATCACATTTTCCACACTTTGCAGACATGAGTAATCTCCAACTGCCGTCAGCTAATGATCTCTGAGTTTGCATCTGATTCTCAAAAGCGCTTGACCTTGCTTTGATGGATAGACATGAGTTGAAGATGTACACAAGATCACATGATTGAGCCGTTTTTGGTCTGACAAACATGTGTAAACGGTCATGCAGGGTTGTAACAGCGCATCCAATTTTCGCGAAAGTGGCATCATTAGATGTGCGAGATTTGAAAGTAAAAAGTCAGTGAGCAGTGCAGTCAAAAAGTTTTGAGCAGTGCAGGAATGGTCATGGAAAATGTTGAAGGGGGGTTGATTCAAACCCCCTCCCCAGGCCGTTTTGGGGTTAAGAATCTCCCTGATTGGAATCACATTTGCCCTTTGAGTTACATGTAACACACAAATATCTTCCTGATTCCTCTTTTAAACCTCACTGATTTTGATGGGTGAGTGTTGGCAATCTTAACCTTCCTCCCCCCTCCCCCTTCCCCTTCCCCCGTTTTAAAAATATATGGTATAGGTTCTCAATGAGTGATTAATGTGCGATAATTGAATCCGTCCCCATTGGCAGAACGTAGCCCGCTTGCTGGCCATTGCCAATGGTGCTCTCGGTGATGCCCAGGATGCAAAGAGGAGGGGAGACAAAACACTGGAGGAGGCCCAAGACATCCTGGACAAGCTTAGAGGTCAGTGACCTCTACCTCTGATAGGGATCATTGCAGTACTGTACAAGCTGGTATCCTGTACAAGCTGTTATTTTTTGCAAATTTTGCGAGTCCCTGTTGAAAAATTAGCAACATACGAAAATGTTGCCACCCGATTTTAATTGCATAAATGGTGGAGTGAACGGACAGGCATTCGTGCACTTATGATAGCCTCCGTATCAAATTGCGAAAACAACAAATTCCTGAAAATTTCCTCTTTTACATTAATGGAGACCGAATATTTCTTCCAAAAAAGACGCACAAACAAATGAATTATTGATATAGTAATTCACAAAATCTAACAAATATAATGATCACCCTCAGTGTCTTTGTTTTATGGACAATTTGGAATGAGCTTTGTTCCTCCTATTTGCTGTTTGTAAGGCTTTGCAAGGCATACAGGAACTGTGTAAGTCGTGATAACATAATGCTGAGCAGACATAGTCTTGATCAAATCTTATTGTGCTAGCATTGTGCTAGCAAAGTAGATTGTCTTTTTAATACTGACAATCACACTGTCTGTTTGAAATGATGATACCATGATGCAAGTATTGAACCCCCACCTCTTCCTGTCGCTCAAGGTTTTAACGAGAAAGTGGAAGAGAGCAAGCAGAGAGCGACAGAGGCAAAGCAGAGGATCCCGGACATCGAACGCATGATTGACCTCGCCAACCGCACAGCTCTCAACGCCTCGCAGGCCATCGCCGCTGCAGAGGGCGACGCCATGAGAGCGCGGGAATTGGCCAACATGGCGGAGGGGAATGCCACACAGGCATCAGCGGTCAGTGGCTTTGATAGACATTCACTCACACCTTAATAAGTAATAAGGTCTTCTTTATCCGGGGTAGCCTCTTAAGTGTTGCCACTATTCAACCAGAGGGCCCTGCCATTATTATTATACCCCCGCCACACGTAGTGTGAAGGGGGTACATAGGAATCATTAACCTAGCGTTGCCAAGTACCCATTTATACATCTGGGTAGAGTGGGACATTGTGGGTAAGTACTGGGCAGGAATCAAACTCGGATCCTCCTTTTAGGAGTCGGGAGTCTTATCCACTGTGCCACAGCTCCTCCCCCCCCCCCCCCCAAACCTTGGTGGCAATCAAAACAGTGCTCAAAAACAAACTAAAGCAAACCAATCCAACATGTGCCATACCATACCATGCCAGATTTGGAGCATCCAAGCACTTTGTGGAGAAAGCGTACCTCTGAGTTATTTTTTTGGATGGAGTCACATGTTTTGTAGCATCAGCTTTCAGGTGTCCCAAACAAAGAAAATCAACTCTTTGAATTATGATGTAGTGTGTGCTGCGTGCATTCTTCTTACGCCAAGTTCTGGTAGGATTATGATACGCTTTTGGAGCACATCTGGAAGTGGTCCACTTTTGGCTTGGTATAGTATAGTACAGTGGGTTTGATGGGGTACAGAGATGACAAATTGTCATCTGCTTGGCAGAAGGGCTTTAGGGCTTGGGCTCAAAAAAAAAAATAAACAAAAAATAAACAAAATAACAAAAAATAATCATCACACCGTATGAAAGAGTTTTCAAAACCCTGTCAATTATGTCACATACAAAAATAAGATTTCGGGGAGAAATATCATGCTAGGGCCCTTCCACCAGGCAAGTGAAGAAATGTGTTTTTAAAACTTCTTTGTATCGTTTCTTCCACATGACAGGCTGCCCAGCAGGTGAAAGCTGATGCAGAAGCCACCAAGCAGCAGGCGCAGGACCTGAATGATCGCGCAGATGGCCTCAATGGCAATGTCACGGCAACCATGATGCGACTGAACGCCATCGATGCCCAGGCCGACGCTGATGGAAATCTTGCAGATACGGTGAGAGCCGCGAACTTTCCATCACAAATTGCTGCAGTCATGAAAACTCTAGGTCTTACTTGTACTCGATCCAAAAGAGGCCTTCATGTGAAACAGAGCCAAAGAGAGAAGATGAAAAACGGAACTGATGTTATGATGTTGGCTTGAAAACTTAGATCCAGAATATAGTAAACAAATCTGTAGCCACATTATCTCTTTATATTTTCATCTAACTCATTTGTGCTTTTGGCAACTATTGTCAGACTTGATTACGCATTTGTGACCGCCCAGCTCAAAACCCACAAAAGTAGGCCAAAATCAATTTTTCGCTGTTCTACGTAGTTTACAAAAGTAAGTTCTAAGCTTTAAAATGATATATAGCTTGTACAAATTGGACTATTCTAATCCATTCAGAAATTAATTGAAATGAGAGAGAGATAGGAGGTGCAGTTTCATAGAAAAAGGGAAAAAAGAGGGTTCAAAGGTTAGAGTCACTCAGGCATGCTGGGTAGAAGTATCAATGAAAACAGGTTCTATTTCCCAGTAAAAGCAGCACCTGTCAAAAAAAGTATGTTCCAGAAAAACTGCTAATATCTTGATTTTGGTTTTGTATTAAACTGCCATATTTTGACAGTAGGTAGAGGGAAAGATTACTCACCCAGGTAAGACAAATTCAAAAGAATTGAGTCTGTCAATCCAAATGTCATTTTTCTGATCAATACAGAGAATCCTAATCTGCAACTTTTTGTCACTTTTGAGCTTGGTGGTCACATTTGTATTTATGATAATAAATGATGTGAGGCTCTGTGTACTGTGTGACTTTTGAATAATCTAAGTGTACCAAATGAAGCCAAAGGGAAGTATTATGTATTTATGTATTTATCTATTCATTGATTTAATTATTTATCGATTTATTTGTTTGTTCATTTTTATTTATTTATTCATTTATTTTTGTTGTCCCTGCTTTTCATGTCAAGGCTCAGCAAAAGGCTAATGCAGCCAAGCAGATGACCCAGGCAGCCACCCAGGCAGCTGCAGATGCTCTGGATCAACTCAACATGATCAAGCAAGCACTGGGTAAGGCCCCCACTGCAAGACTGGCCCAATCACCACCATATCTTTGTCAATTTATTGTTGCGATGGTCGCAAAAATCAATCATTCCTTCCAATGTTGTGGTCACAATAGTTACTTTGTGTCAATTTTTATGAGATCGTCCCTCAAGATATTTTCGCGGCATGAAATTTTCATGAATTGGAGCCGATGGCCTTCTTCACAGCATGAAATTTTTGTGAATCGCCACTGGCATCCAATGCATATATGGATGCGTGACAAGGACTTTCACATGCATTTTGATTGTGCAAATCTTGGCTCTCTGGAAATTTGTGTAGTTAAAATGCACACAAACATTTCTGGTTTTACAGTAACAACCTGACTTTCACTTGAATTGTAATAGAATTGAAGATGACATCCACAAAGGATGTATAGCTGTAAAGAACAGAAGCAGACAGAAAGAGTTGGAGGCTTTCAAACATAATGAAGAGCTGAGCAGTTAAGGCAGAACATCTAGAAAGAGACTAGGGGCCCATTGCATAAAAGTTACAATGATGGTAACTTTGCCATCCAATGGTAACTACCATGGCAACAATACTTAACAGCCAATCAAAATCAAGAATTCCATGGAAGTTACCATTGGATGGCAAAGTTACCATCATTGTAACTTTTGTGCAACGGGCCCCTGATTCATGTCCAGAGTACTCTCAATAATAATGATAATAACATTGACACAGTGCTTCCATAGCACATATCACTGCTGTTGATTGTGTCTCTGTACACTTTGAAAATGAAAGATAAAAGAGACAGCTAGATGCTATGAAATGCCAACATACTATTGACTCTTTCAAAATCTTTTTGAAAGTACTCTGTTTTCGGTGCAGTTGTAAACTTTGAAGCTGTGGCAGAGTCCTGTAAGTAAGATGGAATGGAATTCCAAAGACAGTGGGGCAGCATGAGCGAAAGATCACTCTCCATGAAACTGAGTCTCAATAACAGGACAGTGTAAAAGATCTTTCTGAGCTGATCTGAGGTTGCGATCTGTCAAATTTCCCTTCTCCTCGACATGCATGCCTTGAAATCTCGTCCTTTTTGTTCAATCTGTGACAGATGGGGCGGGTGCCATCAACCCAGAAACTCTCCTGGAGCTGGAGGACGACATCCTCAACATCAACGCCACCCTGACCTTTGACCTGAAGCTGACGGACACGCTGGATGAGATGCGAGAATTCGCCAGGCTACAGGAGGGCTGGATCACATCCTACCAGACTGACCTAAGTGAAATACGAGCCGAGGTAAATATCCCCTCCCCCTTCCCCATCACACTCCTCCTTTCCTCATCAGAGACTTTTCATTTAGAAGTCATGTCACATGATCAATAATCTCCTGTGTCAATTTAGTCCCCATGTCAATCCACAGTAGACATTATTTTCCTGGAGAGTATGGGAATGTCTCGGCTCAAGCTGTATGGAGTATACACTGTCAGTGTTTTTTAGTGTACTGTTTTTCAGTTCTCCCTTATTATTGTCTTGAGATTCAATTTTTTGTAGGACTTCAGTCAAGTCTTTGCTTTGTTTGGTGTTTGGTTTTGGTTATTTGTTTGTTTTTTTGTTTTTTTGTTTTTTTTAAACCAGCTTAGAAAGGAGGACATGAGGATGCTTATGGTAGGAATTTTACCTGACAGCCAAGTTAAGCATTTGCTGGGAAACTTATCATTAAGATGGGACTTTTTCATGTAAAAGGCAATTCATTTTCACCATGATTTCAATATCAAAAGATAAGATGTTCTTTGAGCCTTTATGTCTCTAAGAACCCTATCACTGTCATGTCAGGCCCCCAAAAAAGAAAAAGAGGGAACATTTGAGTAGATTATATATATATTTGTAATCCTTGAGTTAATTTTGAGATGTATTCATGCTGTCAACTCCTTTGTGTGCCACATGTTTGAAAAAAAAAAACAGCAACAGTAACAATGTTTTTACTTGCTTTTGGTGATGTTGAGGCATTTAAACCTCTTGTGATGTGTTGTTCATTTGAATAAAAATTGTCTGTTTTTTGATCTGTTTTCACTCTCATTATTGTAATTTCACAGGTGTTGTGATTGATTAAGAATGCATGTTGGTTTTATGATTCTTTCTTATCACCATCTTTTGGGAAATTGTTTAAGCACTGTTCTTCCGCCTTTTTTTCTGGTGAGTGGCATGTTTGGGCAATGAACTATGCTTTGACATTTTCTGATTGATAATCCACTCCCGATCAATTTCTATACTCCATATCATGTCTTGAGAAAGTTTATACTTACAATATGTCAAGATATGTGTGGTTTGTTTCATATACTATTTCTCTGTAGTGATTGACATATCCAGGAAAACAAAATATGTTTTGTTTGTGTGTCTATTTATCTGTTTGTTAATTTGCATTCCCACCCACAGGAAATAAGTGATTACTTAGTGAAGCAGTCACTGACTTGTGCAATGTGGTTACTAAAATTTTGAAGCTGTAACACTTATTTTGAGCAATGTTACAAATATTCAAATGAAGAAAACAGTAAAGATTTCATGACGCTGGTGCACTGCGTTGTGTTACATGGAGCATACGCAACCCTTACGTTATCACAATTGCAAGATTGTTTCATGGCCCAAGTTCTGTCTTTCGTTCAGTGCGAAAACAGAAGATGTATCACTCTTGCATTCCTCATACTGGACATAAAATTCTCTGTCAGCATCAGCCAAAATAAGATTTGTATAGGATGAGATGAAATGTTATATCATACCGCTACAATTCAGACTGTTGCATATCATTTGCATAGAGGACATTAGATGAAATTAACCCAGAGTAAATCTGAGACTTGAATAAATTCATATCCACAATCTCATAAAGATGAAACTACAGTGGTACCTTGACTGTAACTCCCCCCCCCCCTCCCCAACCTTAAGTAAGTATAAATCATGTGATTGGCTGTGGCCAGGCCATCACCTTGGTAACAGCAAGGATCATCAGTTACATTGGATGTTGGTAGCCCATTAAGTCTACACAACCACATTTCTGGGCTTTGATGGAGCAATTTCTGTAAAAAAGATAAAATAGAAAATAAATAAATGAAAATGAAGAAAAAAAAAAGAAAGATCTTGATATTGAATGTTGAGTTTTCCATAGGATACAGATTAAAAACAAATGCTTACTCATTGAAGTTCTTTGTTGTTCATATGTAATTGTTGCAGGATTTCCCAAAGCCTCCCAATCGCTAAATCTATAACTAGATCTTAAATTGGCAACAAATTTAAGAAGATTAGAATTGCTGTTTCTCTCTCAGAGTGGCAAATATTGGTTAAGTCCTTCCTGATTTTATGCAGATTTTAATGAATTCAACCAGCCCATCTTTTTTTTCCTCACGGCTGATACGCAATAGACTCCAGAGTTGCTAATTTTGATAATGAGGCGATCATTTTAGCAGCATATATATCCCAGCATTTGATGGGTTAGAACAAAAGACTGTATGAAATGCCTAATACAAATGGTACTTAATGACCCTGTGTGCGTTTTGAGTGCTGATTGTCACAGGAAACATCACAGCGTTATACACACTTTCCAAAGTCCCCAGCACAGGAAGGGTTAATAGGGTCCAAGCACATCTCTCTCAATGTTGATCAAGCTGTACACTGAAAACTATCAGTCACAAGATATTGTCCTCAAAGAATACAAATATTTAGAGACGAACATGCCTCAATTTTTCAGAATGATCATTTTTCGCAAAAGAAAGTAAACCTCACTAGGATAGAATGTAATGAGGGATGTGAGTGGTAGAGTCTAATGTAAACAATGGATGCTTTTTTCTCACTCAGGCTTATTTCGATGTGATGACAGTAATTTGTATGCTAATGATGATATCAATACCATTCCAGTAGCATCTGTTTAAAGAATATAAACAAACAAATCACTTCATCTCTTATTTCAAAATTGACATTGGGTCCTAATCTTATATGCTTATTTGTTATTGTATTTACTTGTGTACTGACCTGTAGATCTGTGGTGTAAGTATGATCCTTTTCAAATGAGTGCAAAATTTCCTCTCTATATATAGCATGCCCATTTACAGGTGATCGGCGAATCTGAAAGTTTCGCCAATCTTGTTTGCATTTCATCAGTATTTTTTTTTTCTTTTGTTTCTGAATCTGCATCACTTGTGCAGAAGACCACATTTTATCTTGTGATATGATTGAATCTGAAGAGTAGCTTGAAGTGCTTCTTTATTCAACACATGAAACCTCCTCTAAATCCACAGGTGCGGAGTCTTACCCTCGTCCGGGACTCGTTGCCCGATTTCTGCCCCAACCTAAATGAGCTAGAACCCATCTAAATGCAATGCCCCGGTTCACACGTGTACACTCTGTGCCAACAGGCACAGAGCCCAAGCCGTGAGTCACACACAAAGAGTCATTTGAGGAGCTTTGAACCCCCGCCCCTCTCACTCGGTGCCCCCAGTACATACCACTGCGCCTCTATGCCCCATTTGTGTTGTTCTGACATCATCTGCATGGAGTCGATGGGCTTTGCCTAATATCCTTACCCCCCAAGACAGAAACATAGCTCCCCCTACCCTCCAACCTGCTCCCTAAAAAATCCACCAAAACCAAACAAACAAAAGGGGCGGGTCCTTGTTTAACTCTTGTAGTCTGATTTGGTGTAGAGACATGCTACCCCCCCCCCCCCCCTCCTTTGCCATTTCTTGCTGTGACCCAACCTCCTGTTTAGTTTGTACCTCCCTTCCCTGCAACAGAAATATTGTGAATTTTCCCTCTTTTTTTTGGGTGGCCTGTGCCACAAAGGTGTCATCTTCAGCTGCTGTTTTTCTATTTTTCATAACTTTGTCAAGTATATCCAGTGACTTGCCTCGACTTTGTTCGGAGAAATGTCCTTAGAACAGATTTCTCAAAAATTCTCCCAGGTTCTCAAAATGTTTGTAGCAATTTGAGGACTTGACCCGTCATTTAATATGACTAGAAACCAGGTTGGTCTTGTTGACAAATGGAAATCATTCCAAATGAAAATGAATGCTGTGATGTAAATCTGTCTTCAGTTTTACCATAGGGGAAGCAAAAGTATAATTTGCTTAGTACCATAAGTTTGATAGCAGACGATAAACAGGACTTACAGGGCAGCTGATCCAAAAGGGTCACAGTGTAAAAAGAGTTTACTCTCCTCTTGTACATCAGGACTCTTGAGTACATCAGAAAAATTCTGCTCCCGTACAGTGCCATTTAAGCTTAAATTTCAAGTGCTGGTAACAACCATTGGCCATGGCATTTGTATAGTGAGTGGAGTTTATCTTTTATATAAAAAGAATCATTCCACTGTCCTCCAGAATTACTCTGCAGTCTTGTCTTGAATTAATATGTCAGGATGGAAGAAAGAAAGCTTCAATATGTCCCTTCCTTTCGCTATTCCTGCTGCACATTGTCAAAGTTTCAACCCCTCTGATTCTCCTCCTGCTTCTCAGGTGTCCAGTTTGGAGCTTGTGAGGGACTCCCTCCCCAATTTTTGCCCCCGCGTGGTGGAGAATGAATTGCCGGCCATTGCAATACCGCCGCAGAGGGGGGACATTCCCCAAGACGCATAAATCCCCCCCAGGGCCGACGCTAAACCTTAAGTGAGACTTTGTGCTCATACACTGCTGCGTATAGTGTTACAAGTAGCCTAGGCGCACACACAATTTTCCGGCTCAAACATCGTCTCGCTGCTTTGCTGCCCAGCAGAGCAAACAAACAAAATAGTATGTAGTCGCATTTCATCTATAGTTCATCATGATAAGTTTCCAGCATCTTTTCCCTCCTTGACTGCTTGTAGATGAAGCATAATCAATATAGTTATCAATCAATACATACATGTATACTTATATTTAGATGAAGAGTCTTCTCAATTGAAAACACCCTTCATTTATTATCCAGCATTTATTGTTTGTGTTTCTTGAAAAGAGCGTCTTTTTTTTTTTAATGTGCCGAGAGCACAGTTTGGAGATATGACATCTTTCATAAATACTTTGCAAATACTCTACATTTAGTGTGATCATCAAGTAATTACACACTATTCCTTTTCTTCTCATGTTTTAGATAGTGCAGTGCCATACTATATACATGTAGTGTGTTCAACGCTGTATTAAAAGCAGGAGACAAAGAGTACACTGCAAAAGAATGCCCCTTCCCCACATTACCACATTTATGACTAGTCGCCCACGATAATTCAACAGGTCGAATCAGATCACTCTTCCATATGAAAAGCAAAAGTTTGAAGTTCAGAGTTCACTGGAAGGCAAGCAACATGTATTGAAAGTGACCTGTAATGAATACAAAATATCCAGTACTGCCTTCTGTGATAGCAAGCAGGGCTGTGCACGATTCCAGTTGTAACAGGCAGATTCATGAACTCTTGAATGATATGGCACATGTGTCACATGGTTGAGGATGTGGACTAAAGGTCAACCCGCGGTGGGACCCTTCACTGAATGTGAAGGTCACTGACCTGGAGATTAGACTCCTTGAGGGAAAAAAAATATTTTACCGTCATAAAAAAAAAAGAAGGTAAATTTCTTCTTTCTGAGCCAATCTTCCCCCTTGGCCAGACTACAAGTCTGAGGTATAGAGGCAAAATGTCAAAAAACTTACAAACCTTTCCACAGCTACCCCGCTGCTTCCTCCCATCTATCTTTCCTACATTCTTCCTACCAAAAATCAGTTTAGATGTAAATAGTAAAATGAACTTATTTCTCTGCTCTGAATATTCATTCATCAGGCTACCCACAATGACGCCCAGCTCTGCAAACATTCTGAGTCCTTTGCCATCCCACTTTCATTGTCCTACCTCTCAAAGATGTGCATGCAATAAAGAAAAATAAATGACAGCTAGAACAAGCTATAAGCGCCTAAAGTATTTATGTCTGCATTGCGAACATGTAGCTTAGTCTCGCCTGAATGGGTAGTACGTATTTGTGGTGGATGACCGATGTATCTGGAGTAGACTAGACAATTCATTTTTTGGTTCCATTATTAGGTTCTAGTCGGCATCTGCCACAACTGTCTCTGAATATAGTAAAATTCATCATCATCGCGCTTTACAAATCCAGTGCCTTTGCATACAGTAGGAATAATCATTTTGACTAAGCTTGAAAGTGAGGGCTGCTTGTACACTCAGGATGACAGCTAAACAAAAAGCAAATGCAATACAAAAGTCAAAACAAAAACTTTAGAAAATCTATTGGAGGCCCAGACCCATTTCTTGTAGTAGGTCCTTAAAAGCATTTTTATCAAACAAACTAGAAGAGTCTATGTCTTTTTTATGTATTTGTATATTTCTTGCCAGACCTATTTCTTGTAGTAGGTCCTTGAAAAGCATTTTTATCAAACAAACTAGAATAGAAGAGTCGGTATATATCTATTTATGTATTTGTATATTCCTTGTGTATAAAATCATCGCCATGGAAAATTCAGAGCAATACAGGTGTAGCTCATAGAAAAGCGATCAGTTATTTTGAACTGAGGAAGAAAAGCATGCAACTGTTTTGAAACGGGCTCACATCTCTGAGTGACATTTGTACATAGAATCGATTTGCGTCGCAGTTGTCAGATAGTAGTTGTTGAGTAGAGAGAGGAGTATGAGCTCCTACAGGCATAGTGGCATGCTCTAGGCAAAGGTACCTCCAGCAGTAGTGAATATAACCGTAAGCTTGTAGAAGTACTTCCGTAGATTAGTGAATTCATTCGCAAGAAGTCAGTCTGTATTATGACTCAATCATTATTTGTAGAGTTCATCTTTTTCTCCTTTCTTTTTTGTTTTTTGTTGTTGCAAAAACAATCACAGGACTGAAAGAAGTGAATAGAAATGCATATCAGACACACATGAAAAGTCAAATTAGCTTGAAATGAGTAAAATGTTGGAAGGACCCTGTTTCAAAATGAATCATGCTGTCACAGAAATGTTCTTGACAGTGTCAAAGTTATGCCTGTGGTCCTGTAAACTAAAGTCCTTTAATGATATATGTGTCAAGATTTGATTTCAGAAATGCATGATCTTTCCCCAAGTGACTTGCATAAAGTTTGTAGATTACCCCCAGAAGCTGAAGACTGTCATTGGAAATAGCAAGCAGTTCATGTATGATTTGAGTGTAGTTGGTGTTACAAGAAAGAGTTGCAATCGGTTGCAAATTTTGCACACATCCTAAAATTAACAGTACAGTTGCACATCAATTTTCAGTTGTTAGCAGACTTGTGCTTGATATTAAAGGGTGTGTACAGTTCTGGTCGAGGTGAGGATTTAGCTTTTAATATTTTGCGAGATATTCAGAAACCACTCTATGAGATGGCAAAGAGCATGCAGTTCTAAGGGGTATCAAAAGTTTATTCGATGAAAATCGGTTTTGAAATGGCTGAGATATCCAAAAACAAGGTGAAACAAAGAGATCCTAATAAAGTTGTGGCATGTCGCCTTAGCACATGCCACATGTTAGCACTTTTTTTTGATATCTCAGCCATTTGAAAACCAATTTTCATCAAATAAACGTTGAATCCTTCTTAAAATTACATGCTCTTTCATATTTCATAAGAGGCTTTTCATTATCTCACTTAGGAATGTTCAAAACATGAATCCCCACCTCAACCAGTACTGTACAGTCCCTTTAAGGTGTGATGTCAAGTGCAACCTTTTCTTGCATCAGAGCCAACCACAACTTGCAAATTTTGCAATTACCTGTAAGACTTGTGGTTGCTTTGGGGGATTTGCAACTTGATTACAACTTGAGTACAACTTGATGACAACTTGATTGCAACTTGATTGCAACCTGATTGCAATGTTCCCTGTTTCACCGAAAGTCATGTAGATACATATATGTACATTTGTCAGGTTGCAATTTGAATTGATGTATATCTTCCTAACAGCTTGCCATGTATGCCGAGCAATTTTTTATTGTCTTCCCCAGAAAACTGATGTGTGAATGTTGATTTAAGTCTCCATGGATTTCCATCTAGTATGCTTGGTGCATGAGTATAGTGAACATCTCTTCCGTAGATGCAGATCTGGCGTGCCCCCATATTGAATTCAGCCCTGATCCATGAATGCCAAAGTAGCATGCTACTACAGATGGACCATCAAAATGTTGTGATCATTGCCCCTTTTATTTTCCTGTCTTGAATAACATTCAATGAAAAGAAGTACTGCTTTAGAATGCCATGTTCTGTTCATGACTGAATCCCAGAAATTCATCCTTCATCTGTTTCTCTTCCATAGCAGGGTGCTGAAACAGCCATTATTATGTGAATGCCTCCCCCATTACAACAAGTTGTCTTGTTCCATGGTTGCAAGTTGGATATACATTTCAGCGTTCATGAGTTTGATGTGTAGTTCTAGAAGTTCATTTGCATGGATATCCCTGTCATTGATGATGGCTTTTCATTCACCAATCAAACATGCCATGTTCTCAATACTGATTGGTTTAAGAAGTCTTCCCTTTGACTTCAGATGCCAAAATCCACCAATCACAAGCATTCATTCATTTTATGATGATGGGGCATCATCGAATTCCATGGTATTATGGACAAAGTGGACATGTGAATACAAAAGTACTTTGGGCTTTATGATTGCACATTCATGTCAGATATTGATTTGTTTGGACACCAGATAAAAAGAAAAATATAACTTTCTAAGCAAGCCACTTTCCAGACTCAAAAGTGTACTCCGCCATCACCATTTGGTTTAGCATTATCTATCAAACCCATTTTGAGATATTACGGGCTTTGGTCTGTGTCAACATACATGTATAACCAGGTAACTGAAGAAATAAATAAATGAAACATTCATAGCACTTTTTATCTATGATGTCTCAAAACATAAAAAACTATTAACTCTTTTCCGTAATAAAGACTTTATCCAGTTTAGCAGTGTAGCCACCTGTTCTATATCCAATTACTCTTATACTGCTTTTATTACTTAGTGTTTGTCTCTCATATCCATGGATTACACACATACACTTGCTTTTTAAGCCTTTGATTGCGTCTGCATCGGCGTATCCGGGCAATTACCCCCAGAGGGCAATTACCCCCCCAATAAATACTGGTTAGTGGTAAGGTTAGAGTTAAGATTAGGGTTAGGGTTAGGTTTAGGGTTAGGGGAAGGGTCTGGGGTAATTGCCTAGGGGGTAATTGCCCTAGACCCCTGCAACGGCCATGTAAAGAAATGAAACCAAAGCCGTAGCCCAAACACATGTTCACTTTACATCCTGAATATCAACTGGATTTCCTACATGTCTTCTACCTGCATGTCCCATTCATTATTCATGTGTCATTCATTAAAATGGAATGTGCCATCAATAACTCAGATCCATGTCATATAAAAATCAGTTCACTAGTTGTCCCATTACTTGTTCACCACCTCGTAAATTGATGCTGTGATAGTTGTATCGAGAATGTGCAGCCCGAACGCTGCACGCCGATCGAGCTTGGCTCAAACAGGATTTGCTGTGTGACCCTCATACTTGTTACATTGACATTACACGTGTGAACACACCCTAGGAATGACTTGGCAGCATGATCCGGATGAATGTACCATAATTTGTGATCATTTTTGTTCTCAATGTGGCATGTTCTCATTCTCATTCTCAACCAGACGTTGCTTCTGAGCATATTCCCCACATTGGTGTGTCTCTGTAAAGTGTGCAGAATGCATGAGATTTATTCACCCGCCCACCATGAAAGCAACCAGTTGATACATAAACTTGATGGATATTGTACACATTTCACATCTTCATCTCTGTTATGTATATTGAGTGTGAGTTAGTACTAAGTTAAGTCTAATAGACATCTTCTTTGAATTATGTGCTGTTGTGTATTTCAATAGGATGAATAAAGTGTGTAGGAGATGATTTCATGCTACATGTTTTAAAGTACCGGTAGCAAGTAGACAGGAACACTGGAGTATAGATTCTGTTGTAAAAAAAAACAATATATGAAAATATGCTTCCCTGGAATAGTCATCCTTTACCTTTTGCTGCTTTTCTTTCAAATGCAAACACTTCTTTTTAACTGCTCTCCAGATTGTAGGTCAGCCTGCCTGAAGTAAAGCTGGCAAGTTTTATGAGCGAGCTGCTCTATTCTAGTCTCACTTTCATTTTTATTTTATTTTTTTTGCAATGCAGACTATTTTTTACACTTCTTTTGTGGAATGAACTTCATGCTTGCAGGTGGATATGAAATGTTATCATGACAGAAGAGGAAAATATAAAAAACAAACAAACAATGAATAACTCAAAATGGCTGGTAGGTGTAGTGGTGGTGACCTTTTGGGGCAACTGACATTGACCTTTTGATTTTGTGCGTGTATGTGTGTTTGAAAGTCAGTATGTATGCCTTTCAATATCTAGAGATTTTATGTAGTATGTGGTAGTTGTATTGGGATTCATGCTTCAAATAGCAAATATGTTAATATTAAACCATCTTCATCTATAAAAAGAGAGAGCAACTCAAAGTCTTACTTTGATTCCCCATCTTGCTTTTAGATTTTGAGTTTGCCTCTCTTAGATTTTATAAGCAGTATTGGCAGATCATGCATGGTTACGATATGATAACTCCAAATTGAATGTTAAAAACAGGTGTGGCATTTGCACTGTTGGTATGACAAGCCTCATTTGAATGAATCCACGTAAGCCCCTCAGACTGTCTTACACCGTGTATAATGCAAACTGGAGTTGCTAATATCAAGGGTAACGACATCTGTGTGGTATACAAGTGTGCTTCACCATAGAAATGCTAGCTCTGTGATGATTTAATGAGTCTCAACTGAAAATTTTTAGATTGGCATACAAAAAGGGAGAAATGTTGGGGTTTTTGCACTATAAGTAGTCACAATAAAGTAAGTCCAGATACTTGACTTAACATGCTTATTAGACTAGGGTTATTATATGTTGTTGCTGTTGTTTGTTTGATGATTCATAGTGTTGTCCTTTGCTGCTTGTTCCTTCTTCTTTTTATGTTATTTTTTTTTTTTTTTCTGTCTGTCATTGTT
Organism: Diadema setosum; assembly: GCA_033980235.1. Lineage (NCBI taxonomy): Eukaryota > Metazoa > Echinodermata > Echinoidea > Diadematoida > Diadematidae > Diadema > Diadema setosum. The sequence goes on along the minus strand of CM067069.1, from coordinate 12,906,702 downwards.
AATTCTAATCCATTTCACAACCATTCTCGTGTCTCTGTGTCCAACTCGCCTCCCTCTAGGTCGCCTCGCTGGAAACCGTACGGGATTCACTGCCGGAGTTCTGTCCCAACAGAGTTCGAATAGAAGAGGCCCCGGACGCTGTCCCATGATTACCTCCAGTTTTTCATCCCTCCTCCCTCCTCCTCCTCCTCCTCCTCCGTTCTCCTCCTCCCGTCTCCATCTGGTCCTCCTCTACATCATCTTCCACTCTTCCTTCATCTCACCATCACCTCTCTTCATCACTATCATGTCAAGTGATGAGTCGTGGTAGTTATCTTTAAGGATGAGCCTGGGCAGTACACTAATCTTGTCAAGTAGCTAAAAAAAAAGAAATAATGTTGAAAAATCAACCCACCATTTGAGACTAAAGCTCTAATTCCAGACAATTATGGGTTCTGGGTTGCAATGACTGTGAATCAAATACCAAAAGTTGCCCTCACACAGCAGTCAGTATATGTACTTGTACATACTGATGTATGACCTTAATCTCGCCATTGGTTGTGACCTCAGTGTGCCTTCAAGTTCCAAGTTCAAGTTCAATCATAGTTTATTTCCAATCAAAGAAAATCAAAACGTAATGCAAAGTATACATATCATAGAATGATATTGTCTACACTTTTACAAAAGGTTCATGTAATATACGAAATAAATTATATACATCAACATATGTACAATAATCAGAAGGAACGATGCGTATACATGTATACTTCGTGAGCTTTCAGAAAATAACTTCAATTTTGGAAAATAGCGATCCACAAAAAAGCTAAGCTTGTAGGACGTGGATGCCTTGTACTGCACTGCCTCAAATCTTGCAATGGAAAGGCAGTAATTTTATTCCATTGCTCTTGGGTAGAGTGGAACCGGCTTCAAGTCAGGTGCTTAACTGTGAGGGTCAAGCTTTACATGGTTATGCTTGGTATGTATTGAAACTGCCGATCATTTAATGGTTACAGAGCTAATATACAGTGAATGGTTCACAAGGATGAGTTACAAAATTGATGTACTGCCCAGGTGGTAGTGTTGTAAAGTTACCTCTTCTATTACACTATTTTTCCAGTAGCTAATGATAATATATTATAATCAAGCATTACATAGACTAGTATTTATGCAGATGGTACTTGTCACCAGTTGAACAGTTTGGGCTCTGTGAAAACTGTCGGATTTATTGTAATCAAATCAATCTTGTACATTTATTTTTTACTTCTGTAATGGGCACAAACGTTTACTATGATGAGTTCTGAGAGTACATTGTGTGACCCTTGAAAGTGTGGTCCTGTTTTAATTTCAGAAGATTTTAAAGTCAAGACAGCAGTCATGTAGTTTGTATATTCATTCAGAAGCACAAGGTGTGAGGACTGTAGCATAGTCATTGGTATTTAAGTCAATAAACTTTCTCTAGGTCTGACTTTGCTAGCCTCAATGATCTCAGCTTTTCAAGAGAACATGCTAGGGATATTGTCAGAAATGCAAAATGAAAACGGGGAATTTGTCAAGGCAAGATGTAAATACATATATGCTGATTTGTGCACTCGACGTAGTTAGGGTGTAAATGGCTCTGTATACGTATTGCGATGTACAGTGAATAGGTAGAGAGCTCATGAGGTGCGATCCTGCAATGGAGTCATGTGGTGGTGTTGTTTTTGTTTTGTTGTGTATTTGTTTGCTCACCCAGTACTCCTGTTAAATTTATGTGCCGCATTCACGGTATGCCAGCGCTGTTCTAGGAATCATTGTGTAGATCATATGTGCTTTTCCTTGCTACCATCTTGTATCATATCTTTCATAACACACGGCTGTCACTATCCCCTTTCAATCAAGTGGATTTTCTTTAAAAAAAAAAAAAAAATGTGTGTTTTGTTCTTTTTGTCATTGTAGTTTGTCTTTCTAGTGCACGTCATAGTTGGTTTGTGGTTGTTGTTGTTTGTTGTTTTTTTTTCATGTAGCAGCATTTTCATGTAGCAGTGTTGTGGTTGTTGTTGTTTGTTGTTGTTTTTGTCATGTAGGAGCATTCATGTGCATTGATCCTCAACCATATGCATTGCATTCCCCCCTTTTTTCTTTTCCTTTTTTTTTTTTTTTTTTAGTGAAATCATTGGTTTTGCTTTTCAGGTTCGTAGTTTGTAGCTTTCCTCTCTAGAGCAGGCTTGGACAGATTTCAGTTGCTGATGTTCTTCATAACATTTTCTTTCCTCACAGAAGTTTGTGTATCTCATTTGCGGTGTTGATGCATGTTTTTCCTCATGTTTTGGTAAATGCTGGCTCCCCCCCCCCCCCCAACATAAAAAAAAGATCACAATTTATTCAAAGAGCAAAGTTGTCATCCCAGTAGAAATTTTAGACAGTGTTAATCTGCATGATGAGAAAACATGCCCAACGGGTCTGAATGGGATATACTATTATTAATCTCTGAACCCCTCCCTCCCCCTCCCCCCCCCCCCAAAAAAAAAAAGGAGAAAAACAAAAAAACTTTGATTCAAATAACTACAATTATCAACCTTTGGTTTGATATTACAATATAAATTGAATAATTGACTAATATCAATAATAATAATCAAATTCAAATCCCATGTCCTGTAATGGTTTGATTGTTTTCAAGGTGATGTTCTGGAAACTTATGAAGTTTTTAACCCATATCTCCCAATCCCTTCTTTCTCTGGGAATCATTAATAAGATGCTCATATATATATATATATATATATGTATTCTTTTTTCTTTTTTTTTTTTAAGTACTGTCTTTCCATCACTGCCCCCACCCCGTCCCCTGTGTATTTTGGAAATCATGTGTGCTTAGCTTCATGGTGATCATCTTGTCCTGTTTTGTTTTCTGAGCCTGGACCCAGGTTGAACAGATGTGGCAGTCATTTGTTCTTCTAAAGCAATCAGCTGAGATCCTATATGCACCAGTCAAAGCTAACGGGAGATTATGATTGATTGCTCAGATCAGCAAATAGTAACCACATTTCTTGAAGAGGGGGCCTGGGAAATGGACAAGTTGTATTCATACTCTCCATAAAACAGCCTATGCATGCATGGATTATGATCAGTATAATAATTTTAATTTTGATAACTGATATAAATTGGTTTGGTAGAGCCATTATGTTATACAGGTATGTTTTGGGCACATAATCTTCCCAAGTGAATGTACACACATGTACTGCACATTGTATGAAAGTGGTGTGTATATGTCAGTTCAATTATATTTCATTTCAGTTCATTTATCTATTTTTCCATCAATAAAAGGAAATGCATTATACAAAGTGATACATTTATCTATTCAACTTTAAACAATTTGCAAGGACAAATTATTGAATATAATACTAATATGCCAAAAGTTTATTGTATGATCATGCAAGCTGTTTATTCATGCGTGTGAATACAAGTTTCTATGCTTCAATTGCCACCCCTCCCCCATTGTACTGGAAATGCTCATTTAGAAAAAAAAAAAAAATTATATACATGCTGCATGTTTGTGAAGTTTGTTTTTATGTACAAAAAAAAAGAAAGAAAGAAAAGCTGCCTGCTTCAAGCTTCCCGTGTTGATTTTTGTCTATCTTTGCTCAATGTTTATTGCATGTGCAGGTTGCCAGTGTGGAAGCGATCAGAGATTCCCTGCCTCAATTCTGCCCCAACAGGGAAGCACTAGAGCCTTGAACGAAGACTAGCTCAGCTGGATTTGACATATAGAGATCAAACTCTGCAGGATCATGACTGCTGTTTGTTGAAGGAAAGCAAAAGAAAGGAGAATTAGTGTTTTTATAAGCAGACAATGTTAACATTATCTCAGTCCCCGTATTATTTTTTATTTCTCTCCCTTTTTCATGTGCTTGTATCATAAGAGTTGCTGGTTTTTAACATGAGGATATTAAAACCTAAACCGTCAAATCCAAGTGGCATATATATATATATATATATATATATATATATATATATATATGCATGAAGTCAATATCTCTGTTTTTAATTTTTTGATATATTTTATGTGACAATAAAGTATATACATACTAAAATAAACATGAATTTGATTTGTACATACATGAAACCCCACCTTGGGACAAAAAAAGATACACGTATCACGCTTTCCGTTTTTCGGTGCTTGTAGACAGTTGCTCTTCCTTAATGATATACAGCAAGAATGTTGCTTTTTCTTTACCCCTCCCTCACTTGGGCAAACTACCACAGTCTAATGTTTGTATCTTTACATTCATTGCTCCTCATCAAATTGGCAACAATGCTACAATGCTGCATATCATACCTTAACTGTGGTATTTTTTTGTACCTCATTTTGTTAGTATTGTTAGAATTGCTATCATTATTAGAGCACTATTTTTGTATTATTGTTTTATTACTATTATTGTTAATATTAATATCATTATCATTTATTTTAATTGTAGTTTTGCTTGATGTATTTTTGTGCGTTGTTCCTCCGTTACGTCATATTGTGTACATATAATGATTGCAACTCCTTTTATGCTCTAATGACAACCTCAAGGAATATGCAGAACAAAAAAAAATTCCATCGCATGTTTTCTCAATAAAACTTGCAGAGTTGAGTGTGTGTTTGTGTGTGTATCTGTGTGTGTGTTTTCCCTAATCCTCCCCAAAGGTGCCTCTATGCCTGTCATTATTACAAAGTCGTTCGTGTGTCACTGTGTGTTTGTTTGCATATATTTTGTACATACTTAGCTGTTATTGTGTAAAGTGTTTACTACCACTTGGGTTGTTGGTGTTTTTTTTTTATTCAATATTCAGGAACTTTCGCTTGTGAATCTCACTGGGGCATGTGATTGCTGCAAACTCTGTAACTCTCGTGGATGTAACACATTTTGTGGCGATAATTGAGCTTTGCAAGAACAGGCATTGAACTCTTCTTGCAAGTCTCAAAACTTGGAATAGAAGAGAGAGAAGTGGGGGGGGGGGAGAATATATTAAAGGTATTGGCAATACTCACATGGAGTTTGAAAAAGCATTTATTATCTAATTCGTGAAGCTAATCTTACAAAAGAAAAGAAAGCGCCAACAGAAATTGGATTGATAAAAATGTCTCATTTTCAGGCACATGTTCAGTAATTTAATTCAACTGCAAGTATCCAAAGGGGAAAAAAGAAAGCTTTATTCATGCAGGAAAACACCTGTATAGTAAAAAAAAAAAAAAAAGAAGTCTAACTTTGACTGTGAGAAAAAATACAGTTTCATAAAGTAAAATCACGTTTGTAGGAATGAAGGGACATATTATGATGTGAAGTAGTATGACTGGTAGATGCTTAGAGTGATAATGGAGACCTTTTGTGAAGCATTGCATGATGTCTGTTTTTCAGCAGTGAGACAGACATTGCATGTGTTTTTACCAGCAGTTCACTGCCCCAATGATCATGTTGTTTTTTTTTACTGTAGCTAGAATCATCAACGTGCTAATGATAGTAATGTTATTTACAACTGTGTGCATTTAAGAGTTTCGAAGAGGGAAGAATGTCATAACTCTGCTATTTTTATTCACAATGTCAATAGTGCTTATATATCTTTCTATCTTTTTTTTTTTAAATGGTGCTAAAGAAATCACTGTTCAAAGATTGCATGTTTTCTCTGGAAATGGCAAAACAAAATCAGCTCATACTTGTGAATATGAGAGTCGTTTAAGCTGCTCTCTATTTCCACAGTGAGTATTAGGCAGAAAATAGACTATTATTCAATCAGATTTTTCAAAAACAGTATTCTCTGAGTGCACGACAGGTGCAGTTCAAACACTGATTTACCTCAGTGTAACGTATGTGAACATATTGCCTTCTTACTCCATCCGATTCTATTTTCATCATGGAGAGGGGAAAAAAGAGATACTATATGTCATTTGAATGTCTCAATCCTTAAAGCACCTTTCGTCTGAAGATCACATCACCATTGTTTTATTAAACCAGAAAGGTGTTAATTCTTTGCAGCTTATGATGTGTTGATACCCGTTTCTCCTCAAGGAAAATGACTATGCGATGTGATTCTATCACTTTGACATGTGAAGTTAAATGACCACCGGGGATTTTTATATCAAATATTCATGTTTCTTCACGTACTGGTCATGATGTTACGCTGTAGAAAATTAACACACGCTGTCATTGTAGTAATCTCATTTGAGTTGTAGATAGCAAAAATGTATTTTTTAAAAAGAAAAAAAAAAGGCATATTTAAAATGACAAAAATATTACAAACATGTATTTATTCTTGTATGTAATTGATCATTTTAGAGGACTTTTTAACATACCATATCTTTTGTATGCATTATCTTTACTGTTGTTGACAAAATTTCACGCTTGTTCCGCATTGAAGACAAAATATATATGGTGCTATTTCTTGAAGGCGTGAAGTAATTGGTAACTTATTCGTAGGCATTTGCAAGAGCTTGTTCACGTAGTCTTTCTTATCACCACAATGTACTTAACCACATTTAAATCCCAAGATATAGCTCCTCTAAATATTTTCACATCCAATTATAATAAACCTATATTCATCAGGGGTTTTTTATTTAAAGATTGGTAATGTTGTTTGAAAATGCCCTTTGCATTTTTTTTTTTATTCAATTTCATTCTCTGGTGCCTTCAAGTATGACTATGCAAATTAGGATCATGAAAGGAGCAGTTTATTTTCTAACAAAGCTGACAGTTTTTGATAATTTGTGTTTTGGAGATACAAAATTCTGAATAAACAAATGAAAGCCCATGACAGACGAAAAGGGAACTCGAATCACCTGTCTTTTTTTGTGGAAAGTTAAATGGAACAGAGTCCACATTAAATTCCAATAACCAGAACTGATACTGATGCTCTGTGTGTATGTATGTATGTATATATATATATATATATATATATACTGTATATATACATGTATATGTATATACATATATACTAGTATATATATATATATATATATACATGTATATATATATATATATATATATATACTGTATATATACATGTATATGTATATACATATATACTAGTATATATATATATATATATACATGTATATATATATATATATATATATATATATATATATGAAGAGTTTGTTTGCAAAAACCGATAAGTCCATTTTTGAAGATTTTGAAGTAAGGACTCTGTCATAAAGTACCAAATAATAACTTTTAAATGATATATTGGTCACTCCATAAAGGCACATTTTTGAAGTTACGGTCAAAAGAAGCAAAATTTTTCTTATTATTCTCTTTATTTTTCTTGACCTTTAATCGCAAATATCTCCATTTGGCAAATATGGACTTATCGGTTTTTGCAAACAAACTCTTCATATATATATATATACAATATACATATAGTGTATATATATATATATATATATATATATATATATATGTGTGTGTGTGTGTGTGTGTGTATCCCACTTTCCATCTGTCATAACTATATGAATCTGTAGTGATGGATTTTTTTTTTCAAGAAAAAACAAAACGTAATAAACAGTGTTTTTTGATAGTTGAAAAAGTACTGTGGACAGGTGTGATAATTCTGGTTATGTGCTCATTGTACTAGTAGTGCTGTGATGCTCTACTGCACCAGGTATATGTGTGTTGCTATAGCTATACTGCATGCGACATTGTAAAGCCTCCATGTTAGAAATAATTATTCATGTATGTTTAAACACACACACACCAACATGCGCACACACACACAATAGGCCACTCACTTCTTCAGTAGAAATGCATGTTGTTGCTATGTTGTTACATAGCAACAGCATAGCACATTGTACATCAAGTCCCAAGTTCTATTTAATCTGTGTGTAAACGTAAAATATTTGATACCTTGTATATCATACTTGTTCTGTCAAAACTATTTTCGATATGCTGAAATTCCACTCGCCTGCTCTCAGCTGGACCAATTCCAAAGCATTCTGCTGTTAGACAAGACAAAGTAGTCTTCCGACGATGTTTTTTTTTTTCTCTCCAATATATTTTCTTTTATTTCTCTATACCACTTCCAGAAACCAAACTATGCCACAACGGAGAACCAAATCATCCCAATCAACACCAAGTTATCATCTGCTCTTGGCATACACTCGTATGATATGTCCGCCAACAATTCAGGACATGGCCAAGCGGAAAGTTCACAAGAACATTAAAAAAAATGCATAATTCATCAAGTTAGATATACTCTTGATATACTCTTGATAGATCAAAGTTTTTTTTTTATTCATTCGAACACGATAATTTCACTCTTGCACTCTAAGATATCATCAAATTGAGTCTTTAAATGTGCTTTTATATCATCACATATTCTTAAAGGAAAGAGAGCGAGAGAAAGCGAAACGAACCTGCTTAACAGAAAACTTCTTTCTGTATTTCCAAAATTAAGTTAACAAACTTCATCATATTAATGTATTGACATCATGCCATGTCTTAGTCCCTCAATTTTCCAAGAAGCAATCGTCAGAAAAGCATAAGAGTATAAAGAGTAATTATTTCTTCAATTTGTCATACGATATCTGTTCATCAATATTATCATCGTGAAATAATAGTTTCGTTTTTTTAATGATCAAGTCAGCGAGGGTAACATGAAACACATAACTTTAACACAATTCTTTTCTGTCACTGATCTAGGTATACAGATCTTGCATTTAAAATAAACAATCAATTGCAAGCGCGTGAAAAATCAACATTGCAAGTCGTATTCAAGTTTGATTATTCTGCTGCACAACAATTCGCTTTATCAGAATCATGAAAACTAAAGTCATACGAGTTTATTGCTGCATGTGGCATAAAGTCATTGTCGTTCACATTATGTCCACGTGTGTCCTTCTTGCATGCACACATTTACTTCATTATCTACTCAACGATGGATTTATTAGTGCTTTATAATGCGGTAGAATTAGTTGTTACCGTGTAATTGATAACTATACGAAAGCGGCTGGAAAGCCCAGTCGTGAGTCTGTGCTTTGCTCATGAGGGTGTTCAGTGTCGCTGTCTTAACAGTTTTAACACACACACAAAAAAAAGTATATAAATGTGTAACATGCAGCGCATTCAATAAATACAAAACTTATTACTCGGCCCAGCTCATTTTGTGGGCTCACAATATTGCACAAATATCAGTTCTACTTAAATCACATGAAAAAAAAATGTTATGCTGTTTACTTTAATCAAGCAGCTATATATGAATAGCCGCAATAGCACAAGATGTACAAAGCTGATATGAGAGTGAGAGAGAAAGGAGGTACACAACGACGAAGCCTTTACGATTATTATTATCATTATTATTATCTTAACACGTCGAAGAGAAAATCTTTGTTTCTGTAATGCCGACAGTAAGTACGTCAGCACGTCGGCTTTTAAATCATTCAGTGTAGTTCAAACATAAAGGAACATTCCATGCACCTATACCATAGATTTACAGGTGTATTCAACCAGGGAGGTAAGACGATTCGTCTCACCTCCCTGATTCAACGTATAAAGCTTTGGCTTAAACATAATGGAGCATCATGGAAACATTGATCCAAATGCTGTGGATTCTAGTCACCGCGCGCAGATCTCTTTAAGTTAAGGTTTTTATATCATTCAGTGTAGTTCAAACATAAAGTGACATTTCATGCACATACCGTAGATTCATTCAACGTAAAAAAAAAAAAAAAAATAGGTTTCAACATGATCAAGCATCATCGAAACATATTGAACCAAACGCTGCGCATCATTCTACTCACAGCCTTTCTGATAACATCTATTATTTTCATACAGCAACATCGTCATGAAACGCAAAAGTAATCCGTTACAAAAATAAACATCGATGTTTATACCTCAGAGTTATTGTTCATAAATTCATGCATGAAAGAAAAAAAAATGATAGTAAAAAGACTGCCTTGATTGTGAATTACCTCCTCATACCAATATCAACTATTTGAACGTTGATATGGTATCTTAGGAGCACTGGGAAGACACTTTTTAAGTCCTGTTACTTCCGTCGTCGTCGCGTTGGTGGTGGCCGGCTTAGATGACCACGCTGTTGTCGATGGCCTTCTCCAGCAGCAGTCCAGTAGTGATGCCGCCCAAGATGTCCAGCTGGGAGATGACCACGTTCAGCTCGCGGCTGGCCCACGTGACCATCTCCACGGCCATCAGGGAGTCGACGCCGTAGTTAATCATCGGCTGACGGAGGTCGATGGTGTCGGGATTGACGCAGAGCAGGTCTCCGAGCTTGTTCTTCACCTATACAACAGTGATGATGACGAACGAAAATTGGTAGTATTAAGTGACTTGTATCAAACAAAGATCACTTCTTTGATGCCATGGAAGGCAACAGAAATTACTTCCCGTGCTAATGCTAAACGATATTGTGCATTAAGTGAGCTTTTATAATCAAAATTTACGGTTCGTGTCACTGATTAGCAATGTTGTTAATTCTAAGTTAATCTTGGTATTTTGATGCAACGATTTCTCAATTTGGCATGGGATTAGAAGAAAGCGGATTGATTGGTATCAGTTTTTTTAATTTCCTCGTTTCTAATTTTTTCTGTTGTGTACTGCAAGATTTCAATTTATAGTCAAGGTATCGTGTTGTTGCTTTGATAGTATCATGAAACAAAAAATGCCTTGTATGGCAAAATCTAAATTTTATCAGTCTCCTCTGAAAATGTGTCATTTTCCGTGGAATATCGTGCTAATTTTCACAAATAGACATTTTTCACGGGGGGGGGGGTTCTTTTAGGAGTGTTCGTCACGCATCTTGAGCATATTTCTGAAGAATAATGTTTGGAAGAAAGTCTTGGAATAAGTGAGTAATTAATGGCAAGGACATGACACGTGATTTAAACATTTAAAGTCTTTCCTCCTGTACGTATTTCATAACAAGCAATCATTTATATAAAAAAGAGCTTTGATAAAATTTGCCCAGTTTAGTTCAGACTTGCACGAGGTTTGTTTATTCTTTCCTTTGCTCTGTTCCCTCGATTAACCACGCCCATGACTGACTTTCCCGGAATGACAAAAACCCTCACACGACATTTACCTGTTGCTGCAAATCCTCCAGACTAAGTTTGCATTCTGACATGGCCACTTGTTCGCCTGCCGCTAGGTGGCGGAATTTCAGGGAGTGGTCGTGGCTGAACTTCAAGAGTGCCTCCCAGTCCTGTAATCCAGAATTAGACAATGAGCGAAAGAGCGTAATGAGAAAACAATGTAAAATGTCAAAAATTATCTAAGTTTCTATAAATTTATTGTACGAAGGAAAGTGTGCAATCTTTGATACTTAGAATATGAATATTCCTTGACTTATAGCAAAATAGGGGAAGTAACACGGAAAAATATGGAATTGGCCTAGTTGGCAGCTGACAATTCAATATTTCGATGCCCTGAATGCCTTCACTCCAGCAAGCATTAAAGAAGTATTTTACTGTCTCTACGTACTCTGATGGCGAGCAACAATTCAGGCATTAATCATGGCGCTGTCGATCTTTGATCCACACTTACTGTAATAAGCTTCATAGCAATTTTGCGTGTGTGTAAGGGAGGAAAATGAAAGAGGAATTGAGGCGGACATTTACATTTTGCACAAAATGCTATCATTCAACATTCAAACGGAATGGGAAAGAAAGTGCGCTTCTCCAAACTGATAAGCAGATACCGAAATTCATCGAATTTAATATCTGATGAATGATGCATCTTTTCCACGTTTTGTACATTGTCTTCCATTTATTTTTTGTTTTGTTTACGTCTTATCCTTAAATAACGAGATGTCTGAGACATTACAGTGTCAACTCAAGTCAGCATGATTTTGCATTACATAGGTCCTTTAGTGATGATCGATTCATTATGAAATTCAGAAGATGGAATATATGTGATTTAACGAAGATGATTACCTGGTTTGTGAGGCAGACGCAAGGTGGGGTGTCCGGTGACTGTAGGAGTTTACTGAGCACCGTCAAGAATTCTTCCACGTGCAGGCTGAGTTCTCCGTCGCTGACCGGCAGTGTCGTCTGCTCACCAAATTCGTATGCGTCGATGCCGCGCAGAGCGCCCACTTGCAAGTTGAGAGCCGGCTTTCCCTCGGAGCGCCTCTTCACTGCGAAGCACTCCAGATACGAGTCCCCGGTCACGCTCGCGAGGGAGGATGGGTTTCCCCATGCAACGTCGTCACTGGAAAGGGTGACGAAGTAGTCCAACTCAATCTCCATCTTCTGTGTCATGATGTGGAACAACTTCGCTGGACGAACCTTGGAGGACAGCATCTTTTGAAGGCTGTCGTATGTCACGTCTGACATCGTTTCTTTGCCGGGCAAGCGGTAGCCACCGAGACAGAAGATGCCACGGACACTGGGGGCTTTCTTTCCCTTCAGGCCTGTTAGGACTTTAGCAACACCTCCTTCGGGTCCTCGCACGTGCAGATCGTGGCAGTACTCGTAGACAGTCACGCCCTTGCTCGTCAGGTATGAAATCGTTCTGCTCGCCCTGGACTTTCCATCTTCGCTGAGGTAGCACATAGCTATGTGTCGCGCTCCATTGTTGGCTATCCACCGAGCGACGATCTGTGAGATCCCTGAGCCAGCTGCAGTGACAATGTAGGTTGCGTTTTCTTTGAAAAGCTGGGTGGTGGAGATTACCTTGTTGGGCTTGAAAGATGCAGGGATCTCAATCACAACTTTGCCGTTTGATGTGATATCTGCATCAGCAAACACAGTTGGGTAGTCGGTGATTGGACGTACCTGGACATCTAGAGGTTTGACTTTGCCGTCTTGCATCAAGGCGGATACCTTCTGGAGGATTCGCTGAACTAGCGGCTTCTGATGTTGAGTCAGGCTGTCAATGTTGCAAGGGATGAGTGATCTGTTGTTCTGTAGTAGACGCATCTGGAGTTTGAAGTTTGTGTCGTCATTACCGGTTACAGCGCAGAATCGGCCACCTGCAGCGAGTAGTTCTATGCTCTTTTCCAGCTGCTTTCCTTGCAGAGAATTGAACACTACATCGACACCGGCTTCACCTGCTGCCCTCATGACATCGCTGGCAAACGATGGAGAGGAATGTGATGGGACAACTGTTGCTCCGAGCTTCTGTAAAGCGGCTCTCTCTTTGGTATTATCCGTAGAGCAAATTATCTTTGCACCGGCTTGTTTGGCAATCTGCACTGCTGCAGCCTGCATTCCCAGATCTGAGACTTGGATGAGGACCGTCTCACCACTTCTGATGTTGGCTCGCTCTACTAAGGCGTAGTAAGCACTTGCGAAGGATGAGCTTGTTGCTGCTGCTTGGGCTGCACTCACTTTCTGTGGTTTCTTTACGACAAGTTCAGCGCTAGCAATGGCGTATGATGCAAGACAGTGATCTCCGAAACCAAAAACTTCGTCCTTTGGTTTCACATTGGAAACGCCCTGTCCCACCTTCTCCACGACACCACAGAATTCCGTACCAAATGCTGCATGGTCTGTATCACTTGAGGCAGTGCCCTGGGCAAGGTCAATGTCCTTCTTGTTGATACCGACAGCAGACACCTTCACAAGCACTGTTCCAGGAGCTGGAGTCATGTTAGCCTGGTAGGCGATGCCCAGGTCGTCAACGGTAGATTGCGCCTTTAGTGGATCTGTATCTCTCGTTACTTGCCAGTATGGAGTTTCAGTCACCTTCATCTCGGGAAGCTGCATGCGGGAGAGTCTTGGTGCCAGGCAGAGACCATCTTTGACCACCAGTTCCATGTCGCTCTTCTTGTTGCCGAGGATGGTGCTTGTCAGCGAAGATGCCCAGACCTTGTCGCCATTTGTCACGTCTTCTGGGATATCGATTGTCACGAATGGAATTTGACATGCATTTGCTGCTGCATGTACCATTCCAGCGCCGGCTGAGTTGATGGGCCTCTCCCCGGTTGTAGCTGCAAAGGTGACCATCCATAGTTTGCAAACGTTCTCCACGTTCACACCAATCTGGTGCAAGAAGTGCAGAAGAACCTTGAAGCCATTGTCATGATCGACATTCCAGACAAATATTGCCTCCATGACTGCACCATCCTCCTTCAGCTTACCCAGATCTGCCGTCATGATTTCCTCGTAGCTGACAGAAGTTACTGTGCCAGACAGAGACGACTTGACAACATTGACGAACTGGGCGTTGTCTGGATGAGATACCACAAGCCACTGCTTGGAAGTGGTGACAGGAGCGGCCTTGGGATTCTTGCAGGCATCATCACCTCCGGCCTTGCGTCCAATCAGCACACTATGGAAGAGTTCTTTGGGTGATGACAGGCCAACGACATCATCGAAACCATGCGTTTCAAGTGCCGTCTTCCATTCTTTCTGACCCATCCAGCAGCATTCTGTTCTGAAGTCCTCGAACACCCAACACAGACGCAGTGCACCGAAGATGAGCTCTGCGATGAACTTGATTGTCGTGGCCTCGATGAGAATCATCCATCCATTGTCGCAGATGAGCTCACGCATGTAGTAGATGGCCTCATCCATGTCACCTGTTGAGTGGAGAGTGTCCAGGCAAATCAAAATATCAACAGATCCGGGAACAAAGCCCTGACCCTCGACATCCTGCTCGATGTCCAGCTGCTGGTACTTGACAAATGGATACTCAGCCAAGTGATCACGGGCATGCGGGAAGAAGGCAACGCTGAGATCTGTGAAGACATACTCAACACGCCCTTCCAGGCAAAGGTCTTCCAGGAATTCAAGGATGTGATGTGTGAGACCGCCCATTCGAGCACCAACTTCCAGGAGCCGTACAGTGGACTTCGTCTCCAGTGCCTTCAGTACAGCCTGTCGCACAACCTCTGCTGTCGCCTTGTAGTAGAATGTTGTGGTCAGAGAGTCGAGGAAGTAGGACGCCATGCATTCTGGTTTGAAGAGGAGCGTCATCGCTGATTGTGGGTTTCGAAGTGTGGTTGGGAGGTGTTCACCTAGACTTGTCGCCATGCTGAGCTCTTGTTTCATTTCTGGTACTTTCTTGAGCATTTCCTCTCTGACTCTTGGAATATCTTCGTACTTGATGTGGGGAACTGATGTGTCTGTCTTCAGTTTTTCAAGTCGGCGGTAGTAGCGTTGATCCAGGTAATCAGACCGCTCCTTGACTGGCACCTGGTCCAAGCCATTCTTGATGTAGGCCAAGCAGATGGCACCCATGTTGTGGTAGACCTCTTCGGCCCTTGTGATGGCTTCCATGTAGTCTGGGAAGAGTTTTGTGAGACTGTCCTTTTCAAACACCTTTGCGACATCCTTGATTGCTGGCAAGTGAGCTGCAACATTTTGCCACTCTCTCTTGTAGAGACATTTGTTGATGTCGACGCTGGTCTGTGTGCCACTCGTGTTTGTGCACACACAGTTTTTGATTTCTGCGAGGACTTTTCCGTTGGGCAGGGCAATTGTGATGTCACCTCTCAGTGCATAGCTGTCACAGTCACTGACGGAAGCATGTGCGATGAGTTGCTCCCCAGGAGGTAGTAATGGCACGTTCATCTTGATGCTTCCCACTCGGCTTGCCTGGTACAGACTTGAGCGTGCTCCCAACGCGTAGGTAAGAAGCTGGAAGCAGGCGTCCAAATGGGTTGTCTGAATTATCTGCTTGTTGTCTTGGGCTGGTTCAAGGTAGCCAATGCTCTCCCCCTTGCCTCGACGCACTTCTGTCAAGACTCGGAACTTTGGTCCATACTCATGACCCAAGTCCTGTAGGTATCCGTAGAACTCGTCCGCAGTCTTCTTCTCTGCACAGCGCTGGAGAGCATCACTGACTGCAATGCTGGCATCGTCCGCCACACCTTCTTCAATGTCCGCGCAGCTCTGCACCTCACCTTTGTAGCTGATTTCGATTTTGTTGCCATCCCTGACAAGGTCCAGGTTCAGTGTCGACTTCTTTGTTCCAGTCACCGTCTTCTCCTCAGGCCAATCAATTGAGTTGCCGAAGGTGACGTTGTTCAAGATGGGAAGGGCGTTACCAGAGCCGCAAGCCTCGAGCATGTACTCCACAAACCCTGCCTCTGGGAACACCAACTTTTCTTTGACCAGCCTGTCGTTGAGGAACGGGAATGTTTCCAAGCACAGCTGTCCGTTCTGTCCCTTGAATGTGCGATCGTCCAAACCAAGTCGTCGCTTTCGGCGATACTCTGGCTCGAGCATGAAGGGCTTGTGCTGCCATGGGTACAAGGGAAGCTTGGTGTGAATGGCTGAGTCACGGGTGATGTTCTTCCAGTCTAGTGGCACGCCATTGTTGTGCATGGTACTAACAGCCCGCAGAGCGCACAAGCGATCATCTTGATTTCTTTGCCCAGATGGGACTGTGGTCAGCTGGATCTTGATGCCGGATCCCTTGGCGATCTGATTGCAGGATGAGAGGAGAGTAGCAGATGCAGCACACTCAAGAAACATGTCGCATTCCAGATCACGGAGAATGTTCTCGATGGCTGACTGGAATTCAACAGCGTTGCGGATGTTGTCCCACCAGTACGCCGTCTTGAAGTCTCCCTCGTACCGGGCTCCAGTCAGGGTGGAGTAGAATGGTATGTTTCGCACTCCGGCCGGCGTCTTGACTACTTTCTCCATTTTCGCTTTGAATGTCTTCTCCGTGGGGTCCATGTCGGGCGTGTGGAAGGCGCACTGGACACGCAGCTGCTTGGCTATGGTCGGGTTATCGGCGGCAATCTGCTCGATGGCCTGCGTGTTGCCAGCAATGGTGATTGCGCCAGGTGCGTTGATGGCAGCTACGTAGAGGCGCTCGTGCTTGCTGCACAACTCTCTTGCCTCCTCCAGCGTCATTCTCAAGGCAGCCATACTGCCGGTGCCTTTCAGTTTGCCCTGCTCAATGCTCCTGATGTAGATGGTCTCCACAGCTTCCTCCAGCGTCATTCCTCCGCACGCGTAGGCAGCGGACACTTCCCCGAGGCTGTGACCGACGACGCAGGCAGGCTTGACTCCCCAGTGACTCCAGAGGTTGAACAGACCGAGCTGGATGAAGAGGATGGCCGGCTGAGAGACTTCCAGATCGTTGATGAATGCATCAGGGTTGTAGTCGGCCGACTTCGGACGCTCGACAAACAGAGCTGTGAATTGTGAAAGATATATTCAAACACGTGAATAAATTTGTTTGTCAGTTCGAATTAATCCTCTGAAAAAAAAATAAATATTTATACAAGTAAGACAAAAAAAAACAATTGTAGAGACGTAACGGGGGACACACACAAAAAAAAAAACCCCAAGGATATGTATAACTCGGCACAGAAATTCGGACATTAAAAAAATGTACTTCGAATTTCAAAGTTACTCATTCTTTCACATGAACAGTTGATTATAAAATAAACTTAAGTTGTCTATATCAATGCAATATTACTTTCACATGAACAGTTGATTATAAAATAAACTTAAGTTGTCTATATCAATGCAATATTACTTTCAATTCACGATCCACATAGAAGCTGTTTAACAAGTGGAGGACTTGCAAAAGAGGGAAGTATCTCTTTAACAACATCGACAAACTTGATGGAATCTGTTTATAGATTACCCCTTTGATACAACAATCGCATGCGCACGCTTGCAAAATCAGAGCGGTGGAATGATATTGTAAGTGGCACGGTTTCTTTGGGCAAGAGATTATTATTTGCAAGGGGACGTTTTCATGTATTATGAAACACTCAGTAAAGTGCGCTAATCTGAAGTCAAAATAGCTTCCTTTTTCAGGTTTTAGATATATGCGCTTGTCATTGAGAGCCAACAGAGTATATTCTACAATGTTTTTAAGTTCGCATCATGTTGTGGCATCACTTATTTAGTTTCCTTTTTTTTTCACGTAATACCAGAATTGTAATACCAGAACAATTGGTTATGTAATGCATATCACACGAAATTTCTAGTATTATACTTTTACAGTGATGTTTATACACATTGATATTGTACCATATCAACTGCATAGTTGATAGTGGATGCTGCTTTGGTAAAGTTCTTGAATTATTCTAACATATACCAATGAACCTTATCAAAGGACCGAAATCGTTCATTTACTAGACGTTTTGCATGTGTAGTATACACAGATATATACATATATATATATATATATATATATGTACATATGTATATATATATATATATTATATATATATATATATATTGCATGTGTAGTATACACAGATATATATATATATATATTTTTTTTTAATTCGATAATAAAGTGTAGTCATTAACGTTAAACGACAAATTCAACTTCATTAACATATGGATTGAGAGAATGCAGCAATATTATTAGAACACATTAGTGAAAGTTTGAGTAAAATCGGACAATCCGTTCAAAAGTGATGAATTTTTGAAGTTTCAGTTCCGCGATCACTGGATGTGAAGACTACCACAGCCTGTGATGTCATATGTGTAGAACGATATAAAGAAAATGTAAAGAAGATTCAAAATATTTTTCACTTTTCTGGCATACAAAGGAGCACATGACTTGCCTCTTTCAGAAGGCAGGGGGAGTGATATCAGCTTGAGCATATATCGATATAATCAAGAGTTACACAAGCTGAGGGAATGTGTATTTTCATTTTCAAAAAAGAGTAGATATTGTGGAATTCTCTTTATATTTTTCTGTATATCGTTCTACGCATGTGACATCATCAACTGTAGTAGACTTCTCACACAGCGGTGGCTGCACAGAAACTTTAAAAATTCATAACTTTTGAACGGATTCTCTGATTTTCCCCGAACTTTTACGCATGTGTTCTACTAATATAACTGCATTTATCAATCATCATGTATATGAAGATGAATTTGTCCTTTAATTATGAACGCGATACGATGCATTTCACAAAGGCCTTTATATATCTCATTTCATAGAGTAGCAAGTAGAGAGATTATATCTATCAATTTAACACATTGGATTGTTTTCATGTGTTTACACGAGAGATTGTCTTTCTTTTCATCAGCACACCAAACAATAGATATCACATGCATTTGTCTGTCCTTAAATCTTACATACAGGATATTGGCATTAAGGAGGTGTTGTATCGATGGAGAGGTAACTCTTCGTAATTCATGCAAACATATGTTTGGGCTCTACAGCATAACAGGATGTCATACACTCAAGTCATGCTCGGCACCGCTCCAGCGCCAAGATGAAATTTGGAGACGAAGGAAACATTCCACGGTTAGTTGAATTGCAAGCTGTATTTCAACGTAAAATTTCGAATGAAGTCCTCTCATATGTTTAGCAGACAAGTTTAGCAAAGAATAATTCACAGTTATAAACATGTATTTCTGTTCTCATAATGGGCAAATCGAAATAAAATAGAAATTCAGCTCCTCTTGAAACGTAATGTTTTTCCAAGTTTGCGCATGGTAGTTTTCTATGTTATGATTTGATGTATTTGAGCTTTCAAATGAAGTACTCCGCCAAGGCGTGTTCCAGCGTGTTTTTCTACTTATTGCTGTTAAAAAATGTAGTTTTACACCGCAGTTGGATTCGCTGCTCCAGTTCAAGACACACGCATTCATTGTTGCCAGCACATTTAAAGAGAGAGTGAAGTGATAAACTCGGAAGCCTTTTCTGCTGTGAGAGCTCTAGACCTAATTACTGATGTACTCCTTATCTCAGCACCTGGGCACCACCTACTGTTAAGTGCATAACTTAATTCTCAGGGGTGCTGAGCATGACTTCAATGGTGAACAGAAGTTCCATCTTCATCCGTAACACCCCTTGTTCATGGTGGGATTGAGGTTAATACAAAAAGGAAAACGTGACCGGTGACTTACATTTCTCCTCCAGGACGGACCAGCCGCTGATCCTCTTGAAGATGGCGTCACACTCGTCGATGGTGCGCCGGAAGACGGGCTCGGTCTTGTAGAGCTGTCTGCCCATGTTGCTATACTGCTGGCCCTGACCAGGGAAGATCACGCAGATCTTGGGTTCCGATGAGTAGATGGCGCTAGTCGTCGCATTCTCTGCACTCCCTGAAAACAAAAACAAAACAAGAAATACCAATTATCTCATCAGTTATATCATGTGACCAACCTTTTGTATCAGAAGTATTTGATAACCAAGTGTGAAAGACATTCTGAATTCGCGGTCTCTCAGAAATATTGTAAAAAATGCAATAATGATAGAAAAGTTAAACATTTTTGGGATGTAGATCTGTGTGAGAAACTGTAAAACAATATACCCGAAGTTTTAAAACTTTTCCACTTTACAAATGAACTTTCAGTCAAAGTTCACGAATAAGTTCAATTTAAATCTGGGAAAACACAAAAAGCAAAAGTTATAGAATAATGACTTTCCACTAACAATGTCTTTCCCATTTTAAATTAGATTTAACTTGTTTCGTTCACCTTTCATTTATCTGGTCGTCATCACACATCGCTTGCAGTATGTAACAGTTCGTGTTATATATCGCAAGCAATCTGTGTAAATGGTAAAACAAAGCGATACATACCGCATGCTTGAAGGACTACAGCTCAGATAACGGTTTAAAGTAGATCGTGACCTTCTCACATGTGGAAATGTGGAATTTTACAAGTGTTACATTTAAATGAAATATGCATTTTTGTATGGGGGTTCTTTGTTTAATTGCTTACTTCATTTCTGCGTTTTCCTCGATACATAAACATGAACTAGGGCCGAAAGATAAGGACTAAAATGGCATGACAAGATATGTCAATAGTTTCAAGCAATGTACTGATGACAGCCTGATGATTTAGGAAAAATGTCCACTTACCTGTTTCGACGAACTCTTTCATCTGAGCGCGGAACTGCTTGCCGGAGCTTGAGATGACGGTCAGCCTGTTCTCGTGCAGTCGGCGTCGGGTGGAAAGCCAAGATACGACGCTGAGGGCGTCCTGGTCTAGACTCACATCCTGCCACTGCTTCGCCACGGCAGCCAGAGCTTCGGGTGACTTGGCCGTAAGAGGAATGACGATTGGCTGGCCCTCGGTGTCATTGTCACCAAACTTCCAGCCGCACGTCTGCTCTGCTGTCAGCTGCTTGGCTTTCGTCTTTGGCGCTTCCTCGAAGATGCAGTGAGCCAGAGCGCCGGCGAACCCGAAGGAGTTGAGTCCGATGATGTGCTTGTCTTCAGTCG
Source organism: Diadema setosum (assembly GCA_033980235.1). NCBI lineage: Eukaryota > Metazoa > Echinodermata > Echinoidea > Diadematoida > Diadematidae > Diadema > Diadema setosum. Next base: position 12,885,651 of record CM067069.1, on the reverse strand, counting down.
GGAATGGTTGGACGTCTGTCACGATCTCCAGATTCATCTCGTCTGGGTTGATGTGAGGGTTTGGAGAGACGAAGTTGATGGTCGGAGGGATTGCCCTGTGCTCCATCATCAAGGCCACCTTGATCGCAGCGGTGACTCCGGCGGCGACTTCGGTGTGACCAAAGTTACTCTTGACGGAGCCGATTTTCAGGCGTTTGTTGCTGCTGCGTGCGAAGGCACGGGATATGGCTTCTGCCTCCAGTGGGTCCCCAACCATGGTACCTGTACCGTGGGCTTCCACGAAGTGCACGTCATCCATGTTGATGCCAAATTTCTCGTAGGCTTCCTTCATGACGAATTCTTGGGCAGGGGGAGAAGGCATGGTTAAGCTGTTACACGCTCCATTCGCGGCAATGGCGCTTCCGCGGATGACGGTGTAGATGTGGTCATTGTCTGCAAGGGCCTGGTCAAGAGGTTTCAACACGAGGGCGCCCCACCCTTCGCTGCGGACGTATCCGTTGGCAGTGCTGGAGAATGGACTGCAGCGGCCGTCAGGGGACAGAACACCGAGGGCGCTGAACCCGACAGTGATGTCTGGCAGCATGATGTTGTTACACGCCGACATGAGGGCGATGTTGCATTCTCTGTTCCACAGACTGGTGCAAGCCAAGTGAAGAGCAGTCAGTCCACTGGCACAAGCCGTGTCTACCGCAAAGGACGGACCTCTCAGGTTGAAGGCGTAGGAGATGCGATTGGCCGAAACGCTGTGGGCAATACCGGTCAGTGTGTAGGCGTCGGTGGTCGACGTATCCACGAGCTGGATGGCGTGGTCCATCATTCCTATGCCAACGAAGACGCCACAGGACTCTCCCAGTAGGTCTGGGTTGATGCCGGCATCTTCGAAGGCTTCGTAGTTGACCTCGAGGAGATGCCTCTGTTGGGGGTCGAGAGAGGCGGCCTCACGTGGGGAGATCTTGAAGAAGAGGTTGTCGAAGCCGTCCATGTCCTCGATGAGACCGCACCGACGCGTCACCATCTTGCCCTGCCTGGTCTGGTCCTCATCGTAGAAGTTGTCGATGACCCACCTGTCGGCGGGGATTTCCTGGATGCATTCCTTGCCCTCCAAGAGGACTTTCCAGAAGTCGTCTGTAGTGTTTGCTCCACCGGCATGGCGTGTGCCTATGGTTGGAAGCAAAACGATGATAAATCATCATAATATACATTCCTTCTCAGATTTCAAGCTTGCACACTTCTGTGTTCAGAAGAGTTGAAATAAGTTGAAATATTATGATATGATGCAAAAGGGGGAGCATGCAATTCAATATAGAAAAGCATGCATACGTCCACACCCCCACACTAACAAACGAGGTAGGACTCACTCGATTTCGAGATGAGGTATGGAAACAGTGACTCAGGGGTAGAGAAGAAGAAAAAAAAAACAACTTTGAAGTTAATGACAGATGCATGAAAAGAGAAAACTGATTTCAGAGGATAGGACAGGAAGGGCAGAAAAGTCGAAGATGGTGTATGAGCAGGGAGCAGAGGAGAGCTGAGAGAGAGACAAAGGAAGTACATTCTGTACAGCTAATAAACTCTCGGAGCCGGAGGAACATATATTTAATGGCAGCAATTTCATGATATTGCAGCACGATATTTTCCTCATTTTAAAAACAGTTGCTGGTAGATTTAGGAACATTATTATTTGATTACCATTAAAAAAAAATCCTTCCTCTTTAAATAAGCCATAGCATCGTTAACGTTTTATTGATATCGTTGCCTTAAAAGGTATCATGTAGGGTAACCTAGCATGACAGGTATGGTAGTGTGGCACAAAGAGGGGGTGAAATGATAGGAAATAGTTATAATTGTAGCGAGCAGTCAAAGAAACGGCAACAATAATAACAATAGTCATTAAATAAGTGCATGTGACTGTGCCCTAGTTGGCATTCTCCTTAGAAAACAACAACTGAAATTACAAAAAAAAAAATATCAACAGAAAATATGAATACATGATACCTAAACTCACTACACAAAAGATACATGCGGTTTTGAATGAGATGAGGTGTATGCGAAAAGAGACTCATGTAATGATCAAAAATTCAAAGAGTGAGAAAAAAAAAATCAGAACCACCACAAATACATATTCGATTGTTTGTTTGATTCATGATTTCATGAATTTGAATTCGATTGTTTGTTAGGGTTTTTAACGCGTTGTGATGAGGGGATTGTAATGAAATCTGCAGCTTAGTTATCTTTATTCTCTGTCCTTATTTGTCAGCGCTATTTTTTGACCGTTTTAGAAATGTAAAGATAAGTCATCATCAATATACAGTAGGAAGTGAAACGATCTGCATGACAGCCATATTGTAAAATTTCAACGACTTCAGATTTCAAGAACCTTTGTTCAAACAATTCTAAGGGGCGCTGGTTTTCAAAGTATTTCGCCACTACTCCTAGATTGTGTGAACGTCGTGGAACGGTAACTGTTTTATCATTGTTAAGCGCTATCAACAACAGCACTATCATCATCGTCACCATCATTATCAATATCATGAAGATGATGGTCGTTCCATATTTTCATTATTAACTATCATCATAGTCTCATATCATCGTTGTCACTGTTGCTGCTTGTTAAAGGTCCAGTTTACCTCTCGGAGCAGTGATTTCAAAAATGTTCAAAATATCACATTGATGCATATGTGTAGGTCTGCTGTATCACAACATATAACACGTTTTCAATAAAGCCTAAAATATAAGGAGATATCAGTGTTTTTCTCAATAAACCGTAATTGTAGACGGTTTAGTCTGGAAACTTTTTATTTTAACTATTGTTCACATTTTGAGTATTTAACAACACTTAACATCGATTATACGAATTCAAATTTTTTACAGTGGTTGTTTCTCTCCCTAACTGTCGTTTCAGAACTATTCTAAAGCACCAATGCTGGGTTTTTGTTTCATCTACTAATGGTAAATTATTCCTTTAATATTACAATAGTTATCATCATTTTCGAGGAACTTAATCCAAGGGTTTCTACTCACCGATGCCCACGACAGCGATGGGGAAATAGCCCCAGCTTGTTTTGTTACTTCCCATTTTGTTTTTTCTGCGCCGTTTTGTTTCCTGGTTTTCGGAGCTGATGCTGATTTCTCCACGAACTGCAAAGAACAAGTCATTACAGAAAGACATTTGTTTATCTCAACATTTTATTTTCAGCGTTCAAGGAGCACTTAAGATTCCATTTACATTATCAAAAACTAAAAAAAAAGCACTATATTAAGTTGACATTTGTTGATGTATGTGCATGCATAACTTAGAGAAATCTAAATGTAAACGAATGCACTTAAAGCTAACATCATATTGATTGCTTCTCAAGAAACTACACATATGGACAAGAAATAATAATTTTCTTAACAAAAGTGAAAAAAAAAATGATATTAAAAAATATCGAAATTGACCTAATATCTTTTGTAACGTGAAGACCAGCGATGATTTTTTTTTTATTTCTCCTTGTCAATTATCTTATTTTTCTATTGACGTTCTCTACCTGAGAGGCTGACATTCTACAAGGACGAGCGCGGACGAGCGCGCGCATGTGCTTCGCAACATAAACTCTCTTCGTACCACGTTAATTCACAACCCATAGGTATGTGTGTGAAACTGTGCACATTTTTTTTTGACTCTTCGCACGGAAATAGTTTTTTCTTTCTTTCTTTTACACAGATTATTTTAAAATCATCCGCTATATAGAGCATGGGAAGGAACATTGTAGATGCACTTCTTTATACGGTGCTATGCATTCATTATTTCGGGAAATTACAGAACAATATCACATCAGAGTTTGTAAGCCATTCTCACATCCAGAAGATAATGATGCGACACCACATGAAATAGACGACTCGGGAATACGCCCACTACCCTTTACCGTCATTGAAGATATCCGAGGAATGCTCAAATTTGTTGGCACCAGCATCTTGTGTAAGCGATCCCTGGCCCGGAGGAACCAGTATGTCTCGCAAACTATACCCGTATAATTTCACCATATTATGGTATTTTAACTTTATTGTAACCTTTAAATAATTATTTTCTATGTACATTAAGCAAAAAAAAAAGAAAAAGAAAAGAAAAACAACAACAGCAACAGGCATTCTCTTGGTCTTTGAAGAGACGTTTCCGGGGAATGGCTCATGTAACAGGGTGCTGGTATTTATGCCTCAAACGATAGAGAGAGAGAAAAAAAAAAGAAGAAGAAAGAGATGAATATGCCTGTTCCCTCCACTATCTATTTTCTCCCTCTGTGGGGGCAGCTTTCAGTCAACGTGAACAGGTCGTGTGCGAATCAAGTTTACGTCAGTTATGACATTCTGCTTGTCAATCTTTCCACTCGGGCAAGGGAAGCGGAACCGTCATTATGGAGAGGGTGCCGTCACTTTTACATTTTTGATTTAAATCATCATCACTTTTTTTTTTTAGTCTGGAGAATTCTTGCGACCGGAAAAGAGGGGGCAGTTAAACAACTTTATATCTTTTGCCCCTCGTTGAACTCATCCTAGAAAACGTGACACCACTCCAAACAAAACATGTTCCTATTTTCTGACCATTTATGAAGATCGGGCGAAAAAAAGGAACAGACATATACTATTGGATACCCAAGGAACATAGACCCGCACACACAAACATATACTCGGAGGGAGACAGACAGTCAGACAGACACGTACAAAACAAACAGACAGGAAGAGAAAAATGTACAAAATAGTAATGTACATTTGGGTCGACAACTCGTGATACTCATAGACTTGGTTTAGTTTGCCTTATTACTTTCTCTATAGAATTATTGATCTATGGGAGAGCACCTAGCAACCCAAGCCACTAATGATATGAACCGGATACGCGTTGAAAAAAAAAAGTCACGAACCAGCATGACAAGTGCAGGTTAGAAACCGAGTTACACCATTGAGTTGCGTTGTTGGCAGGTTTTTAATGGGACCCTCCATTTCCATTCCCATCCTTTACTACATGTAATTTGTATAAAATTGAAAAAAAAAAAATGCAAAAAAAAAATGCTTGCGATATAGAGTATACACATTGCGTGTGTTGTTTACACGGCCTCTCTCCATTTACTTCTAACTTTTCGTTTGAAAGTTGGTTGGAATTAAGATGAAAGTATCTGTATTGAACATTCTTTAAGATTTTTACTCTTTTATTTAATTTATTGTTCAATTTGTTCCTTGTTCGTGAAGCGGATGATGTCTCAATATTTTGAACATGTTCAAAATTTCTTTGAGACACGGAAAAAATATGTTTGCGAATTTGATTGCAACTGTTTACGAACTTTTGATTACCCCTGTTTACGAATTCTGAAGAAACCTAAGATTTTCTACGTTCGCAAACATTCACCGTTCGGTGAGATACCCCCTTATAGCTCTTTGGTCAGACGACGAACCAGCGATGGCAAATCAATGACACAATTACTTTCATTTTAATCATGCTGTAGTTTGTTCGGGGAATGTCCCGCTCGATCAGCTATTCGGTGTGAACTTGCGCAAAAAAGGCACAAGAAACAAGGATATGGCGATAATTGACATTTTATCACGGGATGAATTGATAACCACAGAGCTGGTTTCGATGGGCTGACTAAAGATGTTTCGATCCCTCAGGAAATATCTTTTGTTTTCACACTATAAACGCGATACCAATCGACACTTAAACAGGTCACAACGTTTTTAACTTTGGAACTGTCAACCATAGAAATATTGAAAACAATATCCAACGACCCCGAAGAATTTCAGAGTATTAAAAAAAAAAAATGGGTGGGTCCACCAGCTCATTCTAAAATAGTATTTTTAAGACGCTGTTCAATGCGAATAAATTCAATCGTGTGCCTTACATCACATGTTATAAAATTATACAGGATATGTAAAATCACATGATATACATGATAAACTATGCAAAATATATTTGATGATTACATACATAGATATATGTGAAACTATTAGATGGAATAGGTATAAGGTGTTCCGTCAAATCATAAGAGCAGTCGACATGTATCAACATTAGACAAGAAAATGTGCAGATCAAGATGGGTTATTATACTTGAAGTGGATGGATTATTAAATACTTAGTGGACAAGAAATTCGGAAAAAACGGCTAAAAATACCCTGGATATCACATATTATTGATAAATATGAATATTTATCTACTACTCCTACCCCTATGATTTATTTACATCTTTTTATCTATGAACTTTACCGATACGAAGCCAAGGAGCAGCCACGATATTTTGTACCTTCCTGACCTAACGACATGTGTTTTTTTTTTTTCATTTTTAAAAAATAGATCAAAAGCAAGCAAAGCAAAAATGAAAAAAAAAAGAAAAGAAAGATACCCAATTTCAAAACATCACTTTCTTGTACAAAAGAGAGAAATGTAGGCCTATATACAAAAAGAAAAAACCCGAAAAAAAAAACGAAGAAATTAAAGAAAATCAATACGCGGTGAAGGCTTTTCACCGTTTCAGTTTTACATTGCTCCTTCCTCAGATCGTCTCATGAGTCCTTGGTCTTGCTATCCAGAGAACTCCAGATCACAATCTTATGATCTGGTTAATACCTACATGACACTAGACGTCAATAATTCTAATCAAGCCTGTCGTCTGGGTCTTGTCTTATTATTATTATTATTATTTTTTTTTTTTTTTGGGGGGGGGGGTTAGTTATTCAATTTCAAAACGAAAAGTTTGCATGTAGCAGTTTCTTGTTTGCCCTACCTGAACACAGATGCGGGTACATGTACTAATGACATTCGTACGTGAGGACATTTTGGATAAAGCTGAGTGTATCATTAAGGTTACCCCTCTAGATTGATAACTGAACTGAACTGACTTGAAATAAAATGAATGAAATAAGTTGAAGTGAATTGAACTGATACTAGGAATTCCTCAAGCGTATTCAGACCAACAGAAAAGTATCTTCGTTTTTAAAATATTCTCAAAACTTTCCTGAAAGCAATAAAAATGAAAAACAATGAAGAAACCAGTCCGAGGCGATTAAAGAATTACATACAATGCCAAATATTCATATTAGTTTTGGTTAGCTTATTCAAACAACCTTTGAATTATTTTGTTCCCATAACATTCCAACAAACGCCAGCAAACTAATGATTAATAGTAAATACCGAAGGGATGCAAAAGAAAAAAAAAATCAACTGACGATTTAACACTCAAAATTAAAAAAAAAAAAAATGCTAGAAAGATTGAGAAAGAATAACTTACTGTGTGCGTCGTCCGCTTCTGTATCTCCGGGAGTGGCCTGGTTCTGGTCTTTCAAGCACCGAGAACGGGAACTCACCACTGGAATCCAATACTGGGATCAGAAACGGAAAAGAGTGATGGTCCTAGCTTGGTCCAAGCAAAGATATTCAAGACGACTCTTGCTTCAGCGTTCTACAGCCCCTTTTATATTCCAGTTTCCACCCAAAGATGAGAGCAAGGAGCAGTGAATAGCTCATGAATATTCACGACGGCACTCCTTAATCCCGGGAAATGGGAAGTGTGTGGTCCAATCAAAAGGCGGCTTTCTGAAACCAAGTGGAAGCTCACTGGCGTGTGCATCTGACATACAGTAACTTTGGGATTTTGTTTTTGTGCTGGTTGGTTTCATTGAGGAAAGCGGCGCCGTGGCAATGAATATTCATCACAAAGCGTTACATGTTCTTTGGACTGCTGCCCTCATACTACCGCATGTACAACGGCTTATCTAGAGTTACTTGGATTTTTCCGTCACAGTCTCGTGCGGGGAATACCAAAATTCTTACCGTGTCATTTTCTCCTCGTTTAAGTGTCAGACATAATTTGACCCAACACACTAAAATATTGCAATCATGATTGTAGTATCCAAGAAGCCGGATTTTCTTTTCCCGTTCAATCGCGTGAAACATAATTTCGTTTTTCCAACTCACTTTGTCTCCTGACTATTCTTTTCGTTTTCAAAGTTGTATGATATCATGGCGAATTCTTAAGGAACTAAAAATTTATGCAATAACAACGTGTTTGTGCATGTGATGTACAGCTGGCAGATGTGTTGCCACATAGTGCTCGTGCACATTTTCTTGTTCTTTCAGATGTTGGCGTTAATTATTAGTTACGGTGAATGTGGCCATATGACTGCATAATCATAACTTTCCCTCAACCATATATCTTGCTTAGCATTGCTCAGCGCAAGGTCCCGTCTCTATGAGAAAAAAAAAAAGGACACAAGTCATGCAGTAGCAATTCAGAAAGTGAAAATATTACAGGATCCAGATATTCACGGTCGTATACTGCCGGATCGTATATTACGTCGTTCTGCTGTTAAATAGCAAATGCTCTATCGTGTAACAATGAGAGTTCACTCTTAAAGTACCCACAACCGCAGAGAACAGTTGATATTGCACATGATCAGGTTGCCAATTGGCCGACTATAAATGGAACCCAAGTGTTTCAGGGCATACTTTCGCCTTTAAAGACATTATCTATCATTAAATTGCAGATGAAACAAAACCTCGCTTTAGTGCTTCAAATTAGTTTTAAAATTTAACTCAAGGAGAGGAACAACCCATGTAAATATGTTGATCAGTATAGTCAGTGTCAAGTATTGTGAAATACACAGAAAGTGAACAATGGTTTAAAAAAAATTGCTTCTAGAATAAACCGTCTACAGTTACGGTTTATTGAGAAAAATTGTGATATCTCTTTATGTTTTAGGCTTTATTGCAATGGTAGGGTTTTTTGTGATACAACTGACCTACACCATATGCCTCAAATGTGATAACTCAACATGTCTTTTTTAATCACTGCTCCCAATGGTAAACAGTGGCTTTAAATGAATTTTAACTCTTGTAGTACTAGTAGTTCCCTCTAAGCAACGAAATAAACTATAAGACTACGGTCTTCTGATGACGGGAAGCAGACGGTATTGTCTAGTCTAAAACGCTACGAACCTTACCTTGAGTTTAATGCAAAAGTGAACTGATTTCATGTAATATTGATATATGTATTGCTGAAGGATCACTAAAAGAAAAGTTGGTTTGATGTAGGTCTTTTTTTTTGGGGGGGGGGGGAGGGGGGAGGCGTGGGGTGGGATGAAAAGTAAGGTCAATGATTGATTGATAGTCCAGATACAGTCAAGCTTTGGTGTACAGTGATCCCTACTACCATCTTTTTCTTGTAATTCTGCCCCACGTCTGGCACCATGGTTACACAATTTCTTGTCACGTGTGTCAGAGGCAGATCGACGTAAGACTTTTGGTATCCTTCCCACGGTCACTGATGTCATAACAGTATCGATTTTTTTTTTTTTTTTTGGAGGGGGGGTGTCTCCATATGTTGTGTAAACACACAGTTTCTTATATCTACTAATTCTTGTATACACATTACTTTTTATAAGAGTAGCTTCTGTGTAGTAAAATTAGATAAGCAACGATAATTATGTGTTAAGAAACCGTGTTAGGAAACCGGCGGGCGTTATATATGTTTCTTTACAACTTTTTAACAGTTGTTTTGATTTTACAACAGTTTTTACAGCTGATAGAATAGACTCTATACTGTAACACTTCCCTCCAACACAAATATCTTATTCAATATACAATATGATAGTTTTCAGATGTTATTTGTAATATTTGTGATATTCCGTCACGTTTGTTTCACGGAGGTGAAACTATTTTGAAGAGACGCATGCATATATATATATATATATATATATATATATATATATATATATATATATCGATTGATTGATTGGTATATGGACAGGTGTAACTATTATACCGTGCATTAACTGTAAAATTGAGTGGAATATCCGCTGTTCTGGAAGATCTTCAAGTATCCTAAAGACCTTCGTCTTCATAGGCGTGTCCTGCACCTCCTTGAGTTCAGTCGCGGAGTTCCACGAAAGCAATGAAGACCCAGATTATGCTTAAAAGGAAAAAAAAAATCCATATTGGTATACTTGAATTCTTTCTCTCATTATTGTCTTAGATACACGCATGTTCGTGTACAGACCTTACCTAGCACATTACATTATACTCTCCATACACATTGCAAGAATTGCGATGTGCGCTTAGAAACATCTGTTTTAAGCGCCTTATAAATGTATTGCATTATTATTATTATTATTATTATTATTATTACAAGAATTGCATACACGCTCGAACTATAGTAACCCTTCCCATCTCAATCCCAAAGGGGAGAAAAGAGAGAGAGAAAAAAAAACCAACAACAACAACACACAATCAATATCCATACACAAACACAAACACTCACACACAACTGTTTCGTTGAATAGTTGGCTTGGTTTGCTTGGTTTTATAACTATATTTGACTGTAGGACTTACGTGTTCTTGCTCTTCTTTACCATATCTGCCTATACTGTTCTTGCTCGCTCTTTTTTTTTTTCAGTCTTTCTCTTGCCCTTACATTCCGTCGGAGTTAACTTACCAGCAAATTACTGCCGGAAGCTTTCAAACGCAAGAATGCAATGGACTTGCTGGGCAAAATACCCTCACCCTCAACCTTGTTTTATCAGGTCGCATGTTGCCTATATGATGGTATATGTTTTGCGTGTACTTGTCGTGGAGGTAGGGATTGGGGAGGGGTGTGGGTGCAAGCAGTTATGCTTATTCTTGTCAGTATAGTACCCATATTAGTCCCACATACAGACAATGCAAGTTTTACACAAAATTATGCTTATATTTTACCCATTAATGCTTCTTGATCAGTTTTAATACAAAAACATAAAGATTTCATTAATGGCAATGGCTCAAAATCGTAGACATCTCGCGTCAACATTCAAATGATTATGAACTATGTGTACTTACATGAGAAATTAGTTATAAAATTATAAAACAAACTAGGCCTATAGCTATAGGTTTCAACCCTCGCAAAAGACTTGTTTCCACCGGTTTCCACTCCATCAATCTATTGACTCCGTCACTCTTTGACGTTTTCAGAATCCATTATGTTCACTTCTCCTAAAACTAACAGATCACTGGCCAAGAGCAACAGCGAAATCTACATTTTAATTTATGTCACTATCATTTGCGTAGCAATTATTTCTTTAAACTGGCATGAACATTTCTTTAACCTGAGAGAAATATTTCCCTAAGCTGGCATTAATATTTCTTTAAACTGGTATGATTATTTCATTGTTTACCTGCATTTATAACATCATGTTGAACATTTCATCACACACACACACACACACACACACACACACACACACACACACACACACATACACACATTATGGAGGGACGGAAACAAAGAAAGATTGAGATAAAAATGGAAAGAGAGTCATTATCCGAGTTCAAGATATGAATTGGCGATAAAAGATTGATGATAAAAACAATGATCTAATATTTCACAAGCAGTATAGACTGAAAATACCGGTAACTATGATTTTTTTTTCTTCTTCTTCTTCTCTTCTTCTTGTTGGTAATTCTTGACAATTAATGAAATATTTTAGATCTCTCTGTGAATTGGTATTCAATGGCTGTTTCTAACCTAAGCAAAATTGCATGATTCTTAATTTCTGTGTTCTCCTCTGATTTCAGATGTATTTTGTGCCAGAAATGATACATCATAGAATTACCCTCGATCGCTTTAGCATTATATTACGTAATTTTCTTTAATAACCCTTGCGAACATATAATAATGAAAAATAGCCTACCGGGTACTCTTTAGTTATTGCATTAACATATATGACACCGGAACATGCTTTTACAGACTGACGTTCATGTTTCACACACTATACATAATGTTTGGATACGCACAAGCATCTACGTCCCTATGTCGAACATCAATATCCTGTATTTCCTTTGAATTGGTGTATAGATTTCTGAGTGCATGTTATATCATTAAGAGTATTGTATCTCATCAAAATATACTTGATGCTCGTTCTAGTAAATTTATTCAAGGTCAGATATATATATATATATATATATATTTTTTTTTTTTGCAGCTGCTGGCAGTCTACGTTATACAATGCTGATCTTGGTTATTGCTTTTTACATCATCAGTCTAGCTGTCTTTCCCATGTGCAGATTTGAATTGTTGTATAGCTATGGATTTATTGCATTTTGTTTGCTACCGGTGCCGCATATGTTCTGCACATGTATGTATATAATACTCTTCGGGAGACTGAAATTGACATATAGGAACAGATCTATAAACATGGCTTCATTAATTCTTTTTTTTTTCTTTTCCGTTGTTCTTGTTGCTGTTTTTTTTTTTCTTAAAGCAAAATGTGTTTGGTGTATAACGTTAAGATTAAGAGTTTTATATGTAGGTTTATTGGTGCTATATTTAAGATAGGGCCTCATCCCCGTCAAGCTCTGATTATGATGACGGTCCCCTGTATTAATTTCTCCTTTGATCATATATTAATATAGTATGCCTTAACATGTTGCTTTGATTCATATGTTATTACAGACTGATGTTGTTACGAAATTGACATTTATCATATTGATTTCTATGTTATACTCTCCTTTTTTGCATACTCTGTATCACTTTGTTTTCATTTGTTATAATATTTGGAGAAAGGAAATGCAGAAATAAACCAAACCAAACCAAACCAAAATAAATTGTCCACTAATACCACTATTGGATGATAACAAGCGAAGCTTTAAATTTCCGTGACTTCAGTAATTTACAAATTTTTATTTGCTGAAACGAATAAATGGATAAAGAATGGATGGAAAGAAGGATGGACGGATGGATGGATGGTTGAATGAATAAATGAATAGGTGAGTGAATTGATTAACTAATTAATTAATTGACTGATTGATACATAGATAGATATATGAGTAAATAAGGGAAGAAATAAATAGTTTCTTTTTTCTTTTTTTGTCAAGATATAAGACAAGATGGCTTGCTATAACCCATATTCGCTACAAAAGTGCTGCTGGTATTCCATGGGAACCGGTATTGTACGTATCATGTATAGGCCTCGGTTGTTGGGCGAACCCTTTTACCGGGTAATTATATACCCTGCTCTTTGCAAATAATGAATGAAGCGTTATCTTTTACGTACATGAATCGTGACTCTCTCACACACAGAACCTCTATTTTATGTCGGTGGGACAGAGTGCTTAATCGCCTCTTACTAGAGGAGATGACACTCAAGAAAACCCACTAGGCTTCGAACCCTAGCCATTTAAGTGCAAGGCATATACGCTATATCTGACTGATTCACCTCGCCAAATTCTACCTTTTTAAAGGGATTGTATAGTTTTGGTTGAGACCTAACTTCAGGTTTCTAACATTCTTTGGCGAGATAATGAGAAACCTCTTATGAAATGTGAAAGAGCATGTAATTCCAGGGAGAGATTCAACGTTTATTTGATTAAAATTGGTTTTGAAATTGCTGAAATATCCAAAAACAGAGCGATCCTAGTAAAAGGTGGGATCCACCTTTTGTTACGATCGCTTTGATTGTACTTTGTTTTTGGATGTCTCAGCCATTGCAAAAACCGATTTTCATCTAAAAAACTTTGAATTCCTCTTAAAATTGTATGCTCTTTATTATTTCATAAGTGGTTTCTTGGTATCTCGCGAAAAGTTAAAAGCCCAATCCCCTAGTCTCCACCAATACGATACCATCCCTTTAATCTGCGGCTTCTCCTGTCACTATATTAAAGTACCATAAGTGGTTTTTTTTTTGTCTGTGTAGTTCTGATGTCTTTCCACCAATCATTAATACTAATCAAACAGCATGACTAATCAAACAATACGATGTTCAGTGAGACATAATACACGAATAACAGCATGCATCGATTTATTTTTCTGAAGATTCAAAATGATACCATTATACATACTGAATAAGAATTGGCATTGGTTCTTTTAGCTATAAGGATAAAAAAAAGCGCACATGGTAGTCTTGCCTCCGCACCATTAATAAGCGGGGTATGAAATGATGTCAATTTTCTTCTGAAGGAAGTCAGCTGTTTCCACATAAACATCTATAAATCCTGGTCACACGACAGAAAAAAAAAAGATAGGGAACGATTCCGCTTGTATGAGGGAAAAGTATGGGGAAGATGTAATGTTGTAACGACTTTCTAAAGGCTTCACTTTAAAGTAATTTTCAGTTTCCAATAATTATTTCCTAATTTCGTATTCAAGAGTCATGGGATAGAAACTCCAGTGCCATGAAACAACATGTTCGGGTGTCATTTCTCTTTATCGGCAACATAGATGGAAGTATGTACAGTCGGTGTGAATAATTACCGTATCATGGCCCCGTGTCAGATATCGGAAGCCTGATCACATCTTGTCGAGACATGAACATGAATGATTGACTTCACGTGACTATGGGATACATGAATCAAATATTCCCATTACTATGACGATCAGGACTATTAGCATGATTAGGCTTTCAGAAATTTCCCAATTGATGCTAGTATTACATGACGGAAGAAGGGATTTGGAATAAACCAAATAAGATAGACGTGACACTGATCACAAACAACGGTCGCCTGACTTTTTAAATGAAGTAATTCATGTGATCTGAATGTTCACTTTGATTTCTTTTTCTTTCTCCTTTTTTTTAAAGTTTGTTTTCATTGCACAGGCAGAATTATAGCAAGGCATTTTACCATGTGGCATTTTCCCGTTGATAATTGTGTCAAGGTAATAATAGGCGTTGTCAGTTGCTACTTATACTGAGAAGGAAGCACTAATTCATAACATTCACTAATTGTAACTCGATTCAAAACTTAACGACCTGATTAAATCTTTAATGGTAGCAAGAGAAAGATGATCACATATGATCTGCCATCTAAATAATAGAGAAATATATATATATATACCAGTTTATGTTTCAACGAATATCCCCATAGGACAGCTCCGCCCTGTAAACATTATTACCTACCAATGCCTACTCACACGTTCGCACTGATTACACAGACATTGACATAAGCAGAAGTGACTCCAATTCGAATAGTACTATATTATCATGCTGATTAGAGAATAAAAACAAAAGTAATTGAATTCCATTTTATTCAAAAAAAAATCATAATCATTGTCAGTTTTAATCCCCATTGTTCCTTTCACGCTTTGCTTTTCAATTCAGTACATTTCATCTCAAAATGCGCGAGTTTTCACTTAATGCTGGTATCGGAACATAAAATCGGAATGTTCAACTTTTACTTTCAGCTTTCAACTTTGTTTTCATTCCCATTAAATAAACAGGGAAAATTATATACAATGCATTAACAGAACATATTTGTAATAATTTCAAAAGAAACGTAAATTAACAAAATACATGTGATCGTGAGTAACAACATAATTGCATTTTTAAGGTATTATGCATAGCACAAGGATGAGAATGGAAATGGAGGGTCCCACTAAAAAGCCAAGCTTGTACGATATGGGACCCTCAGAAATACATATAAGAGAACGAATAATGACTACATGAAACTACACACAAAATCAAAGAAATCAATGTTACCATTATCACACATCATGAAAAGGATTGGCATGAGTGGACGAGGAATTCGGAAATTTTACTTGTTTTTTTTTCTCTCTCTCTCTTGTTTCAGGGGATATCCCCAAAAGAGGAACATATTACAGTAAACAGCCTGTCAGTGGTGATAACCTATCTCCGAAAGTACATTTGTGTAATCATAAATGGATGGTACGGTTTGTGTTGAGATAGGACTTCAGGTTTCTAAAGGTTTTTGATGACGATTTTTTTTAAGATAATGAAAAACCTCTTATGAAATATTTAAAGATCATAAAATTCTACGAGGAATTCAAAGTTTTTTTGTTGTTGTTGATGAAAATTGGTTTTGAAATGGCTGAGATATTCAAAACAAAGCGATCATAATAAAAGGTGGGACCCACCTTTCATCAGGATTATTAGGATTACTTTGTTTTACTTTGTTTTTGTATATCTCATCCATTTTGAACTGCTTTTCATCAAATAAACTTTGGATTCCTCTTAGAATTGTATGCCCTTTAACATTTCATAAAGTGGTTTGTATGTATCTCGCAAAAAGTTAAAAACTGAACCTTTACCTCAACCAGTACTATACTATCCCTTTAAAATCATGCATGTCGGCCTACAATGTGTATGTATAAATATATCATATATAATGATACTTGTAGTCCGCAAGTTGGTACCAGTACAGAAAAGATGACGAAGTAGGGTGGTAATGCATTTTAGTCCAACAGTGCTATTTATTCAGACCAAATTTTCGACGAATACATACGTCTTCCTCAGGGTCGACAATGACAATTAATTGTGCTCGTTTACGGATCACGACACAACTAAAGCAGTCTATGGAGGAGGAGGGGAGGAAGAGAGGGCGTGGGAGTAGGGGTTCTTATATTGTGTTTTTGAGCATATAAGGTTTTTATAAGGGTTCCCACAATTTGAACTGGGTTTGCACGTTGTCGTAACCTGCCTCGCACGTGGCGGGTACATGAGGATCCGCCTAACTATAGCATTTCACACATGCATGTCGCCACGATAAAGATCAGGTGTGTGTGTGTGTGTGTGTGTGTGTTTGTACGTGTGTATGAGTGCACGGGAACACTGGAATATGTGGGAACATTATGTGGGACTATTGGGACTAGGTATGGGTGATATTCTGGGCACAGGGGGGGGGGAGGCGGGGTGGTTGTCGGTTGCCCCTTTCAAAATGGATCTCGTAAAATGTTATGTTCACTTTATTTGAATACTAATTTAGTATCAAAATCATCTGACATAATCTTCACTTATCTTTTTCCGTCGAAATGATTTGGTTTAGTGTATTAGAAAAAAAAAAATCACAAGCGTTTGTTTCAACGCATCCAAAGTGATTGCGCACATTTTCGTTTGCGTCATAATATGAAATCAGAAATAAAAATTATTGAAAAAAATGTGTGCGTCTATGTGTTTGTTTGCGGGTTCAGCACCAGTACGAGGAACACCTATCCCATGCGGGTGATGAGTCAAGCACACTATAAAAGTGAATCAAAAAATTTGATTCAATTTGTGAAGGTCTACCATTAAACTTAAAGATGACCATAAATCCAACGACGTATCAAGAAAGTCACACATTAATTCAATTCAATTCAATTCATTCAATTCATTTTATTTTCATACTTCTCGTTTATGAACATTACAACAGAAACCAGATATCATATAAGTATACTGATGACATTATGCGTTGAGAATTAGTGATAATACTGTTTATTATAAAAATGATAATGAAATGATCAATCAAGAAGTGGTTGTAATATCATGAATACTGATAAAGAAAATGAGGCGAAGATGAGATGAAACAATTAAGCTGATACAGAAAAATAAGAAAAATAAGTATTACTGTCACATTTGTGCAAAGTATACTGTCAAAATCAAGTCATATTTCTTTTTGTCTTTTTTAAAAGCATGAAGTATGGGTATGGTGAGTAATATTGAATTTAATAGTAAGTAACCTGTTTCAACTGTTAGATTCCAACAATATTATATTCAATTACTTTGTTCAATTACCTATTTGTTACATTTGTATGTATGAAAAAGAAATGCAGAAGTAAAATCAATCAATCAGTCAATGTCATTCACCATCATCAAAATACTGAGATCACAACGATGTGTCACGTTTTTCGTGCCAATATCTACAGAATGATATAATATACGAAACATTCAAATTCCTGCGTACGCACATACAATGTATGTAAATCAAGGGATAGGAAAATAATAGCATATTATGCACGTGTTGCTTGCGTGTCATTATGTATTATTTGCATGTGTGTGTTGGTCTTCGGAATGATTATGTCAGATGTAGATTTCAGAAAAAGCATCCAAATTTTCATGCTTTTATTGTGTTTATGAAATATAAAGTGAAGATCGAATACAAAATAGCACAGAAACGAAATAAGTTAAATGCCCACTTCAAGAAGTGGTCCTTCTCAATACACGATGTAAATCAAGTCTGACCTCAACCTTAGCTTGTTTAGTTTTCATATGTTAACAATATATAGCCACTAAACTACATATATATAATATGTTTCACTTTACAAATCTCATGTGTTACTACTCTTGTGCTTCAATCCCTTTGTTAGAAATTGTGCACTATGTTTGTAAATATGTTACTTATTATTCTTCTTGTATCACTCTATGTTATACACTGTATATACGTTGATAAAAACAAAAAGATTTTAAAAAAAATAATGGAAGATTCGAGAGTGACAGTTTTGAGAATTCATTGATATGATGGTAGCACACAGACATGTACCAGTTATCGTATACTATATTATGGAAGTCTACAGAAAAGGATTGTACGTATATTATCATTGACCATTGTTGACGCAGGCTAACAATAAGAGTCAACTTCGGGACGGTATTTTTTTTTTTTTTTTGACCAGGTCTAAAAATATCTAGCTCCCCTAATTGTAATCGAAAGACATTTTATGGACGAAAAAGGAAGGGACAAAGTGATGAAAAAAGATGGGTGAATGAAGGGTAAAAAAATTCTTGAGATGTCTTCGAGGTTATCACTGCTCTTTTTTTTGTGCTGGTGGGGTAAAAAAAATGACACGGGTCGATGTATGACCCATACAGCCCGCATAAATACCAGGCAACGGATGCTGGGGGAAAGGAAACGCATAAACTCACTGACAATAAAACCAAAAGGGAAGGTACGATCCTACTGTTCAGGGAGCCTGCATTTTATATTTTCGTAATATATGAAGGAGTATCTGATTTCGGAAAGCATGCATAGGTATGTACACGACTTGACAGCGTGGGTCGGGCGCGACCGCTGGGACACTGTTTCGCAAAGACGTTGCAGCGCGCAGTCATGCACGCCTTCCGTGAATGACAATAAGCTTTCGATGGAGGACGTATTATAGTGAAATCTGCGACGCTGAAAGCAACCAACCTGGAACGTCCGCGTCCTTCAGTGGACCACGCTATTGTACTCGTAGCTCTCTCTTGGTCACATAATTATCGTCAAACTGTGGACAATATGGCCCGAATTCATGAAGGTGGTACAAATGAAACCATGGTTTAAACCATGGTCAAAAACCATGGAGCGCCAAGTGTCGCATGGTATATTTCGTTACGAAATCAGTCATTTCGTCGATGAAATGATTATTTTGTAACTAAATGAACATTTCGTCCACGAAATGATAATTTCGTTAACGAAACGGTCATTTTGTTGACGAAATGACCAATTTCGTAACGAAGTATTCCGTGCGACACTTGGCGCTCCATGGTTTTGTCCATGGTTTTAAACCATGGTTTCATTTGTACCACCTTCGTGAATTCGCGCCAAAGATATCATGCTTTTGATGAGTAAAGGCACAGCGCTCTTCTAACGTCGGCTCCAGCTCCTCAGTCATTCTGTCAATTTAGTTAAAGACAGTGGCAAACTCGGACAAACAATTCTTCCGTTTACCCAAAATTACGATGCGCAATTCGGCAAGCAAATACTACCCAAAGATACATACAGTATCGCTGGAGATGTATACTCAGTTATTCCAACTATTTCGGTCAAATAGATCAAATTTGATAACATCGTGTCAGACGAAAGAACTAATTGTGTTTACCTTATATTTTTAAGTTTGGCGAGCAGGAAAAAAAAAAACCAACTACAATTATATTCAGAGATTTGGTTTATTCCAAGGAGTGTTTAATTAGCAAGCTGTCTCAGATTTCGTGCTATCAAAGAATTCAGAGGGGCGTAAAAGCCAACGACATCAGTAATTCCAGTATCATATTCTGTACAATCATTGAGAAAACATAATTGATTGCAATTGATTGTAACTACAGACCAACTTCTCCTTGCTGGATGGCGTTGTAAACACTCGGTTCTTATCATATTCAGCATTCCACGGTAAAATGCATCGCTTAGAAAATACCAAAATGATAACCAAATGAGTGGGAACGTTCCCTTTCCATCAGAGGACTACTAAGCAATCCAATAAACCAGTTTAAAAGCTTCAGATTAATATATCCAAGCCTTTGCAATAGAGGTTGCTTGCGACCGAGAAAAGCCAGCCCTATGACAGCCCGACATAGCAGCAACACATGCAAGCAAACATGATTTTATTAGTATGGGAACAGAAGGATACAATAGTCTGGTACATTGATGAGTTCTAAGGAAACAAAATAAGATAGACATGAGGTTGAATATAGCAGTAAACCGGCTTATTGAAAATCAAAATTAATGTTCAAGTTCAAGTTCTAATTTATTTTGTTTTTCCATATCAAAATAACATAATATAAACATAAATCTCACTTTCTTCAGTGACAGAAATAATGCATGTAAATTTGTACATAGAAAACAATAATTGAAAACTTACAGTAATGTATTTTCGTTTATGCACAATATAAAAAAAGTAACGATTAAAATAAAACGTACACAGAATGAACTTTACACAGTAATTGAAGTTTCAGGAGAAACTTGAATCAGTCTGTATAGTATGACATATTCATATTTGGAATCAAAATAATGTGTGACAGAGCCTACAGAAGGCATTGCGGAAGACATTTTGCCTGCAGGTATCGGTTGTACCATATCGATAGTAACTTGATGGTACTCACTTTGGGACCTGGAGCCAAAGAAATAACTTTTTACATACACCGCATTGATGTCAGCAAAGTATTGATTGCTTGAGACATGTTGGGACATAAAACTCGATATGTCTTTTGTGTTTATAATGATCTCGGGAGATCACTTCTCTCTCTCACTCTCTCTCTCCATCTCTATCTATCTATCTATCTATCTATCTATCTACTTATCTATCTATTTATCTATCTACTTATCTATCTATCTATCTATCTATCTATCTATCTATTTATCTATCTGTCTATTTATGTATCTACTTATCTGTCTATCTATCTGTCTGTCTATCTACCTATCTGTCTGTCTATCTATCTATCATCTATATATCTGTCTATCTATGTATGTATCTATCTGCCTATCTGTCTTTCTATTCATTTATATCTTTGTCTATCTGTCTGTCTATCTATCTTTCTATCTATATATCTATCTGTCTATTTATTTACCTATCTATCCACCAATTTACCTATCTATCTATCTATCTGTCTTGCTATCTACGCATGTATCTATTTATCTGCATGTCTATAATAATTTCTATCTATCTACCTATCTATCTATCTATCTATCTATCTATCTATCTATCTATCTATCTATCTATCTATATATCTATAGATCTGTCTATCTATTTATCACATTGTACCCTATTATACACCATAATAATGGTCAAGTCCCTCATGTACATTGACAGTCTCCTGCATTTGTATATTTTGTGTCTGTGTAAAAGGCAAAATAAGCTGTTTCAACGTTGTGTTCATCTTACCAAGTTGTAAAGCATATAGGTTCGAATTCCCCCCCCCCCCTCTCATTCTCTCTGTGCCCTAGTCTGGTTTCCAGTCCTTTGCCATCTGGACTTCGCGGCGCCTTTGCCGAATGCACCTAAAACTAATCCAGTTTTCGACATTGAGGGCGTCAATATCCTGTATAGCAAAATGTTACGAGCAGAGGTTCTGGAGCCAGACTATCTGTGCCCTATCAGGAGACGTAATAGGCACAGAGTGTGCCGTAGATCACTGTTTCTAGCCTTTTCAGTCAGATAAGTTCAAATAAGAATTATATGATACTTATATACCTCTCGTGGAAATATTACCTTCATCGCATTACCTTTCCTGATTACGTTCTTCAAAAGCGCAGAAAATAAATACGATTATAGCGTCAATACAGCAAAATTTCTTACATTGCAATCTTCATTTTTAAAAAAAGCTTGATTAAATATAAAATCTTATAATATTAGCATTTTGTTCATTGTTATTAACAATGTATTTACAAAACTGTTAGTTTTGTGAGCGGAGTTAAGGTTCACACAACTTGTGTTCTCATTTTTTTCCTCCCCACTTTCCTCCACCCCTCTAGATTCTGATTTCCCTTCATTTTCTGCAAGAATATCGGGCAATGAAGTTCTCACAGGATTCGACTGTGGGGAAGTGGCTTTATCTTTCCAGATTTGTCATTTCCCTTATCACCAAATGACAAGTCTCATAGTGTAGGTTCCTTTTCTAATTTTTCTCTTTGACAAATCATAACGTCTCCAATTTGAATGATGTGGCGTGATTACAGTACGACCAGGCAGCTTTAAAGGGTGTGTACAGTTCTGGTCGAGGTGAGGATTTAGCTTTTAACGTTTTGCGAGATATTCAGAAACCACTCTGAGATGTCAAAGAGCATGGAATTCTAAGGGGTATCAAAAGTTTATTTGATGAAAATCGGTTTTGAAATGGCTGAGATATTAAAAAAACAAGGTGAAACAAAGAGATCTTAATAAAAGGCGTGGCCTGTCGCCTTTTATTATTATCACTTCTTTGGATATCTCAGCCATTTGAAAACCAATTTTCATCAAATAAACGTTGAATCCTTCTTTAAATTACATGTTCTTTCATATTTCATAAGAGGTTGCTCATTATCTCACTCAGGAATGTTCAAAAAACTTTAAGTTTAACAGCAAACATACCCTCCTCCAAGGCCTGAAGCCGTAGACATTCTTTTGTCAGTTACTCGTCCCATGTAGTGCGACCTAGAAAAGTGAGGGTCTGTAGCTCTCGAGCAAGGACAGGGTAATAGAAACAAATACTCTTAAAAATCTATAGAAAGAAGAGAGAGTGGGGGATCAATAAAATTGTGCAAGGAATTCCGCAGCCATATGGGGAAACTAAGAGCTCAGAATAACAGAAAGTTCTCCTGAAAACGAGACAAACGTTAGCCAGGACATTGACCTTTGGACTTTATTCAAGCTACATTCAAGCTACATAGTCACATGAAATTGCAATCTAACTTAGTCGTTCAGTCAACATTGGACAGTGAATCAATACTTGTACATATGATTAAGATATAAAGGAGCGACACATGGGTCAGAGTTCACAAAAAGTAAGATTCTTCACTGTTACCAGGAGGCATGTGAGTCCTTGTGCGTCACTCCTGGTACATTGTAAAGGTGTCAAAACTTGAACTAAAAAACAAAAACAAAACGATGATTAAAAATCATTTATCAAAACTGGTTGAAAACGCTTTCATAAGATATGGGGAAACGTTTTTGGATGGTAATGTTACTTTGCTGAAGCAATATGCATCTTGTTGATATTCACTAACCAAAGTGTTTTCATCATATGAATAATCTGGATAAGTTGAATGCTTGATAACCAGCGCCCTTGCAAATACGTAGGACCTATTGTCTTCTTTGCAGTATCTCAGATGTGACTAAACATACAAGAAAATACATGCATACAGACTGAATGATATTGACTTTGGTCCTTCATATTTCAGTCCAAAAAGTCTGCAGATTTCAGGCTTATCAATCGATTGATTAGATAACTCAACAATACTTTGACTTGTTATTTTTTTGTAGCTAAAAATAAAAAACACCTGCTCAACAAAATTGTTTCATCACATGAATATGAATCTGAAAAGTGGTCAGAAATTATGTGCCAAAAGAATGTCCAAGATATTACGACTCCCAGAATCGTTCGTATCAAGCTTGTATCATCATTGATCGTAGCCGATTGTGGATCAATCCAATAAGATTTATATAATGACTTGACAAAAGCTAGAGGAAGCAGCTATGTTACTAAAATCTATTATCTGGGAATCGTTGTTGTTGTTGTTGTTTTCAATTAATCTACATCAGAGCCTTCAATAAAGCAGACCTTTTTGTTTGGGGCCTACTTTTCGAATCTCAAACCAAATCTGTGAGAGCAGATATCGGTGATTTGGGTTGGCCATCCCTGCACAATTCCTTCAATTTTATTTTTACAGGTCAATTTATGCAAACATGATATAATCAATACCTTCACTTAGACACCTTCATTCAAACCTTCCTGGATGAGTACACTCACAAACATGCACACACACACACGCTGGGCATATGTGTGTATGCATATTAATTATACATGTTCATAGAAATATGAACTTACACTTTTTTTACATATAGATATAGATATTAATATAGATATAGTTGCTGATATAGATATAGACTTGATTGCTATTCAAAATTGGGGTATTTATCAAAAAAACTATTAGTCAATCATGTAAATCTATTGATACACGCTGGAGGTTACTATTGCTTAAGAACAAGCGAATTAAAGAAAAAGTGAGATAAAACAGAAAGGCAATGAAATAAATATCATTACTTCAAAGGGAATCACCCCTGTGGGGTCCCGTATACCGTATGATGTCAATGTATAGCACGGAGAAAAGAAAGTGTAGAGATAAAATGCCCTCCGGAAAAGAATAGGAAGTAATATCGGAGCCCTCAATCTTTGGTTACTTCCTCAGCTAATCTAAATGACTATTGAAAGCAGTAGCTCCCATTTCTAATTCCTCAATCTCAACTTCCGTTAGAGTTCCCCGTGCTCCGGGACTAAACATGCGGGACGGTCAGGATGAATCTGCCCCCACCAGGGTGGAAAGAAAGAGAGTAGATGAATCCATTTTATTTCATTTTATTTCATTTTATGTCTGCATTTTTCACAAAGTATATACAACGTAACAGACAATTTTCCAACCAATACAAAATGAATATTAAAAAAAAAAAAAAAAAAAAAAATATATATATATATATATATATATATATATATATCTATATATACGCTAGGTGATTCTATCCTTCTATGAAGAGTGCTCGATATCCTCAAAGGAAGAGCTTTAGACAGAAGTATTGAAACAAGTTCACGCGGTTGACTGCAGGTTCATCCGAATTTATTGCTACTCGGAGTTTCATGCCACCTCCATGAGGCGAAATCATCAGGCAAATGATGATGATGATGATTGAGAATTGCCTGATGATTGCGCCTCATGGAGGTGGTATGAAACTCCGAGTAGCAATAAATACGGATGAACCTGCAGTCAACCGCGTGAACTTGTTCCAATACTATATATATATATATATATATATATATATATATATATATATATATATATATATATATATATATGTATATATATATAATGTACCAATAATAAAATTTTGTATAGGTAAGTTCATCATTCTTTGCAGGGCGTGTGGAATGTAACAGCAGATTGACTTAAGATTTCATTTTACACAAATCGCATTTGTAACATACATCTAGAGATCAAAGAATAGTAGCAAATATTTGAAAATTCAGTACAAAATGGAATTATATCAGTCTTTAAAGGGACTGTACAGTAGTGGTTGAGGTGGGGATTCATGTTTTGAACATTCCTAAGTGAGATAATGAGAAACCTCTTATGAAATATGAAAGAGCATGTGCTTTTAAGAAGGATTCAACGTTTATTTTATGAAAATTGGTTTTCAAATGGCTGAGATATCCCCAAAAGTGATAATAATAAAAGGCGACATGCCCCACCTTTATTAGGATCTCTTTGTTTCACCTTGTTTTTGGATATCTCAGACATTTCAAAACCGATTTTCATCAAATAAACTTTTGATACCCCTTAGAATTGCATGCTCTTTGACATCTCATAGAGTGGTTTCTGAATATCTCGCAAAACGTTAAAAGATAAATTCTCACCCCGACCAGAACTGTACACACCCTTTAAGTGTACGTTACATTCATTAGATCATCATTAGATCATCATATTAAACGATATTTGATACAATTATATTCTCCAAAGCAATTGAGCTAACAAATATTTATAGTATAGATTGTCATCTTATTGTCAATCTCAATTTTCTTCCTTCAACTGCATCTTGCACTCTCACCTGCAACTGCACTGCACTCACCTGATCACCTTCCTCCAAGAGAGTTATGTCGTTGGATAGTCATTTTATGAGGCCTCCATCCATTTCAAGCTTAATCGCTTATGATGGTGGTCTCCTGCATTCAATTATCTCTGTTGTTTACTGAAAAATACTGTATATTTTATTTCATGTTTCTGTGTATCTACATTGCTCAATGCAATCACCTATGTGAATCTATTTATGTACTGTTATCGATTTATTTTACTGCACTTGTTATTCTTTGTCTTTGTACTTTTTGAAGTTTGCATTCAAATTGCATCTGATTGAATGCAGAAATAAAAGCAAACAAACAAACAAATATTCGACAAGCATGCATGCTTGCGAGAGAGCACGCGCACACACAACACAGAGAAAAGAGGGGTAAACACTAACAAGACGTCGTACAAGGACGGCATTAAGTAGAAATTACTGTGAGTGCCTGCAGCTGCGAGAGAAAGAAAGTATGAAAATAAAAGAAGTTGGAAATGAGAATGATGTGAACTTGTTCAACAACGATGCTGAATAGTTTAAATCAATGTTAGTTGTTCTAAATCATTTATTGATTCGTGTTGTCACCAGAGTACTAAAAAAGTATTTCAAGCTTACGCTTGAATATGTAGCGTCCGAATGTTCGCTGCATTTTAGTATTCAGAGAATTCCAAAGTTTGGGACCATTAGTACAGTGCACAAGTGTTTTGCAATATTCGTAATTTAATTAGTTTTTGATATATGGTACGTCTTCGGGTGCATCGAGCAGCATCAGAAGTAATGGCCTTGTCTCCTCATAGAACTAGCAGAAACGGCAGTGTTTTTAACGTTTAAAGTTCGTATTTCCCTTTTGCAACCTGAAAATTATATTCCTCTCATAAGCAAGTATTTTGCAGAGGTAGGTGGTTCAGACCTTTCGTCTGTATGATAAAGCTGGAAATTTCTTTTGTGATAGAGGGAGCACAATATTAAGCTTTTTGCGGACCCCCCCCCCCCCCACAAAAAAAAAAAAAAATCCAACAGTTATTCTCGATAAAACAGTGGGAGGGGTGTATTCTCGAGTGTATGGGTTTACTTAAAAAAAAAAAAACAAAAAACAACAACAGAAAAACAAAAACTGGATTTGATTTCATGCCTGATTTTGGGAGACATTATCTGTCAACCATGCACAATTTTGTGACGTTTGCATAAGAGATATACGACCTAACCTATATAACAATGTATACACTTTGGTATGACCAAACGCGATGTACGCGGTGACTACGGTGGTCGTTGCAAATGGAGTGATGGGACGCTTTTATCAGATTCGGATAGATTGTTATATATTATTTTCCCAGCCACAATCAATTTCATTCGTATGAGTACTACAGCATTTGGTAAAACAGGGAAGTGTTGACTTCTCTTCTTTACAGTCTCTTCTGCGTGACTTTGACACCATTTTTCAAATCCAATGTCAACATGGAAAGGAGTAGCACTTTAAAGTCAACAATTTAGAATTCCCCGGGATCCTCTTTTCCAAGAACAATGTATGTTCGATTGCCAAACTCAAGGTCTTGCTATGGATCAATATGTAGCTGAGCAGACAATTTTAGTTACTGTTTACACGAATGCTGATTGATTAGTATTTTGACGCAATTATTATCACATGAGTACAGCGAACGGGGAAGTGACAGGCGGAAGGCGAGTTTTCGCTTTCAACCACACATTGTGGAAATCCTCGCGCATTAATAACATCCTGAAGACTTGAAGTGTGTACTCTGTGCGTATTATAGTTAGCTGGAAAGTGTCAAAGGGGCTGTACAGTACTGGTTGAGGTGGGGATTCATGTTTTTTACATTCCAAAGTGAGATAACGAGAAACCTCTTATGACATATGAAAGAGCATGTAATTTTAAGAAGGATTCAAAGTTTATTTGATGAAAATTTGTTTTCAAATGGCTGAGATATCCAAAAAAGTGATAATAATAAAAGACTACATGCCACAACTTTATTAGGATCTCTTTGTTTCACTTTGTTTTTAGATATCTCGGCCACTTCAAAACCGATTTTCATCAAATAAACTTTTGATACCCCTTAGAATTGCATGCTCTTTGACATCTCATAGAGTGATTTCTGAATATCTCGCAAAATGTTAAAAGCTAAATCCTCACCTCGACCAGAACTGTATACACCCTTTAAGACAGAAAACTTGATCGCCTTTCAGTGGCTGCTGTTCTATATGTCATGATGAGTTTTTAGAGCTTGCATCGGATCTGGGAATCCCAGGTTTACTTGGTGTTGCTGTGGAGAAGCAGAAGCAAACACTTTGCCAATAAGTAATCCAAGTAAATGATATTACATAGAGGACGCTAGTTGATACCCGCATGGAGGCAATTATAGGTAAAACATTTCAAAAATTAGCAAACAGAGAAGGGATACATAGAAGAACAAATAAAAGAAGAAGAAGAAGAAAAAGAAAAAGAGATAAAAGATGAAGAAAAACAGATGAAAAAGAAGGAGGAGGAGGAGGGAGTAGAGGAAGCAAAAGAGGTAGAGTAAAAGACAAAGAGCAAGGAGGAGGAAAAGAAAGAGAAAAATAAGAAAAAAAGAAGAAAACAAAAAGGAGAAGAAGGGGAGTGAAAGAAGGATAAAAAGTATTTGGTAATGTAATACGCAATACTATTTGAATGTTGCTCTTTATAACACAGTGCCTTACGGTAATCGGTTATGTTATACACGTATTTAACTCGCGAGAAGTCTCTGCATGTGATGAGATGTTATACTTCCTTGCTATTCAACTCTTTCACTACACAGGACTTACGGCTGTCATGTGCAAATTACGGATGGCTTGCGTCAGTAGGCGCTGCATGTGAGTCAACTGTATATCTTTATCGAGTTCGTCATGATAAAATAAGTATTGTGATTATCGAGTGGGAAAAAACTGAGATTTATCTTGCGTCGATTGAAGCAAGTCTGTGTGAATGGAGGCCTGTGTGTCTCAAGGAGTAAACATGCGGGTTTTAGGGCACAATGGTGAGAGAGCGACTACCTGCACACTTTGCTTCGGGTACGAACATATCCCAAGATCTCACACGTATAGTTATGTATGGAGTGTGAGGGTCAAACTTCCTGAGTACCCGCTACTTAGTCACACCAAAATACACTAAAACAAGTCCGGGGTGGGGGGGGGGGGGGGGAGAGAAAATTTAAAGTAAATGACGGGCTGATGAGGTAACGTCTTCCAAAAATCTACCCCATTTGGGCAATGTTGGAGGCTGGACAAATTCATCTTTACACTTACATTGGCTCAATCTCTTTTGGGAGTGTTGAAAATGTATGTTTGAGGAATCATGCACCCCCGTCATTGCAAATTTCACGACTTAGATTAAACAAGATAGTTTACTTCAATACCAAATACAGTAAAAAGTAAATCTTTCATGCAGTTCCTAAAACTTTTGAATAATTACATTGTACACGTTGCTATGAACCATTTGTAAGTAAAATATCTTCCGGCTATCATTTTGATATTAAAGGAACTATGTAAAGCAAATGTTTATTGACTCGTATTGATTTATAATAAACTGATCAGCATTTATGTGTGTGACCCCCCCCCCCCAAAAAAAAAAAAAAGATATCTAAATGTGAGCCATATATTGTATAACAATTTTCTACAATTTTTTTTTCAGATTACTTGCATCACTAAAAAAAAAAAAAAAAAAAAAAAAAAAAATCTTTCAAACCAAGATTCTGCTATGTAGCGACATCATCTGTCAATAATTTGTATAGTACTATTTAGTATATAATACGATTAATAAAATACATTGGAATGCAAATGATTTTCATATTTCCCTGCAATGTCTTTTATTTGTCGTACTCGTAACACGGGCTCAGTCTAGGAAAAAACGCATTCCAATGTCTTTTGTTAATCATTATGAATACTTAAGAAATGAATGACAGAGGATGTCACTGGCTCAGTCTTGGTTTAGAAGGATTTTTTGGTGGCATATCCAAGTAATCTGAAGTAAAATAGTTGAAATGTAATTATAAGATATATTGTGCTTATCTAAACAGATATCTATTTGGCTGCACAAGTGATATTTCGGGAAACACAAATCAACATGCATAATTTGCATTACATACATAGTTCCCTTAACATGCTCAACACATTATGAGCAACAGGAGATCACTCCGGATTTCCATATGTTCAATCAACAAAAATAAGTGATATAGGGATGAATTTCTTGATCCCCCCTTTTTTTTTACAGGTTTGCACTCAGAATAGGACGTAACCACACTTTGCTATCATACTCTAATCTTTTTCATTTCCCAAAATATAAACACGAATAGGATGATTTGTATTAACAACATAGTATATGATGCCACGTCATACTGGAATCTGAATCCTAATAGGAAATTCTCATTTAGCCTTCTGGCAAAGGAAAACCCAAAATTGATTGACTTTATTGCTATTGGCTTAAATTGTGTCGGGAATTCCATTAGCTCAGTAGTGGCAAATTCATGAGCGAAGACACCCCCCCCCCCCCCCAAAAAAAAAATGAAAATAACAAATCCAAAAAAACAAACAAACAAACAAACTTATCTCAATTCAATTTTTTAATCTGTACTTACACATTGTATACTTTATGATTTTTTCGCCATTTTTGCATTGGTTTGTAATGGTTATTTCGTGTTTTTAAGTTGTATTCTCTTCATCGTATGATTTCTATGTTGTATTTTGTTATCATTTCACGGTCTTGCTGAAAAAAAAAACAGCTTATAGCTGAATACAAGCTTTTTACCGTGGTTAAATGACACTCACTCACTCAATCACTCACAGGGGCTAATAACTTTAAAATACTTCCAGTTTCTTTCTATCCATTCTGGTTCATATCCCAAACAATGATAGACCGCATATGCCCGTCCGTCACACCTGCCTATCTGCTTATTACTGTCTTGTCATACTACTATATGTCGTTTTCACAGTGATGTTGGGCGTCTTCAGTCCTTTCTTTAATCTTGTTCTTCACCCGTTAAAAAATCATCAACATCAGTCACGCTGACACAGTCATCGGCGTGAAATATCTATCCGATTAGTTTTCATTCAAACAAAGAAGGAGAAATAAACAAATAACAAATATGCAACCATTGAGATTAAAGGGACATTCCAGACGATTTTCATAATTTCACATCATGTAGTACATAAATCGACAACTCCATGTATAGATTTGTGGAATTTATTGTGGTTCTTGAGCAGAGAAACAATACTTTCAAAAACCTTTAACAAATCACACTGAACAAGGATGATGACATAGGAGGTTCACATATTTCAGAAATGTAGCAGTGCAATTCCATTACAATACTGCTTGCTTGCAAGTTCACCTGTGTATAATCTATGCATGCCTTCTTCTTTTGTTCTGCTTCCTTGAGCCCCAACTCATGCATTCTTATGGTGACTCTGCTATGTCATCATCCTTGTTCATTGCAATTTGTGCTAAATTTTGAAAATATCCTTATTCTTCTTCCCAATTATCACAAATTCTGAAACTCTGTCCTCAGTATAACTAATTTATACTTGTTCAAATGTAAAAATCTGAAAATCATCCGGAGGTCTCCTTTAACCCGTTCCGTGCCATAGCCTTTGGACAGTGCGTACAACAATAAATGGCTTTAATCTGTGCCAATTGCCATTGACGACACACAAAGGGTTAAAGACAGGCATTTGATATACAACCTGCAGTTTCACTTGTATAAGGCCGAACGCATATTGTGCAAGGTAGCAACAACTTGAACGTATTATGTGTATGCGTTGTATATATCTGAGAACGGTTAACAGGATTTAGCACTACAGAAGCTTTTGAAAATTCTGCGACCAAAACAAACAATATTTACCTACCAGCAAGAAAGAATTCAAGTGAGTGATGTTTCTTTTCTTCTTTTTTTTTGTCTAAGAAGCACTTTATGTTAGAAACTAATTGATGAACAAACATCATGCAAAGAGTACCTCGATGTCGATAGATGTTAAAAAAAAAGATCGTTTACAGTTAAATTCGTTTTCATCTGGATGTTTGTCTACCGAAGATGAGCTCTGAGCTCTCTTGATCCTTTCTGTTTAACACTCTTCAGTGAAGTAAAACTTCAATTCATTTCGCTGTATTCAGTAGGTGGTGTTCTTTTTTTAAATTAGCTTTTTTAGCAACGCTGGAACTGTATGAATCGACATATCTCTTCCATAGCTGTCAGAATTACTAGAATTATATCAGCATTAGCAATAATGATTGTTGCAGTAGCATTAGAAATAGGGGTAAAACTCTAACATTGTCGATTGTTGTGCGTCAAAATTGGCTTAAAAAGAAAATGGGTTTGATATAATCGGTGTATATGCATTAAAGTCTGTCGTGAAAATTTATTTCTGCTTTCTTCACAGTTGATGTCAAAGGAAGTAAGGACACTTGTCTTCACAATTTCGTCGTGATAGATGGCGCTATATAATTCGTCAGACGAGAGTCCTTTGGTATAAAGGGACGCCACATCACATGCACCACAGCCCTTCATCGTCAGATTACACTGTGAAACATGAAACCTGGCTGGATAACTCAGTTCTGAGTAATGGAATAGATGTAGATGATTTTTACGGAAGTATACGGAAAGATAGAAACAGACGTGGAGGCGGAATTGCCATATATATATATATATATACATACATAAATGTCCTCAAAAACAACATCTTCAAGGAGGTGGATTAATGTAGGCCTACCGGTTTGTATTCAAATACAATTCACCTCCTTAACATTTTTCCTTCGAGCCCTAGTTGTGCGTCAAAAATTTGCTTAAAAGCCAATGGGTTTGATAGAATCCGTGTATATGCATTAAAGTCTGTCGTGAAAATTTATTTCTGCTTTCTTCACAGTTGGTGTCAAAGGAAGTAAGGACACTTGTCTTCACAGTAAGGGAGTTCATGGTTAGCTCATGTCTCATTTGACCCTTACACCACAGACTTTCAAATAACATGGAAAGGACCTGTGACAGAGTATTTTTTGTTGAAGCATGCCACCTTTGTAATCAATGTCAATGAAATGCGTGTGCAGCTTTTGTTAAACATTATTGATGAATCACTTTCACCTGTGCGTTCTAATAAGGTGAAACACAACTTAACATTCCAATTCCTCATTTGCCTGAGGATTCTTTTCGTTTGAAAGTCAATGGCAATTATAAAATGGGTTCAAGAATGTAGCCAATAGGAAGCGCTGAAATGAGACACACCTCCTTCCTTTACTTCAGTACTATTGCACTGCCTGTAATCCTATGGTAGATTGCCGATCGTCTGTGCGCGCGGCGGCTCCTTTGATGAATTGCATGCATACGCGTACGCGCTGTCAATCCTGTAAACAACTTCTAGTTCGGGCTGCCGGCCGGCCGGCCTGTCTTCCCTTGTGCATAACATATGTGGCGTACGTACGTATACTGTACTATACTATACATATACGTACACTTTGTACAGTACAGTAGACCAAGCGTTATGGGACCGGACGCGTACATGGAGTCACTTTGAAGAGCAAATCCAACGATTTAGCAGGTTAATTCTCACGCCGTTTTCAGAGTATGTTGTCTAGTAGGCCTATATGAGGAGTCTCAAGTCTTTAAGGTAAAGGGTGCATATTCTATGTAAAATAAGTAAGTTTTCATGCGGGTGTCCGGAAACCCAACCCCCCATTATACTGCGAGTGCGACGTGCGTAAAAGTTTGGGACGAACATCTTCGGACGTCTTGACCCACAAAGGTACGTGAAAAACGCTGAAAAATGATGTTAGTTTTCGAATTTTCGACCCATTTTATAAAACAAATGATGCACAGGATTATTTCGTGGCGTTAGTGTAGGCGTAGCTCACTCTCGGGTATTTACAATGTAGTGCAACATGCACTCGGCTTCGCCTCGTGCATGTTTCACAATTGTAAATACCCTCGAGTGCACTACGCCTACACTAATGCACTCTATCCTGTGCATCATTTGTATAATATACATTCTCATTTGACCTTTATTTTGCACATGCGCAAATCGCAACCGTGAACTCCCTTATTTCATCGTGATAGATGGCGCTATATAATTCGTCAGACGAGAGTCCTTTGTTTTTAAGGGACGCCACATCGCATGCACCACAGCCCTTCATCGTCAGATTACACTGTGAAACCTGGAACCTGGCTGGATAATTCAGTTCTGAGTAATGGAATAGATGTAGATGATTTTTCACAGTATACGGAAAGATAGAAACAGACGTGGAGGCGGAATTGCCATATATATATATAGTGTGATGATGCTGATATTCCTACCGTACGCCTCTGTCATCTTAAATGAAATTATAGTTGAGACAATGTAGATAACAGGAGATGTCGCATGCGACATCTTCTGTTATCTACATTGTCTCAACTATATATATATATATATATATATATATATTAGAAGAAAGAGTCTCAAGTACGCCATGGATCCAACGATTACAAAAAATTTTTATTACAAAATTTTCGGTCTGCCTCAGACCTTCGTCAGTGCAAAGACAATGATGGACAATGATAAACATGAATCATAACAACAATGCTATGCGCGTCATGCGCGTAGTGCGTTGCCCTGGAGCTGCGTTGTCAAGGAGAGCGCTGATACGCAGCTCCAGGGCAACGCACTACGCGCATGACGCGCATAGCATTGTTGTTATGATTCATGTTTATCATTGTCCATCATTGTCTTTGCACTGACGAAGGTCTGAGGCAGACCGAAAATTTTGTAATAAAAATTTTTTGTAATCGTTGGATCCATGGCGTACTTGAGACTCTTTCTTCTAATAATTACAACATTCGAAGTCCAACACGTGGAAAATTCCAAGATATATATATATATATATATATATATATAAATGTTTGCATTTTTGAATTATTAAAGCATGTTTATTTAGGAGCATTGCCTTTTTTTTAAAACCCAACAAGAAAGGCAAAGACATTTATATTTCTATCGTAGCATAGACCCTCCAACAGTAAACCTATCAATTTCTCTTAATCATATGAAGAATTGATGTAAGTTTTAAATAGTTTAATTATAATATCATTGTTATGGGTGATTTGAATTGTTGAATTCTGATGAAATCTTCCCCCAATATTGATACTAAGCGTCTCAATCAAATCAATGAAATATATTCACTATCACAGGTAAACGCAAACAAGTATAGGCCTACAAGAATATATCAAAATTCTAAAGGTTTGATCGATCATATGATTTGTAACTCAAATGACATGATTAAATCACATGGTGTTATTTGCACTGGAATCAGTGATCACTACAATTGATGTTACATGATCTGGAAGTTTACCTAGGAGAAGAAAAGTCCACGTGTAGTTAGTTACAGAAAATGAACCATTTCCCCCTTGAATCTTACTTGGCAGATTTACGCTCACAAAACTGGCAACGTGTGCATAATAATTGTGGGATGTCTGCTTAGATACTGCGGTTAATGTCTTGGAGGAACTTTTATTGGCAGTTTTTAATCGGCATATGCTTTTTCGGCAAAAACGTGTTAAGAATAAGTCATCACCTTGGGTGACTTCTGAAATCTTAAACGCAATAAAAGAAAGAGATAAGTTTAAAGCCGAAGTTCATAAGGTCAAATTTAATTGTATAAATGAAATGGATGGGATTATAAAAAAGAAGATGCAAGTTTATCATGATAATTTATGGTGCGAATATCAAAAAAAAAAAAAAAAAGAGAAACGCTGTAACTTCGAAAATCACAAAGGTAAAGCGATATTTTCATAATGTCAAGTTATCTGCCTCAGAAAATTCTTACCAGATATATGGAATATTCTGAAAGATGTCATGCCAAACAATTTTGTCGTCTCAATGTAGTTTTTTTTTTCCTGTGTTGATAAAGTTGCTCAAATTAGTCAATCTAATAAGTACTTCGCTAATGTTGGAACAGAGTTAGCGTGTAAAGTACCTCGGGTTCATGGCGATGTTGTTAATTATGAAAATGTTGAATCTAAGTTTGATCTTACATATGTAACTGAACATGAGGTATTCAAAACACTGATGCGTATGAAAAATAAAACATCTGTGGGTTTAGAAGGTATATCTAAGCATATACTGAAAATGTCAGCCCCTATAATAATTCCGTCTGTCATATTGATCTCTATTATAACAAATCCTTAACTAAGGGCGTTTTTCCCTCGCGATGGAAGTAGTCCAACCTAATCCCACTCTTTGGCCCGAATTCACGAAGAAACCATGGACAATTTATATGGAGCGCCAAGTGTCGCATGATTAAGGAAATGATCATTTCGTCGACGAATTGTTGTCATTTCGTTACGAAATGATTATTTAGTCGACAAAATGACTGATTTCGTAACGAAATAGGCCATGCGACACTTGGCGCTCCATACAAATTATCCATGGTTTAAACCATGGTTTCATAGAAATGACCATTTTTAGGCCCTACTGTGATTTTTTTCTTAACTTTTATTCATATAGAAATTTGAAAAACAAATTTTGTCATGAATAAAAAAGGATCTTGTTCAAACATCACGTTAGTATGTCTTTATCCAACTCCAATGATACTGACGCTTAAAGGCAGCACGACACCTATTCCTATCGTTAAATTGAACAGATATTTAAATCCTGCACGTCCGATGGCATGCAAAGTTAATTCAATCTAATCAAAATTCAATGCTTTGTAGGTCCAATCCTTTAAGCCGGCGTCCCCATCTCTTCATGTAATGCACGGATGCTTTTATTTCGTGAAAAAAAAAAAGAAGAAGCCTGGCCGGACTCTCCGCGTTATGAGTTTAGCAATTTATATAATCATGATGAGTGTACAGACGCTGTGGCAATGTATTTGGCATGATCGTTGCCAGAGTGGTATTAATCGACAAAGTGAATTTTTCAAAATATGTAGGCTCACGCCTGTTGTGTTAACCACCCCTGATTCCCAATGATGTGAGTGTCTTTAGGAGTGTGACACAGAAGGGGAAAAAACCCACTTAGCTCACGAATATGCCTCACTGGAAGTATTATAGTATTGTAGGAACACGCACACCTTGTGAAGGATTACAGTCGAAGAAGAGCTATTCATGCAGAACTGGTCTCAGTTTTCGAAAGCGTTGCCTGTGTGACATAAGTTATTGCAACGACGACGTAAGTAGTAACGTGAGAATTGAAAGCAGCTTGATCAACGTTATGAACTCAATGTCATCTTGAGATACTGGACATCTCTATATTCCCGTAGGTCATGTAGGTCACGTAAGAAGAATGGCCAAGTTCTTACGAACGTGGTTTGTCTTCGGCGCATTGGCGCTAATCTTCCTCGGGTATGTTCTTCTGATTATGAATTTCATTGCGTGTACGAATCGAGGAAAGCGAGTTTACAGGTGTCCAAATTCACATAAAATCCAAGGTTACATCTGGTCAACGATGCGTGTGTGGCAGGGGGAAAATGCACAGGCGGACGTTAAGATCACAAAATCCCAGGCTCACAAGACGTGCATTATGCCACAGTTAAATCCAAATGACTCCAGCATAGTACACCTTATCAAGAGATCACAACCCATGACGTGCACAGGATTCAGATTGGCATATATCAAAGACGACATGATTCACTTCGACTTGGACAGTGCCGACAGATATCCAGACAGCTGCTCGGTCTTTTTTCCTGCACGGGTGGACGATAATATCCAAAAAACGAAATGGCTCGGGAACTACAAGTTTGATGGAAAAAACGTCAGTTTTGAACCATCAAACAGAGATAGTGAACATGAAAGGCCGCAATCGGACTTCCTCACCGTTAAATGTTCGATACAAAGCCTTCCTGGGCAGGGATCATTTACTGACCACACTGATTCTTTGGCACGCATCAAGGATGATCCCGAAATATCAATACGTGCGAAGAATCAAGAGCGTCGAACAAAGAGTGGACTGGGTCTGAATGTAATCTTGTTGGGCATGGATTCCACGTCCAGGATGAATGCCATTCGTAACATACCAAAATCTCTGGCATACATGGAGGAAGAACTTCAGGCTGTTTTCCTAAATAGTTACAACATCGTTGGCGATGCTACCACAGGGGCTCTCATCCCAATGCTCACAGGGAAATTCGAATCTGAGCTGCCAAATACGGAGCGCGGAAGGGGTTCCCCGGTCAACGTTTACCCTTTGGTGTGGAAGGATTTTGAGAAAGCTGGCTACGTCACATTGTTCGCCGAGGATCGTCCTGAATTAAGTTTGTTTAACTACAGGCTGTCAGGGTTTAAAGAACAGCCCACCGACTACTACATGCGGACGTTCTGGAGGGAGATGGAGGCTTACAAGAGCGGATACTGCCTCGGACCAGATCCAGTGCATGTTGTTATGCTCAGATACCTCCAGGATTTCATGACATCGTATCCCGACAACCTCAAGTTTGGGTTCTCTTTTCTCACAGACCCAACGCACGATGACTTGAACATCCTGAGCGTAATGGACCAAGATCTCCTCTCGTTTATGCAGTCAGCCAAGGAATCAGGCGCCCTCAACCAGACCATCCTTGTAATCTTTGGAGACCACGGATCTCGCTACGATATAGTTCGCCAGACTTTCCAGGGCAAACTTGAGGAACGTCTTCCGTTCATGGCCATTATCTTGCCAGATGTTTTCAGGCAAAGGCATCCAGAAGCCTATCGAAATTTGGTGACTAACGCTGACCGCTTGACCAC
The DNA here is from genome assembly GCA_033980235.1 of Diadema setosum. Classification (NCBI taxonomy): domain Eukaryota; kingdom Metazoa; phylum Echinodermata; class Echinoidea; order Diadematoida; family Diadematidae; genus Diadema; species Diadema setosum. The sequence goes on along the minus strand of CM067069.1, from coordinate 12,847,208 downwards.
TCCGTTCGACATCTACGCCACCCTGCGGTCAGTCATCGACTTCAACAAAAGGGACTGGACATCGTCGAGGAGGGCATTCAGCCTGCTGTCGACCGAGGTACCACTTGGAAGGACTTGCCGAGAAGCGGACATTGCCGACCATTGGTGCGCCTGCATGGGGTGGAATGAAATCAGACCAGCTGAACATGAAGTGGTAAGTCTACAGGCGAGATATACCATGTCCAATACAGTCATTCTTTCTTTAATCTCTAGTTAAAATCTAAAGAACGTTAAAAAACAACAATAACATGAACATCCATGAAACATATCTCAGTCATTTTGTCATCAGGAGACATGTAACCGCCACATGTCCACCATCCAGATTCCTCTTCATCATCATCATTAATATCAACATCTTCTTCTTCTTCCTTCTAACAAACAGAAAATATTCAGGGAGATGGATTAATGTATGCCTACCGGTTTGTATTCAAATGCAACCCGCCTCCTAAACATTTTCCTTCGAGTCCTAGTAATTATTCACGGCTTGCCTGTCTTTTTTCTCTCCCTCTCTTTCTGTATTTTGCGTTATTTGTGCAACAAAATGTTCTTGTCTTTCCTGAAAATAGCACTAAATTATTTCCACATGTTAAACTGCGCCCAACCACAACATTTCTTGTTTTTGTGTTCTTGTTATTGAAAGTAGGTTATGTGTACACGATGATATAAATGCTTTCTTTGTTGTGATATTTCTCTCTGTTTATATTTCGTAGTTTGTGAGACACAAAATAATAATATCTGAATTCTATAATCTATGGATTTCATTTTTTTTTGTCCAAGGAGCCTATTCTCAACAAGTTTATACTTTTCATTATATTCCTTTGTCCCACCGTCTATATTCCTCAATATTTTTTTTTATCATCTATACTGAATGAAAGTTAAACCATTTTCCACATGCAAGTATACAAGCCCGCCAATATGTTTCCCCTTAATTGCTAAAGGAAAGGTAATTTTGAAAATTAGCACGTTCTGCAGCATAGTCTAATAGATTTCAAGTTATTATGATGATCGGCGTGGTACCCCAGGAGCAAACTCGTGAAGTGGAACTAATTAAGACTTGGACATGGATGAGAGGAGAGCTGCACTGTTGCATGACGGTCAACGTCGAGGGGTCAAACCGTTGCCTCTTGACCAGTCTATATACGGGACTGAGCATTCCATGAAGATACCTACCTCCAGCAGCCATTTCTGAGAGTTTTCAGCCTTTCATCCTCAAAAGTTTACGTTGGAGACCAAGATAAAGGGTACACTCAATTATTTCTAAACTTACGAACTTTAAACCCGTTCATGATGTAACTTTATTATCAAAGAGGAATGGGTTTTAGTATAATAAACAAGTCCCACATTTCCATAAACTTAATGGAGGAGATTCAATGTGTTTCGTATGGGATACTCGAGTAAACTACTCGTTTAACTTCAACATTGTAATTTGCAAGGGGGTATCCCACGCAAACACTTCACAAAGCCTCTTCAAGTCTACTATTGAGACGTTACACGTTTTCGCTATTAGGAAAATGGTCTACCTAACAGATTTGCACATTGAGGGTGTGTGTGTGTGTGTGTGTGTGTTTCAACACACTCACAATTTTTTTTTAATTCCCTGTATTTTTCACACTAATCACTGTAATGTCTCTTGCCTGTTTGATTAATTCTTGACATCAATACCGTGCTGAAGACTGAGCGCGGTATTCTTTTTCTTCATCAATAATACTTGTTTATGTGGCAAACATACTGCTTGTACAAGTTTATGCATGTTTGCTTTGAATGGTTTATCACAGTGAAATACTAATATGAATCTAACAAATAAACAAAAAACAAAAATTGGCGACTGTCTTTGTTCATTTTTCCTGAAACAAAAAAAAAAACAATTTCGACAAATTTAAAGAAAAGAGTGCACAGCCTCGCAATTGAGTGCATTTCATGTAGAATTCATTTTCACAAACCGCAATTAATCAAGTTTGTTTGGCTTTGTTTTCTTTTGTTTTTATAACACTTGTGTTCCTTATTTTGAAAAAAAAAAACCTTTCTCGGCTTCGTATTTCAGTATCTTTGTTACTGCAAGGAAAAAAAATGGAAGTGAAAGGTTCCAACTTTGAATATTCAAAGGCGAGGCACGCTTGAAGAGTAGGTCCTATAGTGCAGGTGAAATGAGACAGTTTACAAGGAAGATTAGCATCGAAATTATATTTTTTGATTTGAATATTAAAATGGAACAACATCACTTAAACATGGGATCTGGGTCAGTATTGGCAAAGGGGGAATGATAATTACATAAAAGGTAAATTCATGCACACGTCTTCGATCTTTAAATTTCCTTATTTACGTCAGCTTTACTGCCTAGTAAGCAGTTTTCATTTTCTTCTCTCAAGTCGTAGTAAAAAAAGAAATAAACGTCGAGGGGTCAAACCGTTGCCTCTTGACCAGTCTATATACGGGACTGAGCATTCCATGAAGATACCTACCTCCAGCAGCCATTTCTGAGAGTTTTCAGCCTTTCATCCTCAAAAGTTTACGTTGGAGACCAAGATAAAGGGTACACTCAATTATTTCTAAACTTACGAACTTTAAACCCGTTCATGATGTAACTTTATTATCAAAGAGGAGTGGGTTTTAGTATAATAAACAAGTCCCACATTTCCATAAACTTAATGGAGGAGATTCAATGTGTTTCGTATGGGATACTCGAGTAAACTACTCGTTTAACTTCAACATTGTAATTTGCAAGGGGGTATCCCACGCAAACACTTCACAAAGCCTCTTCAAGTCTACTATTGAGACGTTACACGTTTTCGCTATTAGGAAAATGGTCTACCTAACAGATTTGCACATTGAGGGTGTGTGTGTGTGTGTGTGTGTGTTTCAACACACTCACAATTTTTTTTTAATTCCCTGTATTTTTCACACTAATCACTGTAATGTCTCTTGCCTGTTTGATTAATTCTTGACATCAATACCGTGCTGAAGACTGAGCGCGGTATTCTTTTTCTTCATCAATAATACTTGTTTATGTGGCAAACATACTGCTTGTACAAGTTTATGCATGTTTGCTTTGAATGGTTTATCACAGTGAAATACTAATATGAATCTAACAAATAAACAAAAAACAAAAATTGGCGACTGTCTTTGTTCATTTTTCCTGAAACAAAAAAAAAAAAACAATTTCGACAAATTTAAAGAAAAGAGTGCACAGCCTCGCAATTGAGTGCATTTCATGTAGAATTCATTTTCACAAACCGCAATTAATCAAGTTTGTTTGGCTTTGTTTTCTTTTGTTTTTATAACACTTGTGTTCCTTATTTTGAAAAAAAAAAACCTTTCTCGGCTTCGTATTTCAGTATCTTTGTTACTGCAAGGAAAAAAATGGAAGTGAAAGGTTCCAACTTTGAATATTCAAAGGCGAGGCACGCTTGAAGAGTAGGTCCTATAGTGCAGGTGAAATGAGACAGTTTACAAGGAAGATTAGCATCGAAATTATATTTTTTGATTTGAATATTAAAATGGAACAACATCACTTAAACATGGGATCTGGGTCAGTATTGGCAAAGGGGGAATGATAATCACAGAAAAGGTAAATTCATGCACACGTCTTCGATCTTTAAATTTCCTTATTTACGTCAGCTTTACTGCCTAGTAAGCAGTTTTCATTTTCTTCTCTCAAGTCGTAGTAAAAAAAGAAATAAAATAAAAGGCCTCACATCCTTCGGTACCGCTCTGTCTCCGGCAAATTCCCCACCAACATTTTAGAAAACCTCGTCAACGAGTCTACAGTTCCATTTTGCCCAGAGGGCCTCACAATAATGCTCATGTTCACCGAACACTCGGCTGTCAAAGCTATTTACAAAATCCATAAAACGGCGCGTTCAACAAATTACATTAACAGATACCACGACATAAATTATGTCACCAAGGTACAACACAAAATATTAATACTTCCTGGAACCCTTCAAGTGAAATGTGTTATCAATGTCATTATCATTATAATAATCACAATCCCTTGCCCTTCTCCCTCTCTCGCACCCCCCACCCCCCCCCCCCCCCCCAAAAAAAAAAAACACACACACACACACACCCCAAACCAACAACCACAAATGAACAAACGTAAAAACAAAAACAAATACAAGACCAAAATGTATTGACATCGATTATTTAAGTGGGAGACTCGTCGAAATGTATCTCCTTGTGTCGGAGGCCATTTACAATATTTTATGCACCTAATTACTTAATTGATATAAGTTGATATGTTCAAGTCAGCGATGGGCATGCTAAAAACTCTTCAGTCAAGGACATCTACACATTATATTCTCACCATTCGACGAGTGATTTTTTTTTTTCATGACATGTCGCATCGCACTTTCCTTTAGCAATAGAACTGTGTAATATTGCACCTGACCGGAAAATTCATGTTACTATCATCCATATCTATTGATGCATGATTAATGACTTACACGAGTCCAGCATAATCCTGTCTGATTAAAGAAGATATCCGCAGGTTATAAAGTTATATGATTTGTCTCTTATGGTGTATGAAAATGTGCACCTTAAAACCATAGCTTTTGTCATTATTTTGACGCAACTTGTAAAATCATGAACCCTGCATTATATAGATCTGTCGTGACAGGAAGAACAATCGATCAGAAAAGAGCTTCGAACAACCTAGTAAAACTTCAAGTCAACATTGAATGAAATGTACAAGTGCTACATGTGTCCGCTTCCTTAGTGTTTGTTTGTTTGTTTGTTTTCTGTGGCTCCTTTTCTCTCCATTCTCCATTGACGCTTCCATCACAACTACGCTAAAATGTTGATCCGGTCGATTTTATAAAGACACTTTGCAATTACATTATTAGTCGCCATGCCACGTTGAGTGTATATCGTCATATACCTTCCTGCCTTTAACCAATTACAGCAACCATTTGGTAATAGTTGGACTAATCTACTCTTCAGCTCATGCGTAAATTGTTAAAAGGTAATAGACACACCATGCCTAAGTGTTGTTTTCACAACTGTTTAGTCATGTTAATGATGATGATATGATTGTCATTGCCATAGGTAAATGTTTAAACTCTTCAGATTCTATCCACCATGTCTAGAATGGTTAGTTTCTCATGATTATTTTTCTTTCTTTCTTGCTTCTACTTGTGACATGTTTAGGCTATGCCCCATCATCACAGTGTTTGGTATATGTAAGGAAATAAGATATGATTTGAAATAATAATGACAGTGCTTTTGTTAACATTGTCCTTTGTTACACAGGTCGATGGTGCTGCTCGCTTTACGATAGATACTATAAATGGCATCACCAGTCATGCTCGGGAAAAGTGTTCCCTCTTGCAACTTGCTAACATCACATCAAAGTACCGAATGGCTCATAACGACCAAGTAAGTACAAAAAGTTAGGCGCTGGTAATGCTGAGCTTTCAAAATTATTTCATGTCGATATTATTATGTAGCCAGTGACTTAGTAATTTTCTCATCGTTTTTTGATTTGTTCAATTCAATTCAATTCAATTCACTTTAAATCTATTTTCATTTTTCGACAGAATATAATATGCACTTCATATTTTTGGTAACAAAGGGATAATGTAAACGGTACACTGTAAAATAGACAGTTTGGTTTGGTTTTATTTCTTTACTTTTTCATTTTCATGTCGTTCATTTCATTTTATTTTATTTCATTTCAGACAAAAGTGTACAATATAATATGACATTTGCATATACAGAATAGAAATAGAGTACATTGTGACTTTTGCACTTTTTCTTTCTCCAAGTATGATGACAAATTAATACAAATTGATACAGAGTATGCAACAACAGGAACAAAGAAAGATTAAAACATACAAATCAATTCAGGAATTGTCAATTCGGTAACAACACATATGCCTTGTATGTAGTACCAACCATGTGGAACAGGTTGAATGGTAGTATTAGGAACATACATAACCTCAAGATTTTTCAGTCATGTCTTAAGTTACACCTGGCAAACACCCCGCCTGGTTACAAAGGAGTAAATGTACAGGACATCCTAATTTACAATTGTGAATTAGGTTTTGTTATTCAAATTCATGAATTCAAATTTGTTACTCAAATTCATTAATTTACGTCGATATAGGGCAATTTGTCAATCAGTTACTAGTCTATTTCAATTATGCTTTTATCTAATGTTGTTGAGTAATTAGGTATCGTTGTTGCAGTTGTTGCACCTTGAATGACAGATTGCCAGAAATACTTATTATAATTAACATTATTTTTATCACTATTGTTCTTTATATTAGTTGAATAATACAGTTTTGGGAGAAATCTGATTACAGGTGATAATTGATTTCTATATTTCTTATGTTTCATAAATTTATGATTTCGTTGATTTTTAATTGCTTGTTTGTACAATTTATTACGGGTTGATTTAGTGTGTACATCAATATCAAAACATCATGATTATAACCAAACATTTTCACCTCTGGTAAAGGGAATTTTGCATTGAGTCTTGTCTTTACTCCACTGATATTGATTGCATTGAATATTCTGAAATGTATATCATGTATACAGTTCTAATTCTCCTTCAAAGTCGTTGACCAAGTTTTGAAACACACTGCTAAAAGTGGAATACAATAATGAGCTATGCATTTTTTTAAAGAAAACAGTAAGATTACACAAACACAATCATAACTTCTTTGGAACACTCTCCCTACTCACATTCAGACCTCCACCTCCGTTGACATCTTAAGACTCATTTATTTTTAGAGCAGAATTAATGATTATGTAGGCCCTGTATGCATTTGTAGTAAATTATTTGTTATTCTAAGCTGATTTGTATGTTTGGTTGTTTAGCATTGAAAAGCGCTTTGAAACATGTTGTATTAAGCGCAGAATAAATATTTTATGTTATGTTATGTTATAATTTGCGTTTCGATGTTGTCAAAGATTGAGATGTGAATATAATATTTGTTCGCACTTACATACAAACATGTAACCATTAGACACATTTGTTAATATCTATAATGTGTTAATAGCTATTACGCTTTACCTTTTTAATATCTACCATACAAAGTACTCCAAACTGAAAGAATACGAGAGCCATTAAAGGGATATGCGCGCTCACTTATTTTGTACGTATATACGTGTGTGTGTGTGTATACACAAATTGTGTGTGTAAACATTATGTATTGTATGTATGTATTGTATATATAAATGTATACAGTTAAACCTGCCTCAGGACCACCTGCCCTGAGCAGCCACCTACCGTATACGGCCACTAAAATCAATTCACCTGTCATCACCTGTCTATATAAAATGCTTTCGTCTCCCTTTGGTGACCGCTATAGACAGGTTTAGAGACTGTTGAAAAAGCTATGTCGTCCATAGGCATATAAGACCATTGAGCTGTCATGATGTGTTGTGATTCTGTGATGAGATATGAAAAATAAAAGTCTTGTTAGGCCCTATTATATCTTTCAGTCTTGACTCCCTTTTAAAGGATGTATTGTTTATCACGCTACCTTTAGATGCTCAGATTCAAAGAAATGAAAGGGGACACCATCCTGTTAGAACTGCACCCCGACAAAGAAGAGATATCGGGGACGTACCAGGTTACCATAGAAACGAGGCCAGGAGGTGGTGCGTACGAGTCCACAGTCCATGTTCGTCGGGATGTCTCCGAACAGGATTGGGAGTACGAACTGAGTGGGGAAATCAGCCGAATCAACAAATACGGCAATCAGAGCAACTGCATTAAGAAGGAGCATCCATCGCTGGCTAAATTTTGCTTTTGCTCGACCTGAAATGAACATGGATTTTACGCTTGCTCTGCAGCGTCACTAAAGAGGTGGTATAGTTTTGGTTGAGATTGGAATTCAGGTTTTAACAGTTTGTGGGATAATCAGAAACCACTTCTATGAAATATTAGGCAGCATATAATTCTACCAGGAATTAAAAGTTTATTTGATAAAAACCGGTTTTGAAATAGCTGAGATATCTAAAACAAAGCGACAAAAAGTGGTCCTAATAAAAGGTGGTTCCCATCTTTTATTAGGATCTCTTTGTTTTTAATGTCAGAACTGTGAATGATTATCCTGAATAAGTATTGACTTTTGGTCCATAGGAAAAAAAATGAACCTATGACTTTTAATGCCGTCGCAAGATTGCCATTAACTGACAAAGAAATTGCAACTATTCGCGAAATTTCCCTCGTTTCTTTTTTTTTTTTGTGTGTGTGTGCTTACAAACAAGGAAATAATACTCTCAGGGTTGACTATATTCTCATGTTGTGTAATGTGTGTTAGCTTGGGTAGATTTGAGCTGGAGTTACATTTTCTGTATTTCGACCGAATGGAATGACTTTTTCGCGTTTGTAATTACTTCTTGCCTGTGTTTTGTTTTTGTTTTTTCTCAATATCATGTATACCAGCCATCTTCGTGCATTTTTGCCACCGATACCAGAGTTTTGCAATCACCTCTGAAACTTCCTGTATTTTGTTTTGTCATGTTTTGTCGGATCCTCATATAGAAGAACCATCGTTGATGTGTATGTGCGAATTTATTAGTGAACTTGATTACTGGATAGTTGGTATTGATATGACAGGATTCAATCGAGCACAAAGCGAGTCTGTCACTAGTGTCGACTGGAGCAAAACGATTGACTGCCTCCTGTGGTTCTACGAGCATTTCACAGAATACTTATTTGATGCCATGATGATGCATTTTCATTGATATAACCATGGACTTGTCGGTCCATGATAATAACAAGCAGTCAAACAACAAAGTTCGCGACTGGAGGCGTGGTTTGTAAAGATGTAGGCTGTTGTGATTTGCAGTAACTAATGCAACCGCTTAAATGTTCACTTTCAGCTTAACTGTATGTTTGATAATTAATGACATAGCAACTGCAAATATTGCAGTCGCCTACCGGTATTTCCTGCACCTGTTCTAGAAGAGACTTGTTTTGCGTTTAATTCATGAGTAGTAAAGCTTTCCCAGCATTACTGCACATAAATGCGTTTGGTGACGAAAATACAGTGAATGCATTTTGCGTGAAGGCAACTCTCCATTGTTGTGCGGTGTCCTCCGCGTTTTAAAAGAACGGAAAGAAATGAGAAGGTAAAATAAGAGGAATTAAAACGCTTCTTTGTCATTGAGATTATGTATCAGACAATATACCTACGGTATTTGGTTGTGGCATATCATGGACGTATAGATTAATAGGTCTATCTTACTGATGTGATGCTTACTAGAGGGGAAAGAATTATTTTCTCTTTTTTTTCATTAAGACATAAATCATCTCAGGGTCCTGCAATAGTATAGTTGTTAGGCTATAGTACCGTCGACAGTCGACAAGACACCAAGGACGTGGTTAATGGAGATCAGTCTCACTCCACGATCGGTTCCGATTAGAAATAATAACAGCAAAGTGGCACTATAGGAGCGACCCATTAGGTGGTAGCAGTATAGATTTGAATACAGCAGACCCAGGATGTGAGTAGGAGTGTATAATATTATATATCGTATCAGGGCAATTACCCCCGAGGGCCATTACCCCCCCCCCTCCCCCCACCGGCTAAATACTGGTTAGTGATAAGGTTAAAGTAGAGATTAGGGTTAGGATTATAGTTTAGGGTTAGAGTTTGGGTTAGGGATAAAAGTAGGTTCAGGATTAGGATTAGGATTAGGGATAGGGTCGGGGAAGGGTCCGGGGTAATTGCCTTAAACCTATGTTATATATATATATATATATATATATATATATATATATCATATATATACATTTATACATAAATAATGTGTGTGTGTGTGTGTGTGTGTGTGTGTGTGTGTGTGTCTTTCCCGACCTTGTTCGCGGCTCTATGATAGATACGGTTAATGATGATGTATGAATTCAGACAGATATGACTGTGATATAGATAGTGATTCAAAATAATAAATTGATGATCTATATTATATCATGAAGCGATTGTTATGGTTTCAGTTCTTCTTGCGTGTATAGTCTGATGTTTGTAAAAGCAGTTATGCACATTATATGTATATGTGCATATGGATATGAGTACAATATATGCAGGTATATCTGTATATGTGTATGTGTAGGCCTATAGTACATGTAAATTTGCAGAGAAGTATACGCATCGACTAAAAAAATGTTCTTTTTCTGACACCAGATGAATACACATAACAATAGTAATAAACCCATTCAAACACTTACACACACACACACACACACACACACACACACACACGCACACACGCGAACAGACACTCGCCCCAACAATTCCAGTGATGCTCTATGTAACAATCCCACATATAATACTAACAGCAGACCTAGCAGCCACTAAACACACCATCCTTCAGTCACACGAACCGTAGCCGCACCTGGGGCATTTCATGAAGCGTTTTGTCGATTTTTTCCCCCTGACATTCTGTTATAAGCTACTGAAATCCATGTACCTGACTGGCTGAGAGCAAATTTGTTGGACAAATGAAGGGGTCGGTGCAATATAGTGCTAATCCACACTTATGTCAAAATTGAGTTACATGCATTTTCATGATCCTTATCTTTTACTCTAACCTCCGTGAAAATATCATATTTGAATTCAACCAATAAGATGATAAAAAATGCATACATTCATGTTTTATTAATGTACAATGTATGGACTTTCCAAACATTCAACAGCGATTATCTCTGTGGGTTAGCACTATATTGCACCGACCCCTTCAAATTTGTCAGACAAAACATTTCATGAAATGCACCCTGGAGAAACACCAAAGCCACCCACAGGTAACTGTTCACTGACCATTCCTCGCTCTCATATATTAATATATAGACCCTGTCATTGGTCATTGTATGAATTTCCGTGTTTCCATATGATATACGATATATTTATGTAAATGCACTCAGGGATGATAATTCAAGCAATTTATATCGTGTTATTAACTTATGTTCAGAGCCCCACTTATCATGATTTGGCTTCGTTCGTTCGTTACAACCGCGATTAAGGCCAGGAAAGGCCGAAAGTTTGGCAATTAAAGTGCAGTAGAAAGCTATCTCATAGGTCATCTGACATGTGCAGTCTACTTTATTCGTACACTTAATGCAAATGAGGTCCATGAGCTCGACACTAGGAAAACAAGGCCCACCTGGACACTATGCATCCAAGTTCAAGTTCATTTTCATTTTTCTCCATCTCAAAAATCAGTAACATATATGCACAGTGTACATGAAAGTAAATAATTTCAACATAGTATAACGTGTAATAAAATTGGGGTGCATTTTATTTAAGGAGAGCATACAAAATAAGCAACATAGTGATAAATTAATCGGAGGATAGAGATGGAGTACCCACTGAAAAAGTACCCTCACACTCAAAACTGTACCCAGCGTCAATCTCGTGGGCCTTGTTTGCATGTTTTGATCTCGCGGGTTTTATTTGCCTAGTGTCGAGCTGGTGGGCCCTTTTTGCCGAGTGTCAAGCTCGTGGGCTGTATGACTCGTGGGAATCGAGGTCGTGGGATGACCCCCGTGCTTGTGTCTCCGTCTTCTCGTGTCGATATGAAATATCGAATATAAAATATGAAAATATCACACACACACTCACACACACACACACACACACACACACACAACACCACGACGGTTAAAACTTTCCATCTCATGACTTGTGGCCACTGATTGATAAAATTAGCTGAATATGCACCTGGACCTTGCTTGTTATAGGCCCTGCATCACACCTTGGAATTTGAAATATCTACTGCAACATAAATTTCTCAAAACGTGTTTCTGTGTGTTTGTGTGGGTGTGTGTGTTGTGTCTTAAATAATTAAGACCAGGTGTCATGAAAGGAATGTATTTTTGTTTCTTTTATTTCATGTGAATTGCACATAAGAAGCCACAAGATGTAATTTTGATTTTGTTACACTGTACAGAAATAACATTCATGAGGTTAATGCCGTCTCCAGAGGGCGGTATATAATCCAGACAAGAAGTATGAGAGAAGCTTCTGAGGCAATAAGGTTAATTAGATTCAGTTATGCTATGTTGTATACATTATTGTGTTGAGGTTCAGGCAAGCTCATTAGACAATGAGGTTAGGTTTCATTAAGATCATTAATAAGATTCAGAAACATCGACAGGGTGATCGCCTGCGTAGACAACATTGTGTTGTGATTTGATTAGTCGCCATTCCACTAAGGATTTTATTTTGTGATTAGGTGTTACAGAAAAAAAAAAAACATTTCCCACTTTTGATCCTTAATAGTTCAAAAACTATTATGTCAGATAACACTAAACTTCATATGAGCAATAGCTGAATAGCGTACAATTTTGTTGGAGGTAATTTGACAATAAAAGCATAATTCAGTTTCATTAAATTCAAGATTTATTTTGAAGTTACGGTTCAGATTTTGCTCTATTTTCAACCCTCCGTACAAAACTTTGACTTTCTACAGGGGTCCATTGTTGTGTATGGGAGTGTATAGTTAAAACCTAGACAATGGTCCTGAACAATGGCCAGGGTTTGAATCCTCCATTACATATTCATGAGAAATTCCGCTATCACACCTAGTCTTTATTCATACCGAAATGCAGTGTACTCTCTAAAAAAAAATCGAGTGAAAATTTTCACTCTAAAAAGAGTGAATACAAAAAAGAGTGAATTTCGAGTGAAATTGGAGTGAATTTTGAGTGAAAATGCTCATTTTCACTCATTTTGGAGTGACGTCAGGGATCACTCGAAGATTTTGGAGTGATCCTTGACGTCACTCCAAAATGAGTGAAAATGAACATTTTCACTCAAAATTCACTCCAATTTCACTCGAAATTCACTCTTTTTTGTATTCACTCTTTTTAGAGTGAAAATTTTCACTCGATTTTTTTTAGAGAGTATGCAGGCACATGAAGATATGTACTTACTTTTTTTCATGTGCATGCATTTTGCCCTTGACCATGCATGCATGAATCCAGACTAGCAGTGCCCAGGGCAATCCATCATAAATAATCAGTAAAACAGTCATATGCCTTGGAGCATGAGACCAGAAGCCTAGTCAGCAGAACTCTGAAAAGGTGGTATTCGTGGTATTCATGTTTATTGTTCAGGGTCATTGTAAGCACACACTCACATACACATCATTGGTTCCTGTGTAAAGTTCAATTTTGTACAGAGGGGTTCAAATCCGACCAATATCTGGAGCCTAACCTTAAAATTAATCATGGATTTAATGAAACCGATTCATGCTTTGATATTCAAATCATCTTCAACTAAATTGTACACTGTTCAGCTATTACTCATATCAATCACAGTATTATCTGATATATAGTTTTTGAAGTATTAAAGATCAAAAGTGGGCAATGTTTTTGTAACACCAATGTAGCTTGGCGAGTCTTAATATAGCAAATAGAAATGGCTTGCTTTGTAAAGTGAATTCTCATTGCATACTTTTGTCTGAGTTCGGTAGGGTTGAGTATCGGCTAGCTGGAGCCCGAGGAAGCGAAAGGGCGAGAAACGTGAGTTATCTAGCACGTCGTATACATCGATCTCCGTCGAAGCTAGATACTGGTTCCAGCCATCCATTTACCACAAGACTTTACTCGACGTCGACAAGATACTCTAAAGTTTGATCTGCCTACTCGTCTTTGGATTGAGTTTGGGCATCGTTGGTCTCAGAAGGGGTCTGAATCTACGGTAGCAGGACTGCTTTGAAGGCTGCGGCGACTGCCTGTATGGTGAACGTCCAGTTGAGGGCCAAGTCTACGGGGTCTACCCATAACAGCAACAAGCCAAGCGATCCGGAGTGCAACTACGGCCAAAGGCATCGGACAGCAACGACATCAGCACTGCGTGGTTTAAGGGAACCCGGACATCCGAGAAGTTAAGAAAGTTACGACTACTGTGCATGGGTAAATCTAATAATTGCCTATGCCATAGTTACATATATACCGTTTTGTGGTTTCATTGGGCCTGTGAACTTTCTTATTGTATGACATAGATTGCGTTGGATTGTTTTAATGTGAGCTGTTTTTGTCTTTGTTTTTCATCACCTATAGCGTCCCCTTATACCAGTCTATTGGATGAATAGGAGCAGCTGAGTCTAAACAAATCTTTCTTTTTCTCTTTCAAAGCTAGTGCTGTCCGTATTGACCCAAACTTCGGGTAAACAAGGACAGCAAAATTTTATTTAAAAAAATACGTTTCCCCAGATTTCTTAAAAAAAACAAAACAATATCACATTACAGTTTTTTAGGTGGACATAAGATACCCACATGAGTCTATCTTTGGGCTGCCTGAAAACACACACACACACACACACGCACACACACACAATCCGGAGAACATTACAGTTGTCCCTATTCACTCCGATGTAAGGTTGCTACTATAGATGTCCCATTTTGAGCTCGTATTCTTCTCTGGCTCAGCAAAGCGTCGAGCTCTCTTGATTTCTAATTATGCTGTCTTCTCCGACCATACAATAACCCCTTCTCCCTACCTAGACAAAGAAGTCCTCAACATTGCTGTGTGATACGCGAACATCTTTTTTTTTTCCCAAAGAAAGATGACTTACCACGGAACATAGCGTGAGTCTCAGCAATAAGAGTAGCTACTTTGTGTACATGCACTAGTTCCCTTGATATTACACCCCGTGCTTGCATGTAAGGCTGCGTTCACATAGAAGTATACTATTCGGGTATTCGGGCTCGTTTTTCGAGGGCACGCGAATAGCTTGAATCGAACGATAGGATTTCCTCACACCGATTCACATAAGAGGGCACTATTCGAAAGTACGAATAGCTGCGAAAAGTATAGCAAAGTGGGAATCGAGCTTGTTCGATTTTCTTGCAGCGTATACCGTCTCTCGTTTATGAAATAATGACAATTTTGGTCTGGATTTGCCCTTTAGCAAAAATAAGCATGTAGACTGACATTCTGATGCAGTTTAGAAATTGTTAATAAGATTTGCTGCGATGTAGGAGTAAGAAATCCTCACTACATGGTATGGTGAGTTGACGGTGCGGGTGATGGTGTATTCGGTGCTCGAATAGCGAATAGCGAATAGCGAATAGCGAATAGCGAATACCGAATACTTCTATGTGAAAGCAGCCTAACTGACGTGGACTGGTGTAGAATACTAGTATATGCAGTGACCCGACGTACTAGGAGCTAGGTCATTCGGTCGGGGTTGGGGGACACAATGATGGTCCATTCCTCAACTGCTCACCCCACTTTTTTATTTTCTGGTAGGACCCACAAGTGTGTGTGTGTGTGGGGGGGGGGGGTGGTGAGGGGGCTGCGCCCTTCCATCCCTCACCTCCGCCCCCTGCTTACTCCATTGCAAAACACGTTTGTGGGTTTGTTTCGTCCCTAGAGCTATTCGGTATATAGAACAGAAAGTCTTACAACCAGTGTTGGCCAACTTTATTCACTAGAACAGAAAGTCTTACAACTAGTGTTGGCCAACTTTATTCACTAAAGAAATTCTCAGACACATTGTTTCGTTCATGAGGCGCCCTTTGAGGGTGCGCAAAGGGCCGAGCTGCCCAACGAGGCGTAAAGGTTAAACAGATCAGCATCACCGTGCAGGGAATAAATGGTAATACCATGAGACATTTAATTCTTCTTTGTGTTGAGCCGAAAGGACTGACTTGCCCTTCGACGTATCTGCTGCAGGGAAGAAGAGCTATGATATCAAACGTTATCTATTGGAGGGGGTATTAAACTACAGGTGACAATAACCGTAAGTACCTATGATATGAATACTTTATGACTGTAGTAGCACCAGATCCAGGAGTGTTCTTCGGTAGTGAGCAGGGTGCTGTGTCAGTTAATGTAACATTGATAGCATTGAAATGTGCCCATATACTTAATGTGCTTGTAATGCACTTCCAAGTCTCATGTTAACAGCCGATACTTCGCTGCGGGAGAAACAAAAATCATTTGAAATTACTTCATCCAGGGAGGTGTTACAGAGATGGAGTAGCAACTCTTCGTAATTCATGCAAACACATGTTTGGGTTCAAGGCGTTACAATGGGATGTCTAGCATTCCACTTCGCTTTGAAGTCATGCTCGGCACCGCTCTAGTTGCAAGACGAAGTTCGGAGACGAAGAACGCATTTCTCCTTTAGTTGAATTATAAGCTTTATTTCACCGCAAAATTTTAAATGAAATACTCGAATTGATTTAGAATAGTTTAGGAAAGAATTCAATCTTATAAACATGTATTTCTAGTTTCTTCGTAATTCGCAAATCGAAATGAAATGAAAATTAGGCCCTCTTAAAAACCTAATATTTTTCTATAATGCGCATATTTCCGCATGTTAATTTAATATCTCTTTAATAAGGGATATTTTGATCTTTCAAATAAAGTACTCCGCTAAAGCGTGTTCCAGCGTGTTTTTAAACTACTTGCTGTTAAAATTGTGAGTTTTACACTGCATTTTGATTCACTGCTCCAATTCAAGGTATACAAAGTCATTGTTGCCATCACATTGAAAGAGAGAGCGAATTGCAGTAGAAGCAAGTATTTCTAGATGTGAGAGCGCTAGTCCCGATTATTGATGCTCTCTTTTGTCAAAGCACATGGGTAACACCTGTAGTTTAACGCATAACTTACTCGGCGGTGCCGCGCATGACTTCCAAGGAGAGCAGTGGTTGTCTCTCCTTCTCTAGCACCTCCCTGGTTTCATATTCCATTTCTGTAATATGAAGTTGAAGCAGGGAGGTGCTAGAGAAGGAGAGACAACTACTGCAAGTGGAATGCTAGACATCCCATTGTAACGCCTTGAACCCAAACATGTGTTTGCATGAATTATGAATTACGAAGAGTTGCTACTCCATCTCTGTAACACCTCCCTGATGAAACACTAAGAAAGGGAACGGAAAATATATGTTACATGACCAAGCGTGGTCCCACCATGACCACTTTTAGAACATTATTTAAAAGTATGTAAATGAGATCTTACGCTGATAGCCACAGTTAGTTCCCGGCGTTTGTTACCATTGGAAATGCTCCATAATAATTATGGTGAAAGACTAAACATTGTCATCGTAGAGGGCTTTAGAGATTATACTAATATAGCAAAGATGATAGAGTGCAGCGCCGTTGCGCGCCAACCGTCTATCATCTTTAATGTGTAGTGTGAAGCTGGTGGTGCCGAGTGTGCGTGCACTTAATTTCCTTCCGATGTCGTCAATAGCACTTTTTTTTTTGCCAGCAGACCAGTTTTCATGGATTCTCAATACCTAAAATTAAATCATCAGCGAAGTGACGCATTTTCCACCTATCAAACAATAATATAGCAATTATATCTCAAAGTACAAGGATCGCTGTACCAACCGGTATTTTACTTTGAAGGCATTATTAACCATTTGCAGATGAAACAAAAACCAGCTTTAGTGCTTCAAAATATGTCTGAAATGTGAGTTAGAGATAGAAACAACAAATGCAAAGATTTAAATCTGTATAATCAACGCTAAATGTTGTAAAATACACAGAATGTGAACAAAAGTTATAATAGACTTGTTTCCAGAATGAACCGTCTACAGTTATGATTTATTGAGAAAAATAGTGATATCTCCAAAAATTTTATTCTTTATTGCGATTTTTTTCAATGGCAGGATGTTATGTGATACAACTAACGTACACATAATATTATGCATCATATGTGATAACTTGACCTTTTTTAATCTCTACTCCCAATGGCAAACAATACATTTAAACTTCGCAAATGTTCAAGCCGAAAAGTTTGCGTTATAGGTTAGGTTAGGTTAGGTTTGAGTTTATTCTATTTCGACACCGTTACTTCAGATGAAGACTGTTCTTCATTGAGCATGTGAACGAAGATAAAATAAATACCAAATACAATATTTAATGTATAGCATACACACTAAGAAAAGAATGTTACACCTTTAAAGGTGGAGACCCCAGCATCACACCGAGAGAACCTTTAAATGTGCTGATATTATGACACTGGTATGAAGGTACAAAGTTGAACCTATTTTTCCTAGAGTGCACATATCAAAAAGGAAAACAATAATCATGCGATGTAACATCAAAATACATTTATTGATAGATATGAAGTGAATTATTGAATTCATTTGACATAGATAAACACAAACAAGCAAAATTTATACCAGAATTATGATACAAACTAACATCATGTTAACGTAAGAACACGCAGTGAGAATAAACGAAATCGTTGTTTAAGCAATATATTTATATTACAATACAAACTGGAATGATTTAAGCGTTAAAATGTAGGAAAAAACAATTTAAAAAAATTTAAAATCTTAGTCTTGTATGTGAACTACCGCAGATTTGAATGCAGCCAAAGAAGTGTGTGTACGCGTGTGTGTGTGTGTGTGTGTGTGTGTGTGTGTTTTACATCACTTGGTAAACAGTTCCATATTTTAATTCTAGACATGAAAGACTACTTTTTTTTTTAGAAAAAAAGGAAAGTGGTCGGCTTAGAAACATTTAATTGAAGGGTTATTTTCCGCAAACTGTGAAGGAGGAGTTTGAATGCAAAAACATAATATAAACGCCATTTCCAAAATGTCGAAACTTGAGGTCATCGTAAAACTGGAGAAAAATGAAATCTGTTCAATAACACTCCACTTGTTATATCACAGGATACTAGTATTTTTTAAGGATATTGTTAGAATTGTGACATACACGTATATTCTGATTATTTTCTTGGTTTTTCAACAATGTCTCGCATGGAACAAAATAATGATAAATTGAATCTGTTTTTGTATTTAAACTCTTCATATTGTATTACATTATCTGTAAGAGAATAAGCGGATTAATTGTTATGTACTTGTAGGCAACTGTTTTCGTTCATAATAATTCTGTACATAATATTTCTATACAGTTAACAACTGTTTATCGCGTCGTTCAGAGAGTCGGTCAATGCTCTCATGATAATTTGTTTGAATCATCTAAAATGAAGCTTCACTTTGAAACTTCAAGTCAACCCGCATAACTACTCTGACAATGTCTGAGTGCTGTATTTTTGTATCTTCTTAAGATCTTCACAGTGTATCTTTGCCATATATTCCATATAACAGTAACAATCCCCCCCCCCTTCTCTCTCTCTCTCGAAAAAAAAGTCTTGTAAAATATTATTTCTATCTGCTCTCTATCTTTTCAACAGGAAAAAAATCATTATAAACTCTTTTCTGCAAACTTTCAACATGTTTTGCCCTGTATGTCCAAGGATTGGTCAATATTTTAACCAAGCTATTTAAAATCTGTGATACGATTGATGACACATATAGATGAGTCATCTGAAGTTTAAGAAGAGTCTCGACTCATTCAATAGGAACTCACATTTGGGGGAAAGTCAATGGCAACTTGATATTTTTGACCAACCAACCATTTATCCTAAGTTTTAGTTCAAGACTCCATCCAATATCTATCAACAATCAACGGCGTTGCAAGAGTATTAAAGGCACGTATCATCTGCATATAGAGAGACATGCCTTACTATTCTTTTCCCATAAGGGTAGACAACGAAAACGTAGTGATTGATGTTTAAAATGAACTGCAAGAGCTTTGAATATTCGAGACCTGGGGAATTATTCACGCGTTATTGTCTGTGATCTGGATTTGACCCCATTTGACAACAATACACCTGGGTACGATCTGTCTAGTAACTGCGGAATAATTCAACCACGGAATCACTTCATCTATTCCGTCGGTATTGATAACCATTGTGTTCCTTCCATCCTTTTGATAATCCATGCCCGTTTAAACTAACAACCTGTTCTTTCCTGCATGGAAAAGTTCCCGTCGGTGTGGTAGGCCTACTAGACCCGCATGTACAAAAACAGAACTGCCTTTGAAGAAATGGGACTTGGTTTATGTGATTGCTGTATAGAGTAGATAGTTATGAATGAATGTTGTAAGCCTATGATTCGAACTTGACTATGATAAGTTTTGGTCCACAGATTTCTCCTTCGGCTCCACTTCTTGGCTTCAAGGAAACTAAAGGCCAAATATAACACGTGGATTGAGTGAAGCAGCAATTTGTAGAACACGTCAGTAAAAGTTTGAGGAAAATTGGACAATTGATTCAAATATTATGAATTCTTCAAGTTTCGGTGTCGTTATTGCTGGATAAGGAGACTACTACAATTCATGACGTCATTATGGACAACAATATAAAGAAAGCATATGGACAATTTCACACAGATTATTTTTTTTTTCTATGAGAAGTACACATTCCATAAACTTGTAACCGACATATATTAAAGGTCCTGTTTACCGTTGGGAACAATGATTAAAAAAAAAAATGTTCAAGATATCACATTTGATGCATATGTGTAGGTCTGTTGTACCACAAAACATCCTATCATATAACATTTTTGCAATAAAGCCTAAAATGTAAGGGGATGTCAGTATTTTTCTCATTAAACCGCAACTGTAGACTGTTTAGTCTGGAAATATTCTTGTTATAACTATTGTTCACATTTGGTGTATTTAACAATACTTAACATCAATTATACGGATTCAAATTTTTACAGTGGTTATTTCTATCCCTACTAACTCAAGTTTTAGAACTATTTTAAAGCACTAATGCTGGACTTTCGTTTCTTCTGCAAATGGTTAATTATGCCTTTAAGGGTACTATTATTTTCCCTGTTTTTTGAAAGAGGCAAGTCAAGTGCTCTTCCATTAGGACCATAGTGATTCTGAAGCTTTTTTTTCCAACCCGTCTACTTACAGAAGCGCACCAGTGGAAGCCTGACATCTTGTATCCTTGTATTTTGTTTGTTTTGTTTGTTTATCTTGTATTGTCTTGCAAGTGCCGAATAGATAATAATGATAATAATAATAATAATAATAATAATAATAATAATAATAATAATGATAATGATAAATAATAGAAAAGTGAATCTATGTTTAATTTTCTCTATATTTTGTATTGTTTTCATATTTTGTCCATAATGATGTTATGAAGTGTATTATCTAATTATCCAGCAATGACGGCATCGAAACTTTGAAAATTTGTAACTTTTGAATTGATTGTCCGATTTTCCTCAAACTTTCACTAATATTTTCTATACCTTAAAGATTGCTGCTTTCACTAAATCCACATTTATAATTTTGGGCTTTGGTTTCTTTGAAGTGTGATTCGATGGCTTCGGGAAATACATGCAGGTTTGATGAGAATGTCCAGATAGGTCTTGACAACATTGATGATGAGGCTCTTCGTGTTTTCATTCATCCGCAGTATACCGTAGAACCAGAGGTGTTCCCGACAGGAATATTATTGCTCTTGATTCTCGAACGCATTCTGGACCTTCGCGAGATTTCCTTTATGGTCTTTATCTGCTTTCATCATCGATTACTGGTCACCTTTATTTGTTTTTACTCGAACCAATTTGCCTGGTGCATTCTTTGTGTCACTTCCTCAAAGAGGTCATGTCATTCAGCATTTGAAGAACGTCATCGGAGCACCAATGTTTCCATCATTTGCGATAGCAATATTTCTTTCCACTGTATTAGTATAATACATAATGGGGAATGGACATTTCTCATTTTGGCTGTACACCGAATGTCTACCAGGCCGTAATTGACCACGGGGGATGCTCCCTGTTATAGTCGATTAGACTATGGCCCGTCTCATCGCTTGAGCTTAATTCTGGCAAATTGTTTAGTCGTCATCGTTTCCTTGATCATCCTGAAATTCCAGCAAATCCACATGTTGGAGATTAAAAGGAGATCGATGATAAAGCAAGATTCTATAAGATGTTGGGAGAATTTGTTTGGCGGTTATACGTTGAGCGTACGTTTAAGTGCATTTATGTACAGTCAAACCTGTCTATAGCGGCCACCCAAGGGAAACGAAAAACGTGGCCGTTATAGACAGGTGGCCGCTATAGACAGGTTATCCAACTACATGTGTGCATTGCCTATACATGTACATGTACACGTATCATCGTATACATCTATAAGTACTTAGTGTATATGTACATGCGTAAGTATGCACACGTGCCATGTGTTTCATGCATTGAACAATCCCGGTGTTTATGAAGTTGCACAGTAGCATGTTGTACAATCGTGAAGAACACTAGCGCATTATTATGACTGAATAAGTGATGAATGCAGCGGTGATGATCACTGAACGTTGCCCATGAATGACTGGCACGGCCACAAGTCAGAAAAACACGCTGAATTACCGGCTCTGTGGCCGCTATAGACAGGTTAAAATCTACCGCGGGAAACAAAATTTGTGGCCGCTGGCCGCGTTAGACAGGTGGCCGCTATACACAGGGTCTTTGACAGGGCTTTTCTCTCGGGGGGATTTTTCAGTGGCCGCTGTAGACAGGTGGCCGCTATAGACAGGTGGCCGCTAAGGCAGGTTTGACTGTATTCATTAATCTTTACCGATTAGGGCCTACATAGAACATTATGACATTTTGATAACCAACTCCTATATCATTAGGTTAACCTAATCATTTCGTCAATAATGCCTCGTTCCTTTAAAAAAAAGTTTCTAGTACCCTCAAAATGGAAAGTTTAGACTTTGCGCAAGTCTTCCAACATCTCCCTAGATTATGACGTAGGCTTACAAGTTGGTCATTCGATTGACGATAGTGCACAATGGGGATTCAGGCAGAAGACTATATAATTCATTCATACAGAAAAGGAAGTTGGTTCTAAATACAGCACAGATTTTCATTTCTAATCTTGCTTAACTAGTCCCATTTCTGTCCTTTAAGAAGAAGAAGAAGAAGAAGAAGAAAGGTAGTAGGCTTATACCAGTCCATGGAATCGACAGGGTTAAATCGAAAGGTAAGTAGGCTGCTCTAATAACTTAGCCGTTAGCTTTGTAAACTGATATACTTCGGGGAGTTGGAAACCCAGTGATTTGGTTTACAAACTGTCCATGTACCCAAGGACAGTCAGAAAAGTCAGCAAATCAAGGCGATTTGTATACTGTCAACCACTGTCTTGCAAGCTAATTATACAATACTAGTAGTTAACGTGAGATGTTAGCGAGCTAATCACTTTTCTGAGCACTTTTCTGCATAATGTGATCTAACATTGGGGTCTGGTTCGGCAGGCATGCTTCTCGTAAACTTTTAAAGTGGATCATCCCAAGAGCCGAACATCCACGAGTCATCAGGTCATACGGCCCACGAGTTCGACAGTGAAAAAAAGGTCAATGAGTAATACAGCCCAGTAGATATACAGCCTACTATAGTCATACAGCCAATGATTTCGACACTAGGCAAATGAAGTCCTTGAGTCCGCCACAAAGCAACCAAGGCCCATGAGTCCGACACTGGGCAAAAAGGTCGATGATACCGACACTGTGACTGTGTATATTAAGTCAAGTGATGTGATGTTGGTATCGGTCTCTTATGACTTGTTTGCCTAGTGTCGGACTCGTGGGCCTTGTTTGCGTAGTGTTGGACTCCTAGAGCTTTTATTTTTCGCTTATAAGTGTCAGACTTTTGGGCCTTGTTTACTTAGTGTCGGACTTATGGGCTTTATTTGCCTAGTGTCAAGATCGTGGACTATATCACTCGTGGGCTCTATGACTCAGGTGTGTTGCACTCGTGACGTGCACCTGATTAGGACCTAGGCCTATAGTAGTATGATACTAATAATCATAATATTAATAACATGATCTTTTTCATCCAGTTGTGCACTGTAGGTGGCCTCTTCAGTGTTGCCACTGTTCTGCAAAACGACCTTGCCATACGCCCAACGGCGTAGCCAGGATTTCATCTTAGGGGGGGGGGGGGGCGGTTAGTCTGCGAGGGAGCGAAGCGACCGAGCCCGAGCGAGCGGAGCGAGCGAGGGGGGGGGGAGGGTGTGGGAGGGGGCTGTCCCCCCTCCCACGGTAAGAACTTTTTTGTATTTGGATGTTGTAAATGGTGCAATTTGACGCATGTTTTTGCGCGTTTTATCGACGTGAAACAGTCCCACTTGTTTATGGTAGTAGTTTATTTTGATGTAGATTATTATTGAACAATTTGCCTATAAAAGGGTATAATTTAGATAAACTTCTTGTATTAATTCTTTTCACTGAATATCATGAACGCGACTGGACCCGGGCGAGCGGAGCGAGCGAGGGGATAGGGGAGGGTGTGGGAGGGGGGTGTCCCCCTCCCACAGTAAGAACTTTTTGCATTTCGATGTTGCAAATGGTGCAATTTGATGCATGTTTTTGCGCGTTTTATCGACGTGAAACAGTCCCACTTGTTTAAGGTAGCAGTATATTTTAGTGTAGATTATTATTGAATAATTTGCCTATAACATGGTATAATTTAAATACACTTCTTGTATTAATTCTGTTCACTGAATATCATGAACGCGACTGAACCCGAGCGAGCGGAGCGAGCGAGGGGGGAGGGGAGTGTGTGGGAGGGGGTGTCCCCCTCCCACGGTAAGAACTTTTTGCATTTTGATGTTGCAAATGGTGCAATGTGATGCATGTTTTTGCGCGTTTTATCGACGTGAAACATTCCCACTTGTTTATGGTAGCAGTATATTTTAGTGTAGATTATTGTTGAACAATTTGCCTATAAAATTGTATAATTTAGATACACTTCTTGTATTAATTCTTTTCACTGAATATCATGAACGCGACTGAACCCGAGCGAGCGGAGCGAGCGAGGGGGGAGGGGAGGGTGTGGGAGGGGGGTGTCCCCCCTCCCACGATAAGAACTTTTTGCATTTTGATGTTGCAAATGGTGCAATTTGAGGCATGTTTTTGCGCGTTTTATCGACGTGAAACAGTCCCATTTGTTTCAGGTAGCAGTATATTTTAGTGTAGATTATTATTGAACAATTTGCCTATAAAATGGTATAATTCCAATACACTTCTTGTATTAATTCTTTTCACTGAATATCATGAACGCGACTGAACCCGAGCGAGCGGAGCGAGCGAGGGGGTAGGGGAGGATGTCACGGTGAGAACTTTTTACATTTTGATTTTGCAAATGGTGCAATTTGATGCATGTATTTGCGTGTTTTAACGACGTGAAACAGTCCCACTTGTTTAAGATTGCAGTATATTTTAGTGTAGATTATTATTGAACAATTTGCCTATAAAATGGTATAATTCCAATACACTTCTTGTATTAATTCTTTTCACTGAATATCATGAACGCGACTGAACCCGAGCGAGCGGAGCGAGCGAGGGGGTAGGGGAGGGTGTCACGGTGAGAACTTTTTACATTTTGATTTTGCAAATGGTGCAATTTGATGCATGTATTTGCGTGTTTTAACGACGTGAAACAGTCCCACTTGTTTAAGATTGCAGTATATTTTAGTGTAGATTATTATTGAACAATTTGCCTATAAAATGGTATAATTCCAATACACTTCTTGTATTAATTCTTTTCACTGAATATCATAAACGCGACTGAACCCGAGCGAGCGGAGCGAGCGAGGGGGTAGGGGAGGGTGTGGGAGGGGGGTTTCCCCCCTCCCACGGTGAGAACTTTTTACATTTTGATTTTGCAAATGGTGCAATTTGATGCATGTTTTTGCGTGTTTTAACGACGTGAAACAGTCCCACTTGTTTAAGATTACAGTATATTTTAGTGTAGATTATTATTGAACAATTTGCCTATAAAATGGTATAATTCCAATACACTTCTTGCATTAATTCTTTTCACTGAATATCATGAACGCGACTGAACCCGAGCGAGCGGAGCGAACGAGGGGGGAGGGGAGGGTGTGGGAGGGGGTGTCCCCCCTCCCACGGTAAGAACTTTTTGCATTTTGATTTTGCAAATGGTGCAATTTGATGCATGTTTTTGCGCGTTTTATCGACGTGAAACAGTCCCACTTGTTTAAGCTAGCAGTATATTTTAGTGTAGATTATTATTGAACAATTTGCCTATAAAATGGTATAATTCCAATACACTTCTTGTATTAATTCTTTTCACTGAATATCATGAACGCGACTGAACCCGAGCGAGCGGGCATATCCCCTCCCACACGAAGGAGATTTTGCGTTTTCAGACCTGAAATTCAGCGATCTGGTGCAAATTTTTGGTGCAACACTTTTTCATCGAAGTGTTAAAATCACGGAATTTAGCTCTTATTCCGAATGTGCACCATCTGTGCGTATGTATAAAGTCTAGTGAGGTAGAACTTAGGGGAAGGGGGATTCCCCCTCCCGCTCGCGGAGCTTTTGCGTTTTTAGAATTGAAATAAAGCTATCTTGGTATAGCCACAGTCTACTTCTTTGCATGGCGGGGGGGGGGGGGGGGGGGGGCGAGCAGGGAGAAGGCGTTGGCGAGTGTTATCTCCACTCTTCCCTTCCGATGGAGCTTTTATCTTTTTAAGGTTGAAATTGAGATATCTCGTATACGCATATTTGATGGAATCAACATTTGGGTAATCAAAAAAAAAAACAAGGAACAAAAATACAAAGCATAACATAGACATAAAAGAATAAAACCTCTGAATTAATAGATTAACTAGATATATCGCTACGGCTACTGATATGCCTCCGCCATAATGCATGGTTCTCCTAATAGGTCTATAGTACAATGTCTTGACAATGTGTGATGAGAGTTTCACACAATTGGCAAAATATTAGAATGACAGGTTTGACACAAATGTGCTGAATGTTCACTTTCCTAGAACTAGGTTCAATTGGATGAATGATTAAAATGTCAGAGTGCAGGTATTTGGGGAACTGATGATTTTTACTTGACTTTTGACCCTTTTATAAGTTTATGCATTGAGTAATTTTCAAGGTATTGAGAAAAAGTATAATTTCAGTATCAAATGGGAAAATAGCATTATCTAAACCTGGCCTTTGACCTTTGACCTCACAGTTCCAAAGAGAATCACTGTTAGGTTGAACATGCATAAATATGTAAGTTTCATGATGATACCTTGAGTTACTTTCGAGATATGGAGGAAAAAGTGCAATTTACATGTAGCACTTTCACTTGACCTTTTACCTTTTGACCTTTGACCTTTTGGCAAGAAACTTCCCCAAAAATATATATTGGGTAATACATGCCATACATCAAGTTAAAAAAAAAAACACCTTCAGGCATATTGCATTTTAAGGAAAGTAGTGATATTTTGAGGAGTTGACCTTGCCTTTGACCCCCCTGACCTTTGACCCATGACCCCCAACTTCCCTAGATAATCACTGCCCATCGGTACAAGCATATATACTAAGTTCCATGAAGATACCTTGAACCATTTGCGAGATATGGAGAAAAACATGAAATTTCATTTTTTTTTCACAAAATAACCTGTGACCTTTGACCTTTGACCCTGTGACCCTAAAATCCACACAAAGTATTATCCCCCAAGGATATACCCTCATACCAAGTTTGATGTAAAACCACCACACGGTTCTTGAGATATCGACAAAAACAAAACGGGACGGACGGACGTACGGACGGACGGACGGACGGACGGACGTACGGACGGACGGACGGACGGACGGACGGACGGACGACCCGAAAACATAATGCCTCCGGCCACTTCGTTGCGGAGGCATAAAAAACTAATGGAGGGGGGGGGGGGGCTGAGGGAGGAAAGGGTCGATTAAAAGGGGAAAATCCCCTTATACATGAAGGAACCTTCAGTTTTCGGAATATTAGTGAAAGTCTTGTGCACTCAGAATTATTCAGAATTTTTTGTAAATCTAAAAAGTGTACTTAGCTAGGGAAAGAGGCATAGAGGGGGAGGGTTTGGGAGGGGGATACCCCCTCCCAAGCACGAGAGATTTTGCATATTTTGAATTGAAATTCAACGATGTGGTGCACACTTTGAGTGAAATAATCAAAAAAAAAATCTTATTTGATGAAAGGTTGCAAAGGAGACCCGCTTCATGTGCATGCATACAGTATACACGCATTTTTTTTCCGCCTCCCAAATCCTCGGTCCAAATCTTAGGGGGGGGGGGGGGGGGGCGACCGCCCCCATCGCCCCCCCCCCCCCCCCCCCCTGGCTACGCTAGTGCATACGCCTACTTCCCCTACAGCGTTGCCAGGTACCCATTTATACATTTGGGTCGGTTTAAAACATCTCCTCCAAGGATAAAGGCACTTGGCGGGATTCGAACTCCGATCTCCGATTGAACGTTATGATAACTTGACGTGACGCTTTTATTGGATTTAAATTGAATTATTAGCTGAATTTAAATTGAATCAAAAGTTGTTTCTAAATATCGCTGGCTGCTTTCCCCCCTCAGAAACTTCCCGTGAGAGTCCTCCTGTTCAGAAGTTAGCCTTTTTACAAGACCTCGTGTCAAAGATTTATTTTGTTGCCCCCTCTTCCAACTGCCCCTTTTTTAAGAGACCAAGAAGAGACTAGCTTGAGGATGGGAGAACGGCAAGGGTAAACACGCGAGCCGTTCACATCAACGAATACAACTGTTACTGTTCATTAACCTCCGTGACATCATCATCTCAACTTTATAGAGCATAGGGTCTATTGCGGGTTGGTAAAGTCCGTAACTCTCGTGTGTTATTCTTGTCAACGTTTGTAGTGGAACTGTCGCTGTTGTGTTTATTCCTTTTTTATTCAACGGATACTCATGCTATATGATTCATTCATAATTGCACTTTGCAAAACCTGAAAGTCAATTGAAATTTATGTCCAAATTAAAATAAGAGCTTTAAATTCGATTACTAGTATAATATCGTCACCTCAAATAGATTAAATCTAATTAATGTAATTTTGACAGAGACATCATTGCCTCGTGAATAGATAACTCTCCTAGTTGATGTCTTTCATTTAAAGTACACCTGTATACCATAGGCTGTTCATGCATGTATGTTTGTTCATGGATTTTTTTCTCTCTCTCTCCAGCCTTCAGTATTTTTAGTCGACCGAATGTCATGTCGTCCGAAAAAAAGTAGCCATGATGTGGCCGACTGTAACGGAGACACCAAGACGATTCCCCCGTGGAGGCTCGCCAGCTGTGGATTTAGAGCGAGGGCTTCTCAATGAGAATACTGTACAATATGACCATGAAGCAACAGCTTACCGAACGATCGCGAGCTTCCCTGCTTCACCACAGTCAGTGTGAATCCGCTCAGCTGATCGCAAGGAGTGTAATGCACAGCCGTTGAGGGTACAAGGTTAAACGTGTGAGGTTTTTACCCTGACACTGTCGCGGATGACACGCAGCATCAAGGTGTTCAAGCCGGCGGTATCGGACACAATGGAACGATTATCTCAAGGCGATCGTTTCTGCGAGTTGGCTGACCACAAGAGAGAACGAACATGATGGATTGATCACAGTTCGATAATTTCTGCAAGCCGTCTGACCGCCTGAGTATTACACTTCCGTCCAGCTGCTCTTGATCCGACGACGGTTGTGCGAACTGAAATACAGCTCGTCAGCTTGTAAAACACCATGCCGATCAACTCAAATGAACATTCTTGCCAAGCCGCTGCTCGGGATCGCCCCCATCACCGCCCGTCAACCGCTCCGGATGGGGGCTGGGGATGGGTGGTGGTCGTAGCTGCTTTCGGGGCCCTGTTCGTCAACGCTGGCTTTGTCCAAACCATAGGCGTGTACCAAGTCGAGTGGCAAGACTATTTTTCTGCGAGTGCTGGAACCGTAGCTCTTATTGTGGCAGAATTCAGCATTTTTAACAATGCTTGTGGTAAGTTTGAAAACTGTCGAGTGAGCCGAGCATGTTTTTTACTTTGATCGCGTTGAATTTGAATTCACTTATTTATATTTGCCCGGGTTGTACTGAAAGCAAGCAAATTGTTAGACTGATAACTTTAAACGTCCTTCTCAAAGGAAGCCAAATAAGATAACAATTTCCTCGTCTTTGATCAGATACCCTTCCGCCAGTAGGTTCGAGCCGGATAATAGTGAAGTATAAGAGTTCGTGATTTTGTCCACTGAACAACAAGGTCTTCTGTTAAATCACTATAGAAATGTGAATGGTGCAAGATTAGGGTATAGACACTCATCGTGGACTTGAATGCCAAAGTTATATTTCTTAGCATCTCCACTCTCCAAACTGACATAATGCAACTACACAAACATAATTATTGTGCCTTGCGAATTATATTTTTAAAGAAGTTCATGTAGCCTTTTTTTTTTTTTTTTGAGGGGGGGGGGGGGGTTGGTGTCTGACACGTATTGATAGAGCTGTTCACGTGGAAAAATGTTGAAAATAATTATGTAGAAAAAAGGGTAGTGAATACAGCACAAATGATGGAATTGTTGTTTAAAAAAATATGTGTACAGAAAGTAACGATTTTCCTTAGCATGATAGGGCATCGTGCCTGGATCGCCGAGCAAAAACTTGTGAGAAGGGGATTCAAGTTTTCAGCCATCCTAATAGCCCACCTGTCGCATGCGATGCTGATCGAAATTATGACTTCTGCGTTCTCAATATAATCACCTGTGTTATGCTCAAAGCAATCTTGCTTTAAACAGCAAATCCCAACCAGTGAAAATTTCTTCTGAAGAGAAAGAGTAAAACATTACAATTTTTATAATTCATGTTGACTGTTCAAGAATGTTATTTATAAATGAGTAAACTTCAAAATTTCATAACTTCCTAAATCTCTATGTTATTTTAATCATATTATTTTGGTTTGGTTTGGTTTGATTTATTTCTGCATTTTCTTTCTCCAAATACAATAACAAATGGAAACAAAGTGAAGCAGAGTATGCAAAAAAAAGGGGGAGAATATAACATACAAATCGATATAAGAGAAGACAATTCCATAACAACGTCAGTTTGTAATAACATATGAATCAAAGCAACATATTAAGGCATACTGTATTCTTATATGAACAAAGGAGAAATCAATACAGGGAATGGTCATCATAAGCAGAGCTTGACGTGGATGAGGCCCTATATATACAAATATATTACAAAACCAATAGATCTTCACATGAAACTTTTAATCTTAACTTTATAAACAGTGACTTGGTCCTTTAAAGAAATAGGAAAAAAAAATGTTCCTGAATTGCCCTTAAAATATTTTAGCTGACTAAGGCGACACGTGTAATCCTCAACCATTCTTTTTACATGACTATAAGCGCGACTTTTTGACAACAAGACAGCATGATGGCCTCCAAGCGAGACTTTAATATTTTTTGTTTTTCATAACAGAGAAACAAACGAACAAATAAACCCACGTGCCAGCAGCCTTTAAAATGTGATGATGTAAGCGGTAAATATACACTTACGAAACAAGTGGAAGTAGTACTTTGTACTGACACCCCGCCGCCGTTGTTACCCTGCAATACAAGGTCTCGGAAAAGCAATGGAAAGAAGGGAAACTCCCAAAACAATGGCCTCGTCTAATTGATCTTTATTTATTTATTCCTGCATTTCCCAGTGGCAGAAGCGCCCTATATGAGGTAAACGACCTTTGAAAAACGATGACCTTTGATCAGCGATGGACAAACATTTTGTTTGACTTTTATTTTTTACTGCCATGCATGGCTAAAGTCTAGAGGAATGTTGTATGTTTAACACATCAAGCCCGAGAAATAATGTATATTTACATGGGGTGTGGTGCTGTATCATTTTGAAACATGAATTTCATAAGTCGTCTTGGCTGGCGCTTCGCAGGGAAAAGTACGAAATTCTCTTTGAATCACGCCCTTCTTATATATATATATATATATATATATATATATATATATATATATATATATTCTTATATCCAAGGGATGTTTTATTTGGTACTCAACATATAACATTTCTTGAAGTAATCGCAGCCGAATGTATACATAGCAGTGAATAACTTTTGTTCAGTTTCTTAATTATACATTCGCAATTCGCAGTTCTTTTGATGTAGGTTGTCTGTGTGCGTTTATAATGAAAAGAAATGTTAAAAGCTGACATAGCCGAAAGATTGCTGACAACATGCCAAAGTGTAGTCACGGGAGTTAATATATACAATCTATATCATTAAAGCATATGCCATATCAACAGAAAGCATGATATGCCATAGCGAAAAATTCGATGTGAATAATCAAAGCTCGATGATATCGCTGAGTGGTTCCCATTTCCGGGTACGTACATTAATTCCTTGCCTCTTTGCAATATAACACTCTTCACGGTATGGTTTCCCTAACCAGGGAGGTGGCTCCTTGTACTAACATAGTCTTAAAAAGGGCAAGCAGGTAATAGTACCGTTACATCTGCTGGTGTATATGCATCTTTTTTCCTCGAAGTTAAATATGGTTTCCCAATGGTTTGTTTGTATCGATCTCTATAACTCCTGTTAATACTGTCTTCACATTGAGGAATGAAAAATCTATATTCGAAAGAACAGATGTTACTTCCCTCCAAAATATTTGTGATATCTTGCAGTTCCACTGTAAGATCGTTTCATTCTCAGAGCATCCAAATGAACATGAATGAGAATATACTAACTTCATTTTGAACAACTTATAGTTTAATGGTTATATGTTATTAAGTATCTTGAACTGAAACTCTCTTCTTCTTGCTTCCTTTGACGCTTGTACTATAAGTTTGCGTGCTTTACATATATCGTGCTGTGTCATACGAACTACATTCTGAAAGTACTAAAAAGCTATCAGATGTTTCATATTTACATTCTACTAATATATCATAAACGTGCCTGCTCTTTAATCGGGCACTCAGACGTAAGCGTTCCGGAAGTCTTTTATGTCTTTTACGACTCGCTGGAGTTCTTTACTAACTGATAAAACCTAAATGACTGTATTCGTTTTAACAACACACAGAATACTCTGTAACCTCAAATAATCATTACTATCGATACGGAATTCCTCTTGTAAAACTCGAAAATCTTTACGGTAACCTTCAGGGATGATAATTTGGTGAAACAGACACATACTCTTGGGAAACATTCATTCAATTATTCATCTGTAAAAAAAAAAAAAATCATCTTTCTTATCAACCTTTATGTCAGCATTGTCTCAAATAATCTGTGATCTAATAGCTTGATTTTCCATTGATATGGATATTGATAGCTATTTCTGTAAATGAGAGGAGTGAAATTTGCGTATATTCGGAGAAAATTACTCATTTCATATAATTACGGTTGAAAATAAAGATTCCGCCATATTCTTCTAAGTGATATTTCGGGACTCGAAACCATACTTGTGAGTTTTCGGGTTTTATCCTCTATATCCGCAGGTCAACTGTTGTGCATCAAAAAAAAAAAAAAAAGATTGTACATCTAACATCTTCAGACCGCCCTGGATCAATTCTCTTATTTCATATAAACATGTACGTTTAACTTGATCTGGACCATTCCACAAATAATCATAGAATATTATTTAAATATCCTCTACTATTTTCTCAGGAATAATAATGGAGGCAAAGAAATGAATAAATTTCGAAATTCCGAAAGTTTTAAGAATAAGTATTTTTTTCCAAAATGTGAGTTTTCTCATTTTCCATAAATTCAACATTTTTTTTTTTTTCAATCCAGACATTAATTCGGTCATTTTTTTTCTATTTTGAAATTGCTCTGCATTATAACCAACATTAATTTCTAGAATTTTAATCTTCTAACTATTCTTATTCATAAATGATTATTCGATACTGTTGCAACATTTTATAGCGTCTCAGTGATTATCGGTGGATTTGTTACTTATCTCTAAATTGGCCACACGTCGTATAGTAGAGCAGATAAGCCCTCAAAATCACGTGAATTGTGCAAAATTTGACTAAAGCATGAAACTTTCACCAGTGTTAGCACATACCATAAGATTTATTTTAAGATCGGGAGGTAAGTCTGATTTGACCTCTGATGACCTCCAGAGGTCAATGTACTTTAGATATCAGAAAATCGATGTTTTTAGACATTTGCAAATGATATATGTGGTTATGTTGCACTAAATATGCATTTATACCACAGAGAAATCATTTCCAGATTCAACAGAGCACTGACAGGGTTTTACCTTTGACCTCTGATGACCTCCAGAGGTCAATGAACTTTAAATATCAAAATATCGATGTTTTTAGACATTTGTGAATGATATATGTGGTTATGATTCACTAAACAGGCATCTATACTTCAGGGAAACCATTTTCTGATTCCACAGAGCATTGACAGGCTTTAACCTTTGACCTCTGATGACCTTTGGAGGTCAATGACCTCAAAATATTATATTGATCTGTGATGTCATTGGTTAATGGTAACCATTGTTAAGATGTACAAAACAAGCATATCTGTCTTACAATGAAATTGTCTTCATATTCTAAAGAGCAGACAGGTTTCTACCTTTGACCTCTGATGACCTTGAGAGGTCAATGACCTCAGAATATCAGAATATTGAAGTATGACATCATTGGTGAAAGGTCAAACATGGTAAAGATGTACAAAACAAGCATATTCTGTGTACAATGACATCGTCTTCATATTCCAAGGCACACAGACGAGTTTCTGCCTTTGACCTCTGATGATCTCGAGAGGTCAATGACCTCAAAGTATCAGAATAGTTTGGCATCATCAATGGTAAACATGATGATGTTTTAGAGAGCACTCGTAGGCCCTGTTTATTAACGAGCTATTACCGTTCACCTATGAAAATCACATAAGGTCAAATACCTCGAATGAAATGTGAGGATGTTAATATTGATATTGCGATAGTTAATAGTTAATAATTGTTTATAATGTAGGGCTTACAAACCATGCATTTCTGTTACCAAAAAAGTGGCTACTCATTCCGCAGAACTTTTCAGGTAATTATCTAAGTCGGGTATGTGCACAGAGCAAGGGGTGTCGATCTGTTTTCACGTGGGGGGAACTTGGAAAATATGTAAAAGCATAAGTTCATGGTGCAAAGGAACGAAGCGGAGGGGGAGGGGGAGGATGTGGGTGGGGGATTGGATTTTTGCAGGTTTAGACCTGAAATCAGTGATTCAGTGTAGCTCTTGTTTAATGTGTGCGTCATCACTTATACGGAAGTTGATGGGGTGTGGGCGCATCTCACCTACCCTCCTCCCAAAGACGAAGTTTTTTTTTTTTTTTTTTTTTAAAGAATCTGATGCATACGTTTGGGGGAATATTTGGAAAATTATGGATCACCAAGGTGTACCAAGTCTATATGGATGGGAACCCAGCAAGCGCAGCGTTGGCGAGGGTAGGGTATTCCACTCCCATTCGACAGAGCTCTTGTATTTTGAGAAATGAGATTCAACGACCTGGCACACAGGCACTTTTGAAGGAATACCTCGAAATTGTATCAAAAAGGTGTAGTAAGTCAGCCATCTATGGAGGAAGACCAATCGACAGAAGGATGTGGGTGGAGGTATCCCCCTCCCACATTATGGAGCTTTTGCATTCTTTTGTTTGCAATTCAATGATCTCGTGCCACTCTTGGTTGAACTACCATTTTGAAAAAAAAAGAGTCCATACCCAAATGTGTAGCCATAATCAATGCATGGAGGACAGGTTGATACAGCGAGAGGAGGGTATGAAAGGGGCTGTCCCCCAATCCTTCCCATGCGAGGGAGCCTTTGCAGTAAGAATAGACATGTAAAAAAAAAAATCTAGTATACACATTTATGATGGAATATTTGGGAAATTATCAGTAAAAGGAGTGTACCAAATCTAAGGGTAGAAACCGAGGAGGGATTGTTAATTGAAAGATACACTGCCCCCTCCAACAAGAGGGATTTTCTTTAATATGTCGGAACTGAAATTAAAGATCTAGTACATACTTTGTGATGATATAGAACAAAAAATGGGACAAAAGCACTGAGCGTATACGGAAGGGGACATAACGAAAGATAGTGTGGGGGAGGGGGTATGCAAAGGAGATTCTGCCTTTTAATCTGGTGCATACTATAGCTGAAATGTTCAGTGACAATTCATTTTCTGTCAAAAAAGTGAAGAAAAAAAAATCTCCATCTCAGGAAATACTTGGAGGCAAAGTTTTATGTTCTCACCACTCCCCCTCCTATATTTTCTCGGGAGGCGGGGCAAATGCCTCTTGCCCTTCAAAATGAACAATCGTGCATATATAGGAAAGCCTTTTCATCTTTGGAATTCAAATAAAACTATCTCTTAAAAACATTTTTCATAGAATAAGGGATATTATCATTCCCCAAAGTATGTTATATCTGTGGAAGGAACCAAGCAGGGGGAAGGAGTCTATCGAAAGGAGATATCCCCTCTCACAGAAGGGAGATTTTGCATTTCAGAATTAAATTTTAACGATCCGATGCACACTTAAAAGTGTGAGTCCACATCTCAGAATTTAATGGGGTGGGGGTCAACTATCCCTGCCACCACCCCACCCCTCCTCCAAACTGATGCCCCGGTATGTGCATGTGTTTTATTCCACTTGTTGAAAAGAAGAGAGAGTTTTAAGAAACAATATTGTTCAGTGGTCGCTATCCCAGTCAAGTTAATTGTTTATCAATAAGGTGATTTCCTTCACCTGTATACCTTAAGATGATGTAGGCCTGGTATTTGCCTTGCACGTTATTACATCTATCTCTTTTTTAGTATTCTCGTTTATATTTTGATGTGAAAGTTGTTTACTTTGCCACGATTTTATTTGTACATAGAAAAAATAATTCAAGACTGAAAATGAACTGATACAATATTTAATGATTGACATGATGCACATATTGTGTATTTCTATAGCAATAAAAGTGAGCAATTCAAAAGGCGTGTACTCATTTCACATGAACATTAGCGATGATCCTCTGACCCCTGGAGGATATTGAAAGATATGCATCAAAATGTAAGAATATTGATGTCTGGTCTCATTGGTTTGTAATGGCCAGCTGCTTATGAAATAATAATTATATTTAAAAAAATGCATTTTGTGTGTATGTGTGTGTGTCCAAAATTGTATGCAGAGTATTCCACACACAGTTCAATTTTGACTTCCATCTAGGACAATGAGCGGTTACTTTTTTCTCAACTACACTGTAATATCAAAATCTATTGAAAAAACACGGTGGCGGCTGGGTCTAACACATTATCATTCCTTTTCGTTGGAGATCCATGCGGGATGGTCAAAACAAACATAAAAAATAGAATGATATCTCAGACCTAATTGTTATAACAAAGCATCATATCCTCATATACCCAACCCAACCCTCTATGCCCAGACAATGTAAACCACCCCATGGACTTACTTGGAGCTTTAGAATATCCTTTGTCAACAGAGAGAGACATCCAAACCTTTGCAGTGCCGACTAAGATCTGCCATGGAACTGATTGGTATTGGCTCTGCATCATTGACAGCAGATCTCGTTTCCTATTCTCCTTCTTCTTCTTGTTCTTCTTGTTCTTGTTCTTCTTCTTCTTCATTATACTGTGTAATCTTGTAATATTCTGCCATGGAGCCTTTTCTTAATTGGTTAAAGAAGGTATCCAAAGAGGTATATGAAGCAAAAAACAACAAACAAATGCAAAAACAAAAAGAGAGACATATGTATCTTTAATAACAGAGCTGAATATTGAGTATCTCTCTCCTGAAGTGTTTCAAAGAGATACAAGAGGCAGTGGCCGAGAGTAGCCGCCACCTTTTTTGGGAGTAGGCCTACTTTGTGTTCTTGCAAATGATGCCTGACATTTTTGGTCATTTGCCCTTTTTGAAGAATGCAGCAATAGAGCCACAACTTCCTGCGGAGTGAATATTGTGGGGTTCTTGATGCAGTACATCATCGCTGAATTTGCCTGAGCTGTACTTTCTTACAGGGATTGCCATTGTAGTTTTGTTTTGTTTTGCTTTGTTTTGTTTTTTCAAGTGTGGCTGTAACACTGCTTGTTTTGCATATGATGGTCATTGCAGCTAAAGAGTGCATATCTTCTCTGGATCATTCCAAACTTCATGATGTTTCACCTGGGTGAATGGATCCCAGATGATGCATGCATATTCCAGGACAGTCCTGAGCGGCATGGAGTAGCAAAACACCTGAACTTTATGATACTCGTATCTTCGTCTGGAGAGAGTCTTTGGTTGAAGTATAACCTTTTTAAGCTGCTGTGGCGATTTGATTCCAGCTGAGCCTCCTATTGGAACTCCAAAATATTTTGCACAATCCGCTTTCTCCATGGTTTGCCATGAATGCTTATCTATTCCCTGGGTAGGTCTCGGATGGCAATAGCTAGTTGCAATACACAGGATTGCTTCATGTGGAATGCATGTTGGGCCTCACAGTATGTCGAAGTTTTCAAGATGGTCCATGATGTCGCAGCTGTGGACTGTATACTCCAGGACCATGAGTCA
Organism: Diadema setosum; assembly: GCA_033980235.1. Lineage (NCBI taxonomy): Eukaryota > Metazoa > Echinodermata > Echinoidea > Diadematoida > Diadematidae > Diadema > Diadema setosum. The sequence continues at coordinate 12,809,027 of CM067069.1, read as the reverse complement.
TTCATCGCAGTCATACTGTAACAACCCACCAGCTTTACACTGGCCAATACAGGCCCACCAGCTGGAAACTATGCAAATATTGCCCATGAGCTTGACACTTAGGCAAACCAGTCCCATTATGAGTCCGACAAATGGGGGAAAAGATCTATGAGACTTACACTGAATAGATTAAACACTCTGTATATCAGTCTCGTGGGCCTTGTTTTCCTCGAGTGTCGAGATGATGGCCATATTTGCCTATATTTGCTAGTCTACATAACTAACTTAAACATAACAGTTGTATTTGAGGTCACTGCCATCACTCAAGAAACTTAAGCTTATTTCTGAAGTAATTGACCTCTCACATTTCAGAGACCTGTTACTATAAACCAATGCTCTGTGGAATATGCATACATACTTTGATCAAAACATCAGTGCGTGATTTGTACATGATTAAGCATTTACGATTACACCAATGAAGCCAAACATCAATACAGGTAAGCCTACACATGTGACCTCAGTGACCTCTCATTGTCCTGAGAGGTCAAAGTTGGATATAATGCACAGGCTAATGACCAATGTTCCATGGAATGACAAGATTCTTCTATTATAGCATAAATGATTGTACATCGGGTATTACAAAGTTGACCATTGACTATACATAGAATATCAATATTCTCATATTTAGAGGTCATTGACCTGTCACCTTCCTCAGAGGTCAAAGGTAGAGACACGTGAGTAATTTCTCTTGCTCTGTGGAATAGGAAAACAATTCAATTGTAATACAAATGAATATAACATCTAAATCATGTTTGTCATCAACCGATTGCACCAAATATCAATGTTCTGACATTTTGAGGTCATTGGCCTCATCATAGGTCATCTGAGGTCATCAGAGGTCAAAGGTAGAAATCTGACTCGAAAGGCTCAGTGGAACATTGAGGCAATTCCTCTTACAAAAATTAGTTTTTAGTACATGATTATCGTGTTTCAGTTATGAGTGACGCATTAGAATATCCATTTTCTGACATTTTGAGGTCATTGACCTCTGAAGGTCATCAGAGGTCAAAGATAGAAACCTGTCAGGGCTCTGTGGAATATAAAGACAATTTCACTGTGACAAAAATTAAGTTTTAGTACATCATTACTGTGTTTTATCATTAACCAATGATGCAAAATATCAATTTTCTGACATTTTGAGGTCATTGACCTCTGGAGGTCATCAGAGGTCAAAGGTAGAAACCTGTCAGGGCTCTGTGGAACATAAAGACAATTTCACTGTGACAAATATTAAGTTTTAGTACATCATTACTGTGTTTATCATTAACCAATGACGCAAAATATCAATTTTCTTAGATTTTGAGGTCATTGACCTCTAGAGGTCATCAGAGGTCAATTCAGACTTACCTCCCGATCTTAAAATTAATCTTATAGCATGTACTAACAATGGTGAAAGTTTCATGCTTTAGTCAAATTTTGCACAATTCTTCGGCTTATCTGCTCTACTAGTACAAATTTTCGTAAAATTTATGTAAATATCTTTCTGATTTTGTGTAGATATATCGAATTTAGATGTTGAAAATAAATTAAGATGTAATAGAAATATATAAAGAAGTTAATGCAATGAAATACAGATGTGTAAATTCAATGGTTAAGAATGATAACAGCCATGCACTTGCGCAGCGAAATTACCCCGTACATGAGAGGTTATAATGAGCGAGGCAGTCTAGCAACTGGATTGTTAACTCTTGAGGTCATACAGATAACAAGTGTTTATAAATGCTTTGTTTTCCACGTATCACCAAGTTGCAAGTAATACACTTATATGACCGGTGCTTTTAAATGTGAACGTTAAGTTTACTTTGCAGATAGGCCTACGTCTTCAACAGTACAAACATCTTGCCCGCAGTAATCCATTCTGGTGATACTAAAGAGTTGTGATGGTGCATGCAGGGGGCTGCATCCCCAATCTGCCACTTCCTTCTGACTTCAATAAACTTGAAGAAAAAAAGGAAAAAAAAAAGAAATGATAAAACCCATGACTTTAAACGAGCATTGACCCTTGACCCAACCAACCATGAACCCTACCCCCCCCCCCACGCACACATACACACAAACACACACACAAACACACACACAAACACACACTCACACACTAAAAATAGAAAATAAGAATTAAAAAACTATTGCGGCCCTTGTGGTGTGAAACTTCAGTACAATTAATACCTTGACGCAAAATACAAACAAAACAACAAAACCACACACATGAATGCATTCGCGCAATATGTCCAGCAGGCCGGCATTTTAATCAGGTCTATAATGGTACGAACAATAAGTTGTAATTGTAGGCCTGTTCACCTGCTGTGCTTGATTTTGTTCCCATCGCTGAAAACGTTTTCATACAGCATATAATTTATTGAATTGCCAAATGCAGAGTAGTCGTTTTTGAGGGGCGGGGTGGAAGGGGCGGGCGGGGGCATCATATCATTGAGTAGCCCTTTGAAGGAAATATTTCGAGCAATATCATATTCCCTCGTATGACAATAGGACACTGAGTTGTTACATTCAAAATGACAAAGAGTTGCTGCTGACCAACACACCTTGTCGGAAGGTTGCCCAAAATGACAGCAATATTAAGACGTGCAAAATGGATTTCACGGATTGGAAGTGCCCCGTATAGAAACAGCTGGAATTGAACAGCTTGTCCTATTCCTCGCGAAAAGCATATATGTTTGTCTGAATAAGTTATAACTTAATTCCCTGTTTCAGTTGTTTTCCCAAGAACGGTCAAAATGCGCTGGTCGTGCACAAAAGGAACAAAACAAAACATCTAAAACTGATAATGTCCCTTCCTTTCGTGTTCGGTGTATGATTGTTTCGAAACCCCTATACTGTTCCTTTATTTATTTATTTACTCATTTTTTTTTTTTTTTTTTTGGGGGGGGAGGGGGTGTTCTATTCATCCTATGTAGACGACTTTCACATAGAATGGATTTTACTTTACATGTGCTGTCTCCAGGAGAAATTCTGAGTATACTATATGGTTCTTGAATTAGGGTCAGTATACCTTCAAGGTTATCTAACATATACCTGTGCTTCTACCCTCGATCAGTGACATTTTTTCAAGAATATGATTTTGAAAGAAATGAGGAAACGGTATATTGTGTACTGATGATTGCCTCGAGAAGAGATTGGTCGAATGTCACATGTGTTGTAGTCTAATCACGAGTCTGTGGCCTGTTTGTTGTTGCTCTTTGTCGGTATATTACATTTTAATTATAATTCAAGGTAACCACATTTTATGGAGGAGAAACATTTGCATGTAATGCATCTACTCTATGGAATTGGAATGATTTTGCCCAGAATTTAGAACAAATTATCAACATCATTAAATTCGGGTCTGCTTTGAAAGCGTATCTTTTCATGGTCTGTTTATAAACAAACACGAAACTCTGTACCATTGTAATTTGCAGCTGTATATTCTGTTAATTGTGTTATGTTTCATCTTCTCGAGAGCATTCTTATACACTATGTGCTATGACCTATACACAATCCCTGTTGATTATTATCAATTATCATTATAGCTTTTAAAAATGTAGTATGACAACGCTATATCCGCTGCTGTCAGCTGTGTCCGGCTTCTTGGCAAGTTCTATACATTACGGGAATAAAGTGTATTACTGATTGGAGAATGACGTAACCTACAGGCGACTGGTAGGGGAAACGTTTATAGAGCACTCATGTAAACATGCAACACATGTGGGGAAAAATGAAAAAAGAAGTGGTGCTGATTTCACGAGTTTTTCCAGCTGAATGGCACTAAGATGGAAAAACCTTGTTCAGTTCATGGACATTTGAGAGTACCGTTCCGCCCATGAATCATCAGACCTTGCCTTCATTTGAAAGCGTGTCGTTTTAGCAGGTCCGCTGTTTTTCTTGTACAATCATTACCTCTAAATCACTCCTTCAACAACAAACAACCACTCTCCTCCAGAAAAAAAAAAAAAAATCGTCCTTGCTCCGATGTCAAGTCATGAAATTGGGAGGACGTTAACCTCTTACGGCGTTATTTTGAACGAGGAGTCGTGATTATCAAACAATGATTAAATTCTTTCTCAACGGATTGAGGGTTGTTTTGAAATATTCAAATCAACTTACAAATAACCCCAACTTCATTCTTGAATGTACCCTAGCAATTGCATCGTACAACATCCCTCGATGACAACAAACAAACAAACAAACAAACAAACCCACCACTGATTGAAAGAGAGGATCAATTCTTTGCTAGAAGATACATAGATTCATGGGGGTATCGGGTGTGTTTGCAGGAATTTACAAGGAACTGTAATTCATACCAGATATCAGGTAGCCTAATGTGTGCTATCGCTATCTTAGCTAACTCTTTCCAATTCCATTCACTTTTCTATCGTGTAAATCTGAGGTTGTTTTAGACCTTGCCAAAGGCATGATATCAATGGTATATTATGATTACTCTTTCTTTTACAAAATGGCTAAGATTGGAAAGTGCTTTAGACAACTGAATATAAGCCAACCCTGCAGAATATTATAAATAAGATGAATAAATAAATAGCTGAAGAAATAAATGAATAAGTGGATAAAACAATAAATCACTTTCTCTGCTGTGCACGTGTCAACGAATGATAATATAAATGAATGAATCAATAAATAATTAACTGATTTTTTTTTTTTTTTTTTTGCTATAAATAGTATGGAATCGATAGGAAATTAGTTAGTGGAGGGAAAGTCGTGAGGGAGTGAATACATTGTACCGGAATCGAGCAAAATTAGCCCACGTGTGCGAGCTGTTTCTCATCACACCATCAGGGTTTTCCAAGTTTCTCAAGTTTTATTTGACAATCATTTTTTGTTTAAGTTACGTGATAATGATACAGTGACGCACAACCTGTGAGAGTTGTTGCCAGGTCTTATTTGATTATTTGACTTGCCACCGACATCATTGCCGAAAAGTTGCAGAATTTGAACAAGTCATAATTTTCCTCCTTCTTGGTAATGAGATTTTTAACGAAATTAAATGAGATTTTGATAATTTACAGTGGACAAGATCTCACTGGTTCGTATTATACCTGAACGTTGCTGCCATGCAGTGACGTAGTTTTTGTTGTTGTCGTTGTGCTTCACGTATATAAGTAAATCCCTATTCCCTTTTAATGAAATGGATTCAACCCTTACGGTACACAAGCTACTCCCTGTTAGAGTTCGTTATTTCGAACGTTCGTCAATCAGAAAATGAAATAATATTCGTTATTCCGAAGGTTCGTTAACCCCAAATGATAGAAAGTTCGTTATTCCAAACTTTTGATAATCTAGAACTCTAATGAAAAAAAAAAAAGCTTCATTATTCCGGAGGTTCGTTAATCCGAATACGAAATAAGGTTCGTAATTCCGCAGGCTCGTTAGTATAAAACATGCGTCGTCTTTATGGATTAACGAACGTTCCGAGTAATAACGAACCTTTGGAATAACAAACATTACCCATATAGACCATAATAATATGTTTCCTCAGGACAGTAAAATCGTCATATCGGTTTGAAATGTTTATGACGGGGGATCTCATGCCTTGTCAAGTCTTTGTTCACTCGCACACAAGTTTCCACTAAATTTCGTTTCCATGGCATGAGTTTGAGAGGAAGAAATAAAACCCTTCACATCACATCGTTCCATAGTTGTGAAGATTAGAGCGATGATGTGTTTGTCTGCGTGTCTTTGTGTGTGTGTGTGGTTCTTTTTACAAACTTAAAAGAGAAATGAAGGATTTGGTCCACTATTGGGAGTCACAACTTCCGATAAAGGGCCAAAGGATTGTCAAACATTGAAACAGACGACGTGGTACAGATTCTCTCCCAAGAGTGTACCAGAGAGCCCATACTGTAATCATCGTTTAGGGTGAACGTTTTCTTTCCCTAATTACATCAGCTACCACCGTGTTATTGCTACACTCTTTACATACAAGCATACAGTGGTAGTGTGCCTCGGTTGTTTATCAGTCAGAAACTCTGCCTTTATGTCCGGTAGAAAGAAGAAAGAGTTGTTCGTTGCAGTCCCTGTGATTGTGATTGATGTGACGATTACTGTTGGATAACGCTTGGTAAAATCATTTCCTCTGCTTTATTTTTGTCAGGTTTGTTGGCTGGAGCACTGTGCAAGAGATACGGCTGTAGAAAAGTGTTGATTCTGGCTGGCGTCATCTCGTTCACTGCACTTTTTCTGGCATCTTTTGCAACGAAGCTTTGGCACGCCTACATCTTCAGTTTCCTAGCAGGTCAGGGCCAATTATAGTATCTGTTGTGACCCAATTGAGAAGGATGCACATCACCAGCTCGACACCCATGAGTCCGACAGCCCACGAGCTAGTAAAATCAAGTAAAATAGGCCCACGAGCTTTACGGTACACCAGGGCCCCGTATTTTAAAGACTTGTGATTGATTCAAATCAATCACAACTTTACGACTGAATGCAAATCAATCTTATAAAAAAAGTTATGATTGAAATTAAGACGGAGAACTGCACTCAATCAATCACAGGTTGCGATTGATTGCAGCTTTCAAGAGATTTGTGATTGATTGATTTCTATCACAAGTTTTATAAGACAGGGCCCAGCTCAACACAAGGCAGATGAGCTTGACATTAGACAAACAAGGCCCATAAGCTCGACACTATATATATATAGGGGAAAATGCCCATGAGACTGACATTACATTGTATGCAGTGTCGGTCTCGTGGATCATTTTTCCTTGTGTCAAGCTCATGGGCCTTATTTGTCTAGCGTCGAGCTCGTTGGCTGTCACATGACTCGTGGGTTGTATGACCCGCAGGCTTTATGACTCAAGGACCTTTTCGAGCTCGTGGCCATGGATAAGGCCATTGTCTTTCAACCTTGAGGTCCCTGGTTCGAGTCCCCTAGTCAATGCACCCTAACTTAATCTCCTTGATGTTCTTCGGAAAGGACTTAAAGCCGTCGGTCCATTTTTTACATGCTCATTTCTCGTTTTCCTATCGTAAAGAAAAAAAATCATGATAGGATTCAAATCAATATGAAAGTTTTCATGCATTCAAGCCCTGACTTGTGGCACAGGAAATACCTTACATGATTTTGCTCAAAGTGATGTGTGAGATGATATTGGTTGTAATGTTTCCCTGATGATTGGAGAACATCGCCTCTCAAGTCTCTCTTTCCATTTGCACAAATTTTTTCAACGAAATGTCCCCTCTAGAAAATGGAGTCAAAAACAAGAAGTAAAATCCTTCAGAATCAAATAAGTTCAGAGTTAAAATGATGTACATGTACTACTACTACTAATCATTTGACATTCTAAAGGAAAGACAATACGCGTGCTGAATCATTTACCGAATAGTTTTCATGAGAGAATATAAATGAGATGACTTTTTCCCAATGTGTGAATAAACGGGCAAACAAGACGAGCTGTTGGATACTTTTGCATTGTTTTCTGCTTACCGAGTAGCTAGGAACGCAAACATCTACAACAGATCATCTTTATCAATGCCAGTGTCAGGAAATACAATTGTTTATTTTCTTCTCTTGGTGACAGGTGTTGGATTTGGGTTATCCTATCCGCCGGCAATCGTCATCAGCAGTTTCTACTTCAAGAAGCGACTGGGGATCGCCAATGGGATCGTGAACTCGGGTATCGGGGTTGGCGTTCTCTGCATGGCTCCGCTGCTCCAGCTACTGTCTTCGCAATACGGCTGGAGAGGCGCCATCTTGATCCACTCAGCGATCTCCGCGAATCTAATCGTCTGCGGCGCCCTCTTTAGGCCGTCGGGGTTGGAAAGACGAATCGTGGACGCGTCGAGACGGAGTCGGATTGTGAACCCTCGACAGGAATGCATCGAAGATGACCTCTCTGGCCACGAGGTCATCAATGTAAAATCAAAATCGGACGATCGACCAATCAGGCGATGGCTGAGCCGAGTCGCATTGACTCTTAGTAACTTCTTTGATCTCTCAATATATCGCAACTGTCGGTATGTGGTCTTCATGGTCTCAGTCATCATTTCCAGCTTTACCATTGTTGCATACATCAATTACCTAATATCAAGAATGGTCTACGATCTGAACTTCTCCAAGATGGAAAGCAGTCTGGTGATGACGTTTCTTGGAATCTGCAACACCGCTGCTCGTCTCCTGCAGGGTATCCTGCTGGACGCCCGCCTCATTTCATCCGTTAATCTCTTCACCCTGTCCCTTGCCTGCCTCGCGACAGCCACCATCTTGAATCCGCTGGCGGGCACCTACGCCCAGCAGGCAACCCTCGCCGGATTGTTCGGTCTTGGAATCGGCGTCTTCTATCCGCTGCTTGCGCTGCTCGCTACCGAGTTTGTCGGTCTGCAAAAACTCTCCAATGCCTTTGGAATGCTGATCGGCGTAGCCGGGATTGGCGCTCTTCTTGGTATTCTGATGATGGGTACGTAACTTGCAAGAATGTCAGAATTGTACTGCCCTCTTGTATGATCACCAGGGCGTATTGGAGTTCCTGTCATGACAAACTTATGCATGTTACTGTCAGCGGTAGCGTCAGGAATTAAAAGAAAAAAATGGATCCTTCCCGCTATTTGATGTTAGCTTGCCGCCGGTGAGCACTTGGCCAATGGTGACATGTTCATAGTGGAAGCTCATTTGCTATAAAGATGATGAAAGTTGCCTATGGTTATAGTTCATGGTGCACGTGACAGATGATTCAATATAACCTTGGTAGGGCACAGTGCATTTTATTACGCGCTAAAAGCTTCAAAATGTTGTTGTCGATCTATTGCAAGATTACTCTGGCGTTCCAAATAAATCTGCTTTCCTCGACAAAGATTAGGGACCTTAAACATTTTTGGTTCCACAGATCATATAGTTGATCCTGTATTGGACATAGAATTAATTGTAATGTCTTACACGTCTTTATTCTTCCTTTTAATACTTTTTATACTAGTTGGAGAGCGCAAAGACTGCAAATCCGTTCTTTAAATACCACCTCGTAATAACCAATTTCAATAACATCTTTTCATATTAACGATATATTGCAAGGTGATATCACACATCACTGAAGTTCTTATTGCCTAACTTACTGGAATGATATGCACCACTGATACATGGATCATTCATATGTTACTTGTTCGTATTGGCTTCATATAAGAAAGATTGCAATACATGTATATGTATCTCAGATTTATCAATATATTAATGAGATTTATTGATGTCCACTAAGTCGTCAAGTAGGACCTACGTCTTAATGTTGACATAATTTCGTTCCATTTGTGTTTCACAATTAACCAGGCTTTCTCTATGACGCTACTGGATCCTACACCATTCCGTTTTTTATAACCGGGGCGGCAGAATTCGTGGGGGTGCTCATGATGGTCCTCTTGTCCACATACTCTCGGAGACTGCGAGACGAGAATAGCAACGAGACCGGAAACGGATGTGATGACGTAAAAACTTCGGCATCTCTCGTCGACCCGAAAAACCGTACAAATGGCTACGGAAAGGTCCCGACAACAGATTGCTCGGAACTGACCACTCTCAGTGACGTTAAATAGGCCACCGCACATTATACGGCTTTCGGTCGCACGACTGACCGACTTTGGATCTGAAATGAACAGCGTGTTTATTCTGAGGCTATTGTGATTTATTTCAGATCCAAAGTCTGTCAGTTGAGCGACCGTAAGTCGTATAGTGTGCGGCGGGCTGAAGACTCACTGCTGATGTGGCTCTACACTTCTTATGCTCCACTAACAAATATACATACAGCTGCAAACAAGTGTAATGTTCAGTTGTTGTTTTTTAATGCATTTTTACCACGTGATTCTTGCCAATGATGAAGCTGAATCAGTGTTCACATGCTCGTACACACGGACATATTTATATAATATACTATATATTGTACAAGATATTCCCTTTTCGATGTATTTATCCTCCCTTTCATTATTTGGTAGAATGTTGTACTTCCTAAATAGCAGGTAATCATGTAGTGTCACTCATAATGTGGGCGATATCGTTGATTCATTGACCAAGACTTACTGAAGAGCTGTTGTGGTTCAATGAATAAGACATTGTGGACATTGTTGGTTGGAGTCCACTGCCTGCGCCAGCATGGCGCTACTTCATTTTGCTGCATATTCCTTCGAAATGGACTAAACCCCATCGGTGTTGCGTGCTTGTTAGCTTACAAGCATTCATTGCATTCTATAGCAGCCACATAAAACAAAACATAGAATATAATATACAAATATACTTGGCCTTGAGAGTTTCTTGTTAAAACTATGGGCAGAGGTGACTCCAAACTAGTACTATTCACTGAGGGGCGCAGCCCCGAAGTGAATAGTACTAGTTTGGAGTCACCGAGGCCCATAGTTTTAACAAGAAACTCGAAACTAGGCAAAGTATATTTGTTTTATATTTTGGATCAAAAATTTGAATAAAAAGCGAAAATCATTTTAGGCTTAGCCTAACCCCGGGACGCTCCGTGTACACAGTTACACTGCAACACTGCGTGTTGGGGTTGGTCGCAGTTAGGCTTACGCACGCGGCGGCAGCGCAGCGCCTGATTATACGCAACAGTGCGAGAGACCGGAAATTGAAAAACGTAGCAGCCGTGGCACCGCCAGAGTTGCCCGTCGCATGTATGCAAGCGCTGGTATGGCCGCTGCAAACCTGAACACTAGAATTCGGGACCGGACGTGGACGGACCACGTACACTTGATTGTAAAGAAGGGTGTATTGTGACATCATTTTGCAAATAGTATACTATTTGCAAAATGTCGTCATAAAAGTGACGTCATTTTGCAAATAGTACTTCATGGTGTGTCAAACACACCAACACTCTAAAATAGTTCAAAATACCTATAATCACGTGAAGCTCTTTTAACCAATCAATGAAAGACAAATTTTTGATCCAAAATATAATAACAAATATAATGATAAGTGAATAATCAGAATGATAGATAGCAGCCGCAGTGTATGGATATGTGCTTTACAGTTATAATGCGGTAAGCTAGCTCTTACTGCCGTCTTAACTCCCAACATGGTGTGAATAAGATTTACTGGAGGTTACTATGATAATAGTGGAAGTAATGAACAGTTATTGTTTCCTATTGATGTATACCCGTAGGCCTATGATTAGGAATTGATGCAGTACATTACGGTGATGTGATGTAAAGCGCTATGAAACAACTTAGAGTTTGTAAGAGCGCTGCATGTATACAAGTGTAATTATTGTATTGTATTGTATTGTATTGTATTGTATTGTATTGTATTGTATTGTATTGTATTACTGTTCATACAGAGTGGCTTTACTCAAAAGGAGGTATACACTATAAAAGAAGATGGAATAGTAAAATTCATAGTAACAAACAGTGTACATGGAAACAGCGTTTTATTCCCGCCAGAAGCAAGAGAATATTTACTCCTAATTTGGGATGTACCAAATTATTATTCCTAATTCATGCAACACACAGTCCTCTTGTACCTTACTCTAAAAAAGGGCTGACTCTTTTTTTTTGTTCAAGCTGCATTTGCTTTACAATGTGATCATGCGTATTTTCTACCTGTTGTGATTATAACTGTTCTACCTGTTGAAATACGTTCTGGTATGCAAGTATAGAATGAAGTTAATTTGTTAGTTCTATAGTTTTGGCTGTGTATTGTTGATTGTCATTCGTGTAGTTTATTACATGTAGAAAATTCAGAAATAATATCTTTCTTCAAATAAGGAAGCAAACAAGAAGAAAATAGTAAGAATGAAACTAGAGTTTACCATATCATAGTTACTCACGTACAACAACCGATTACAAATCAGGCTTTTTACCTCATGGAGTATTATAGTCAATAGCTTCAATGGAAAAGAAAAGAAAAAACAAAAGAAGATTCAAAAGAAGATTCAAAAGAACTTTCTTGAAGCCAATAATTCTCTTCAAAATTCAAGTAATAATAAGCGTACTGTTTTGTATAACCGCAGTCATCCTCGTGTAAATTGAATGAAACAGGACCGGAGATAATACTTCGCCTTGCACAATAAAATTGACGCGTCTGTATCCTTCCGAGGGTGAATGTTTCTTCGGCTTGGCCAATTTGTTGATTTGTTTTATAGGTAAGCTATATCCACTATCTGTATCCATGCGCCTACATGAAGCAGTATGATGCTAGACTTTAATTGTAATCATTTTTTTTTTATTCTGCTGAAAGAGGATCTAATCTTACCAGACTGATATATTGTTGAGCAAAAATACAGAAATGGTGCTTTTTTATGATCGTTGTTGTCCCTGATCGCTTGTACTCGACCGTCCTATGATAGACAGTTGGTTGAAAGGTGAATGACCTATGGTATAAGGTAGCGTGTTTGTGTGCTGGAAATGACATGTTCAACGGATGCACAAAATAGTCTGGCATTGTTTTATATACAATTGAACTTTGATCTTAAAGGAGCACATTATGGAACGTTTGATGTCAGTCACCAAGTGACTTATAAACTATATATAGCGTATAGTTCAGAACACGGGCAGGTGTCGGAAACAATGACCATGAAAGTCTGTCAACTGGTATTATATTTATATGACTCAGGCTTTCTCACATTTCAACAGCTTCAACAGATTCGACAGCTTTAGAAATGATGAACTGACAGCGTGGAAGAACTAACAGCGGTTGGTGGCAGCGTGAAAGGGAGTGCGTAGTGTTCAATCAAAACAATTGAGGGCAGATTTCTTTGACCTTTCCAGTAAAAATAGATTCATTGAAACCGGGGGAGAGGAAGTGTATTCTTTAATCGTAATAGGCCTACATACAATGTATTAGCAGTCGCATTTTATAGATGGCAGAGTTGATCCAGGACTTGATAAAAAACATACATGTTTTGTTTGTTTGTTTGTTTGTTCATTTTCCATCTGAGAGAAGATGGCTGGATAGCCCATATTCAGCTGCGTTAAGCTGGTCTTCCATGGGGTTCAGCTGGATGCGAGGTGGGACCACTTCACCGGGTTAACACCCTGCTCTTTGCGATGAATGAATGAAGCGGGATCTTTTACGTGCATGAGTTGTTACTCTCTTCATACACGGGACCTCCATTTTATGTCCTATCCGAGGGACAGAGTGTTTTGCCTCTTGCTAGAGGGGACGGTATGATTACACACAACATTGCTCAGTCCAGACTCGGGTTCGAACCCGGGCCCTAAGGATCGTGAGGCAGACGCGCTACCGACTGAGCCAACTCACTGCCCTTGTATTGTCAGTATTTTTACTGGAAAGGCCAAAGACGTCTTGTATATATGTATTGTCATCAACCCACGTAACTAGCATTGAATGGGAGTGATCTTCTCTTAATTAGCTTCGTTTTTACACGAAAGTAATGAGAATAAGATGTGTGGCCGTTCTCATCAATTTACTGTAGGCCCTATAATCTTGAAATAACCTTCAAACCGTAAACACAAACCTGCAGTAGGACCTTAGTGCAGGCTGGTTTGTTAATTTCACCACTTTTATTGACAGATCTCACCCATTCAGTGAGACATTCGTTGTTCCTTCATGTGACTCTCAAACTTGGAACAAGTGCAATTTGTCATTGTTGTCTTTAATGTTCATGTATTCAGTCATGTATAACATTTGTCAACATACATTGTAATTAGATATCAATAGGAAGAGGAAAAGTTTTTTTTTTCCTTGCTGATGTCTCTTCCTTGATCTCCTGTCCCATCTTCCAACCGGAAGAAAGAAACGCTGACGGGAGTTGACCACTATAAATACAATATGATGCTGCAGCTCTGGGATGTTGGCGTAATTACAGATGATATAGGAGCCATAGGACCCATAGAAACCCCACGGATTCAGAGAACTGCAGGGCTCAAATTGACAAGATTATCGCAAAATGATGATATAACGACAATGATAATATTCGGAACCATCGACTCATTTAAGCCACACAATTGTTGCATTTCTCATTCATGATAACGTTACTTGCAGACTGTTACTTATGATCTATAAATTTACCTATGATCTATAAATGTGATGCATTATTGTGACGCAATAGAGGACAATATCAATGAATCAGCCTTAATCCGTCGATAGAATGAATAGTCTGGACAGACTTCTTACAAAATAAAAGATAAATAAATAAAAAAAAAACGAAATAAAACGGGAAACAAAAAAAGGAAGACATATCTTAAGGACTGGCGGAAGTGAACTTCTTTACAATTATATTGACAGCTGTTTCGGCATACTTTTTGTCGTGTTTTTTTTTTTTTTTTTTTTTTTTTGTCTTGCCGTTTTATAAGTTGGACCCGTAACACCAGTGATCTGGTTTCATAATTAGAACTATATTCGTTATCGGAAGTCCATTTGTTTATTCCATGTCTGCATGATGGAGTGGTGGGAGAATGTTATGAAGAAAGTTATGCATTACATTTTTTTTTTTGGGGGGGGGGGAGTATTTGGTTGTTTTTAACACTCAATACCACTACATTATTTCATGTGATTTAACATACGAAAGGATGAAAGCAAGCAAATTACGGGAGAAACAGAAAAATAAGTAACACAAAATTGTTTGATCACAAAAAAAGATAATAATGGACCAAGAGATCTTAAAGTATGTTCATCATAAACGTAAAGCATCGCCAAATAAAACCTTTCCACTAATATCTGACTTGTAATACAACATGGAACATTCTTGAAGTTAATAAAATATTCGTATTTCCTTATCATTTTTTTTTTGTATTTTATGCAGCTTTACTAGCAAATATCTCAACTTAACAAAAATGGAGTTAACTCTTTATATCATATTGGCACAATGAAGTCTTTTGGGTTGCTGTTAGTTTGTCATTTCATGGAATATTTCAGCTAACCAACTAGTTTACATTGAAAACGGGAAGGAATTAAGAATAATTCGTCGGTGTTACCACGAACCGACGCTATTTCGTTTTTGAGCGAAAATGCAATTCTGAGAAAATCGCGTTTAAAGATCTCACAAGTTTTAGACAACGTTTTCAATGACTTTTCCTGTCTTGTGTGTGAAAATTTTGACAGGGTGATGAGAGTGGAAGTTGTTCTTCCTATCCATAGTGTAATTTTAGTGTGAATTCAAAAGAATTACGATATTTCTGTCTTCAAACTCACTGCGTCGGTTCGTAAATCCATCGTTTCTTGCGCGCACCATAGGTTATGTACTTAAGCGCGGGTCCCACGAACCGACGTAAGTTGTATTACGCCGGTTCGTGGGACCCGCGCTGTAGGGCCTGCACAATAGGTAACGTGCAATACGCGTGTATTTACGAACCGTCGCTATTTCATTTTCGTATGTGTTTACATACAAATACTATTAGGGCTATACCTGCTTATCAACAATAACCTTATTAATTGAAATCAATTGTCATGTAATGATTATTGTGATGATCATAATACATTAGGTGATAATTAAGATGATAATATAAGCCAGTTTCTCTTAATTGTTCTAAAAAGCGTGTTGTCCTTGTTTTCATCTTCATTTAGCATTGTTATTAGAGCTGTCGTTGATCGCTCCAAAGATTTCTTTGCCCTCCCCCCTCCTTGTTTGTGTGGATATATTATTCAACACTTTTGCATGTGGACATTTATCATTTGGTAATTAATATGTACTCGGTATACTGTGCTTCATATTTTTTTTACTTTTTACTGTTTTTTTTTTTACTTTTTTAACTTACTTTCTTTATTTTTCACATAATTTTTAATTCAAATTCAGTTCACTTCTTTCATAATAATTATGAATGTTTGTTCTAAGATGAAGGATACCGCTAAATATAGGGAAAAAGATGTGCCAGTCAGTAATGATTACTTGCATTTACTCATCTTTCATACTCATGCACTCTGTTATTTCTTTCTCTGAAATAATCTATTAATTTCTTTATTTCTTATTATTCCACATTATTTGTGACTTTTACTTTGTCACAATTTTTATCGGTGTCATTATTGTCATTTGGCTTGCATGCGAATTCACTCATAATTCCTCATTTTCCATCTTTCTCTTTCCTGCTCAACAGATTCTTTGATAGCTGCACTTGATCATATAAAAACATAAAACTCATCCTGCATGCACTCTTCGAAACTGATAAACTCCTAAAAATACATAAATATCAAAATTATCAGAATTTCAAGCTTCATTTTAAATATATAACAATGGTCATGTTTTATTATGCCTTTTGCAGCAATACATGTGTATATTGAAGAGGTACATTATGTAATCGAAGAAACATAGGTTCTCAATAAAGTATCAAATTTGAATTATTCAGAGATGAGTAATGACAATGGGAAGGATAACAATTGTGGAAGAGCTCCATAAATCAATAAATATCTAATGGCAAATGGAGATGGAATCAATATTAAAGAATATGCGTAATTCAAGTTCATTATTACATCAGTTCTTGTGTGTTCACAAAAAGAGAAACACAGGTCGAACATGCGCACCAAATCTTACAATGTACATTTACATCTATAGAGTGCGGACGGAACATATACAAAAGAAAGAATAACATTCTCAAATTAATATATCAAGCATAATTATGTATATGAACATAAAAAGATGTTGCTGCATATGCATGAAGCTTGAGAGTGCTGCAACACACATTATGCTCAGATGGAAACTTGATGTATATCATACAAAAGAGAAGAGGTACTGCATGTACATGTAGTTACACTATTCACAGGACAGTAGAGAAAAAGCAAGAGAGAGAGAAGGAAATGGGTGTCTAAAATAGGTCGATGTAAGGAGTGCCAAGCCAATTAAGTCTCTAATAGAAGTCATACATATATGAAAAGGAAACAAATTAATCACAACATAAGTGATCGTGCTCATATTAAGCAATAATTAGCATCTAAAAATGTGTGTAGAAAGCCCATAATATCAGCCTTTCGCCCCGTAGGCTTGTTACATATGAGAAAAGAGAAATTTTGGCCGACCCCCCCCCTCCGAATCCTTAATCCACCAGTACTATAAACACATGTGCTAGCAAATTCACAAGAGGGGTGGGGAAATTCGGCCAAAATTGTGTGTGGTTAAGATAATTAAAAAGAAAGGTCATCAGCAAAACTACGGGGTGGATGCAGACGAATTTTCATGTGATGACTAAAGAAAAAAATGCAGCCAAAGGGGGGGGGGGGGGGGGAAAGGACGGTGGAGAGGGGCCAAGGCTAATTTGACTCCCCTCCCCCCCCCCAAAAAAAAAAAAAAAAAACACGCCACTGTTCTACAGCACCTTTAAAGGACTCTTAATTTTCTTTTGTAAAAAACAAACGTCTCGAAGTAAAGAATTCCATATTGTAGGCGAAATGTAGACCGATACAGTGTACATCCCAAGCTATTAAAGAAAAAAAAAACCAGATTATGAATATTATTTAAAGTAAGAATTTCAGTGCGTTTAATCATCTTTAGTCGAGTTGCAAATGACATGTGCATATTTAATAAGAGCAGTTAACTTCGAAGCGCCCCCAAGCCCTTCTATATTTAATCATTCATGTCTATGGTGCTGGTCTAGTAATCCGGAGGTCGTGGGTTCGAATCCCGCTTGGGCTGCCTGTGATTTTTTTTTTTTTTTTTTTTCACAGCAGCCCACAAACTGCACACTGCAGTTGCATGTGTTACTACGGATGGAGACAAATGAATAATCTATTATTTTAATATACAATGTTTGACATCCTTTTTGTAATCACTTTCTTTAATTGTACATTTAGAGACATAATGAATTATTACTAAAAGAAATCATATTTCTGTATTTTGTTGTGAGTTTGCATGGGAGCATACACGTATCATAATTTACAATTTTAGTTAAATAAAGAACATCTCATAACAGAACTGTCTAGTGATGGTTGAATGATTATGTCAATTTGTTATAAGTCCTATCAGTTATATGGAGTGCATTTCCCACGTTTATAAGAATCATACGTAACACATTCAAAGTGGGTTGAAGACAACAAAATAATAAATAAAAGAATAAAGGAGAATAGAATGAATTACAGTTTGAGGTGAGTTTGGCATGTCATTAACTGGATTAATATTATCATCTAGCAGAGATGCATATTGATTATTTGTTGCATTAATTTCATAAAAATACATACATGTATAACATGTCTCAATCAACATTCAGAATGTTTGCAAAATGTAGATGAACATGTATCGTGAACATGGTTGAAGATGAAGCTGGAACATTTTGTTAATGGGTCTAAGCTACCATTTGTGACTCTCATAAATCTGTTTTCTGTGAAAATTCGTACAGCGAGCTAAAAGTTTCTGATATACACATTTTGACAGTGTGACACATTTGGTTATGCCCCCGACAATTTAGATTGACTCTCGCAATTATCACCATTTACGAAAAATAAATCAGTGAAGGGCATGTTAATCCTCAGTCGATAACTATTACAACTATGCAATGATTATTCAACCATCTAACTTCATCTGATTACAGCATCATCTGAATATTGCCAATGTGCACTTAGAAATTTATCAAGATGTATCACAAGGTTATGATTACCACACAAAACCTTCAAGATTTATTATCATGAAATACATACCAATGAACACTTAAAGAAAATCTAACATTCCACATCCACATGAAGCTTGCCTTGATATAAATGTCTCTCAGTAGTGTTATTAAAGTGTAGCAAAATTGTAATTACGACATCACAGAATGGAATGCATGTTTTCACCTTCAATCTTAGAATCTTCTTTCATGTTTCCACTTTACAATCACATTTTAATGTAGATATACCGTCCTTATGTTGTCGCCCTTTATCCCAAGTTCTCCCTTCTATCCTATCTGTAGATTGTCTTCTTTCCTAAGCCATTGTATTCACATTCCTTGATAAGCACGATGCTGTACTTTTTTTCTTCTCTGAAACAGTCCAGCTCTTCGCTACTGCATGGCATCAGTCATGTGAAAGAAAAAACAGAAATTAAGAACTTTCGATTAAAATCAAACATCATGATACAAGATACAACTTTCATTTTGAGAAAAAGAAATCAGCCAACTAAGCTGTAGTTGAAATCATTTTGCTCTATTTATATTAAACATAAAACAAAATGGTATACAGGATCAAAGAATGTCAAAAAATGCTGCTGTTCGTCTTTGATGCATATTCAAATGGTCTCGCCTTTTACATATTTTAATGATGCAAGATCTTATGTCTAGCACTTAGTAAGTCTCATGTAGAAATTAAATTATCATTCACATGAATAAATCTACATGTCCTTGTAAATAAGGCATTGCTTTGAAAAAGCTGAATATTACTAACTGCATTTGGGAAACGGTCTACGACAATCAAACTTCTTTATTATCAGAGACTTTAACATCTTGATTAGACCTAGACTCTAATTACCATTGTATTCACATCCGTTGATGATGTACACGACCCTGTACTTTTTCTTTTCTTTTCTGAGACAGTCCAGTTCTTCGCTACTACATGGCACCAGTCATCTGAAAGAAAAGAAAGAAATTAAGAACTTTTGATTAAAATCAAACATCATGGTACAAGATACAACTTTAATTTTGAGAAGAAAAAAAAATCAGCCAACAAAACTGAAGTTGAAATTATTTTGCTCTATTTATATTAAACATAAAACAAAATGGTAGGCCTATGCAGGATCAAAGAATGTCAAAATATACTGCTGTTTGTCTTTGATCCATATTCAAATTGTCTCGTCATTTACACATTTTAATGATGCAAGATCTTATGTCTAGCACTTAGTAAGTCTCATGTAGAAATTGAATTATCATTCACATGAATATAAATCTACATGTACTTGTAAACAAGGCATTGCATTGAAGTAGCTGAATATTACTACCTGCATTTGGGAAACAGTCTACGACAATCAAACCTGTTTCTTATCAGAGACTGTATCATCTTAATTAGACCTAGACTCTACATTATCATTCAGCTTTTAAAGGTATTAACCATTCACCTATAAAACAGTGGCATTGTCATGTGCATCATATTTCTTTGATACTGCACATATTTTCATGAAGTCTGTGCAAGAATGCAAATGAAACACGTCTGCTGTTTGGTATTTATCAAAAAAAAAATCACTAACCCGGAAGTCCTTGGCCTTAGGAATAACACGTGGCGAGTTAGCAGGAATTGACATTAAAATAGAATAAGAATAGATCTACTAAATAGGCCTTTGCCTCATGAATGTCTGGTCTAATTATAGACCAAGTGAAGTCTAGACCTTTCACTTTTAAGTTACACAGATTTCATATTACTTAGATCTAGACTACATCTAAATCTAGACATCTAATACTATTAGATCTTGGCAACTTTTGTCTTTGTGACACGAAATTAACACGTCACGGATGATATTTCGGCGATGTCCAACAGGATGACAGTACCACTATTACTAAATCAGTAAGTTGACATAGATAACTAACATCAACTTGTTAAAGTACGTTAGAGATGGCACCATATACAATAACCGGTGACACTGACACTGACAGATCTAGCGACTACGTTTAGACTAACGTTAAAGAGTGAGACTCGCCATCTCAGTAAGTCGGCCAAAGACAAAGTCAATACAGGGCTAAGTCAGTGTTACTGTTATGTTAGGCCTAACAAACGTTAACGGTTACTCGGTAAGGTTAGGTTTACCAGGACTCAAGAGTCCTGGTTAAATCAGTCGAGGGACATTTCTTAGGAAGTCCTTCGATTCCAAGAATAAAAAGAGTGAAAGAACAAAGGGGAAAAAAGGAAAGAAGAAAGGACAAAAGATTATGTATGGCTGCTGTGGAAATCGACAGCGCCACTGTATCACTATCAATCAAGCGTAAATATAACACGCCATTTGGTTGGGCCACATTCACAAGTTTTAGGGGAAAAAAGCCCCCCCGCTGTGCTTAGGTACTCCACTCGAACTAATGTTAGACATACACTACACACAGTACGGTACTAGGGCTGAATTCACAAGTATACTTTAACACTGCACTGTACAGGAAAGCCACCTAACCTGTAGAGTACTCGTAGTGTTTAGGTAGTATCACTAGACCACATACTGTCATAGATGACATCTACACCAACGCTGCACACTGGCACTGGTCCGACGGTCCCTGACCAGGAAAAATCACTGTTGGACACTGACCAGTAACTTTTTCAGGAATGGACCAGTAAAGATTGGGGGGAAAAATGGGTGGACTCTACCTACTATTACCACTAGTCTAGATGTAGATCTAGAGCTAGACTACCGGTATGGCTCTGAACTGTGTTAATTTGACTTGGTCTTAGACTGCAGCTGATCTTAGTTTTAGTAACTGGTATTACAAGTAAAGTCTTAACTTAGACTTAATAGTTAGACTTGAAAGTAAAAGTCTATGTCTAACTTTATTCTTTACTCTTCCTTTGAGTTTTACTGTTAGACTTTTAATTTATTTTTTTTAGTTTAGTACGCCTACTTTGTCAATCTCATGATTTCATTTTCAACTCAAAAGTCAAGGCTAGTTTTAGTGTCTTCGAGACTTTGAAATCTTGCAATCTGCATGTCTTGCACACAGACGTTACGACTATAGTACTCAGTAGTCTCAGAAGTAACGTCTAACGACATAAGTTGAAAAGAAACAATAAATAATATGATTTGGGATCTAATTTGAAATTGTATGGCGTTTACAGACTAGGCTTCATAAGCATCACGCGATTGAATACATGGGACTACACACTACCGCAATTAATGGTTATGGTAGTCCAACTGAAACTGTTATTTTGAGCATGATTTTAATAGGATTATAGCTTACCATTCACTTCACTCGTGGACAGTGGGCTGGCTTAGGCCGTCATTCATCTTTCAGAAGGCTTGGTTCTCACTCTGAGATCTGGATTAGGGCCAAAACCTAATTCTAGGCCAGTAAGTTGAACAAAGCTCAAAGTAATGCAACTGCGACGGTTCGTGAAACCCGCATTGCTCTTCACCGTAGCAATTCGGGTTTTACGAACCGGCGTATCTTTCGTGCGTCGGTTCGTGAAACTCGTTTTTCTCAATTTCTCGATATTTCGAGTACCGTCGTTTTTTTCTTTCTTTGATAAAATTAAGAATAATTAATTTTGTGATCTAAAATTTTGGGATTTGGTAGAGTTTTGAAAGCACTTTCATTTGGTACCAATATCTCGATTTTGAAAATTTTGACCAAAATCGAAATAGCGTCAGTTCGTGAAAACGCCGACGAATTGTTGCAAAGCGAAGACAGCTCCTCTTTCGCCTTATCGATGATACATCTCTCCTTGAGCGGTCGCTGTCGGTGAGATGACGTTGGTTCAACGTTGGGGCACCGTCTATATCGTCGCCACTTGCGGACGGATATTACTTGGTTATCCTACGTTGGAATTGGTCGACACCGTCGCGGTTGGTAAACTAACTTGTTGGCACAACGTTGGGCCACCTGCTTACTTTGTCGGTGATACAAGATGGACATTGGTTGGCAATCCTGCGTTGGGGCAACGTTGGATATCGTCGACACGGTCACAGTCTGTAATCTAATGTTCGCACAACGTTGGACCATTGTCTTACTTTCGTCCCTGACGGAAGTTGGATATTATTTGGCCAACCTACGTTGGACCAACGTTGGCAATTGTTGTTTTAGCACAGTCGGTAAGCTAACGTCGGCACGACGTTAGACACCATTTTACTTCTGTCATTGATGTAAGATGCATATTGGTTGGCTATTTCCTACGTTGGACCAACATCGGCGATGACCGTCATGATCGCAGTCGGTAAGGTAACGTTGGCACAACGTTGTCCTTTGTCTTACTTCTGTAACTGATCTAAGGTAGATATTAGTTTGTCAGCCTACATTGGGCCAACGTAGGCGACTATTGCCACTCTATCGCCGCAGTCGCAATCGGTAAGCTACATTTGTAACATTGGCACAACATTGGGTCACCGTCTTACTTTTAGGTGGATTTTGATCGGCTACCCATATTCTAATGTTGGCGATGGTTGGCACGGCTGCAGTCAATAAGCTAAAGTTAGCACAACCTTGGGTCATCGTCTTTAACTCGTATAACATTAAACGACTGAATGAAGGAAGAACCAACATCTTAAACGACGAGCATTCGGAGCCAGCATTCGGAGCCAAAATTTTCTTCAACGTAATCAGAAAGGTCGAATGTCATAAGCATGCAGAGCTAAGAAAACATCACATTCCATTTCTCAAAATGACGTAATCTTTCTTTGGCGTAAATGGCCAATGTATTCGTTTCGAAGTTACGCAATGCTGCGATAAGCCCATATGTAGTTCATGTGACCACTCATGCACTGGGAGAACACGTGATCGTCATTCTTTTAAATCCAGGCTATTTGCTGCTCGTTGATTTTCATGTCTACTATCTGCTCGAGCGCAACTTGACAATCAGCAAATGAACACACCTACTTGGCACACCGTTGGTTGTTCTTCATTGTTACAAGATTAAAGGCAGACATTTTGACACTGATATCGTATCAGCGGAGAGGAAAATGCATTGCGTAAGGAGGTGATGACGTTATCCATCTCCTATAACTCATATATATATATATATATATATATATATATATATCTCCTATACCTCCTCCCCTCCCTTCGATAAATAATTGTTGTTGTTCATTTCCATCTGTGGAGATGGCTGGATAGCCCATATTCAGCTACACTAAGCTGGTCTTCCATGGGGTCCAGTTGGATGTGGGGTGGGACCACTTCACCGGGTTAGACACCCTGCTCTTTGCGATGAATGAATGAAGCGGGATCTTTTACGTGCATGAGCTGTGACTCTCTCATACACGGGACCTCCATTTTATGTCCTATCCGAGGGACAGAGTGTTTTGCCTCTTGATAGAGGGGACGGTATGTTTACACACAACATTGCTCAGTCCAGACTCGGGTTCGAACCCGGGCCGCGAGATCGTGAGGCAGACGCGCTACCGACTGAGCCAACTCACTGCCCTTGTATTGTCAGTATTTTTACTGGAAAGGCCAAAGACGTCTTGTATATATGTATTGTCATCAACCCACGTAACTAGCATTGAATGGGATTGATCTTCTCTTAATTAGCTTCGTTTTTACACGAAAGTAATGAGAATAAGATGTGTGGCCATTCTCATCAATTTACTGTAGGCCCTATAATCTTGAAATAACCTTCAAACCGTAAACACAAACCTGCAGTAGGACCTTAGTGCAGGCTGGTTTGTTAATTTCACCACTTTTATTGACAGATCTCACCCATTCAGTGAGACATTCGTTGTTCCTTCATGTGACTCTCAAACTTGGAACAAGTGCAATTTGTCATTGTTGTCTTTAATGTTCATGTATTCAGTCATGTATAACATTTGTCAACATACATTGTAATTAGATATCAATAGGAAGAGGAAAAGTTTTTCTTTCCTTGCTGATGTCTCTTCCTTGATCTCCTGTCCCATCTTCCAACCGGAAGAAAGAAACGCTGACGGGAGTTGACCACTATAAATACAATATGATGCTGCAGCTCTGGGATGTTGGCGTAATTACAGATGATATAGGAGCCATAGGACCCATGGAAACCCCACGGATTCAGAGAACTGCAGGGCTCAAATTGACAAGATTATCGCAAAATGATGATATAACGACAATGATAATATTCGGAACCATCGACTCATTTAAGCCACACAATTGTTGCATTTCTTATTCATGATAACGCTACTTGCAGACTGTTACTTATGATCTATGAATTTACCTATGATCTATAAATGTGATGCATTATTGTGACGCAATAGAGGACAATATCAATGAATCAGCCTTAATCCGTCGATAGAATGAATAGTCTGGACAGACTTCTTACAAAACGGGAAACAAAAAAAGGAAGACATATCTTAAGGACTGGCGGAAGTGAACTTCTTTACAATTATATTGACAGCTGTTTCGGCATACTTTTTGTCGTGGTTCTTTTTTTTTTTTTTTTTTTTTTTTGTCTTGCCGTTTTATAAGTTGGACCCGTAACACCAGTGATCTGGTTTCATAATTAGAACTATATTCGTTATCGGAAGTCTGTTTGTTTATTCCATGTCTGCATGATGGAGTGGTGGGAGAATGTTATGAAGAAAGTTATGCATAACATTTTTTTTTTTTTGGGGGGGGGGGTATTTGGTTGTTTTTAACACTTATATACCACTACATTATTTCATGTGATTTAACACACGAAAGGATGAAAGCAAGCAAATTACGGGAGAAACAGAAAAATAAGTAACACAAAATTGTTTGATAAAAAAAAAAGATAATAATGGACCAAGAGCCACTTAAAAAGATCTTAAATTATGTTCATCATAAACTTAAAGCATCGCCAAATAAACTTTAACTCGTATAACATTAAACGACTGAATGAAGGAAGAACCAACATCTTAAACGACGAGCATTCGGAGCCAGCATTCGGAGCCAAAATTTTCTTCAACGTAATCAGAAAGGTCGAATGTCATAAGCATGCAGAGCTAAGAAAACATCACATTCCATTTCTCAAAATGACGTAATCTTTCTTTGGCGTAAATGGCCAATGTATTCGTTTCGAAGTTACGCAATGCTGCGATAAGCCCATATGTAGTTCATGTGACCACTCATGCACTGGGAGAACACGTGATCGTCATTCTTTTAAATCCAGGCTATTTGCTGCTCGTTGATTTTCATGTCTACTATCTGCTCGAGCGCAACTTGACAATCAGCAAATGAACACACCTACTTGGCACACCGTTGGTTGTTCTTCATTGTTACAAGATTAAAGGCAGACATTTTGACACTGATATCGTATCAGCGGAGAGGAAAATGCATTGCGTAAGGAGGTGATGACGTTATCCATCTCCTATAACTCATATATATATATATATATATATATATATATATATATATATCTCCTATACCTCCTCCCCTCCCTTCGATAAATAATTGTTGTTGTTCATTTCCATCTGTGGAGATGGCTGGATAGCCCATATTCAGCTACACTAAGCTGGTCTTCCATGGGGTCCAGTTGGATGTGGGGTGGGACCACTTCACCGGGTTAGACACCCTGCTCTTTGCGATGAATGAATGAAGCGGGATCTTTTACGTGCATGAGCTGTGACTCTCTCATACACGGGACCTCCATTTTATGTCCTATCCGAGGGACAGAGTGTTTTGCCTCTTGATAGAGGGGACGGTATGTTTACACACAACATTGCTCAGTCCAGACTCGGGTTCGAACCCGGGCCGCGAGATCGTGAGGCAGACGCGCTACCGACTGAGCCAACTCACTGCCCTTGTATTGTCAGTATTTTTACTGGAAAGGCCAAAGACGTCTTGTATATATGTATTGTCATCAACCCACGTAACTAGCATTGAATGGGATTGATCTTCTCTTAATTAGCTTCGTTTTTACACGAAAGTAATGAGAATAAGATGTGTGGCCATTCTCATCAATTTACTGTAGGCCCTATAATCTTGAAATAACCTTCAAACCGTAAACACAAACCTGCAGTAGGACCTTAGTGCAGGCTGGTTTGTTAATTTCACCACTTTTATTGACAGATCTCACCCATTCAGTGAGACATTCGTTGTTCCTTCATGTGACTCTCAAACTTGGAACAAGTGCAATTTGTCATTGTTGTCTTTAATGTTCATGTATTCAGTCATGTATAACATTTGTCAACATACATTGTAATTAGATATCAATAGGAAGAGGAAAAGTTTTTCTTTCCTTGCTGATGTCTCTTCCTTGATCTCCTGTCCCATCTTCCAACCGGAAGAAAGAAACGCTGACGGGAGTTGACCACTATAAATACAATATGATGCTGCAGCTCTGGGATGTTGGCGTAATTACAGATGATATAGGAGCCATAGGACCCATGGAAACCCCACGGATTCAGAGAACTGCAGGGCTCAAATTGACAAGATTATCGCAAAATGATGATATAACGACAATGATAATATTCGGAACCATCGACTCATTTAAGCCACACAATTGTTGCATTTCTTATTCATGATAACGCTACTTGCAGACTGTTACTTATGATCTATGAATTTACCTATGATCTATAAATGTGATGCATTATTGTGACGCAATAGAGGACAATATCAATGAATCAGCCTTAATCCGTCGATAGAATGAATAGTCTGGACAGACTTCTTACAAAACGGGAAACAAAAAAAGGAAGACATATCTTAAGGACTGGCGGAAGTGAACTTCTTTACAATTATATTGACAGCTGTTTCGGCATACTTTTTGTCGTGGTTCTTTTTTTTTTTTTTTTTTTTTTTGTCTTGCCGTTTTATAAGTTGGACCCGTAACACCAGTGATCTGGTTTCATAATTAGAACTATATTCGTTATCGGAAGTCTGTTTGTTTATTCCATGTCTGCATGATGGAGTGGTGGGAGAATGTTATGAAGAAAGTTATGCATAACATTTTTTTTTTTGGGGGGGGGGGTATTTGGTTGTTTTTAACACTTATATACCACTACATTATTTCATGTGATTTAACACACGAAAGGATGAAAGCAAGCAAATTACGGGAGAAACAGAAAAATAAGTAACACAAAATTGTTTGATAAAAAAAAAAAGATAATAATGGACCAAGAGCCACTTAAAAAGATCTTAAATTATGTTCATCATAAACTTAAAGCATCGCCAAATAAAACCTTTCCACTAATATCTGACTGGTAACACAACATGGAACATTCTTGAAGTTAACATTTAAAATAGTCGTATTTCCTTATCATTTTCTTTATATTTTATGCAGCTTTACTAGCAAATATCTCAACTTAACAAAAATGGAGTTAACTCTTTACATCATATTGGCATAATAAAGTCTTTTGGGTTGCTGTTAGTTTGTCATTTCGTGGAATATTTCAGCTAACCAACTAGTTTACATTGAAAACGGGAAGGAATTAAGAATAATTGTTGCAAAGCGAAGACAGCTCCTCTTTCGCCTTATAGATGTTACATCTCTCCTTGAGCGGTCGCTGTCGGTGAGATGACGTTGGCTCAACGTTGGGGCACCGTCTATATCGTCGCCACTTGCGGACGGATATTACTTGGTTATCCTACGTTGGGCCAACTTTGGAATTTGTCGGCACCGTCGCGGTTGGTAAACTAACTTGTTGGCACAACGTTGGGCCACCTGCTTACTTTGTCGGTGATACAAGATGGACATTGGTTGGCAATCCTGCGTTGGGGCAACGTTGGATATCGTCGACACGGTCACAGTCTGTAATCTAATGTTCGCACAACGTTGCACCATTGTCTTACTTTCGTCCCTGACGGAAGGTGGGTATTATTTGGCCAACCTACGTTGGGCCTACGTTGGCAATTGTTGTTTTAGCACAGTCGGTAAGCTAACATCGGCACGACGTTAAACACCATTTTACTTATGTCATTGATGTAAGATGCATATTGGTTGGCTACATCCTACGTTGGGCCAACATCAGCGATGACCGTCATGATCGCAGTCGGTAAGGTAACGTTGGCACAACGTTGTCCTTTGTCTTACTTCTGTAACTGATCTAAGGTAGATATTAGTTTGTCAGCCTACATTGGGCCAACGTAGGCGACTATTGCCACTCTATCGCCGCAGTCGCAATCGGTAAGCTACATTTGTAACATTGGCACAACATTGGGTCACCGTCTTACTTTTAGGTGGATTTTGATCGGCTACCCATATTCTAATGTTGGTGATGGTTGGCACGGCTGCAGTCAATAAGCTAAAGTTAGCACAACCTTGGGTCATCGTCTTTAACTCGTATAACATTAAACGACTGAATGAAGGAAGAACCAACATCTTAAACGACGAGCATTCGGAGCCAGCATTCGGAGCCAAAATTTTCTTCAACGTAATCAGAAAGGTCGAATGTCATAAGCAGAGCTAAGA
This sequence comes from Diadema setosum, assembly GCA_033980235.1. NCBI lineage: Eukaryota > Metazoa > Echinodermata > Echinoidea > Diadematoida > Diadematidae > Diadema > Diadema setosum. Next base: position 12,780,178 of record CM067069.1, on the reverse strand, counting down.
AAACATCCCATTCCATTTCTCAAAATGACGTAATCTTTCTTTGGCGTAAATGGCCAATGTATTCGTTTCGAAGTTACGCAATGCTGCGATAAGCCCATATGTAGTTCATGTGACCACTCATGCACTGGGAGAACACGTGATCGTCATTCTTTTAAATCCAGGCTATTTGCTGCTCGTTGATTTTGTCTACTATCTGCTCGAGCGCAACTTGACAATCAGCAAATGAACACGCCTACTTGGCACACCGTTGGTTGTTCTTCATTGTTACAAGATTAAAGGCAGACATTTTGACACTGATATCGTATCAGCGGAGAGGAAAATGCATTGCGTAAGGAGATGATGACGTTATCCATCTCCTATAACTCCTATATACATATATATATATATATATATATATATATATACCTCCTATACCTCCTCCCCTCCCTTCGATAAAAAAATGAATGTTTATGAGTGCAATAGACAGAATATTTCATGAGGTGAAGAATGAAATGATTCATTCAACGAGGTGCAACCGAGTTGAATGGATCAATTATTTCACCTATCACCGAATAATAAAGTGAAGTTAATTATTCTGTCCATTGCGCGAACAAAAAATCATGTATTATTCGTTTTATTAACACCTAAAACTATAGATCTTTGTCATTTAATGTTTTATGAATTTAGAAACAAGAGAGAATGTACGTAATTTGCCGGGCTCTCGGCGTGCTATGGAGTAAATCGCATGGATCCAAGATTAAACACGGTAAATAGGGCCACAATTGCACGAATGATGACGTAATAGTAAAAACTGGACAAATGATCAATATCAAACAACCAATCAAATGACAAGGATCTGCTTAGGTGTATATTACAAAAGAAAGCCAGTGTAACCGTAGGTGCAGTGATGGAAGAAGGTGAATGAGCTCTCACAAGGCAGAGCGAGTCAGGTGCTCTATTGGGCGCTAGCGTCTCTACTAGCCACAGTCATTCGGCAGTCAGCTGACGGTGCAGGAAACTTCAAGATGGCCACAAGAGCAACTTCCGGACTTTCCTTGCCTTTGCTTTTGATCGTCATTTTCGGGATAATATGTAACCTGGACATGGCGGCAGGACAACTGAATCCACATGCGGACATGTTTTGGTCACGTATTCCCAGAGGTTGGTTTCAAACTACATGTGCTTGAATTGGTATCATCAGGTCTACTAAGCTAAGTCACACAGTAGTTGGAGCAAACTTACATCTATGCAGCAAACAAAATTGTAGATTTCATCGATATGGAATTTACTTTAATTACTTTAATTCGTTTGAATGGTAGTTCATATTTTTGATACATCGAATAGTATTGTCATGCCTCTCTGAAAATAACAATGTACAAGATCGAAGTACATCGTAAGAAAAAGACAGACACAGAAATCGTGCAAACAGAACTATTAAAGATTAAGTGCCACTAAAGAAGAAAAGGGGGAAACTTAAAGGATAGGTGTTGATGGCTTGACATTACCGAACAAACATCAATGTGTCGGAAATTACAATCATACAATACTCCAGTAGGCGGCATCAATGTGGAGAGAATCGTGAATTGATGGTAATATTTTATATGTCTTTGGCAAAAGATGGCTATGAAACTATGTCCGCTCTGAAGCAACACTTCGCCGAGAACGGAATGGACTATGACAGCGTTGCTGAGCTCATGAACGATGACGTACGATCTGTAGAGGTGAGTCGAGAAGAAATAAGCCACGATGCATTGTTGCTTGTTGATAAATGTCCTCTTTAAGATTGATATTGTTGGAGGGGTGGCATCAAAAACTGTGAAGCTTGCCAGCGGATTTTGGTAGGGAAATGGCATCCCAAAGTAAAGTGTAAAGACTTTTTTTTTTTCGCTCGTGCTAATTATAACGACTTCAATCCCATACTTTTGTTTTCTGACAGTTTACTTTAAAAATACATGATGTCGGCTTTCTATGTAGGCCCTATAACAGTTTATCGATCATGTACTGTTGTAGTCCATGTGGGGATAATGCACCTTATACAATCATTGCTTGTTAGCATTTCTCTATATTTCTATCATTTCTATATACCTAGTGTATTTTGCGAACTTATGGACTTCGTTTATTGTATACATTGCAATGTAATTTACGCATTCAATATCTGTAAAAAAATGCTTCTGTCGGAAATACAAAAATGAATTGATAAATTAATGAAATTATGGTCTCTTCCGTGTTTCTTTGCTTGTTCTTGTCTAAAGTTTATGACGAAAGGTCTGAGAGATTACGTTAAGAAGGCGAAGATCCAAGTATCGCCCACTGGAGACCGTTCGTACATCCTGGATGGTGAAACCGGTCCCCTGGGCGCGGTCTCCGGCCGGTGTATAGACGACAACCTGCAATACTTAGGTGACATACAGAACTATGTCCTCTACGCCAGACGAAGTAAGTTCCCTCCTCTTATCCTGCCCGTGACATCAGCCGTAGTTCTGCTTTTTCTTTCTTTCTCAAAGTTATTTTTTCAAATTTTTTTTTAATCTTTATCATTAAACGTATATTCATATCTGACAAGAGTATTATGTACAGTCATTATGATGCATTTGCTAACGGAATAATTGGTGAGAATCTTTCAAGGCAATCGAGTATTCAACAGTAAGATTGCATGATACGAACAAGGTAAATGTACCAAGGGACTTTCGCTTGATGGACACAATTGCCGTCAGTCATCTTTACAAAACAAAATACAAAAACGTTTATCTCTCTCTCCCTCCCTCAATTCTTCTTCTTCTCTCTATACATCTATCTATCTATTTTCTTTGTTTTGTTTCTTTGTATCTTTATTTCTTTGTTTTCATGTATGAGTTTTGTTCCCATTTCTGTTTTATTTATTATTTTTTATCCCCTCGGACCTGCAGAAGAACAGCCCCGGACTGAAGTAATTGAATTGAATAGAAATGAAATGAAATGAAATGAAATTTACCCATTTATCTGTCTATCCATCCAGCTATCTATCTATCTATCTATCTATCTATCTATCTATCTTTCTATCTATCTATCTATCTATCTATCTATCTATCTATCTATCTATCTATCTATCTTTCTATCTATCTATCTATCTATCTACCTATCTATCTATGTTTAATGGTCTTATTTCTTTTTCTTCCTAGTGTACACGTCTCGCGGCCAACTGCCTTCAGAGAAGGGCTTGTATACACTGGGTTTCCGAGACTACGGGGACGCGTGGCTATGCGAGTCGAACAAGGAGAACAAAACTTCGGGTGTGCCCGCCTTCGACGGCCAGTACTGTTTCACTTACATCTATAGCTTCCCGGTATGGGCATGTCGAGGGAGTGATGTACCTCCGTCTATGTCTCGTAAACAGATACTTAGTAATCTAATTTTGAACGCCAATTTTCTTTCCATGTTCAAATAGCGACCTTATAAATTAAATGATATCTCTCCCTATTTTTTTTTTTTTTTTTTTTGGGGGGGGGGGGGGCAAAAGTCTGAGAGATATAAACGTTTCTATGCCTTTACCCAGAGGAAATGTTTTAGTTTGTGTCCTTCCAAGTTGACATACGTCAATTTGTTGCGAAGATAAAAAAAAAAGCACTTCACGATGTTATGTTTATTTCTAATTTATTTCCATTCGTTGAATCCGCATGATTAATCATATCATTAAAGGGACGATGAAGGATTTTGAACACTTGCCTTAGAAATAACTTTTCAGATTGTGATTACTTGACGCTATTTGTATAGAAAAAAAAAAAGCTTCGTCATGTTTGCCACTGTTTGTAGAAAGAATGGCATTGCGTAATACTTTGGCAAATCGCATCCTCCAGAATCGATAAAGATAAAGATAAAGAAAACAGGTATTTTTGATGCTGAGATGGGTGGGGGGGGGGGGGGAACGATGAACCAGTCTGAACTTTGATCACTGAAACATGCAAACGGGAATGAGCGATGAACTATTTTGGTTCTTGCCGTGTATAGCGTGTATTGACCCAAGGATGACAGACACTATTGCCGCAATTATAAAAATGTTCCATCTTGCTCTGTACCACCAAAATCGAAATAGTTGAAACTATGAAGAGAGCAGAACCGAAGAAACCTAAATCTGACATGATTTTGATTGTCATTGTTACTGCATCGGCCCCGAAATATAACAGCCTGATATGTATGATGCATAATGATTAAGACTAATAAATACACGGTCATTGTTAGAATATTCACATCGCCTTCACAGATTGCCGGATGGGGAATATGCACACCGAGTACATGTACCCAAGACGAAATTCAGGCTGTCTACACCTTCTGTAAGTATAAATATTTCTCTACATGCACCGCCATATTACGGGGATTGCAATTGACTTTAAAAAGGCAATTGGTTTGTCGAGTAAAATATGATGACGTCACTTCCCGTTAAAGGGGAAATCCAGTCCAATACAAGTTAGTATGATAAGAAAGAGACAAATATTACGAGTTTAAGGGTATAAATTTGATCGAAATCGGATGAAAAATAAGGAAGTTATGCCATTTTGGAGTTTCGCTATTTTTTTTTTTTTTTTTTTGGGGGGGAACAGTTCTTGAAGAGTCAATATGAATATGCAAATGGCAAAGTGAGCATGCCATTCCCTTACAACTTTCCATATATTACAGTTTGTACTAGTACATAAAATTTTGAAATTTCCAGTTTTTCGTTCAAACGCAATTATGCCCGAGGCTCAAATCCTCGTAACTGATCACTATTCTGAAGTTATTCACCCAGGGATAACGCAAAGCTTCAGACTTCAATGAAAGAAACATTGAATTTTCGTCATTTTTGTACACGATCAATGGAAAATTGTAAGGGTATGACATAGTTAGCTCACTCATTTGCATATTCATATCCACTGTACAAAAACTTTTGCAGAAATTAGCAAAGCTTCAAAATGTCATAACTTTCTTATTTTTCATCCGATTTCAGTAATTTTTTTCCTGTTGAACTCTATTGTACTCTTTTTAATCAAACTAAGATTATTTGGACTGGAGTTCTTCTTTAAGTAATGGAGTTTGATTATTATCAAAATGCCGTGACGGAATTCTCAATGTGTACATAGTACATGTTGGGTTATTTTGTTTGTTTGTTTCCTCTTCCATTTTTGTGTCGTTTTTCGTCTTCTTCTCCTTCTTCAATGGAATTAGTCTGTGCACTCATGTGCGTGACCGTGCTCTGCATTATTTTGGTTCTCTGTGTGTGTTTGTATGAACATTTTGCTGCATATATTTTGCTGTTTTTGCTAGTATTTCTTTTCGCTTTGATGTAGTTTCCATCTCATGCAGCTTATTTTTATTTTTTCTTCTCTAAAATCCTTTTGAGCAAACTTCAAAATACAAGCTGATACCTCTAAGCAGTTTTCCTCGGTTATTTCTTTAATCCGATTGTACATGTACAGACACAGTAATTGCTGTGAACTTTGAGAAAACGAAGGTATAAAGGGAAAAAAAGTCCTCAGAAAATTTTGCATACGAATAATTTTGTGAAATTGGAGGGAGAGGAATTGACTGAAAGTACGAACAGGAAAATCGTCTTTTAACCTTTTTTTTGACAGATATCTGAACATGATATTACACAAATAACTGTAAATCGTTCGTGCAATCGAGGAGTAGCAGAGGCTGTAAGCGAGTGTCAACGCGTTTTCATGTCATACTGAAACACTATCTCTTGAACGCCTTATATTGCGCTTCCTGAATCATAATCTGTCGCAGCAATCCAAATCGAACTCTATTGTGTCTGAGTTGATTACTTTTCAATCGATTCCCGTTTCCCCTGATGTTGCTTGAAATGAATTGTTAATTGCGAAAAGAGCTGTATGGGTGTGTATACTCCATGTTATATGTATAAGAAATTCAGCATCATTCGAAATTTTGATATAGAACTCTATCCCTTGATCAAAAAAGAAAGAAAATGCAGAAAGCAAACCAACTAAGAATTTGAATGGCTTTGTATGGAATTAAATTATCAAGCTTTTCTGTGATGAACCATCACATTAAATCTCCAAGCGCATTACTGACTACACACACACACACACACACACACACACATGTATAAATATATAAATATATAAACATATATATATATATATATATATATATATATATATATATATTATATAAATATATATATATATATATATATATATATATATATATATATATACACACACACACTATATAATGTGTGTAAGTTTTGGTGGTGTTATATATTATACTTTTGATGTTGCTAGGGAACCCATTTTCAATTCTCCGTTTCGTTTGATCATCACAGGGTGGAATTTGCTGGGGGCGAATGAAGACACGTTCCTCAAATGCGAATGCAACTCACCTGACTCGCAGCCCTGGAGGGACTGGGATATCGCTTTCCTGTAAGAAAAGGCTCGATTTTTCCCCATCTGATTTCGAATGCTATTACAGGCATGCATACACATGCCTTCGTCTCCATCACATTTTCATTAGATTTGCTTTCGTTGAGTGAAGAAGTCATACAGAAATGTAATGAATACAATATCAAGTCCTAATGTAGTCAGCATCTGGGCTACTTAGTATTTTTGGAAAATAGGATTTTTTTTTCAAACAAACAAAAAAAGAATCTAGCGGTGATAACTCTGCTTTGAGAAAAAACTTCGGAATTTTGCAATCTGTCTTGCTTGTCCGACGGTTTTCTGTACGATGGTTTTCATGACCTTTCGGTAATCGCAACGCGGTTAAGTTTTTGATGAGCTATCAATGAAAAGCGATGATCATAATTATACAACAGATAACTAGACGCTATCTCATGAAATATACCGTGGCATGATGGGTAAAGTGTTGGACTCTTGAAAATAGGAAGCAAAGTTCGAATCAAGTCTCAAACACGCAAAAAAGACGTCCCCCCCCCCCCCATGAGCCCCCTAGACTAGATCGAAGTGCTTTGATATTGGGGAACAAAGATAATGATATAATTCCTAGTGAGTTACTGTACTTAGACCAATGAGGAAACCACGTTATATACATATTTATATACGTATAATTATTAACAGTATTCAATGATTAAACTACTCATCTCAACAAATTGTATTTCCAGTCAACGAAATGTAATATCTTGCTTACACATCGGAAAATTGAACAATGGTATATAATCGAGTCATGTAATGAACTTTCTCTTGAACATTCAGCTCAATCATGGCGTTTATGGTAGCTTTAGTAATGGTCGGCTCTGCATACGAGCTCTTCCTCCACAAGCGCGTTCTCAAGAACAAGGTACTCCGTGCGCCGATCAAAGGAGCGGAGGAGAATATCTACGAAGAGACGAAGGACGAAAAGGAGATAGTCGATTCGTCGGTTGATGACCCGGAAGCAATCGATCACACAACCGAGGTGAAAAACGGCGGGATGGTGAACGGAGGCTTTCAGAACGACGAAAAGAACCTACCCCAGAAATCCGCATCTCTTGAGGTTGCTGAGCGAGGAGAGGTTCAGGAGAAAAAGCCCAAAGTCAATCTTGGTTGGGGTAAGCTGAATTTCAGGATAAACATTGTTTGTTTTGGAAGTGTAGGCAAGAGTACATATTTGCATTATGATCCAGACTATCTTTTTAAACGGACAAAGTAATGTAATGATTTCTGAACGTTGAAATAAAATCACGTAGTTTTTTTCTTTAATCTATATGTTTGAATTGAATCAATTCCACTAATAGTTTATAGCATTATATTGAGTCCGCAGTGCAAAACGACTTTCTCTTTCCTAAATGGACGTCTACAACAGGCAATTACAATTTGAATGGAAATCTAACGACAAGAAAATAAACTTTTGTGTTTATTCCAAACAAAAAAAAGAAAACAATATGTAGAAAACATTCTGCTTCGGGCAGCATGCGAAATTTGTTTGATTTTTGCAGGATGTAACTGCTGCAAAATGTCGAATCGTTCGTGCACTTGATTCAGTGATAATGCAATTTCAAAAGTGATGTACATTATTTGAACAAAGTGCCGAACGTCCTCTTTTGCAGCCCCGTAGGAAGTTTGTAGTTTGTTTGTTTGTTTGTTTGTTTGTTTGTTTGTTTGTTTGTTTGTTGTAATTGTCGTTAGCAATAGACGATGGAAGATTTTAATGGTCTAGAACAGGGGAAAAGATGGTCTGAAACAGAAGTCTGCCCATCATTGTCCATTGTGACGTACAGTGTAGGAGTTCATTTCTAAAACATTCAAAGTTGATGGTAGCGATGTAACATTTTGTCTAAGAATGTGTGAGTCTCGAGGTGACGAGAACAGGACACTGAGGTGGAAATGCAGAAGGCAATTACTTCCCGTTCAAAGTGTCAAAACAGAATAGACTTTGACATGTGACCCATTGATTGCAAGGTTACAAAGTTCGGCAAGCATTAGAGATACCGTTTGCAAACATGAACATCAGAAGTGAAGTCTTTTTCTTCTTTTCTTATACTTTCCAATCAAGCTGTACTTGATGGAATTCTGATGTCCTTCTCGGCTATAACAAATCTCCCCAAGATGCTCAGTGCCAAGAAGTCCTCCAGCACTCTGGCGGCCCTGAACGGTATTCGGGTCTTGAGCATGTGGTGGGTCATACTCGGGCATTCCGGCCAGTTCTACTTCGGATACTTCGGTGGGTATTTCAGTTGACTCATTACCACTCTCTTTTTAATGTAAAATTTGCTTCCTTTATTTTTTTCCTGTACTTGATACAATTGATAATGACAATACTGATTGGTGCAATAATACGCTCGATCAAGTCATGCAAGTAGCTCGCTGCTACAGAGTAATATGTATCACTTTACATGCACGAGGCGTACAAAATGCAGAAAAGAATGTAAACGGGTGTTTCAGACTGTACCTCCACAATATCGCAAAGCAGATTTAAACAGACTTTAGGACAGCAATGTGAAACACGTCTTCTCATTTATGTCAGCATACCATGCTGGCATACTTCAATCTACTCTAGATCCAATCTATTTTAATTGATTCTATTGACTGCAGAATTTGATGGTGAATTCATCAAAACTCCAAAATCGTAAAGTGATACATGTGCTGAGATGGGATGACATACAGAGAAATAACACATTACATTTTCCCTTTTTATTCTTCGAAAAGCGAACCCTGCCCAGGTTAATGAGATCGCATACAGCTTCGGGTTTTTGGCTATTATGAACTCAACCTTCTCCGTGGACACGTTTTTCGTTTTGAGGTATGTCGTTTGCATTTTTGTTACAGTTCAATAACTTTTTTTTAGAATCTTGTATGTCTCTACAGCGATTTTGTTTTTTGGAAATCCGGACTAACTTTAAGTTTTGTTTTAATGTCTGTTTATTGGAGGGTGTTTGGTAACTAGGCAACTTTTAAAATCTTATTCCGACACAATTCCTTCTGAATAATTTTGTATAATAATGTTTGTATAATTGAATACAAAGGATGTCTTGTTTCATGAAAACATTTGCAATATATCTATATTCTATCAATCCATCCATCCATTCATCTATCTATCTACATTTAATATGAATTTGGTTGGAACTTATCTTGTTAAAAACAGACTTTATAATCATTCAATGTAAAATGTGACATTGAAAATTATTGTTAAGCTAGTGAGAAGTTGCAATCATTCCTGAGTTGCCGCAATACAATATGTCATAATATGTATAATATCATAATAATATAGAAAAATAGTCACATAATTGAAAATGGAGCTTAAGAATTTAACCGAAAAGTCGAGTGCAGAAATAGGCACTGGATGAAAATCAAAATACCTGAGGTGATGAGAAGGAATAATAGTAAGTCTAAGTTCATCTTAAATTTCGTCACCACCTTCGATATCTGGTCTTCATCAGTTAAACATTATCTCAGGGGAACGTGACACGTTACATTGCATTAAAAGATTATCATTATTGTTACACGGTCACAATGGTGTTTGATTTAACTCACATACCCCAGTTTAAACAATTGCTAATATAGCAGAGAACTGAAAGTTTGTTTTGAGCAACTTGGCAGAACGTGTTGGTTGGTATCCGACAGAGACAGATTATTATTGAATAAAATCTTCAAAAAAAAAAAAAAGGTCGTGCTCTGAAACAAAAACAAAATATAAAGATGTCTAGATCGTGTTACACTTAGGTCCCTTTGATCTTATTTATAAATTGCTCTCGCTTAAAACTTCAAACTGGATTTTTGTTTCCTCCCTAAAAATGGTCATTTCGAAGTGGGTTCCTCGTGTCCTACTTCACGTTGAAGGCGATCGACAGTAAGAAACTACAGAGCGCTTTCAGCTGGGGCGTCTTCTATTTCCACCGTTGGTGGCGTCTGACCCCTGTCTACATGGCTGCCATGGGTATCTTCGTGCTTCTGATGCCCCACTTCGCCGAAGGGCCCCGCAACCAGGATTTTCACGACCACGAAAGAAATTCCTGCATCAACGTGTGGTGGACCCACCCGCTCTACATAAATAACTTCTACCCATGGCCATACAATCTGGAAACAGCTGTAAGTTGTAGCCTGCAATGATAGGGGAAATCCCACATCAATTAGAAGTTAGTGTGGTAGAAAGAGCAAAATTTTACCGGCAGAAAATCAAATCGGATTAAAAAAAAAAAAAAAAAAAAAAAAATATATATATATATATATATATATATATATATACTAGGTGTTTCAAAAAACATTTCCCACTTTTCATCATTAATAGCTCAAAAACTATTCATCCGATAAAATTGTCATTGATATAAATAATAGCTGAATAGTGTACAATTTGGTTGGAGGTAATTTGAATGTGAAAGCATAAATCAGTTTCATTAAATCTAAGATTGATTTGAAAGTAAGGTTTCAGATTTTGGTCAAATTTTAACCCTCTGTACAATAATGAACTTTGCACAGGAACCAACGATGTGTATGTGAGTGTGTGCTGACAATGGCCCTGAACAATAGACATGCCTGAACCACCTGTTGACTAGGCGTCAGTCTCGTGCTCCCAGGCACATGAATGCTTAATCAATAATTCATGTGGATTGCCCTGGGCACTGCTAGTCTGGATTCATGCACGGTAAAGGGTAAACTGCATGCACATGGAAAAAGGATGCACACGTTTATGTGCTTGAAAACACCACATTCCGTTCCAGCTGGCAATCATTTTCAATTTTTGCTTCACATATCACTAAATTTGGGATATAAATAAGCATAAATGATCTAATGTTCCTCATTTTAATACAACTGTCTACTAATTAAATAGCCTGACAAATTTTTCGCTTTTTGATAAAAAGAAATCATTTTTGGTAAAGAGTTCAGCGGCATTTATCATTGGGGCGATATGTTTCACAGTAGATTTATTTAAGGCTCCATTTACACAAATGTATACTCTAATTGATTTTCGTTGCTTCCTGTCACCATGTTTACGATAGAACAGAAGGTATTCATTGTAATTTCGTTTTTCAGAAGTAGGGAGAGCACTGTCGAGACCCAACGACAGTATCGGCAGGCGTTTGACTTTACACAGATACTGCCAGAGGCTGAATAAAGACTAGTTGTGATAGTGGAATTTCTCATGAATAAATAATGAAACATTCAAACCCTAACCATTGTTTAGGACCATTGTCAGGGTGTTAACCATACACTCCCATACACACCCATTGACCCCTGTGCAAAGTGAAATTTTGTACAGAGGGTTGAAAATAGAGCAAAATCTGGAACCTAACTGTGAAATTTGATTTGATTTGATTTGATTTTGATGATTTTGATTTATGTTTTCATATTCAAACCACCTCCAACCAAATTGTACATAATTTAGCTATTACTCATATCAATAACAGTGTTATCTGATATATAGTTTATGAATTATTAAGAATCAAAAGTGGGAAATGTTTTTTGAAACACCTAGTATATATTATATATATATATATATATATATATATATATATATATATATACATATAGATATAGATATAGATATAACAGTTTACATGTACTATGACGATTGATAACTGTTCAGATCATGAAAGAGAGCTTTCGATTTTTCTTTCAAATACATGTATCACGATGCCAATATCTAGGGTATATATATATATATATATATATATATATATATATATATATATATATATATATATACATACATATGTTCTGTGCTTGCATGACACAGCTTTTCCCATTCTTGAGAGCTCACGTCATTCAACCCGGGAGGGAGGTGCGTCATAACAATTAGAGTCATGAATCGAAAGTTCGCTGATGATTGCTCGGTGATGAGGTTTGTCAAAAAAGGAATAATATTTGATGGTCGATCAAGTGTAAGGAAGATTATGTAAATAGGGTCCGACTCGAATTTGAGCCAGATCATGTCCAATGTAATCTCGCCATTGTGAAGCTGGGTACTATTTAGTTATTATTGAGAGTCACTGTATAAACTGAAACAAATGAAAAAGACTTAGGTGGAATAGACATCAAAGCCTCTTCGTGTCTCGTAAAGATTATGTATTATATCATCTCTCAGAACCCTTGAAGTGCCGATTAGCACAGGCTCCACAGTATTTTACTTATTTTCTAAACTCCTTGGCTAAGTAAGATAATGTAATTCTCCCATCTCTGGTATATTGAATACTTAGAAAGGTAAAGGTCCAAGGACCCTTAGAATATAATATGTGCTTGTTTACTTGTTGCCTGTGTACTTTTGAGTAAAACTGCAGAAGCCTCCACATTGTTTCCTAATTTTATGTTACTACAAATTCGCCGGAAATCTGTTTATGCTGTAGTTTGCTTTCATTTGTTTTCCTTGGGAGAATGAGAGATCAAGTTTTGTTGTTGTTGTTGTTGTTGTTGTTGTTGTTGTTGTTGTTGTTGTTGTTGTTTTGCCTATAGGACTGTATTGCAGTAATCTTAAACCAGAGAATGTTCCAACGTCGTTTCTTTCTCAAATTCCACATATCCTTTGTTTTATTTTGCTCCTCTTGTTTCGCCATGTCTCGATCACTAAAGTGTATGAGTTGGAGTTGGTACCTGGCCAATGATATGCAGTTCTTCGTCATCAGCCCAATCATTCTCGTCATCTTGTACAAGTGAGTCCAGTTTAAGGATAACCATGGTAACCGCCCAATCCAAATTCCCATATATGCCACCGGTATGTCCTATGCAATACCTCGCTTATGATGGCGTATAGTATGGTTCATCCTGAAAGTAGGATATTATTTTCTACCAAAGTAGCACCCCTCGCGCTTTGTGTCCCCTTTGGACGTGTGTGTGATCCCACATTAAATAACGCAAAAACTACCTGTCGTATCCTTCGAATAACTTACAGCTAAAAAGTAGCATATATGTGTGCTTCTACGGAAATAATAAATACAGATAGAGTACCCGAAAAAAGGGTACGTTAAATGCTCTTTTTCTGACCGAAATGGCGAAAAGGCGACTAGTGAGATCTCGTTTTTTCGACTTCTCGGATTAAAGAGTCAAAAAGGCGAATGGTGAGATCTCGTTGAACCAAGGAGTCCAACAGCAGGCAGAGAGATCTCGTTTTCTCGATCTCTCGGACCAAGGAGTCAAAAGGCAAATGGTGAGATCTCGTCTTCTTGACTTCTCGGACCAACGAGATCAAAGATGAATGGCGAGATCTCGTTTTCTCGTCTTCTCGGTCAAGGAGTCAAAAAGGCGAGTAGTGAGGTCTGGTCTTCTCGACTTCCCGGGTCTCACAAGGTGAAAAGACGAGATCAAAGATCTAATCTCCTCGACTTCCCAGGTCTCACAGGGTGAAAAGACGAGATCCAAGATCTAATCTTCTCGACTTCCCAGGTCTCACAAGGTGAAAAGACGAGATCCAAGATCTAATCTTCTCGACTTCCCAGGTCTCACAAGGTGAAAAGACGAGATCCAAGATCTCATCTTCTCGACTTCCCAGGTCTCACAAGGTGGAAAGACGAGATCCAAGATCTCATGTTCTCGACTTCCCAGGTCTCATAAGGTGAAAAGACGAGATCCAAGATCTCATCTTCTCGACTTCCCAGGTCCAAGATCTCATCTTCTCGACTTTCCGGGTCTCACACCGGCGGTGGAAAGACGAGATCCAAGATCTCACCTTCTCGACTTCTCTGTTCCGAGAAGGTAAGGAGGCGATATTTCATAGTCACATCCCGCCTTCTCCCCTTCTCGATCGGAGCCGAGAGGATGAGATAATAAGATCTGGGATCCTGCTTCCGTAAGAAACACTCTAGATGTTGTGCTGCTTCCGATATTCCTCTATCCGGTCGTTTATTTGAATGCTTTGATGGCACAATGGGCTAAGCGCCATTTTTGATAATTTATAGTAAGTCAATCAAATAGAGCAAAATAGAATATTTCCAGTTACCTCTCACACAAAACAAGCTATAATTAAACATGTCACTTATTCTCTTGTTAATCGCTTTGTTTGTTTGTTTGTTTTTTCAGCAGCTTTAAACACAAATATTCAATTAAAAAAAAAGAACGGAGTTAATTCAGTTTGCGGACAAACTCTTCATTTGTTCATGTTGTTGTGTTTGTTGTTGTTGTTGTTTTACAGGAGTAGGAAAGCCGGTCTTGCATTGATCACCTCTCTGATGGTAATCTCTCTATCGTCGCTGGCTGTACTGACGTGGTACTATGGATACACTTACAACCCTTACGGCACTCAACCGTAAGTCCTGTTACTGCGTGAAAGCGACAGCAACTTTTTAGCATCTCATTACTTTATTTATATTCATGACGGTTTACTGATACCAGAGTTTTAGCTTTGTTTAGCAATGGTGCCAGAATAAACCTCCAACTCTAGAGGACTTTGATAGTGCTGAACTCCTTCAGGCTGTTTTGTTTCTCCATAGTTCCAGATATCGGAGGGCATCCTCGAGCATTTTGTAAACCTTGGAATATTTTGAGGTAGCTGATCAATGATAATTCTAGTTGAAGTATAGCTGCAGTAACGCAATGACTAAAAAGTTGTTCGAACTTCTGCATACATAGTCAAGCAGCTTGCAATTGAAAGCCGTTATAAAACTTAGTCATCAGAACTGACATGCGCAAACAATGTAAAAAACAAAAACAAACAAACAACCGGAAGAGATTCTGCTCTGAGCTTGTGCAGTTCTGCCTATATCGATCTCCTTTGTTAATATAGGCATTGTTTAACAATGCGGTAGCTTGATTTTAAAAATATATACTGATTGATCTGCGTGATGATGTTCGAATAGATGAAAAAATCTGGCATAGAGAAGTTTTTAGAATCCCCTCACTGCCAGGATGTATATTAACTAACATCAGCACGGTGACAAACAATTTATTTATTGAATGATTAATTCGAGAGCCGTTGTATGTTGGAAAATAGTGAGAATGGTCAAACGTTCACTCAAATACTGCATATGGTCACAAAACTACTCAGCTTTTAGGAACATCCCTTTCTTTCATAGCGTTATACTTACATACTCTCAGATACTCTAGTAGCTTGTTTGACAATGGAGCTCAGTGTTCGTAATCATTTGTTTGTTTGTTTGTTTGTTTGTTTGTTTGTTTCAAATTGGAGCACTTTTCAACCATAGTCCGTAACTGTTAGTCGAACATGACTCATTTTCACTCTAACGCCAGATATTACAACGACAATCTCGGTGACGATCCAGGCAAGGACACGATTTACTCCAAGCCCTACACCCGCATCCCAACCTACCTTGTTGGCATGGTAACAGGATACATCTTGTTCTCTCTGCGGAACAAACGAGTGAAGATGCCCATTGTAAGTATTCTACATCATTTTTTCGTCTTGATTGACGTCGATGATTTACGCCTTTGTTTTCCTCTAATTTTATATGTCAGATTTGATGTATTCCATACTTTCCTCGAAAAACAACGAACAAAGTGAGATATCAAGACAAGGCACATAAAAAAGTGTCACGCTACATTGAATGATACGAATGTCACTCGATTACTCGTCGCAGTTTCAAGTTCGATAATTTTAAAGTTTAAGTTTCCAGTAACGGATGAAGAGAATGGATAACCTTCATAAAACTGACGATATGTTACTTTATTATCGTCTGTCTCGTCCTACTACTGTGAAATCACAAATGATCCCTATAGTTCCCAGTTTTTTTTTAATAGAATGGTCACCTGATGCAATCTCACAATGCATTGAACATATCTTTTAATTTTCCTCGGACTTCCACTGGCGTATGGTGTCTAATTTATGTACTTCACTAAATCCATGCACGAAGTTTCTTACTTCCCCCTCTGTATACCTATGCACTTATGGAAAGTCACAATTTTAATGTCATCATCCCTCCCTTCTATATATTCTAAATGTACTGTGTATAAGGGATACAAGATATTCCAGGTACGCTGAAGCTGTTGGCCTTCTGTATTTTCCTTGTATATCGCTGAAACGTTTTGTTACACATTGTGAAGCAAGTGGAGATAAAAGTACAGAGTTGTACTTTGTAAACAACCTATGTATATGAATATGAAATATGATATGTCAACAATGCATGTACACAACACGTACATATATGTGTATGTACAACGATATATATATAGTAGACATTTATAGAGCGCCTTTTCCACTGGATGCAAAGCGCTAATGCAAGAATTAATAAATCAAATCAAAATATGTGTTGATTTCTTTTTCGATCTACATGATACCTTCATTTTGATGACAAAACTATTGAATCAACTTTTATATGCTTAGCTTTAAATCCATACGACTATGTTTATACAGATATAAGAACTTAAGTAAAAGTCAAACGCAATTGATTATAAATTCTTCAAAGTTAAGATAGTATGATTCAACACCTCGTCTAACTTTTTCTCTCTTCCTTTTTTTTTTTGGGGGGGGGGGGGGGAATGCAAAGGGCCTATTACATTCATCCCCATTTCAAGTTTGAATTACTGCACTGACTCTTTGTATGTTCTTTCCTCCTCAAATTACATTATTTATATTAAAAAAAAAAACCACAACTGGTGATGATCCATGCTATTGAGGCATATTTTTGTGAATTCGACTTGAAAATAAATATTTTTTTTTTGTCAACATTATATTTGTCAAAGTAGGCCCAAATTACAAGCTCTGCGTCCTGAATTCGAATCCACATTACAACCATTCTTTGCACGTGGATGCAATGCAAAGAATGAATGTTAAATCAGGCTTACTGGCATAATGTGCACTGAGTGCACATGTGCCAGTATAGGTCTGATTTATCCTTCATTTGTTTTGTTTTTTTAATTCCTTATGATTGAATATACAGTTGTAGTACATGGCTAATACTCTTATCTACCTAACAGCTGGTTGCCAGTCTAGGCTGGCTCTGTGCACTGGGAACACTTTTCGGAGTGATTTACGGCATTTGGGGTGGTACCAAGCGTTACATCGAGCAGTGGGAATCGGTGCTTTACTTCACACTCAGCCGAGTTTCGTGGGGCGTGGGGGTGGCCTGGATCATTTTCGCCTGTCTGACAGGATATGGAGGTGAGTTCTTGATTTTCATTTTTTTTTTAAATGGTGGCAAAAGTCTTAACTCCAATCTTGTTGATCCGTTATATATTTGCGATTAAAACTGCTAAAAAGCACAGAAAATGATAAGAAAATATGGGATATTTTCAACTGTTACGTAACAAATGAGGTATCACTGGAAATGTTTTATTTTGCTCTATTTGATGATGGAGTAACTCAAAGATCTTTCATCAAACTGTTCAATTGCATCTGATATCTTTAAAAATAGAGAAGGCAGACCCGTACAAGATATGATGATTTTGATTTTGGCTGATATGCTTCCAAGCAAAAGCAATCCATACTGTGGGCTTTGGGGTTTTTTGTTTTTGTTTTTGTTTTGTTTTTTGCTAGTCCAGATCAGCATGCAGCATTTCCCCTTCCTTATGTCTTGTGACATTCGTATATGTAATATAAAATTTGTGTCATATTTTGTTCTATCGTATACTGTATTGTCTGCTTCTTGGTCAAATAATGATAATGATAATGACAACAAGGAGAGTATTGAAAGTACACATATTTACGGGAACGCTTCATCTTATCAATTATTCCGTTATTACATACGATAACAAAATTAAAAATATATATATCCTACCTCAAATTTGTGCCTCTCTGTACCATAGGAAGTTCAATGCAAAATTTGTACAATCCTTGCTACTAAAAAATTATGATTTTCAATCTCTTTCATGATTTGGGCAGTTTTTGAGTTATCATTTTACTCAAAACATGCACAAGCTTGCAATGAAGCCGGTCCATCAAAAAAAAAAAAAAAAAAAAAATCCCCTACGTATATAAAAATTCATACTCATTCTAACGGCTAATGGCTAATTTTATTTTAATTAGGAATTCTATGACACGCATTCATACAAAGAAGTGCTGTCGTTGGATCCGTCATATTTTGAACTATCATCAGTTAGTAAATGAGCCTAAGGCTATACTTACGATTTCATAGCATTTACTTTGTAGCTAAAAACGTTTCAATTTATTTGAATTATCTGATGATTTTTATATCTTGGAAGTGATATGTATCGTATTTGGTTTGTTGTGAAATACAAGAAATCCATATATATATATATATATATATATATATATAGGCCTATATATATTCGGAAGTGATAATTTATCGTATTTGGTTTGCTGTGAAATACCGGAAATAAATTCAGTTCAAATTCATATTCAATTCAATTCAATAACCGACTGTGTCACCGCATAAGGCCTTGTCATAGAAGTCTGATTCACCGCTGTTTTTTGCCTTCACAGGTTTCATTGGCGTGTTCTTAGGGTGGGGATTCTGGGTTCCCTTAGCAAAAATGACGTACTGCGCGTACCTGCTCCATCCGATCATTATTTACAGCAATATCATCTTTGATAAAACCGTTTACCATGCCGACTACATATCACTGGTGAGTTCCTCCGACGCCTCAAAGTTTGGGTCGATAGGGCAACTACCCCTTGGGCAATTACCCCAGACCATTCTCATGACACTAACCCTAATCCTAAATCCTGAACCTAAATCTAAACCTAACCCTAACCCGAACTCTAACCCTAAACCTAACCCTAAACCGAATCTTTACACTAACCTTATCGCTAACCAGTATTTAGCCGGGAGTAACTGCCCTCGGGGGGTAATTGCCCTGACAAGCAAATTTCATCTTTCTCGCCAATGGGATATAATATCTAGATTTTATAGACTTCTATCACCCATTATAGAAATGTCCATTCACAAGTCATCAGTGAGCCCACTCTACAAGATCTGTGTTGCATTCAGCATGATGTTGCTTTCTTGGGTGCATGCTTACGAGTTCAACGCCCACGAGTCGTACAGCCCGCGGGTCATGCAGCCCACGAGTCATAATGCAACCCACGTGTTATACATCTCATAAGTCAAGCAGTCATTGAGTCACACAGCCTGCTGCGAGCTGGACACCTAGGCCCGAATTCACGAAGGTGGTACAATCGAAACCATGGTTTAAACCATGGACAATTTATATGGAGTGCCAAGTGTCGCATGGCCTATTTCGTTACGAAATCAGTCATTTCGTCGTCGAAATGATCATTTCATAACGAAATGACAACATTTCGTCGACAAAGTGATTATTTCGTTAACGAAATGAACATTTTCTCAAAGAAATGGTAATTTCATCGACGAAATGACTGATTTCGTAACGAAATATAGGCCATGCGACACTTGGCGCTCCATACAAATTGTCCATGGTTTAAACCATGGTTTCAATTGTACTACCTTCGTGAATTCGGGCCTACGTGATAAAGATCTACGAGCTCGACCTCAGTCAGTTATAGGCTCACGAGCTTTACACAGTCCACCAGCTCGACACCAGGAAACAAGGCCCATGAAATCAACTGCCTGACTCATGGGTACACTGACTGACTCGTGGCCCTTTTTTTTTTTTTTTCATTGTCGATCTCATGGTCCTTACGACTCGTGGGTGTTGAGCTCGTCAAATGACACTGCTCTTTTGGCGACAAAGCGTTTGATTTTTAGAAGCTTTTCTAAGTTTATATCCCCTACGTAAAGGAACGAAACGCCAAATTTCAAATAAAGTTATTCGAATTTTGAGCTTGCGTTTGAACTTCTCCACTTGGTATCAGTAATCAAAAGGCCATTCTATTTGTGTTTTAGCGAGACTTCTCACAGCCATCGGCTCCTTATGTTAAAAATGTGACTGTGCCTGTCTTATTCTGTTCGATGCGTATATCTGATTTCCTAAATTTTCAAGTTGAGCAGTGTTTTACGAATTGTACAATCATTACCTACAGGTTTCTACCTCGGGTAGCAGAAAAAATTCACACACATACACACACACACGCACACACACACACACAGACATATATCATGTCTAATAATTAAGCAAATTTTCCATTAGTTGATTTCCTTTCAAAATATTGTACCACCCTGCCCCCTCCTCTGTACCAGTGTGTAAAATAAAGTTTCAACCCTAATAAACCTTCGTTCGGTCATCCGTACATTTTTGTTCTTTCCCAGAGCTACACGTACGTCGGAAACATCGTCTTCTCATACGCCTCAGCAGCAATACTCTCTCTTGTCGTCGAAGCCCCGACAATGGGTCTTGAGAAGGTCATGTTTGGAAAATTCAAGACTTCCTGATTAACTCAACACTTTCTTTTTAAACTTAATGTAAGTAAAGTGTAATTGAGTAGCCCACATTCCTACAAGCTTGTTTGTTTGTTTGTTTGTTTGTTTTTTACGTGGGTCCCTCTTTTCCATTATAATGCTATTATTTTGAACAGTCAGTTCCATAATTTATGCATATTTTGTTGTTGTAATACATTGTAGGTTTTGTTTTCTTGGAATATGTATTGACAACAAACATGCGTTATTGGAAACAAAATTTCATGTGAATTTGAATTTGAATATGATACAATATGACATCTCAACCAGCGAATATTATACACCTTGATAACGCGTTTTTCCCCTGCCTCTTTATTTCTGTAATAACTATGTACGTCAACTTTTTCGACAAAAACAACACAAAAATTACACTTTAACTTTGAGAGGTAAATACTATTATTAGGGGTTATCATTTGCATCTGTTTGGTTGAACTTTCATTAACACGCAAGCCATACATATACTTTTATAGCTATAACTTTATATTGCTATATGAATTTTTGTTCGATACAGTTGAGGAATTCTGTCGAGTAACTGAAGATTAGTGAGTATAATTCCCTATCTCTACACAGGCTGTCAATAAATTTTCAAATTACTAAAAAAAAAACCCACTTCACCAGTCTATCTTTTGATTTACTTATTACTTCGTATGACCACCACTTGTAATATGTTGTATTTGTTTTCATATGTTTTCGTTTGATTTTCCATTTGTGCGTATATATTATGTTACTCGATATTATTTGAAATCTGTATTTGATTTTGTAACCTTTGTATTTGGCGCAGGGCTCTCTTGCAAAGCAGGCTATTGTGGCTCTGAACGGGACAACCCTTCTTTTTAAATAAAACATGAATAAATAAATAAAGATTTTATCGACAAACAAAAGTTTCCAACGAGTTGCATGTATCAATGTTTCAAGTTAATGAACATAATGACTGTATTTCATATTCAGTTGGCTTATTCAAACAGCTTTATTCTGTAAGGCCCTATATAGTCTTGAAACATCCTATATAATAGCATGGATGGGTCACAGAGGGGAAAAGACTATGCGACAGTTATTAAATCATCGGCCCAAACGTGATTGTAACAATATCTTTTAGGCCCATATATACCAATGGGAGAGTTGCGTCGAGACACTGACATCAAGGCCTTGTCTTATTTCTCCGTATTTGATGAAAATCTGTAAATATTTATAATGCCATAACCTTCAAAATCATGTCACTTTCCACTACCCATAGGTAGTAGGTAGCGTCGTCCAGTCTGTTGGGACCACTTTGTCCACACATACACACACACACACACACAAAACAAAATTCAACTGCATAATTTGATGAAAAAAATAATGATTTGACTTAGAGGTAAAGATCGACTCATGTGACTTCCACACATACAGAGATAGTTGTACATAAAAGTACTTCAAGCCATCAGCAAGGCAAACGAAACCATTATACTACAACAAATAAGACTATACACACAAAGCTAAATATGCTGCTGCTATTTATTCTATGATATCATGGAATCACTCGGCGAATGATCAAACAAGTTTATCAATAATGACTGCAAACTTTACTTGAGTAGTTAGGTATAAGAGAAGCGTATAAGAGAAGCGTCATTAATGGAACATAGCAAACAGAAGAATAAGCAAATGGTGAAAGGAAACATGCACCTTTATGTAAAGTTATACAATGGTAAAGTTAATAAGATCTTGATGAAATTTCGAATAAAATCTGGCAACTGCATGATATTATGTGGTACGGAAATTGGCAGCTTTTTTTTTTTTTTTTTTAGCAATCATTGAAGAACAGTAGTCGATTTGTGACAGGTTTGGAACAACCTTTTTCTTTTTTCTTTTTGTGCAAGATTTGTTGATGTGTTTTAGTGCCCGTGTATACAGTATTGGACTCTCCTTTTAGTCGAGTTAATCTACATCTCCGGAATCACGATACAGCGTTCAGATACAGTATTCAGTCTAGTTAATATCACAATGAAGACGATCCATGCGCGCAGGTGGCAAGCGAAAAGCTTGATTCGATGAAATTTAAGACGCGATATGAGGAGAGCTGTCCACAGTTACGCCCACTTTGGTTGCCTCCAGTGATCGCAAACAACTGAACGTGATCAATTTTACCTTGTCCACTTTATTCACATTTTGTACACATTCATTATGAATTTTGAAACACTACTGCGAAAATTTAAGTCAAAATGAAAGGTTGTTTTTATTGGCTGATGCAAACTGAGAGAAAATGAATGTTGCAGAGCTGAAAATGACAACAAATATATACAGGAATATAATGTGCCTAAAATTGTCTTGCAGATGACATGTGTCAACAGTAGAAATAGCTACAATCTCGAGACAGACCTGACAGAGTTATACTACATGAACTTTGAAACTAATATCGTCCTATTACTGCTGACCAGAATTGAGCATTTTTTAATTGAAACATTTAAGCTATAAAGAGTGAATACTATAGTGAGTCCGTCTTCTGCTGTTTCCTCACGTAAAGCTGTATGTCTTACAACGGACTGCGCATATGAGCATAATGAACTTTATGTAGCGCGTATATGGTTTGCACCTTTTAAAAGAACATCGCTTAAAATCTGCAATCGAGTGTAACTCCTCATATTTCTTTCCATATCATCCGATTTATTGGTATAAATTTCTGCTTAGTATGATACGAGTGGAATTGGAGTTTGGTATTACAGAGTGTGTTTGATGCACGTTAAACCACTTTCGTACTGTGCTGTAGCATGCATGTCATGATAAAAACACTGCTTCCCTTATACAGCTATTTATACATGTATTCTGTATGATCGCCCAATATGTACCCAATGTCGTAACTGTGGGACTATAGGGCGGTAACAAATTGGTGTAATGCGTGTAGGCCTACCTTCCTTTCCCTTCTAAATATACAGGGAGGAACTACAACTTTCGATAAAGCCAGATCCCAGATTTTCTTTAAAAATCACCATGTTCAATAGTTTATGTTGAACCACATTTTCTCCTTTGACTATGTTACCTTATGCACTTTGCCAACAAAGACGTTAAGACCTTAGACAGGGGTCCTTTTAAACAGGGGAAGGAGACGGTGACTACGGGTCCAGGGGCTCCAGTCCAACCCGTCGGTACCCTAAAGCTTTAGGACCACTACGCCTGTACATCATTGCCAAGACGAGGAGGAGGAGGAGAGCGATAACCACCAGTAAGGATACCAGAGTCGTCATGGAAACGGCGTCAGACGGTCGAATTTCATTCTCTGAAAGGTAAAATAAATGGAATCGTCGTTAACTCATTGAGTCCAAGGGAGATTTCGATGCAAAACACCTTCGCTGACTCCTTATCAAATTGGGAACTGGACAACGTCCTGGATTGGGAAAAGAATAAATACAACTTATTGAATGCATCAACTTAATCTGCCTAAAGTCAGATAGAAAATGAAACAGGAACATCAATTTTAGACAGGAATATTGCCTTTTATCTGCTGAATAGTGTTGCCAAATTGAGGGTCAGATAGATCAAGCGTTTTAAAAGGCTTTAGATATTTCTGTCAATAAATTGAAAGAGAGTATATGACAACAGATAGGGCTCAAATCGAAAATGAAAGTTTGTTTTTTTTTTATTCAACGCTACGAAATGCTCACACACGCATGCCCACACATCCGTTACCCTAAAGCCCGCCTCACATTATACGACTTTGGTTGGCACAACTAAGCGACTTTGGATCTGAAATAAGAAGCGTGTTTATTCCGAGGCTATTGTAATTTATTTCAGATCCAAAGTCTGTCAGTCGTATAGTCGTGAGCCGTGCTCTATTAATTAGTAACTTCGTCACTTTGCAACAATCTATGACCCACTACAACAAAAGGATCCGAAAGTCGGGGGGGGGGGGGGACAATTTTCTGAAAATGACGTGATATTATTCCTTTACTCTTCCACTTTAATTTCATATATAAAACCACTTATAAAGGTGCTCGGTTGCGGAGATATCGATGATTTTATTAGCGCATGTCCAGTGGCTTAGGAAATTAGCGTTTTGAGAAAACCGCCTTCAAAGTTTTCCTTACGACGCCATCATGATCAAGGGGAGGCAAGACTGTTTTCACCTCTTGACAATAGAAGGTATAGATGCTACTTGTTCATTCAAGCCTAGCTACGGCGGTCTACGCACTACCAATCAGTAGCCAAGATGCTACGCACTGACCAATAAGATCACTCCCTCGTTGCTAGGGGCGGAGTCTATCTGCGGCGCTAAATCCAAATCTTCGGACACGTTTCTGTTCCGTTGAAAGTAAAAAAAATCATGACCTAGAAAAAACGCTGATTTCTTACTTTTCCTTTGATCATTCTGCTTCGAAATTTTGGCAGATGATACATTACACTACTAGATTATGCCAAAAAACAGAAATCCGATCGTTTTGACTGATTTTGGTGATCTGCCTCGATTTTCTCGGCTCAGCAGTCAGTGACTTTAGGATCCTTTTGTTGTAGCGGGTCATTGCTCTCAAGAGGTCGGATGCGTGGCGTACCGAAGTGGCTTCATGTAAACCATTATTATGTTGGCTGCACTGAACTCCCTACAAGATTCCGTTTTATTTCTCTCGATTTTTACCTCCTTGGTTGCTGCTGATTTGTCCGGGCAGCTGACTAGCTGCAGATAGCGGCCCATTTGTGACGGCATGAGGTTTTGAACTGGCGCCCAGCTGCCGCACGCTACGTCGGGTTCTTGGCAGGCAACCCATGGTACAGCGAGAAGTGACGTCACTTTGGTCACACACGAGAACGTTACAGTGAACGAAAACCTGTCAAATATAGTTAATAAGAGAATACAAAAACAGTACGTTGTACGGATAAAGAGTTTCGTCGCAAAACGGTTTAAGCGTCATTTTAAACATCTTAATGTAAGTCTGCTTTAGAGCAAAATGAAACATTCCCAGTATATTGTACCTCACTTGTTTCATATAGCAAGGAACATTCTTGAAGTTACGATAAAAATGTAAAAAGATGACTTTTAAAATGGCCGTCAATAAGAACAGAATGATACTTCACTTCTTCTCCACATATTACTTCTACTCGATACACTTAAAAACTCACTGTATTACACATGCCTATCACTACCACGACCACTATCTCTGTTAGCCCCAACAAACCCACAGGTCGGCAATGAAACTATGTAGGCCTACCTTGTTCATATACACATTCTTGTCCAACTCTTTGTACAAAAACAAATCTTTTTTTAAACAAAACAAGTATAAAGGTAAAACACACACACACAGTCACACACACTCACACACACACACACTGCCTTGTGTTCACCAAGAATCAATTCTACAGAGCCAATCGTTAGGTAAAACATGCCCATTTATCACGTCACGAGACCGACACCCACGAGTCACACAGCCCACAAGTCATACAGCCCACGAGTCATACAGCTCACAAGTCATACAGCCCACAAGTCATACAGCCCATGAGTTCGACACTAAGCCAACAAGGCCCACGAGACCGACACATTACGCGCCGTGTTGTATCTGTCGAACTCGTGGGCTGTTTTTACCTAGTGTCGAACTCATGGGCTTTATTAATTTTGCCTTGTGTCGAACTCATGGGCTGTATGACTCGTGAGCTGTATGACTCATGGACCCGTTTTCAATGTCGAACTCGTGGGCTGTATGACTCGTGGGTGTCGGTCTAGTGGGATGACCCCGTTTATCACGACCACTACCTCCATTATCTATATGATAAAACCAATTAATGCAGGCCGAAAACGAAATGTGTGCCCCGTATTCCTGACGTATCACCACACATTCTCGCCCAACTATTATGGCAAAACATGTCTGCAGTAACAAATGCCCAAACCCCTTAAAATTTTATCTTATCACGACTGCACTGGTATCTACATGGGCATTTCCATAGCCTGCCTTGTTAAACAAGAACAAAAAATCTTGAGTAAACGAGAATTTATCCATTTGTCAGTAAACCAACCACTGGGCAGATCCACCCATCACAGGAACAACAACAACAACACACACACATCATCATCATCACCACCACCACCACCCACACCAATGCCCCGCGACCAGACACCACTACCACCTATACCAACAACAACCCACACTCCACCACCATCCGCACCCATGCCCAGGCGCGACCTCACATCACTATACCATCCACAACGATCCTGTACGCAAATCGGACAAAAAGTAACAAAGCACTGGAATTTAAACCTTGATTTGGCTTTATCGAAGAGTAATAGCAAAAGAAGCCACAAACTTTGCGTATCAAACGAGATGATGTCATCAACCGACAAGTCTCCAATTTGGGTGCATACAAACGAATACAAATTTGCAACATTTCTCCTAAAGTCATCATGATTATCTGGTCTGTCGTATCACGACAATAATTCAATGAAAAAGTTCCTTTCTAATTTCATATCAAAATACGTAGATTCAGTGAGAATTAATCTTGTGGATATGCAGATCGATTCGAAACTTATGAGACAACATTTTCTTCCAATCTAGTTTGAATGGTGTGATTGCGAGTGTGAAATTTGTTTGAAAACTTTAGCAGAGCCAAACGGAATAAAGAGTGGACTGTGCCGTATAAATTTCTCGTTTTCTTTCTTTTTACTTATTTATTGGTGTGTGTGTGTGTGTGTGTGTGTGTGTGTGTTTCTTTCACTGACCTGTGGGTAATCTCCAATGAATGTGAATGCGTCAATCTGGAATGCTTGAAACGCTGGTCCAAAGTTGTCGTGAAACACAACTGTGCTGTCGTCCGCGCAGCTGGAAGGAGCAAGAAGACAATGAAAATGCAGTTTTGCTTGGGTGCTGTTCGTTATTCCGAAGGTTCGCTATTCCGAAGGTTCGTTATTCCGAAGGGTCGTTAATCCGAAACACGCAAATTCCCTATACCTAGAGGTTCGTTAATCCGAAAATGAAAAAGGGTTCGTTAATCCGAAAAATTGTGGCGTTATTCCGAAGGTTCGTTACTCCGAAGATCGGTTGTTCCGAAAATGAAATTCGGAACAATGAACCTTCGGAATAACGAATCTTAGGAATAAAGAGCCTTCGGAATAACGAACCTTCGGAATAACGAGCTGTAACCGAATAGCTGTTTTCACTCATTCCACATTTATATTCTAACATTGGCTCTCCTAAGTTGACGTACATTGAAATGCATCCAAACCTTACCCCCGACTACGCCAGGACAACGTCCGGAAAACAAAATTCACCGTTTCGGGGAATAAAACCGCAGGAGAGAGCGAGGGGTACCTTTTTAGCAGACGCACACCGAAAACATTCTCCGGGTAGGTTTCCACGAAAGGACTGTGTCCACTGACTCGACTACCCGGCCCATCGGCCGGTGACACCTTTTGTTCTAGACTGTGCACATCTAGGTTAGTAAACAAAACGTGGTTACAATCACTTGTCTCAACTACATAGATAACAGTGGGTACAATCCATTGCACGTGATCGGCGCGCGGCGTGTCAATCATTCCCTGTCTGTAATGCTGAGCATGCGTGTTGAGTTTATCAAGAATGGAATGTTTCGCCGGAGCGTTCTATTAGAAAGGCTGTCTGGGTAATGTCGGGGTAGTGTCAGGGTAATTACCCTAGCTCGCTGGGGTAGACTTTGGAAAAAGTTACCGCGACAGCAACGTTTTGCGGGTACCGTTTTAACAGGCACGCTACCCGGACGTTGACGCGGTAACTCTAGTTGGAAAGGTTCTGTTAAAACGGAGCATCGGCTACTTTACCCCTCGGTAATGATGTCGTATCTACGGTCGTCAAGCATGTATCCAACGGGAGTGGCCCAACAGGATTCAATGAAGAGTGACAAGTCACCAACGGTCTCCAGACTCGCGCCAAAGTAGATGGGTTCGCCTAGATTCACAAGTTCGCTTTCGTTTGCTTTCTTGCTGAACGAGTGATCCTCGAACCTGTCCAGAGAGAGGCTAAACTCTCCGTAGCCAATCTGAAAGCAACAATCATAATTCAAATTCATGAAATTCTTCGTCGAGATGTTTTTCATTGCAACTGATTGACAATCAGTTGCAACAATCATAATGTTCTTTACTGTCGACCACTATAATGCACCATCATAACCACAACCCATTCTTGATCATCTTGTATCTGTAATTCAAGACGATCACTTTAATCTTTGTTTCGCTTTCGGAAGAATCAGTCAAAAGCATAAAGACGATATCTATTCAAAAACCACAAGGACACGCGTTTGAATCACTGAGGAAACATGCATATTCCCATACCATGGAGCTAGTCATGCATGCACCGCAGGTACAAGGTAAACCTCTCTTTCGGCACACCCTTTTATGAAACAGAACAATTTGTAGGCCTATACGCTTCTTCCTAGTTTTGTTGGATCAAGTTCGAGAAAAACTTGACACTCGAAGGAGACATCAGCTTTACGGCTAAAATGTGTTTTCTTTTGTTCACGACGGTCCTTACTTAGATGAATCTCTCTAGTAAAAGCAAAAACAAAAACAAAACATTATCATCCTTTACTGACGTGCCATGCAGGCTATTACATAGGTTTACCTCCTCGACTACCACCTTCCCGGTATTAGGTTGGAAAGACTCGCTGAGAACTTCTTCTCGCTCCAGAAGACACGTGACCGGAACTTGGAGGTCGTGTTCTCGTGTGATCACCTGATCAGTTCCATTCTCGGGGCGTGGCTTGTAATAAGTGACAGTGTTGGTGTAAACGATGTTGTCCTCCGTTTGCTTGAAGTAAAAAAAAAAAAAAATACGGCAAAGATGAAGGATAGTGAATGTTCATGAATAAATGTCTGATGAATGCGACAGCAGATATTCGCATCTAATGATGTGATACCGACGATATACATTGATATTTTGTCAGTTTTTGTCAGTACTGAATAACATCAAATGACACTCGGATGAATGCGAGCTTCTGTATGAATGAATAATGCAAATATGAAAAGGAAATATTGGAGCAAGTCCGGTCACGGCTAACTCTCAGTTCGCAAACCCTAAACATGGCACCGGTCGAGATGTAGGACGCTCCAATTGGCTGGCTGGAGGAGAGTTTTCTTTTTCATAACTGTGATCCTGTTCAGAAGAGGGTTTTCATTCACACCTTCAGAGGGGAATTTACTCTCACATATTATGTGGGAGTAGATTCAGTTAATCCATGAATCGATCTTACAAGAACACTTTAGTGAAGTTTGAGAAAAATCGGATAATCCGTTCAAAAGTTACACATTTTTAAAGGTTTGATTAAGCCATGTGCCGTAATCGCTATGAAAGAAGTCTTCAACAATAACAATTCATGATGACACAGAAGTGGACGATTAAAAAAAAAAAGTGTTTTCATAATTATTCTAGCATAATGGAAAGGGAACTTGTCCTACCTCCTTCAGAAGGTAGGGGAATAATATTGCCTGCCCTTAACATAATCTGTCAGAAACAACTTCAGGGGATGTTTATAGGCCTATACCTTTATTTATAAATGACATTTTGTGGATAACTCTTAATACTTTATCTATAGGTGTAAAGACAAGAAGATGGTTCATGTGCTACAGCATTATCTTCTACTGTAACCATGAAAGAATACTACACTCTTGATAAGCATGTGAGATTAATGAGACTTTAACCAGGTTTCTAAATTTTCACCCTTTGTTCAGTCGAGCACTCGTCGTAAAAGGTCGTGACCGCGATGTGGTCGATGTCGTGATCGTAGCCAACGCATGACTCGTCCTCGAAATGGACATCACCGGCGTTATCGTCGACATCGAGCAGTGAGCGAGCAATAATCAACGTCATCGACGTACTGTCGCATATGAGGTGCGTATCTAGGCGACAAACACGAAACAAAAGAACAAATGTCTTGGTAAGGAATAGTGATATGTCCTTCCTTTTTGGTTTCATTGTTTGCATCAAAATGATACTCGATTTTCGAGAGGATAAAGTAATTTTGAGGACTTTTAATACTTTGCGCATGCAGGGTGTTTTCTTGAGCGAATATTTCGACATTACTTTCTTACTTCCTTGCGATCAACTCTCCGGTGAGTTCAGTTCACTAAACCATAAAAGGGCAACTCTATGTATCTTGGGGTGAACTTATGACCCAGTGCGTTATCATTGAACTGTCTAACACTTGCACTAGGTTGGCCTATTATACGCTTTGACTACAAAATGAGTGGGACAACTTCCGTGAGTTCCGGGACTGTCACAGTTTGCTTAAGTATAACAACAGAGTCACAACGACGACATCAACAACGACGACGACGACAACAACACAACAACAAAAACAAGAACAATTAACAACCAATGATGTTGGCTTTATCACCAACCTGGGTTATCTGTCGGTGGTGGCTGCGTTGGCTGAGAGGTGTCGCCTAAATGGAGAGAGAGGGGGGAAATGAGGGGGAAAAATACAAATTCGAAAAAAAAAAAGAAGATACCTATTGATATTTGATAACGTAGAAGGCGTTTACACATGAAATGATAGACAATCCATATAAACAAATGAAACAATGATAATTAAGGAAAACAATGCTAATCATGCATATCACAAAGAAGTTAGACGACTTCGAAATTCGGAAAAAACAACAACAACCAAGAATAGGTATACTCTAAGCAACTACACTCCAATATAATTGTGGATACAGGAATGAGGTCTATAATAAACAAACAAACAAACACCATTTTAGCTATCACATGTCCCGAAATGACAACAATTTAGAGCAGAATGCATCATTGAAATGCTATTAGTTTCCGAGTACTTTTTAAAAATATATACATCAAAATCATTACATTTACGCAAACTTAAAAGAGGGTTTAGTTAATTTGGGAAATAAACCTTAAAGCAAGTTTTAACATGATTTCCTTTCCTCTACCACAGGAACATGTTGTTAGCATACTCAGTATTTGTTTTGGCGTAGACATAGATTAAAAAAAAACTAAAACTCGTAAGTGTTTCTGAGAATGTTTTCTAACTGCCATGCAGGGCTCCTTGGTGCAATTCAGAGTTATGTCTCTCCTCTTTCGCAAAATACAGAACTAAAATGGAAAGCGTTGACTTGAGAGAATCCATGCTTTGTATTTTTTTTACGTAGTGCATATACTTCGATTTTTGTAATCTTAAACGCGCGACATAACGAAAACCTGCAGTAAAAAATGTAAAGTTAGGTAGCCTATATCTCCCATACCTGGGTAAAGGTGTATGCCCATCGGTCTTTCGAAAACATAATCGTGAATAAAACTGTAACTAGCGCCTCCATCGTCCGAGTAGCCAAGAGCGCGATGCGACCAGTCGCTCCAGACGATACGATTTCCATACACAGCCAGATCAAAAGGATGGATGCCGGACGTAGCCAA
Source organism: Diadema setosum (assembly GCA_033980235.1). Lineage (NCBI taxonomy): Eukaryota > Metazoa > Echinodermata > Echinoidea > Diadematoida > Diadematidae > Diadema > Diadema setosum. The sequence goes on along the minus strand of CM067069.1, from coordinate 12,748,231 downwards.
AAGGAGCTGCCTGTTTTCTCCGTTCATATCGACGGATTCGATCCGGTCCCGAGCAGCGTCGCACCAAAATAACGTTTGACCTTGACCAGGACAGACAGTCAAAGACATTACCCCCTTGTACTGTCAACAAAGTTTACCTTAAAAGGTCGTATTATTTGATTTGATTTGCTTTGATTTCTGCGTTTTTCACAAAGTATATAACGTAACAAACAGTTAAAAAAAAACATAAAACTATACATTGGACAAAAATGATATATATACATATATATATATATATATGTCTACACTGTAGATAGGTATACATAATTATATAAACATATATAATCCCTATTATACCGATCATAAATACTAGTATATCAAGTATACGACGCGATACACGAACTGTGGAAAATCGTTGATTATTCCATCAAATTAATACGAACTAAATGCTGGAGACCGCTATTTTAACGGAAACTTGATTTTGATGACAGCCTCTGCAATGTCCTATTCCATTCCATCTTCATAAGATAGAGATGTAGTTTCTGTTTACCCAAGAATCTGAGTTACCATAGTAACGTGGACTTTGTGACAAGTTTATTATCGTAAATCACTGATACCTGTTTCTCTATCAAACTTACAGCCCCAACTCTCCACACACTTTTGCCAAAAACGTTCTGCAGACCTTGAAATCCATTCCCCTTGTTGTAATTGTTTTCTAAAACCAATATAATCTTTATCTGTAATACCTTATCAGTTCACTTGATCACTGTGAACAATGATGAGCATATACTTATTAATGAAGAGATTATAGCAAACAAACCCTCATTTTCATGCTCATAAAACCAACTAATTTCAGTGCACCTGCTTGCAAGTATAGAATCTGTGCTTTAAGATGATTGCAAACAAAAATTGTCGCTGTTTTGATGGGGGATGAAGTTAGTGATTTGGATAATTATAGACTTGGCTTTATATAGGCCTAGACGGTTGAATCAAATGAGATGGGAAAAATGCTAAAGAATGTTAACCCTTTCTGTGTCAGGTAGTTAAGCAAATATGTGTTACATAATATAACGCCATGGAGTTTTCTGTGTCTATTCATGATCTGCACTCAAAGCAGACAAAGGGTCAAGTATAAGATAACGTCATATTACAGCAAAGGAAATCTATTTCAATCCAATCCAATTCAATTCAAATTCTATTTCATTTTCGAAAAGAATATAGACATTTCACTTTCCTTGGTAACAGAGAATAAGGTTGCATAAGCAAAACAAAGTAAACTGAGAAGAATATAATTGTGCAACCTTGTAGTAATAATACCATGTCATGAGAACTTAAACGAAATAACAATACGCAAACTTCGAAAATGGAGGGACCCACTAACAAGACGAAGCTTGTAGAATGTGGGACCCTCATTTTTGGTACATAGGTTTAAAAAAGGAAACTGGTTGCATAATGATAGTGTGCTGTCCTCAATTTTGGTTGATGTTGTGCAAGTGTTCATGTTCTTATAAGAAACAACCAACACAGTTCTTACCATCCGAGCTGAAGGCCAGTCCATTCGGGTAAATTAGTTGTGAGTCAACGATAACTTCTCTGCTTGATCCGTCCAAGTTTGCCTTCTCGATCTTCGGCACATTCCCCCAATCGGTCCAATACATCTTCCTAAGGTTGAAAGAAAGCGATAACGACGACGACGACGACGACGACGACAACAACAACAACAACCAAACACACAGTTTATCAGATTAATCTTCTAAAAAGTAGGCGTTGCTGTTGTTACAATGAATTGATGATGATGATGATCAGAGATGTTTATAAATCTAGCATCTTTCAAACATGGTGCTAAAATCACTCGACCATTTTACGCTGTTTCACTTTCATCGAACACGCACTTGTACAGTGCTCACAACCTTGCCCCCCCCCCCAAAAAAAAAAAAAACCACCCCTTATGGCCATGATAACACTTTAAATGTCTTGCCCTTGAATAGAGGGCTCGAATCCGGGACCTGCGTAATACCAAAACAACATCATCCTGCAAGTAATGCAATCGACATACGGAATGCACACTCGATGCTCCAAATTCGAAGAAGTGAAATTCACTATATTCAATATGGTGCACACACACATACACACATACACACACACACACACACACAAGGAGTTGTAGTTAATGCTCTGTCCCAGGAAAAGGGTTTAAGATTGCTATAGGCCTACTATCGATAAAAAATAAGGTATTTTTCATGATCATGCGCTTACTTAAAAGACAACTTTTTTTGCTTACTTAAAAACCGACAGGAAACTTGGTATGCATGGTATCGATTGTCCCCTCATCTAATTTGCGTTTACTTCACAAAAACATTTAAGGCTGCCAGATTCCATGAACAATTTCTGCCAATTTTTCATGGAACATCACTGCTCTGTTTTGGCTTTATTCCTAATTTACGTTTAAGTGAACACAGAGCGAAGAACCATTTTAACATGTTTCGTTGGATAATGCTTCACATTCATGTCTTTTCACCTTGTGCCATCATGAATCACAATCGCTCTCGGTTCGTCGAGATCGTCACTGAGGATTACCCTGTTGTCCGAACCGTCGAGATCCATTGACCCGATTTCGTCGTATCCGGTATCGGTCCAGTATAACCGATCCTTGGTGAGATCCAGTGCAAGTCCGTCGATAACTATGCCCAGTCGAGGGCGGAAAAGACATTTACACGAAAGGCGTGCAGAAAGGTTATTTTTACTAAAAGAGACATATACTGGTAGTTTGCTCTGATGTCGTAAAGAATTGATGTCGCAGTGAGCGTTCAAGACTTCAAAAATATTTTGATAGTAATTATTTCAGTTGAATTTCAACAGGCAGAGATAAGCTGCACATCCTATATCCTTCTTACAACTTTTCTTTCGAGGAAAAAAAAAAAGTTAGCCGAGGAAAAAGGGAAAGAGACTGTGACTCGTCGGTAAAATTGATATAACAACATCATCATCAACAACAACAACAACATTAACAACAACATCAACAACATCATCATCATCAACAACAACAACAACAACGACAACAACAAAATACTCATGCAGAAGTGCACAAATGCGTTGTACTGGTCCTACCGCTGCCATTCTTGGCGAATACAGTCCTCTGGGCCGATCCGTCAGGGTTAGCCCGGTGAATAGAACTGTCCAACAATCCAACATCGCTCCAGAAGACCAGGTCCTGCGACGGATGGTAGTCTACGGCTACGGGGTATTCTACGTGCCCCAAAGGGATGGGCCAAAACTGAAGGGTGTCACCACCGAGGTCAGACACGAAAATGTCTCCACTGGCCTCGGCGACGAAGATCAGACCGCCCTCTGGGGAAAAATATTTATATTATATATAAGATATTTATTTAAGTACTTAGAATATTGACGTACGATGTACAATTATAATCACATTTGATCATACACTTCAAGCTTTGGACAGGAAATCGTTGTTGTTGTTCTTGTTGTTGTTGTTGTTGTTGTTGCTTTTGTTGGGGGGGGGGGGTCGAATGTGTAGGACCCACGCATAATTTGTGCACACAAAATCACCTATTTTCTTCATACCACTGTAAATCATCCCCAATATGAATATCATAATTTTAAAAAGATTTTTGGTCAGAACTTCATTCACCAGAAGTTATATGATGGGGAGTTACATCTGGAGATACATTGTAGTGGAAAAGTCTGTTTAGTCATATCAAAAGTTGCCAATGGCAAAGGTAAATGATTTCCCCTCGCAATGCACAAGAGGCATCATCAAGCAACTCTTGTTCGTACGATAGCAATGAAATTTCGAATCTACAGTCTGTTATGAGGGTTAAAACCATGCGACATGTACATCCCCTGAGAGTTGCGCATGCTCAATGCTGTTTTCCATCTGCTTTGTCAAAATGATTCACATAAGATTTTTAATCGCTGACACTTCTTAAAGTTACAAAATACGTATATGTACAAGAAGTACTCACGTGGCATAGCGCACGTCGTTCCGTTATCTGTACAAATAGATAAGCGATGAAATATTTTGAACATCACAAAGAAAGGTCAGCATAATGATAGATAATGTAGCAATGTCATAATATCCCTGACACATTAACAAATTATTGACGGACGATAATATTTGTCGTTACAATAACAAAATGAGCCATTGATGGGGAAATTATGTATATTCTCTGTGAAACAATTATTAATCACAGAACATCTGAATATAATTATAAGTGTAAATTCTAGAATTGGCAGGGCAAGTTATACTTTACAAAGTGCATTATCAACTCTCCTGTCTATTAGGAATAGAAAAAAAAACCCAGTTATATCTCAGTTTGTTTGTTTGTTTGTTTTATCAAGAGCTGTTTATGTATTGTCATTGCTGACCTCGTTAAAATCATTCTGTACATTTTTTTTTCCAAGTATATATGCCTTAAGCCGTAGAGGAGTTTTGATTGGCTCGTCGTACAAGGCGTGTTCGCTGCAATCGCATCTGATTGGTTGGACAGTGGTGAATGATACACCAATTACGTGCGGTCACGTCACAGACGTTTATCGTCCATGGTCCAAGATTATAACTGTTGGTGAGGCCTACACAGCAAACACTCAATGTTCCTTGTTACATGTAAGATAAAGCAACAATGGATGAAATATGAATTGGCTATACCGGGTAAGTATAATTCTGCTCACCATTCGTGCAGTTTCCTGCCACATTTTTCACAACTGTAGGGTAAAATAGAAAGCAATGGAATATAAAAAGTGAAGAACAGGTTGACAGAAGAGACGCAAGTTTAACTTAAACAAATTGATTGTAAATGTATCATAATGTTTATATGTTTTATTATATATATATATATATATATATATATATATATATTATACATAATTCATATGCGTATAAAAGCGTTGAAAGCCTGCATTCTGGCTATTGTTTCATACGAGTGTGGATGTATTTAGAACAATATACAGACTAGTTTACTGCCATATCATAATCACATCTTAATAAAAAAAATGTGTAACAAAGAATTTTCTTTATAGCCAGAAAACTTGCCCGACGGTATGGCCCAGGCGTCGCCCGACATAGCAACAACTAATACATGCAAATTGCACTCCAAATATTGAAATATATCGAGTATGTACGTGTGGATGGAATAGCTTATCACTAAATCCTTATACGGGTATAGAGAAAAAGTATCTAATCTAATTACACTAATTGGCCCCAATGTACTTGCTCAAGTGTTTGCCTTGCGGGATAACCCCCTCCCATTTTCTGCTCGAGAGATCTACACCTGCAACGAAGTATGGTGGTCTAAGAGATATACAGAGTCCTTGAGGAAGATGTAAAGAATAATTAATCTGCACATTAACAAACATGTCTCCTTTTATCACCACAAAACACTTCAAGGACAATGCGTCACACTGAAGATACATATAGTTCTTTGAGACAAGTATGTTTTCGCACCTGCTTTGCTTCCGACAGCTGAATTCACACACTTATCTCATTTTGTACGTGATCGATCAAAATTCATGTTTCAAATTTTGCTTTGTGCCTTGTCATAATCCTCGCGGTAAGCTTTATATAATCAAGCAAAACATTATTCGCTCTCTTAATCTCAAGACCAGCACTCGACAGCTAAAGGCACACACAGAGGAGTGAAGAGCAAATGTACGAAGCAACAGTAGATAAAAATGACAATGAAAAGCGACTTAAACAAACCTAACATCCATGCAAACTAATATTCGCGCTTTTTTTTTTTTATTCGCACGCACTTCATTAAAAAAATGTAACAAATCATACAATCAATATAAATAAAAGAATCCAAGACATTCGGACACACACATTAATATAAGGCATCCATATATATGCTGCTTGTTGAAATATCATATTATGGTCTATATTATGTGTACTAGAATTGTAACAACAACACTAGATGCCATCTCACGCAATTGTATTGATTATGGAGATCTAGTACATAAATATATAGGCCTAAGTCATAAAGAAAGAGAAAATGTAGGAAAACACAAATAGTGAATATACGAAACAAAAAGAACATACTATATTGTTCTACCTTTATTACTTCGAGGCTAATAATGATAAAGTCCCACGCCTCTCCTTCATCCCTTCTGAAATGCAATACTGTACTAGATGTTACTTTTTATTGCGTTTGCCCTTGTACCACCTTCCATGTGACTGCAAATCGTAATTTGTAAAATCCGCTCGATTTACACTTCTGTTTCAATATATTGTCGGTAAAATACATTATTCTCCAAGCTGGAAACTCATTCAATATAAACGTTGTGTATGCTTTCAAAAACAAATGGTGCAGTTTGGCAAAATTTTGTCTGTAGGCCTACTATAGAAGTGCATTGTTTACATCTGGTACCATTGATATTTGATATATCGTTGCCAATACTAATCCAGATACCAAAGATCACATAAGAAATACATATACAGCGCCATATTTACTGATGTGAAGAACTTATAACGGCAATTCGTAAATTCAAAATGATAGCAAGCAAATAGCATTGATATCTTATAATATACATAATATATTATGAAGTTATAAAAAGTCAAAGCCTCATAGAGTGATTTTTTTTCTCGACACTATATTTACAAGATGTTGAAAAATTGAATTGAATTACATTGTTAAATTTCCCGCTATAAGGACTCAGTGAATGATGTTACACAAGCAACCGCGGGACCTTTAAGACCCTTCTGAAGGGCTGGTTAAAATGAGAATAAAGAGCCTTAATTGCCTAAACAGGGACACACCCCCTGCAGCCAGGGGACTCAATTCAGGGATTTTAGGATTGAAAGTACAAGGGGGTTTGAACTCTGTTTGACAGAATTAACACGACACGGCCAACAAAACTCTTCGTCCCTCATAGAGGTAAAGCTGCAGTTCCAAAACTTAATTCACCCTTAATGTGATTCAAAGAACGAAGGAGTACGTTAACTCACCTGAGACGAATGCTAGCAGTAGGATGAAAAGTGTTATTGAGCAACATTGTGCCATAATAAGTAACCAAGGTATTGATACAAAAGTATACAAAAGTATCGAAAATTCTCAATTCTCAGGAAGCGCAAAGTCTCGGTGAATAAATACACGGATGATGAACTGAGAACCACAAGTTTACGTCTTCACGACAAAACGTCAGTTGTTGAATTGCTTGAATGTTTCTATCTTTTCGCTTATATCATAATCCATTATGATACCATGTGATCACTCTGATTGAGAAATGATAACTTGAAGATTTGCCTTCTTCCAGAAATTACCGCCTCCATATTCAGCTGCTAATCTGTGCGAGATGATTATTAACATCTCAAGTGGATAGACATTTCGTAAATGCACCTGTCCTGGAATATAGTGGTACCACAGAATAAAACAAAGAGATAACAAGTTTATCTTTTAAGAATCTATGGTCTATCTTTGAGAGGACTGCATGCACATTGAACTGTTATTAAGACTCGGCTTTCAACCTTTTTGTTAATGTTTTGATAATGGTCTCAAAGAGCTATGGAGTGGGTCAATGAAAGCAAGATTAGTTATAATACAATTACTTTTCTAACTGAAATAAAACTGTATTAGTTTGAAACATATCTTTTGCAACCAGCAAATCAATAATTGTATCTGTCTATAAAAATAACTCGGAATGCTCAAAATTCAAAATTTCTGGGTTTTCATTGATAACTTTTAATCTCTACCCAAAGGGCCTGTGTGGAGTAATACACTAATTGCTCATACTTCCATCATTTTATTTTCCCTATAAAATAACAAGTATCATTATCTATCTCAACCACTGAAACGAAGGCAAGAATATTCTTTTTCCCAAACGAGTATATAATATGTTCTACAATAAGCCAGGAAGAAAATGAACTTGAAATGAAGAACAACCATGACGAAATGCATGTCAGATCTGTGTTGTCATATCATATCTCAAAACAATATTAATAACTTAACATAATAATTGTATTTCACTTCATTTATTTTGGTAAAAATTTGTAAAATCAAGTTTCAGTTTGTCATTGATGATCATACATTCTATATATCTATTATCATATATTGCTTTAAATCTGTCAACCCCAAAGAGGACACGACCTTTCTATATTTATATCTATGTAATATGATATCTATATATTATGCAAGTAAAATCATTAGCTTCCCATAACTCTGCAGTATAACCTCCAACTTTGCTTATTAAACATGCATAATAATTATCAAACTACAGAGTAGGGAAAGCGAAGGAATAAACGCAATACTTTATAGCTTTACTAAAAGTTAAAAGTAGATCCAATATTGGATTACATCAGCCTTCACTATCATAATACAGGTTCAAGAATTTGGAATTCCCTGCCTGTGACATTACACACCAAACCCATTGCCATATACCTTTCGAATGCTTCTGAGATCATTTTTTGATTATGTTAAGACAAGATATCGTTTAAGATTTATCATTGAATATGAAGATTTTTTTATTGTGCAATTGATATAAGACGTTTCATTAGCATGTATTTTCTTATAAAGCTAAGCAGTTTTACGAATCACATGAATGTACCTAGACAGACGTTTAAACCCTTTAAACCTTTTGTTTTGTTTTGTTTTTAATGCAAAATGACTGTGTGTTAAAAACTCAATTTTTTTTTCTCATATCTCGGAAATGGTTTAAGGTACAATGTATACGTTCATGGAACTTAGTGAATATTCATGAACTCATTGGCAGTGGTGATTGTTTTGGAAACTTTATGGTCAAAGGTCAAGGTCAATTCAAACTTTCATTATTTTCTTATGTATGCAGTGCCTGAGGTTTTTTTTTTTATTGTTCTTGTTTTGTATGAGCCTGCGTGTTATTTTGATTTGTAATCTTACATTTTCATATTTATGTAATACTGTAATACTGTGTATGTATATTTCACTTTTGTAAAATCATTAATAATTCAGCCTCTGGCTGTGAGCAATGATTTGTTGAATAAAGATATCATTAATATAAAAAAAGATAATAAAAATAAAAAAAAATAAACCAGTTGTATGTGTGTGTGTGTGTGTGTGAGCGCGCGCGTGTACCTTGCTTATCTGTCTGTGTGTGTTTATTTCAAATAGTTTTGAGGGTGTCTTATTGAGCAAGTTGTACCATAAGCAGTTGTGCCATTAGTTTCCCACTTTCCATTTGTGTGTACAAACATTAACGCGCATGTATTATGCCAAAAATTTTTTATGGTATCGATATGTTCTTGTGGGTTTTTTTTTTATTTATTGATCATTTTGTATTTTCAGGGTGGCATCGAATGATTAACGTCATTCGCTCATTCATTCACTTTTTCTTTCTTTCTTGTGTCCATACACAATATGCATACGCGAACATTATGTACATCATTTTTTTTTAATGAAAATTAATCTAGGTCCTGCATGTTTTTTTAATGACCATTAACAATAATATAACAACAAAACTGCACATATGCACTTGCACCCTAACTCACCGTTGCACTGATGCATTTTGTAGCTACTCTACTCAGTTATACAATTTAGTATATGAATTAAATGATTTGTAAAGAAGTACAAGCCATATGCTTTTCTATAAGACCGCCATCAAACTCAAGCTTTAGCTTAAGATGATCGACGGTCTCCTGCATTTTGTATGTATTGATTCGATTGAATAAGGAATGATTTTCCAATTGGTTTTGGATGGTTATAATTCACCTATGCAATATTTAATTATTGATGATTATATTTATATTCATTTTGTGTTGGATATAATTTGATTAGTATTGGAAATTGTTTGTTACGTTGTATATATTTTTGTGGAAAATGCAGAAATAAAATAAAATAAAATAAAATAAAATAAAATAAAATAAAATAAAATAAAATAAAATAAAATAAAATAAAATAAAATAAAATACAGACAGACCTACTAATGCTTGCAATCTGATCGACGATTTAGGTCAATTTTTGTCTCTCCCCGCCTTCGATGTTTAACTTGTATATACAAAACTTTCCTCCCTTAGGACAAATTTTCTCGTCATGCTAAGCTATATAATCAATGACATCACATGTTTTGATGTGTTGTGCATGCCATTCTCTTACTTTACATTCAGCATTTTTACTCTTCATACTGTATGTACTTAGGCCTAGGCCTACTTGTAGAAATATCTTCGTTAATTTCATAATTGGTTTCAAAACCACAATGGGCTACCAGCCATATTATGTTTTCATGTGTGTAGCAATTTATCTTACAGGTGATTATAGGTAGGCCCTATATGCGAATAAAACAACTTCAAACAAACAGCACTCAAGAAGAGGATCCCTTTCTCATGCTATTATTTTGTGAAGGTGGCGGGGACAATTTTAGGGAGGCACCCAAGGCAAAGTGCAGGGACATAAGAAGGGGTTTAAAAAAAAAAAACTGGGGGGGGGGGGGCTGAGAGAAAAGGTAGGCTTTAACCCTCTCCTTGGTTCCGTCGCCCTTGATCTCCAACTGTAACTACATGCAGTGCTCAGAACCGAATAATTATATCAAGGAGGTACTAGTACCTCCTTGATTACATTGGCTCTGCTCTTCTTGTGAATGCATTTCGGCAGCATGCCAACATGTAGGCCCTACCGCTGGGAATTATGGAACGGGAAACATCCATGAAACTCGTGACCACTCGTGACCGGCCACACTCGCTGCATCATAGCTAAACAAAATCAAAGACCCGTTGGCCGTCCGTCCGTGTACAGTAAACAGTGGTACATGGTTCTCCGTACCAGTGTAGGGGGATCTCTGGGGGGCGTGTTAAACCCACAAAATCGATGTAAAAACGCCCACAAATGTAAAAATGCCCACAAATGTAAAAATACATCGCCCACAAATGTAGAAAATCAACCACAAATGTAAAAATTTAACATCGCCCACAAATGTAGAAAACGCCCACTAATGTAGAAATTATTTCAAACGTCGCCCAGAAATGTAAAAACGACAAGTACTATAGTACGTTGATATAAATAGACCTTTTTTTTAGGATATAGCAGTGCACTTCTTGTAAAAAAATGTGTACGTGTACGGAGAGTGAGTGCGTGTGTGTGGGTATAGTAGTGGAGAGTTCAGCGGGGGAGATGGATGTGTGTGCGTGTGTCTGTCTGTGTGTTACGGTGTGCTGCGTGTCACACCTTTCCGGCTGGCAGCTGCGCCTCCGGGCAAGTTACGCGGGCTTGTTGCGAGTACGAGCAGTACAATTTCTGCGGGTGGGACAAAGATATTAAAGAGTTCCGTACTTGCGGTTTACCTGCTAGACGCGTGCCACTTACCTGCCATTTGCATGCCGGCCTGCCATGGAGTATCGTTGCATGTACTACTGTGATAACATGCTTGTCTTCTGTCTGTTTGTGTGTGTGTGTGTGTGTATGTGCTTGTGTGTGTGTGTGTGTGTGTATGTATGTTTTCCTGCAAGTTTCTGTTTCTGGGCGGCGGGTGAGGACTGCATGATTTATCTGCAAAGGAATCCCTCTCGAGGTAATTTGAAATGGCAGAAAGTCATACAGAATGTCTATTATACTCTCACTATTCTAAACCAGCAGAGAGGCAGTAACTGGCCAACACCACTGCGGGGAGCTCCGGAGGAAAAAAAAAAAAACTCCCCGCAAGTCAACCCACAGGCTTCCCCAGACACGATGTGAAAAAAAAAAAAAAAAAACTCCCCGCAAGTCAACCCGCAGGCTTCCCCAGACACGATGTGACAAGGCCTTAGTTTTAAAGCTCCAGTCGCTGTATGTCGCTCGTAACTGAAAACGGATCGGCGTCGACAGGTCACAGTACACGGAATACATGCAATTAAGTAGCGCGCTTCTACTATGTTAGCAGGTAAGACGCACGAAATAAGGGTCTACATAAACGCCCACTTAGTAGAAATACGTCAACCACAAATGTAAAAAATTTTTACATTTGTGGTTGATGTTTGAATTTTTTACTACATTAGTGGGAGTTTTTTACATTTGTGGGCGCTGTCGTTTTTACATTTGTGGTTGAAATTTTTTTACATTTGTGGGCGGTGTTTTTTACATTTGTGGGCGATTTTTACATTTGTGGGCGATGTATTTTTACATTTGTGGGCGTTTTTACATTTGTGGGCGTTTTTACATTTGTGGGTTCAACAGGGCGTTTCATGAAGGAACTTGTCGGATGAAATATCTGACAAGTCAATTATATCCGACAAGTTTTGAGAAATTCTTCTTCTTGTCGGATAACACTTGTCGGACATTTTATCCGACAAGTTCCTTCATGGGCGGTGTACGATGTAACGACAAGAACAACGATGTGATGTTGTAGACGCTCTGTTTACTGTTCGTAAAAGAGTGATGGTACGATTCCCCTTCATAGTTCGACTATTGTCAGGTGATAGTATTTATCAAATTTTACTGAGCTCAGTTAGGGCACTTTTTGCTGTCCTATGACTCTAATTAGGACGTGGCCCTTATTAGAAAGAGCAATTCGTAGTAGTCCCATATATTGCTTTTTATGTGTGTTATTGTACGTATTCCTATTATTTTCTAATAGTCTAGATAGTTCTAGATCTAATTATTGTGACTATAAAAATGATGATACGTTCTGTCTCTTTAAAAAACATGAAACGAAATTACTCTTTCTGTTTTTTGTTCTGTAACGGTTAGAGAATTGTGAAAATAGAGTCTAGAACGTCGGTCTGGTCAATAGAATAACTTCGCTTTGCGACAGCGGCTGCGTGTAGTTACATAGTCATAGAGAACTAACAACATTGAATTGATATTGTTGCCTGTTTAGGCCTAGTCTTAGGATAACTCTTAATTTACTTCTCTTAGTCACCACAAAATTTCACAGTAGGCCTAACTGTTAGGCCTTAGTCACCACAAAATTTCACAGTAGGCCTAGGCCTAAATTTAATTAATTTTTAATTTAGTGGAATAGTATTATTAGTGTGTGTATCTAGTTTAGTCAGTAGGCCTAGTACCGGTAGGCCTAATGTATTTACTAACGTTAGTTATCTTACAGTAATAGTAATATACTACAATAAATTTAGTAAAATTTACTGTAGGGTCTAGAGATTTACTTTGTGTGGTCCTTGACCTTGACTTTGTGTACCGGTATTGTTAAGTTGTTATTTTAATACAGGTGGCATGCACATCATATTATGCCAGGCCCAACCAAGCCAGGGCATTGGGCAATTCAAGGCTGCAAGGGAACTTGTGGTTGTAAATTATTATGTAAAAAGAACTTGTAATCTAAAGCCAAATGACATAGGCCTAGCTATGGTGTTTAAACTCACTGCCCACATGCATGCGACTCATTTCAGCTCTTCTGTTGATTGGCTAAATTCTTGAAGCCATTTTATATTAGAATGTGATTAGCATGTTTACAGTGTCTGTCTTCAGTGATTACACTGGTTATTTTGATATTGAACTTGTGGCTTGTAAAAATTAATGCACTGCTCTTCAGCTCTCAACCATTGAATAAGATGTAGAATTTCTTGTCCCATTTCATAATTAATCACAACCAGTGCTGTATACTTAGTCAGCTGCGTAAATGGTGATGTTCATGTAATACAATCACCTACATGTAAGTTTAGAACATGCGTTATAAATATACTCATTACAAGAAGCTGTTTGCTTCCAGGAGACACACTATGTGTGCATGGTAACAGAAACAAAGTCGGCTTGGATGCAAGTTCTCAAGTACAAGTTATGTGTGCTCATCATGCAGGAACAAAATGCTCATAAGTCTTTTTTATTATAAATTGCAGATTTCTCCCTTCAAAGACTAGTTATCATGCTGTAATTTTTATTTATAAGCAAATGGACAGGAAATCAGGCAGCATATTATTTCAATACTTGAGGTATTTCAGAATTCAAGATTCAGTATTCATAACCACTGTAAGGGACTAGTCTTTCGTCATCAATTGTAAACAGTCCCTCTTTGGATATGAAAGTTAAAACAATATTGCTATTTTAGCCATTCCATACTCAGTGTGCTTCTCATATCATCAAGTTGGCGTGGATGTATCTGCAGAAAACACTTAGTTGACCAAACCATTCTGATTCAGAAATGTGTAATGTGCCAGAAAGTAGAATGCAATGGAAGTGGGATGTAATAGGGTTAATTCTATCTTATCCATTCTCCATTGCAGACTAATGCCCAAGATACCTTGACCAGCCTAAAGTCAACACCATACCATCACCATCATTCATCATGAACGGAATGGCCCTGTATTTCATCTCCAGTCCAAATGTGACAAACCTCCTCTTCAAGGGTTGGACCATACCAGCTGGGACCATAACATCTGACAGAGCCATTGAGTGGATATTCCGTAAGATACAAGCCAGTTCAAATCCTCGACTCTGGTGGATCCTAGCTGCCATGTGCAAACTTTTTCAATTGCCTTCATTGCGGGGAAACGGTTTTACTTCTCAAACTGATCAGCAGTTTCAATCAATTGGCGATTGTTTCTAGCAAAATTCTGTACTAGTATCTTTAACATATTGCTACATAAAAGATAAGTTCCAAAGCAGGATGCAACCTAAGGAAAAAAAGCCAAACTGCCATTTGATACTAGAAAGATTAATCGCTACAATTCTTTTTAAAGGTGATTGTGTTTTAATAAAGCAATAGATTGCTGAAACTTCAAAAGCCTTTGCAAGTGATTGATCCTTAAATTAACACTTTGAAGATCAATATCAACAGTCCTCTTTTTCTCTCAGATTTACATGTATTGTGTGTGTGTGTGTGTGTTTATTTCTTGAGCAACAATTCTGAGTTGCCAATTTAATGATCATTGACAAGATGCTAATTCATTTTGTGTAGCAAAATTCCCCCGGACTTGATAAATAAAAACTTCTCCTTGTGAGAGACTATATCACCAGTATTCCATTTTTTCCCTCCTTCTTATAACCATTGCACAGCGTTTGTCCTTACCTGCCTACTCTTCTTTGTGGTATCTGTGGTTCTGGAGGCTTTGTCAACTCTGGGCGTGTACCTGACCCGTAGCTATGCAACCAACCCCCTCAAAATGAAATGGACCTCCTCAATCAACACCAGGTCGCCCCTCCTAGCTCCACTTCAGATCCCAAGCAGTGTCTCCAAGGTCAGAAAGAGAAGGTATGTCTACGGCGGACAAGCATCCTTTAAGGTCTTCAAACGCAGTTCCGCCACAAACTGGAGCTGACTGTAATGAATAGAGTAGGATTGAACAAAGATGATGGTAGCATTTCATCAAACTTGGCTGTTTGAGAAAATATTTGTAGAATTTTTAAAGTTTTATATTTCTTTAGAAAATTGTGATATTAGTCACCGCTGCATATCCTGTCAATGCAACTCACGTAGGGTTGTGATGATATTACCTCACAAATTTCCCATTTACCTGGTTGCAAAGCTTGAATAAACTTTTTTATATTTAAATTAAATCCAACAGGATAATTGTATTCCGTGCATCAAATTATTGTAAATGTCTGCTACACAGCGATGATAACTTTTAGGGTGAAAGGGGGTTGGCGTCGGTACTTAAAAGCAGAATTCTTTTCATATATTTGACCCCTCCTCCCTCCACATGTATGCAGACATATTTCCCTCCCAAAAAGAAGGGAAGAAAATTGCAAACCCTTAACACCAACAACCTTCCAGGGCTGTTTACCCACAGGATTCCTTCTCATTCACCCATTGCCCTTACCTGGAACAATAAGACAGACCAACCCCCCCCCCCCTTTCCCGGAATGTGGGTCAGCCCCCACCACATTAAATATCTTTCTTTGGCTACTGGAGTTTACTTCATCTATCAGAGGTCACCTCGGAACATGGAGTCGCTTTCCCCTTTCAGAACATGATAAAATTGCATTTAAACTCCCGAAGACATTTTGTTCATGCAGTGTCGGGGATTCACATAGTTGATGGACTGTAGTCAAAAGTCAGCTATTCATTATAGAGAGACAATGCAGTCGGCTCTATTTTGTTTGTTGTTGGTTTTTTTTTTTTTGTTACACTATTGTCACTGTTTTCATTATCGATATCTATGTTACACACACTGAATTACGTACAGATATTAACTCTGTGTAATTTGAAAAGGTTGAATTTTGCATATATATTCAAATGAAATTCTTGAGGCCAGTTCAAAGTTGAAGAAAATTCTCAGGAAAATGAAATCGTATGACAATGTGTGACACATGTCTCATGAGGCTTGCCTGAAGTAAGTCATGTATGGTCTGTACTCAAGTTGGAACAGACATGACATGCTCAGAGTTGATTGGACTGTGTATATGTAGTAAAGTAACTATAGAGTTACATCTATGTTCTTATTTGCTTCAGAAATAGTTTTGCTCTTTCTCTCTCTTGTGTATGAATTAAGTCAAATGCAAATCCATCCACCTTCCATTTATTCCCAATTTCCCAGATGCAAGATCCACTTCGGCCGATCTCTGGTGCACATACTGTCCGTCACCCTCGGCTATCTGCTGATGCTGGCTGTCATGACGTACAACGCCTATCTCCTCGTTGCCGTGGCGCTGGGCTCCGCCCTCGGCTACTTCCTGTTTGCGCCCTTCAGACGGCCCCCGCCGAAGAAGGCGCCGGAGGTGAACCAGCGAGCCCAGCGTGACGAGTTGACCCGCAGCGGACATATGGACCCCAGTGGAGATGACACCCCCAATGTGCAGTTTTATGGTACAATGTAAGAGAGACTACAACTTTGAGTCACTTGATGAACATGAGGAATGCTTTTTGTTATTGTTTTTGTTTTTGAGAGAGATAAAGAGAGAGAAAGATGAATATGCTGCTTGATTAATAATTGATGGTACTACCACAGCACTAATGCTAACATGGGTGTATATAGTGTATAATAGCATAAATTCTTCAAGTATAAAATAACTCAAATTTGCAAGTGATTGCATTTTTGACCGAGTACAACATTGATGGCATGAGAAGTAAGTACCTAGTACTTGTAATCCTTTTCAGGAAGCAAAGTTAGTGATTTCCCACCTTAGAGGCAATACTCATTGCATTTCAGTCACAGGAGGCGATGTTTTGGCATATAAATCATTTCATAACTTTCAGTCGACTTGTACAATTCATGAAAATAAAACCTTCATGAAATATGGGGCACATACAGTATCAAATCCTAAGTTATGAATACTCAATTCCAGACTTGTGAATTTATGATAAGAATATTTTGAACATGTTTATCTTTTGCCCCAAGAAAAACAAGATCCCAACGAAGAAATAAAAAAACAAACATCCCCATTGAAAAACAAAACAAAACAAACAACATGACACAAAAACAAACTTACTAGGTAATTTTATTTACTTAAAATTGTTTTGACCTCAAGTGGTGAGGAAAGATTATACCATTATACATTACATTGCAACCTGTTTCAAATGTACAAGATAAACAAGCATAGTATCAATTATATGTGAAGGGAATGTGCAACTTTGTTGTAGTTCGGATTGGATGCTTTATGTACACAGTTTGTCTCTATGTACATACACGTGTACATGTAGTAATATGATATGTTTGCATTTTGGGAGACTTTGTTTGGAATATCATGACAAAAAGAAAGAAAAATCTGACAAAGATGCTCAAATCTGCCCTTCATGGTCATTAATACAATGTAGGCATGTAATATATGTATGTCTAGTTGTCAAATTAGTACATTAACATGCTATTTTGTAGGAAGGGAATTTAATAACAAACTGAAGTAATTATCTGACAACATGGAATCCTTGTCATATTTCTGGGAGTAGAAAATATACAAAGGACTGTCTCATATCTTCAGTTCTATAAACCAGACTGATCAAAATGATTGAGTTGAATGTACTAATCAAGAGATATGGTTTAAAGATGTGGCAAGAAGATTGATTTTTTTTTTTCATTTTCATTCCTGTACATTATGTTATGGGGTTAACAGAATTCATAGAGTGCATCACATACAAAAAAAAAAAAAAAAAAAAAATCTTTCTGTAAGCCCTTTATTCTTTTTTCTATTCATGCTTAAAACAGACTTGTTATTTTCTTCTTCTTTTTTTAAAAACAAGTTTTCATTATGGTGATGCATGTTTGTTGTTTTTTTATACTAACATTTTCATCTTTATTGTATTTCCCATTGCCCGCAGTTGCAAATCGTCAGAGACGTTTGTGAAATGAAGAAAATGAAGCAAATTCTTGTGTCACAAGGCAGTATCACTTCAGGCATTAGCATGCGTGCTGTTTACTGTAATGTTATAACAATCTTTCAAATGCATTTTGTACACTTGTTCAGATTTCAATTTTTTATCTGTTCAGTTTGATGAAAGTATACAAATTAAGTGAAGCATATGTTCTGTACCTAAAATATATTATGTACACTTTATATTTTTGTAATTTCAAGGCTTGTATATATTCATTGTGCTATTGATCTCTCTTCCTGAGA
This sequence comes from Diadema setosum, assembly GCA_033980235.1. NCBI lineage: Eukaryota > Metazoa > Echinodermata > Echinoidea > Diadematoida > Diadematidae > Diadema > Diadema setosum. The sequence goes on along the minus strand of CM067069.1, from coordinate 12,729,857 downwards.
GATGCACTGCAGAAGTTTATTTCCTTGTAAAATGTATCATATTTCAAAGAGGTGAATCTATCTATCTATGTGATGCCAACTCAGCTTAAGATTAGCTCATGTAGCTGTAAATGCAGTTTGTAAGTGACTAATACATGTATGACAACAAGAAGAGCTGTTGTGCACTAATGTAATCTTACCACTATGCTGATGACCGTAGTCAGAGAGAAATGAGACCCAAAATATATTTGTATGCCACGTTTAAACCCACAAAAAGTAGGCCAAAATCAACTTCTACTTTTCTACACAGTTTCAAAGAGTAAACCCTAAGCTTTGAAATGATTCAGAACTAGTTACAATTGGATCATTCTAACCCATTCGAAAAGTAATTGAAATAGGAGAGAGTTAGGAGGTGCAGTTTTATTGAAAAGGAAGAAAATAGGATTTAAAGATCAGGGTCACTCAGCCATGCCAGGCAGAAGTATTAATGAAAATCCCAGTGAAAGCAATACCCATCCAGAAAAGATATGGTCCAGAAAAGCTGCTAACAATATCTCAGTTTCCTTTGCGTTTGAAGCCACCAACTTTTGACAGTAGGTAGAGAAAAGATTTCTTTCCCAGGTCAGAGAAATTTAAGCAATTTGAATCTGTCAACCCAAATCACATATTTTGGTCCATATTGGAGAATCCTAATTTGAAACTTTTTTGTGGGTTTTGAGCTGGCTGGTAACATCTGTTGGTTGAGTGAATGCAGGAATACTACGAGTACTAGAGAACATTCGATCAGTGATGTTGGATGAGAATCAGACAACCTGTTATAAAGTTCTGGAAATTTTAAAGTTTCTGTAACTGCTTGGCAAGAAGACTACAGTTTGTGATGTCACAAATGGACAATATTAAAAAAAAAATAATTATTTCATATTGTATGAAAAGTACACATTCTTTCCTTGTGTTACTGACACATGTTGAGGGAAATATCATTACCCCTCCCCTCAAAAAAAAAAGTCAAGTGTTCTTTCATTATGCTAAAAAAAATGAAGATATGTTGTCAGTCGTAGAGTTAGCAGATACGCTGTGCACTGCTTTCAGTAGCTCTCATCCAAAGCAAGCAACTTTTGTGTATCTTAAACAAAAATAAAAGATGATTTTTTTTCTCTCTCTCTCTACGTAACAGTGAAAAATACAAATATGATGAGAAGATATAGCACCAGACCATAGAAATAATTCTAGGAATTGACGCGACATTGATCCTGTCTTTATGTTCCCTGCCAAACCAAAGCGTGTACATATGCATAAGTTCTTTATATGGGTATTCACTTGTCTTTAAAACACATGTGCAGTATGCTACTTTGTAGATAATGGAGCAGTAGATCTGTGCAATAAAAGCTTGCTAACGCTTCTTTGCTATCATCTTGTAGACTTGTGTGTGCATCTTTTATCTATTTGAATTCGTAACAGGTTTGAATGAAGGAGGGTGTTGCTATCAGTAGCAACAGTGATGTAATTACCATGGATTTCAACACCTGGGAGATGTTTGGTCTGAAGTGTCCATGATGATCACAGATTACCATGAGAGATCACAATGGAAACTAATAGACAATGTCAGCCCAATGTTTCAATTTGTTATTGGTACATGTATTAGCTTTCACACTTTGCCAGAGATAAAGAACACGATCGGTTTAAGCATACATCATGATCACTGACACAATCATCTTCATCATTCATCATCATGATCGCCACCACCACAATCATCATCATCGCCACCACCACAATCATCATCATCATCATTATGAAACCACAATCATTATCGTTGTCGCCTCACAATCTTTGTTATTATCAACACCACAATTATCACAATCATCACCACCATTACCATAATCACTACCAGTCATAATTTTCATCACAATCATCATCACTGCATTCATCACCATTATCATCATCAACACCACAATCGTAATTATCATCATCATCTTCACCACCACCAGGTTCTATACAGCACCATTTTAAATGCACTAAACATTGATTGGAGAGCTTGAAGTGTATTCCTGGTAACTTTGGGAGCTGTATCGGTTGTTCCAATGTGCTGTCATCAAATTTACAATTATGCTGCATATTGTACCCTAAAACACACACACACACACACACACACACACACACACACACACACACACACACACACACACACACACACACACAAACATACAAATAGTGTATGAGCATATAATATGGCTCTTTGTTGTGTATTCACAGCAATCAAGTAAATACACACGTACACGCAATTCGGGGTTGAGTTTACACTTTGCTGCCAAGTATTGTACATACATGTATATTGAAACTTGATAAATAGTTCATACAAATTTTGTGTTTGTATTCCAAAATCTAAAATCTACAATATTCTCATTCATCAGAAAGCCACTTATGGCCATCCAGCCATATGGTTATTTCATAACTAGATGAAAATTTCCATGCGACTTTTCTTCAAAGCTTCTGCATAATTTGCTTCTCCCACAGAACCAATATTCAACTAATCACAATCACTCACCAAGGAATTTGTACACAATGATTGAATAGGATATAATTTGCTGTAAAGTGTACATTTATTGGACATACTGACCAAAATCTTCTGTGATCAAATGCATTCAATTCAAAGACGTTATTACAACACCTCTCAAGAGTCTCTTTGGCAAGAGTCCAAGACTTGCTCATATAGATCCTTCCATGCTGTTCCATAAATCATCTTGCACAATGTCATACATCAACGCTAACATGGACATTGAAATGCTCCCTATGCCCTATGTTTCCACACAATTGTCATACAATAATATGCCAGGTCAGTGAAATGTGTTGCACATTCGAGCAATATTTCTCTTCTCCATCACATAATTATAATTTAATACCCATTTTCTTAAAAACGGGGTATGGTTTGTGGGTATGCTGTTCATAAAATCAGTCTGCCATGGTCTACATGGATTTTCTTGATCAAATACATGGACTGACTCTAAACTGACCCCTTCAGATCATCAAAAATATTCATGAACAGAATTAAATAAAAAAATCTACAATAGAAACCCTATGGGAAAATTAGACATTCTATGCATGCTTCATCAAATTTCAAAAGAGAACTTATTTCCATTGAAAAAACAACATCAACACACATACACCAACTATCGTAGAAGTATACTAGTTGGCAGTGCTGTATTCTGACTCATATTTCCATCTTAGTTTGCAACAAAACTTTTGAGGAAGAACAGAATGAGTTGCAGAAGATAAGTCTATCTCTGGCAGGCTTCCATGTCACAAACAGATTTCATGTTGCTCTGGTTTTCATGCCTTTAGAAATGGATTGGTAAACCACTGTCCACAAGTCAGCCCGCCTACCAGCAGCACTTCACCATGACTGAATCCAAGAGCTTCCAAATACTGTATTTCTTTTTTTCCAAAGGATAACATGGCCCAAGTCCAGAAAGAGGTGGGTGGTGGGGGGGGGGGGGGAGCGGAGAGGGAGATGTTTCACAAAGAATTTAAGTCGATCTTATAACATCAAAATCAACTTAAAGTTATGGTATGCCACTTGTTTCCCTATTCAGTTTTATCTAGTGTTTTCAGAATCCACCACAAATTGTTATCAAAATTTTCAAATTCCATTGTAATTATTTTGTATATTAATGGCCGCATGAAAAAGTCTCCAAAATTTTCATTTTCATTAGGAAGTTGAAAGTATCATTGAAAACACATACAGCGTACCATAATTTTAAGTTGATCTTAACCTTTAGTTAATTCTGTGTGAAACACCCCTAGGGAATCAAAGACCATATAACTCTGAGACACATTGGGTATAGAAACCAAGTGGCAATACTGTAAACCATCTGTAATGATGTGCTCAACCATTTGGACCACTCTCCCTCCCTTTTTCTAAGTTCACTTTCACCACATCAACTTGAAAACTCTTTCAGAAGAGAAATGTATGTGCAAATACAAATTTGCAGCTTTTTCACACAGTAGGCTGAAAATGAACTTGGAAGTTCAGTAAGTGAATTCCCAACATTCATTGCACATGGCGCATTGCTGTATACTCTGCACAATGATTCACACTTTGGACAAAAATATGGCATTTGACAACTTAGTGGAAAAATAGACATGTACTGCACATCTGACAATAAAATGTAAGATCCATCATGTACTCAAATGAGCAGCAAGGACTGCAAATACTTCTCTTTATCATCCTCTCCTGTCTCTCTCTCTGTCTTTATCTACCTACTTCCTCACCTCTCCATATTTCACTGGGAAAAGAGACGGATGAAAAATAAATAACTCCCCAAATGACGAGAGATGAGGAGACTGAGCTGAACAATTCATGTGCTACTGATAACACACTACAGGACCACTTGTACGTGTATTACCTGTCTATTAGTTATCACTACAATGAGTGACACTTCATGAATGCACTAATGTCTGTGGTCTTATCAAAAACAAGTATTCCATAGAGACAGTTCAGAAGACTCTGTCATAGTTTTGATCGGCAGGAACGTGGCTGGGTCTGTTGGAGGGGTGGGCGTGGTGCGGGTTGCGCTGGTTGGTGGAACTGTGAGAGGGGTGAGGGTGCTGCTGGATGCGTCGTCGGGGAGTCAGATACTCAAACATGGACTGATTATGGGTGGAAAGCATCTTGGCCAGACTTGCTGGCATGGGGTCCGACCAGAAGAAGTCGTGATTCAGAGCCTGGTCGGCGTCTATCCTCGACTTGGGGTCCAAACTCAGGAGCTTATCAATGAGGTCCAGTGCCTGATTGTCCTTGACATAACTCCTCAGGCGATCCTTCACCTTCCGCTTCTGGCCCTTGGGCAGCTCCAGTGAGTTGGAGAGTTCCAGCTTATCGAGTCCTGGCCACACCTCTGCGGTGATGGAGCCACAGAGATGGCTTATGAGCGTCAGCTGATGCTGCTCCGTGTTACCCTGCATGATGGGGCTTCTAGTCCACATCTCTGCCATGATGCAACCTGCGCCCCACAGGTCGATGGCCGGCCCGTAGTTCCTCTCCCCGAGCAGCAGCTCGGGAGGGCGGTACCACAGCGTCACCACCCGGTTTGTGTACCTGTTCGGCTGGTCAGCCTTAGGCAGGCTGAATGCCCTCGCTAGTCCAAAGTCTGCCAGTTTGAGGACTCCAGCTCTGGTGATGAGGATGTTGGCAGCCTTCATGTCTCTGTGGAGGACCTTATTACTGTGGATGTAGTACAGTCCATTCAGGAGCTGCTTGATAACTCCCTTGATTTCACCCAAGGAAAACTTGACATTGGTGTTGCTAAGGAGACCAGCCAGATCATGCTCGCAGAACTCAAACACTAAGTAGATGCTGCCCTTGTAGCGGTTGTAAGCAGTGGCTTGGATGTTGAATGTAAGCAAGTCTTGAATTAGAATACACGTAGGTATGTATTTTCTTCATAAAAATATTGACAATCAATTTTTTTTTTATATTGTAAAATCTCAAAATTGAACACTATTAGAAACAAATGTCTCTGATACTACTTACTTACATGAAAACATGTATATGGTATTTGACATGCAAATCACACCATGGTGGCATTCTTTCAGCACAATATTTGGACATAAAGGTCTGAATTCACGAAGGTGGAACAATTGAAACCATCGTATAAACCATGGACAATTTGTATGGAGCGCCAAGTGTCGCATGGCCTATTTCTTTGACAAAATAATCACTTATATTTTCGTAATGAAATGACAACATTTCGTCGACGAAATGACTGATTTCGTAACGAAATAGGCTATGCGACACTTGGCGCTCCATACATATTGTCCATGGTTTAAACCATGGTTTCAATTGTACCATCTTCATGAATTCGGACCATTAGGTGTGGAAGTGTTCTACAGCACCTGTGCCTGCAGATAGTCAAATTTTCCAGCAAAAACATCTCATCACTGAATCAACAATGGGAGGAATGATGAGAAAATACATTTCCTCTGCATCACCACACTTTGAAACACAGTCTATTTTACCCAAGCTACAACCCACCCATCAAGACCAGGTACCCATTTAAAGACCACAAAATGAATTTCTCCTCAAAACATATCATAAATTAAGGAGAATGAAACCCAAATACATGTACATACTGGGTATGTGGATTGAGTCCACGCAGCAACAGCAGTAGAAGTCATCAAAGAAGTTTGAGGGAAATTGGACAATCTATTCAAAACTTATGAATTTCAGAAGACTAAAACAGTTCGTGATGTCAAGTATGGACAAAGATATAGAGAAACTATGAAAAGAATTCAATAAATCTAAATTTTTCTAGCAAAATGAAAAGTGCTTGACTTGCCTCTTTCAGAAACAAGGGAAATTCCCCTTTAATGTCAGCATCAAGAAAAGGAACATCTACTCGTCATTTAAAAAAATAATAATAATAATAAATTTGTGAAACAGCTGTAGTCTTCTCATGCAGTGATGGTAGCACTGAAACTTTAGAAATGCATAACTTTTGAACAAATTGTCTAATTTTCGTCAAACTTTCACTGATGTGTTCTACTACATATAATATTGCTGCATTCGCTCAAGGCACATGTATATTTTTATTTGAGTTTGACTCCCTTTTAATGAACCTGACTACAGTATATTGACAACCTGCCCATGATGACTACTTTTTTGGTCTCCTTTGGGTGGTCTTTATAGGCAGCTTTAAAGGTCCAGTTTACCTTTGGGAGCAGTGATTTCAAAAATGTTCAAGATATCACATTTGATGCATATGTGTAGGTCTGTTGTATCATAAAACATCCTACCATATGAAATATTTGCAATAAAACCTAAAATATAAGGTGATATCAGGGTTTTTCTCAGTAAACCGTAACTGTATACGGTTTAGTCTGGAAACATTTTTATTATAAGTATTGTTCACATTTTGTGTATTTAACAACACTTAACATCGATTATACGGATTCAAATTTTGACAGTGGTTGTTTCTATCCCTAACTCACATTTTAGAACTATTTTAAAGCACTAATGCTTTCATCTGCAAATGGTAAATTATGCCTTTAACTAAAAAAATTGTTAACAAAACACTATGATTTTTCAAAATATTGATAGAATTTGTAGAAGTGCAATTTGTAGTACATTTTGCAAATAAACTTGATGACTGGAGTACTACAACAATCAATTAAAGCAAATTAATTATACAAAATGGTTTGTTTACAAACCTTTTGTTCGGCAAATCTCAAGCAGAGGAACAACATTCTCATGGCGCAGGAGCTGCAAAATCTTGATCTCTCTCAGAGCTGTAATTGGGAACTAATAAAAGGAAAGCAAAAAATAAAATGAAAGAAAATGAATGAAAAATGATAATGAACAGATACACCATTGCTAACATATCATCTCTTAGACAAGGAAAAATTGTCTTCTAAGTCAAGACTGTGAAACACTGCAAATACATGTATATGGTGAATATACAGTAGACTCCTGTTATAACTGTATTTTAACTGAGTCCTTGGGACCAGCAGTTTTCTTTTGTTATATCAAAATTTCATTACGTGTGAACAAATAAACAGTCAAAAACATAGAGCCGATAATTTTGCAACCTAGATTTTTATTTCGTTGTAACCAGAATTTCATTATAACCGTGATCCTTACAGCGGGAGTGCACTGTACACTGTAGTAAACTGCAAATGTAAAATCGCAAAACAGACTTTGTTACATCCAAGTGGCAAGTAGTTACATGTAAATTAAGTGTGTGCTTTTTTCTTTATTCTTTATCATTATAATATATTTTTGTTCTTTTTTTTCTTTCTTTCGTGGGCAGCACTTGATTTTACTCTAGGCTATACAAAAGATGTTTAAACAGCAACTGCCGGATGTTTACACAGTCATACATAAAAGATTACCACTAGTTATAGACTCTAGGGTTCTACATGAAGTATGGATGGTCCTATATACTTACCCCTTCCTTCTCATTTTCCATGAGGACTTTCTTCAGTGCAACAATCTTATTCTTGTCTTTCTTGTGTTTTGCTTTGAATACCTCCCTGAAAGGGTAAAGAACACATATATTGTAAATCAGCAAAATGTCAACAATCATATGATCCATAAATAGCCGAATGACAATTTTTGTTATGGTGGCCTTCAATGCTCTTGCACAATAGACAAGCGCCAAACTTTGCCCTGCTTCTTCCTGCCTTTTGTACCATCACTATGATGGAGCTGTATTATCCATAATCAGTTTCTTCTCGAGAGTAGCAATACATAGAAAGGGACAAAAATGTTATACAAATGATGCACAGGATAGAGTGCGTTAGTGGAGGCGTAGCGCACTCGAGGGTATTTACAATTGTGAAACATGCACTACATTGTAAATACCCGAGAGTGAGCTGCATCTCAACTAACACCACGAAATAATCCTGTGCATCATTTGTTTTATAAAATGGGTCGAAAACTAACAGCATTTTCACGTACCCTTGTGGGTCAATAGTCCAGTCAGCTACATGTAGAGTTTTTCTAGCACTCGCTCGAGAGAGTCGAGTCAAGCATGTCGCACTCGGAAATCCCGCATATGTAAGTACTGTACGTACGCCACATAATATATTATGCACACAAGAAAGGCCGGCCGGCATATGCAGCCCGAACTAGAAGTTGTCTATATAGCTATTGACAGCGCGTATAGTAGCGCGCGACGCACTTGTAACAACTGATTGAGTGCGCACTGGTACTGCAGTGCAATGGTACTAAAGTAATCAAAGCCCACGTGACTCATTTCAGCGCTTCCCATTGGCTACGTTCTTGAACCCATTTCATAAAATGTTTTAATAGGCCTAGGCCCTACCTACATCATGCGTGCTTCCTAACAATACTTGCAATAAAATTATCTGAATATTATTGCATTCATCCATCATTTGAGAATGCTGAAAGCTAAACCACGGGTCCACTACACTTTCCCCTCACAACACTTCATCAGAGTAGCTAATAGTGATAGGCATAATTTCATGCCTTACTTGTCACTGAAAATTCAACTGAAAATGGTGTTGAACTTTTGATCTCAATAATACACGACTATTTTTGTGTACAGCGACAGCTCGACTGACGACAGGGCGGCTGTGCATGTCTGTGTGAATGACTTACCCAAATGTCCCTTGTCCGATTTTTGCTATTCTTTCATACTTTGAGACTTCGTCACAATGCGGAAATTCTATGTTCTCCCGTTGATAGGGCTTCATTGCTAGTTTGTAGCCTTGGTTTTGGGATGGTACACCCGGACCCTGCCCGGACTGTCCGGAAAACGATGAATTTTTATTTGACTCCGACATCTTTCTTGCCTCACAGCTCTCACACTGCTATGCTCGCAAGACAGACCACAAGCACCACACGTATACTATACGTAACACACACACATCGAATTGCAGCGGAAGGACTAATGGTTTATTTACTCCTGTACGACAAGTGCCGTATACATATTGCACATTAGCCTTTTGTCAAGGCCCTCTCGCTGTAATGGGCGAGCGAAGCGAGCCCAGCCGAGCGCGCCAGCGCGAGGGCCTTTTGAGATCTGCTTCACACATTATTATTCATGACACGTGAACCCTTCTGATACTCATTTTAATGGCTTCCGGTCAACCAATGGAATGGCGCGCTCCCCGCATCCTCAGCCTTGGTGGTCATGCCTGTTTGCATGCATCACTGACCACCCGAGGAGGTCTGCCACGGAACTCTACACACTCTGTGTGTAGAGTTCTGTGAGGTCTGCGGCAGCGGCGTGCATTCGCTCTATTCAAATCGGGTTCGAGCAGACAGACACGCTGATTGGACCCCGACTTTTGCTCCCGAAATCGGGGAGCAAAAGTCGGTAATTCAAAGGGCTAACAAAAGGATGCGAAGCAGATCTCAAAAGGCCCTCGCGCAACCCCACTCAGCTGGGCTCTCTTCACCATACAGCGAGAGGGCCTTGACAAAAGGCTAATTGCACATGTACTTTAGTACTGTGTACGATAGCGCGAGCACGACGGCGGAGAGGGAAAAGGACAAATCTTACGCGCACGCCACGCCGCGCTATACAGTCACGCACGCCATTAGTAATGCGTGCGCTTCTTAGTGTACTAGAAGCAAAGAGGTTCTATATGGCCCATTCTCAGTAAAAGTGTGCAAATACGGAATTTTGGTGTCGCCGACATTCCATGACAGTTTGCGGTTCACTGAAACCTATTAGATACTATCTAAATGTTTACAATATATCACGAGGACATTATTTGTTAAAAATAAACACGATCAAATGCGGTTGTCTGCCTTTTTGTATAAAATTTTGCTGTTAAACTTCGTAAAGACCCCCAAAACGCAGTGTCGCCGGCTATTTTAGAATTATGTTTTATTGCTCCTCTCCGTCCACAAACACTCTTTCCAAATATCATTTGCATGGACGATGAGCATATCATAATTATGTGCTAATCACAATACTCGAAAAGTTCCAAAATTGTTATTGACTTCTTTTTTGTAGCCTTTTGAAACCTGTCGCCAAATTCACCGCCAGATACGTTACCAGTTTCTTTAGTGTTACAGCATTGCGAAAATAACAAGACTATGCAATGACCCTGTGTATATGAAACGCTGAGGATATACCTCATACATTGCAAGTACTTTAATAGATTTTTTTTGTGCGACATCTTTTTATTGAGAATACGGTACAATGTTTGAAATATTGGTTTTCTACATTTTTATTTATACAGATACGTTACATACATTTCACGCCACCCACTGCGACAGATATTGCAATGTCACGCCTGACAAATTGTATATTCCACAATACTCCTCGGAATGACGCATCGATTCAACATTAAAGTTCAGTACAAGTGAGAAATATTCGGTAGATATCGCTCTCATAATGACATGATCGACCATATACGTTACCACAGATACGTTACCCCAGATATACGTGACCGAATTTTGCTCATTGGTCTCGTGCTTCCAGGGGATCAAATCTGGTCAAAATTCATCCCTACACATTACATGCTTCGTTTTGTTGGACCCCAGGGTTATATTCTTACACCAAAAGGACAGGGAGGTGAAAAAGAGCAACACTTCCACATGATTTTTCTTTCTGCGTCAGTGTCTCACAACTTAATGCCAAGTTTTCCGACAGATACGTTACCACATAATCAAAATGCTGAAAAAAAAATTGTAAATGTTTTGACAAACAAATCGTTGTGTGCTCACAAACTCAAAATTTCTATTCTATAAAACCCAGCCACTTTCATATTCTATGCAACAACTTTTAACGTTTATTTTACAAGACGAAGGTATGATTCAGCATATCAGTTTTTTGCTTTTCAGATTTAGCAGATACGTTACGTATTATTCAGGGCACCCACGGTGACAAATAATGTTGTGTAAAACAAAGTGTTCATAAAACAATTCTGCATAGAATGACGCTTTCATAAAAAAATAAAAGTTATTTTCAAATGAAGAATATTCAGTAGAAATTGCTCTGTAACTTCACCGACAGATTCATTTACGGTACGCCAGATACGTTACCTAACTTTGAAAGAGTAAAAAGTAGTTTATGAAAATAAAAATAATGCTTCCGAGAAAAATTTTAGTTTTCTGTTGCATATTTATTCTAGTGTTTTTTAACATATGAAGATCTACTCAAGATTCATTAATAAGTTGAACAATTATTTATTCATTTTCATTAAAAGGGGTGAGCCAAATACGTTACCATAGATCAAACAACTTTTTAGTATATCGAGTTCATAGAGACTGTACCTACTTCCTTCTAAGTGCCTGCAAAAATATATATTTTTTTAAACCTTATTTGCATTATCCATCAAAACTTAATGAATATTTATAGTCAGATGGATAAATACAATCAGACGTAAGATGAGAATATTCTGTGAATGAAGAACTCAGCTCTCACATTTAGGGCTCTTTTCCACTACATTTCATAGTTTAAATACTACGTACAATGTTTAAAATGGTTAATTTGGGCTTTTATACATCATTCATTTTTACATCAATTCATAAATAATTAAACAGGTGATATTTATTACTTCATACACAACTAAAATTATTAGTCATATTTTACCAGATACGTTACCAAAGGCAATTCGATGTTTTTCAATAGTTATTTCCCTGGGAAAGCAATTCATATTTGTTTCCTGTGCAAATTCCAGATCGGATCGTTCCCTTTGCATGATTTGTGGCATTCGAAACTTTATTTGTAAGCGAAGTTTGTTAAAAATACAAAGTGATTCTTAAGGTTATATTTCATTTCAGCAAAAAACATATTTCAACCTACCACACAGAAATAATTTCTACCAATTAGCAAGGGATGACAACGTCTTTACCTCTTGAAAAAACCCAATATCTTTAGGGGGGACAGATGTCTTTTCCTGAACAGAAATTGGATCAAAACAATGAATTTAATTCAAAGTTAGGAGTCCATTACAACATGTAAATTTGCGGTAACGTATCTGATTGGCGATCAAAAATCATATATGATGCTCTATTTCAATTCATTTTTACTCAATGAATGGCCATCATTTAGAATGTTCCACTTTTTGTTTCGTATTTGACCGGTTTTGAAGTTACCAAAAACACATCTTTGAATGTATTACTTTGTGGTTGATTTTCCGGTTTTACTCACATGGAATAATGAACGCTTAATCTGAGAATGGCCCATATAGAACCTCTTTGACTAGAAGCAAAGAGATTTTCCTCAGTGACTAGGAGAAAAATCTCTTTGACTAGAAGCAGGGAGGTGGGAACCTCCCTGCTAGAAGTCTCTTTTGTTTTGTTTTGATCACTGATAAGCACAGTGACACCATGCACATGGATGATCTCTTCCCACCTCCCTGATTTATCACTTCTGGGAAGTGGATCATCTGACCATTGTCTGATAGACCAAGTGGCAATAAACCTTACTACAGTAAGATCTTGATTGAATTATTTGATATTTCAAAGTTCAGTCTCTAAACGTTCAATTTCTGCAGACGGTCTGTTCTGTTTTTATCTATTTATTCATTCATTCATTCATTCATTCATTCATTCATTCATTCATTCATTCATTCATTCATTCATTCATTCATTCATTTTGCCCCAACAATCCTTAATCTATTTTAAACAGTCCCATGTGACCACAATATGATTACTGTTCTGTTGTTTGGTCAAACAGATTTTAATCCCATACAACTATATACAAGCTAAAACAAAAACAAAAACAAAATCAAAAGAGGGCAGCACGAATAGTATTTGACAAAACACATAACACACCTCCGGCTGATTTATTCAAGAGTCTGAAATGGATGACACTAGACAAACGTTTCGAGTTCAATCGCGTTATGATGATTATAGTTAACTTTATACTGTAAATGCGTTCGTAACTTAGCACCTTCTTATCTTCAGGTATATAGTGATGTAGAACATCACACAAGGCTAATAGACAATGGAAGTCTACGTGTGCCAAGATTTCGCTCTGAATGTCATATAGCCCAATCGTGTCTTCTTTACCTGAATGGAACAAGCTGCATGGTATTCAATCAGATCAGCTAGCTTCTTCCATTACATTCATTTAAGAGATTGTTTAAACAAAGTTGTTATTTGAATTGTAAGTAACACACCAAATTTATTCTTGGCTAGCTAATCATTCCTGCACAATAGTGTTATGATATTGTTCATCGGCATTCTGGTGAACTCTTGTTGTGGCATAATCAATATACCGTAGGGCCTACACTGTATTTTTATGTTATAGGCCTACATGTATTTTGCAATGTACAGTATGTATCTATGTTACCTTTTGTGTAATGCATACTTTTGCATATGTTCATCACTATTTTTCAGGGCTCCATGGAAGACCACCCTGGTGAATGGGCTACCTTGACAAAAGATTAGAATTAGATTTAAATTAAATTAGATTTCTTTTAGTTTTCAGGCCATTGATTTCTCTAAAATAGAATAGAATTATCATTTAACATGAGCTTTTCAACTGAATAAATGTTAATTTGTATCAATCAAATAATGATTGGTTGAAAAAACTGAAATTGCATTGAACTGAAACGCTTGCAAGATATGGACCTTGTTTGCTGATCTCTACTGGTATAGCCAGTGGTAAAACAAGGCAATCCTAATTAATAATAAAAGGTGGTCCCACCTTTTATCAGGATTGCTCTGTTTTTTGGATATCTCAGCCATTTCAAAACCAATTTCATTAAATAAATGTTTAATCCCTCTTGGAATCACATCGGTCACACCGCCGGCGGAACGTTTTCAAAAGTGTGTGTGTGTGTGTGTGTGGGGGGGGGGGGGGCACTTCCGGGTTTCATGAGCTAACAAGAAAAAAAAAGGGGGGCCTTCAGCGCAACTTCTGGTGCCACTTCCGGGTTTCTTCAGCTGAAAACATAACCTTACCGCATTCACATGTCACTATTTCTTACATACTTCTGGGGTAAAAAAGAAAAAAGAAAAAAAGTGGGGGCCCAAAGTGGTGACACCTCATGTATCCCTTTGTATGCTATAATGAAAAAAAGTGGAGGGGCGGTTCCGCCGGCCATGCATCATCTTTCATATTTCATAATTGAAGTTTCTCATTATCTCTCCAAAAAAAAAAAAAATGTTAGAAACCTTAAGTTAGGTCTCAACCAAAACTATACTATCCATTTAAGCAATGATGTAAAGTCTTGTAGATCATCATCAAAATTTAGAATGAAAAATATCTCAAAAGGGGACATTTTAGTCGCTAATTGTAAATCGGTAACTTGCAGGAATCAATATCCAGTAGAGGGGTTCGAGCTTCACATCAGTATTTTTTTTTCATTAACCAAAAGATAGAGCTATAGTGTCTGCCTTGCATCATCAGTTTTGTGTTGTGAGTCTTTTTTATCTCTATGTTAAAAAATATAGTAAGCCTATCATAATTCTTATTTATAATCATAGGAAAATGAACCCCTAAACACTTTTAAAGCTGTGCTTTTTGTTCTTATCACAACCATCATTTCGTTCTTTCATGCCCTAGTCCACCCACGAGTCCATTCCATCATTGGCCAATCAGGGCCGGTTTGAGCTGACACACCTCCATTTTTACCCCCACCCCAGCTCTTAGTACTTTACCAGTGCAGTGGAAGCACAATGTTGTACGCACGTACATGTACAATGCATGCGATATTTTCTTGTGTGGATCGTCAGCCCATCCCGGCGAACTAACAATTAAGGATTATAACGGTACTCCTTAGCATCATCAGTACATCATCGTTATCAGTATTTGCTCTACAGCTGGGGGTCATTCTTTTAAGCCAGTGTACAGGTGAGTACTTATCAACTGCATGCTTGACAGTTTGTGTTTTCTTTCCCTCGGTGTTTTCCTCTTCGAAGTTCGAGTCGTAGCTAGCACCGGATGTTGGATCCGGGCCGAGTGAATGTACCGGTATTGAAATGTAACGTGACTGTCGTGCTTCCTGTGGCGTGATCTGCAATGGCCAATTGAATGAACATGATGAATGTAAGCTACTAGTATGTCAAATATTGACTGCTCATGAGGATCGAGGATGATGGTGGAAATTACAATTCCTAAGGTGCTTTTCACCGACCCTCCTATCACCCCACCCCTCGGCTATAAACGCCTCGGGGTGATAGATAAGTCGGTATTGAAAAGAACTGAATGGTGCGAGTGCCGAGGGAGCGAGTGATTAAATCATAATCTCCACGGAAAGAGTTCCTTATGTCCCCCCCCCCCCACCAATTTAAACAAAATAAACAAACCACCATTCCCCCTTACTAATAATAAACTGAATAACGGTTATGGGAAGTCTTCCCATAAATAGCATAACCTTTATTTAGTCCATTATTAGTAAAAAAAAAAAAAAAAAAAAAAAAATAGCAATCTATCCATTCTGTGCAAACTAGTAGAAGGGGGGGGGGGGGGGCATAAGGAACTCTTTCCCTTGTCGCTGTACACAAATGTTGCACTGTGCTGGCACACAGAGACACCTTGCTTTGCACGGCATCTGGTCGGGCTAGTCTAGTCACTTCCTTCCTGTATGCACCATGCACAATTGTAGACATTTGTCTCTATTTTAATATTCATCACATGCATCAAAGATCAAGTAAACCCAAGATCTACTGTATAATCTAGACTTTTATAGAGTCAAGATCTAGGCCTAGTAGTAGAGGCCCGACACAGTTATGTAATTTCACCTTCTTCTTTGTATATAGAAACGTCTATGTCTATGATAAGAAGCAAGGCCAAGGAGTTTAGAGGCCAGGTAATCCCGGGGCGCTCTTAAATTACCCCTTTCCCGCTGGCCCTCTCGGTGAACCACCTTTGGATTCCCCGGTGAATTCACTGGGGAACCTCCCGGTAAAATTTTCACTGCCCTCATTTCACACCTACGACAGTGCTCTCGGTGAATTTTGTTATGCAACTTTCCCCTAGATGTATTTTCTGCTCACACCGCGGCCGATCCCAGCTGAAGTGTGTAATAATGGCGCGATTCGCGCGCTAATTTGAACATGGTCTGGTGGATACTGTACTACAGTGCGCAGTGGTTCGAAATCGTAACTTCTCTCACCTCTATCGATCGTAATTCGCATTTTCGGAGGGCCTTCATTTCATTGCTCACAGTGTTGAAATTCGCGATATTTGCAGCTCATTATTGTATACAAAAAAGAAAAAAAAATAGAATGGAATTTGCTATCATTGTGTCACTGATGCTTCTGAATCAACTCGGGCTGTTCAGAAACCGAGTGATGTTGCAATCGCAGCAGTATAGTCGAATACGAAGACGGATGAGACTCATCAGCGTACATGTACATTGTACCAGACTGGAAGAGGAATCAAAGAAGAAGAAGACACGGCAACTCGAGTACACTCTAATCAGCTCAGTTTATTTGTATACGGCATGCGTAGACGATACAACACCAAGATGCAATAATGTACAACAATGCCGTCGCGGCTGTGAAAGTCACACGAACAACATACTACTGTAGTCGTGTGTGTATTTACATGGGTATACACGAATGTGGATTAATTTGGGAGAGCGCGATAGCTAGTGAAAAACGTGTGCATGACCAGAAACAAGACATGACCTTTGACATAATTTGCATATTTTCCCCGGTGTTTCACCGAGACAACCTTTCACGCTGGGCGTTCCTCGGTGAACCACCAGTGGTTTCCTCGTGAACTATCAGTGTTTACCCAGGACGCTTCTAGGGTAAAAATTGCCCAAAATTTAATCGGTGTTTCACCTAGGCTTCCCCTAGGTTTCAACCGAGTTTCCTTTCACACTGCGGGGTTACCCGGGTGCCCCCAGGGGCACCTGGGGAAGATTTCCTTCAGCGGGAAAGGGGTATTAGTCTTTGTACACAGTTTACTTTGTGTTCGGGCTGGTCACAGTTTATAGGGCCAGGCATTGTTATGACCTCACAATGACAATGACATACATATGTGCTAAATTTTTACTGGGTTACCAAAATGAACTCTGAGTCTGACATCATATTTGTGCTTTGATCTCAACAGGCATCACACACAACAGTGTCATTCTGTTCATTGCATCGCTCGATGATAATATTGTTGCCGTATTGCAGAATGCCTACAGAAAAATTGCATGCATATATCAAATAATAACTAGGCACGTACACCTGTAGTGTGCACATCTTGTGCTAAAAAAAGCCAGCCACTCTGGTGTATTGTCAGGATTTAAACTGGTATCTGTAACACTCCTCATCTAGCTGTGAGAAGGTTGCAGCAATTTCCCCTTGGTGAATGTCATTTGTTTTTCTCTGTCACACTCTCAGTTGGAGCAAGTAGAGAGGGAGAGAAAGATGAATAGGGAATTTTAAATACCCAAAACAACAACAGCAACAAGTCAACAACAGGCAAACTTAAATGTTCAGATGCTCTGAAATGTAAATTATGAGTTTGATCTTGATTTGAGTTTAGGAGCTCATAGGGCATGCTTCCTGACCTGTAAAACTCAAAACTTGCGCACTAGCTAGTGCAGGGAAGGCAGATTGCATTTATTGGTACATTTTTTTTTTTCAGTGGGTGGAAATACAGTAAAAGTAGGGTCAAATTATAAAGCTACACTACCTTCAGTCATGTTTGGGAGGTCAACTTTTTGAAATGGTAATAGTGCGAACCACAAATTGAGCAAATCATGATTTTAAAACAACTCCAGACCCTGATTTGGAAATCAAGATTCAAGAATTTGCTTTCAGAGGATGGAAATATCTTGACTACAATCATAATTCTGGTTTAGAGATTACAATCATGATTGTACTAGAGTGACTTTTGTACCATTTGAAAGGGGGTGTTGTACCTTGGTCAGTTGTTCCTGAGTTACAAATCAAGCATCTATACATCACATATGTTGTATTTGTGTGTCTGTTGTATACAAATATACTGGTACTCTCTAAATTATCTTGATGATAAGTGATATATCTGCAGAAATTTTAATGTTTGTCATGATAAATTGACAGCCAAAGCTGTAAGAAAATATGACTTTGCCATTGTCAGTCTCGTGTGATCAGCCAATTTTTAAGGCAAGAATTTTCAAACTGCCCATTGAAAACTGAGGAATGTGCATTGTTTTGTCTTTGTATGATAACATATACACTTTTGTAGAAATGTAATGTATACAATGTTTTTAATATTTCTGATGGTCTTTTAACTTAACGTGTACATACCAGCATACTGTAAAAGTGGAAATTTTCTCAGTGCAACAGTGAAATTTTCGTGCATTTCGCGCAACCAGAAACTAGTGTGAGAATAAAAGCACGCAAATGTTTTTGCTTGCCATATGTTCCTGTAGTTGATATCTTGATTCCACTGAATTGAAACATGCAAAACTCTTCTCACCAGACCGAGTGCAAAATATTTATTGCACAAAAATATCCACTTTCACATTACTGTATAAGGTAATAAGCACATTCACCAGCCATATAATTCATTTAGATGTCCATGTCATTCTAGTTATACATAAACTGATCTCCGCAATTCATGCTCATAATTCTGTCTGCATCCTTTGAATCTTTTCTGCCTTGACAGGACCAGCCATTGTTATGCCGAGACTAACCACACCCATCCTCCAATCACTACACAGACTGTGTCGCTCAGCATCTCATCTGCCCATAGCAACCGCATCACCATCTCACCCGAGCTGCCAGCAGCCCAGACGAACAGTGGTAATGAAACTTTCAGAATCCCCCTCCCCCCCCCCCCCCCCCCCGAAAACAGACTTAAACAACAGCAACAAAAACACCCTCTCCCCTCCTGAAGAAATCAATCTACAATAAAAGAGCTGTGTCCATAAAAGTTTTGGCTGTGATATTCACCACTTCATGTGAGATCTGTGTAATTAAAATTTGTCTCATTTGACATATGTATTAAAGTTGTCCTGTATTCCAAAACATTTCCTTCTTTTTTGTTTCTTTGCTTTTCACCATACAAACAACAAGCATGTGGTCTACTCAATTGAAGCATGAGCGAATTTTGATAGAAATGACACGTGGGTT
Source organism: Diadema setosum (assembly GCA_033980235.1). Classification (NCBI taxonomy): domain Eukaryota; kingdom Metazoa; phylum Echinodermata; class Echinoidea; order Diadematoida; family Diadematidae; genus Diadema; species Diadema setosum. Next base: position 12,710,392 of record CM067069.1, on the reverse strand, counting down.
CTTTTCCTCAGGTGAAGCCCCTGTATCTCTTGTCGTGACTCTTTGAAAGGAAATGATAATAGGCCTACTTGAAATTGCAAGTTTCATGATTCTTAAGCTGAACCTGTGGAGTGAAAGAAGTCATATGCTTTCCTTTCTTTTGAAACTTGATGATAGCAAATGTTTGTTTTTGTTTGTTTGTGTAAATAGCTGTATTCTTCCATTGGGCATAAAGATTAGGTGCACAGCAAATCAACTGTTAATAGTGTGTCGTTTTCTCACACAACATAACCAGGAAATGTTTGATGCATCATCATGACGCGATGTTACGCATGTATGCACTTCATTGAACATTGTGTAGACCTGTTTTTTGGCACCTCTGACTTAGCTGTGAGTGTAAAAAGAGTCCCCATTGGCTGCAGAATTTGTAGGATATTTTTATTACCTCCGCCAAGGGAGGAGGTTATGTTTTCGTTACCGTTGGTTTGTTCGTTAATTTGTTTGTCTGTGCGCAAAATAACTCAAAAAGTAGATAATGGATTGGGATGAAACTTACAGGAGAGGATGAGAATGACACAAGTAACAAACGATTAACTTTTGGTAGTGATCCGAGAAATTTGGGGGAATTTATGAAGGATTTTTTATATTTTGGCAGGTACGGTCAATGAACTTGGGAGTTCAGGCTGCGCGTATTAGAGGTTTGCATGCGCGCACTGAAGTGCGTACTCTAGTTTCTGCTAGGGCAAGGCGCGCCATGCAGCTGAGGGTTTATGACGTAACAAAGGCTTCTATATTGGGAAATTGGGCGACTTTCAGCACACAATGCTAAGCACTAGTACGTATGGGTGGAAATCACTGATATCTCTATGGAAGAACAAGATCAGTGGCGAAAATGGGTCTGCGCTCTCAGATTGCTTTTCTTGTTATTTTTTTTTTTCAGACAGGCATTTTACTGCAACTATATAGAAATTAATAGAATGTACAACATTTGTGCATACATATTATCTTCAACTAGTATGATAGAATGTACAACTATTGTGCATACGTACATTGTATCTTCAACTACATGTGTATGGTGTATGTGGATATACACTGTACTGCTGTTGTCTCAAGTTATATCCTGCCCTCTTGCTGTCAAATTGAACAGTTGAACAGGGGGTATGACCATGTTTCACCTTTCTGTAGCATGTGATGGTAGACCGTAGTTTGTTGAGCTATAGATGTGTGTTTCCAGTCAATGCCTCACAGGTGTGTCACTCCTAACACAGTGTTTGTTGACTGCATCTGTTGTCTGATAATCAATGCATAATCACTTGAAATCAGCAGTCTGTTTTCTATGTGAGTACAGTATTCATCGCATAATCGGGCATCTGATAATCGGGAACCTCGCTTAAATGACATACGCTTCCCAGAAACATTTCCAATGCACGTTACTGTATTTTCACTGGATAATCGGGCGGGGACCTCTGATACACGGGACAATTTTTCTTCAAGCGATCTTTGATTTTGTTGATATTTTACACAAAATATCTACCAAAATACCACAACAATATTTCAAAGATTCCCTATCAGTTGTCGTTTACATCAAACTTACAAAGCAAGCTTCGGACTGGTGTGTTTTGACCTCCGTCCATCCAGTACACGTACATTTCAGCTCACTGCCCGCCTTCGCTTTTCTGTACATGTGTATATATGGCGAGCTAGATCGCTACAACACATGTACAGTGCAGTGATCGCGGCAAGTAAACAATCAAGCCGTGATGATTGAATGATTGAAGGACTTTTCATTGACGTTCCCACATCAGTTCTGGGTAATCATTTCCCATGGTTGTGGATATGTACAGAATGCCCTACGTGTCCAAGAATTCTACGAATGTTTAAGAAAGTGTTAGCTTTTAATCCACATACAGTGTATTTTGTGTTCGAAGAGAGGTGACAGAAGAAGAACCCGGTTGCGATTACTCTACATCATTGCGAGAATGCAGGGAGAGCTAGAGGGTCGCGCCGAGGGGTAGCGTGGTTATGTATTCATGTACATGTACAGTACCTCAGTATGCATGTGTGTGTGTGTGTGTGTGTGTGCACTACATGTATATGTCGTATGCCGTTAGTGTATGGTGAGTGCTCATCGCGAAATCGGGCATCCCGCTTAAAGGGGCCGTGTTTGCTACTCCCAACCTGTCCCGATTATGCGATGAATACTGTACCACCGCTGCACACTGGCACTAGTCTGACAGTCCAGGACCAGTAAAAATCACTGTAGAACCAGTAACTCTTTTTTTTTTAGGAATGGACCAGTAAACAATTGAAAAACTGGGTACTTACTGGTCCCACAGACAGGTCAGACCAGTAGAATTTAAATGGGTTTGTGTGCAGCCCTGGATATCCCACAAACTGTACATAGTATCTCTGTTGTCATGCACATACATTGTAGCAGTTCTTCCCTGATTTGTGAACCTGTCCATTGTGTTTAATCATTGTGAAACGTCTCCTTTGTCTGTGTCACTTGCATTCAATTTCATTGCAGTCATGCATGCCATGATTTGTTTGTTGAATGCATTCTATCTTCTGTTCTTCATTGTGTCTATATCACAGGCTTTCATGTTAACTTACAGACTCTAATATGAGGTACTGATGTGTTGGTTAGATTCTATTCAAGCTTGTAGAGTTTATAGGAGGCTTTGCTCCAGGTTTTACTTAACCCATTGCCTGTAGAACCCTCGAAAGAAAGAGACGTATAATAAAGAAAATTCAACATATTTTAAGTTTTCTAGCATAATAAAAGGCTGCTTCACTTGCCTCTTTCAGAAGGCAGGAGAACTGAAACAACTCTTCATGTCAGTATCATCAGTTCATGGGAATGTGTACAGTTGTACTTTTTTCATTAATTAAAAAATTGTTGAATTTTCTGAATATTATTATGCCTCCACCACAAAGTGTCGCCAGAGGCATTATGTTTTCGGGTTATCCGTCCTTCCGTCCGTCCTTCCTTCCTTCCGTCCGTCCTTCCGTCCATCCGTCTGTCTGTAATCAATTTTGTGGACAGCATAACTAAAAAACTGTTTGAGGTAGCGTAATGAAACTTAACAGGTCTACAATATGTATGTATGACGGAGTGAAGTTGCGCCTATTAAGTTTTGGGTGCAGATGCTCAAGGTCAAAGGTCAAGGTCTAATGCTCAAAATTTCACTTTTTTCCCCATATCTATGCAACGCCAGATGATATTTTCTTGAAATTTAGTGTACATATATGTAATACCCGATGAAGATTATCTAGTGAGAATTTGGGGTCATGAGGTCAAAGGTCAACTGAAAAGTTTGAAATTTCACTTTTCTCTCCATATCTTGGAAATGGTTTAAGGTATCTTCATGGAACATAGTACACATGCATGTACTGACTGGCAGTGATTATCTAGGGAATTTGGGGGTCATAAGGTCAAAGATCAGGGGGTCAAAGGTCAAGGTCAACACATTAAATTTCACTTTTTCCATCATATTTATGCAATGCCTGCCGGATTTTTCTTTGTACTTAGTGTATATGTGTATTACCCATTAGAGATTCGCTGGGAAGTTTTTGGCCAAAAAGTCAAAGGTCAGAAGGTCAAAGGTCAAGTGAAAGTGCTAAATTTCACTTCTCCATATCTCAGAAGTGGCTCAAGGTACACTGTTTGTACCATGAAACTAATGCATGTTGTGCCTGACAGTGATTCTCTTGGGAATTTTAAGGTCATAGGGTTGAAGGTTCAAAGGTCAAGGGTTAAAGGCCAGGTCAAGATGCTAACAATTTACTATTTATCTAGGGAATTTGGGGGTCATAAGGTCAAAGATCAGGGGGTCAAAGGTCAAGGTCAACACATTAAATTTCACTTTTTCCATCATATTTATGCAATGCCTGCCGGATTTTTCTTTGTACTTAGTGTATATGTGTATTACCCATTAGAGATTCGCTGGGAAGTTTTTGGCCAAAAAGTCAAAGGTCAGAAGGTCAAAGGTCAAGTGAAAGTGCTAAATTTCACTTCTCCATATCTCAGAAGTGGCTCAAGGTACACTGTTTGTACCATGAAACTAATGCATGTTGTGCCTGACAGTGATTCTCTTGGGAATTTTAAGGTCATAGGGTTGAAGGTTCAAAGGTCAAGGGTTAAAGGCCAGGTCAAGATGCTAACAATTTACTATTTACCGGTAATACAGAAATTACACTTTTTCTCTGTACCTCAATGCATAGAGACTTATAAAAGGGTAAAAAGTCAAGTAAAAGTCCCCAAATACATGCTCTCTTAGAAAATGTAGCCATGGATTCATCCAATTAAGCCTAGTTCAAGGAAAGTGAACATTTAACACATAAAAAAAAGTCAACTTAATATTTTGCCGTTTAGATGAAACTGTCATCACACATTGTCAAGACATAGACCTATTAGGAGAATCATACATTATGGCGGAGGCATACATGTATATACCAGCTAGTTTGTGTATGTTTTCCATGCATGACATCACAAAGTGTTGTAGTCTTCTCATTCAGCGATGGCGGCACCAAAAATTTAAAGATTTTAGAACTTTTCAAGAGATTGCCAATCTTCTTCTAACTTCCACTGATGCGTTCTACTAATATTGCTGCATTCACTCAATCCTCATTTTGGTTTCATTCCCCTTTAAAGGGAAATTCCATCCTGATATTATATTGATTTTTAATTTTATCAAAAAGAAGAAAAATCAGACAAGTTAATCAGTAAAAATTTGGGGGAAAAAAATTAGTCACATTTCAAGCAAAAAATAATGAAAACTGTTTAGAGAGTAAGACATACAATAGCAACTCTGTGTAATCTTGGTGTTAAGCAGCTCTCTCTATTTATTCTGTACACAAAATTTAATACATTTTTCCTATTTTCAAATACTGATATTTGGGCACAGACAAAAGAAATGCCGAGGAAGACACACACACACACAAAAAAAAAATGTCTATCCTGATACCAAGACCAGGTCTTAAAAAAAAAAAAAAAAAGACTCAGGAGAAATGTTAAAATTCTAAGTCAATTTTTGTGTACTTACACGTGTACACATGTATATAACACCCATCTATGTATCACACAGAGTTGCAAATTTGTCTTAATTAAGACTCTTTAAACTCTCAAAATTCATAACTTTTTTAATGTGTATAGTCTGATTTTTTCCCAAAAAAAAAAATTTTCACTGATCTACTGCCTTGACTTTTCTGTTCTCATACAAAGCAACATAATATCAGGATGGAATCGACGTAAATACAAAAGCACTGAATTGATCAGTGTTTTAGCTGAGCCATGATGAAAGAAATCACGGGCGTATACAGGAAGTCGTAGCTTCAAATCCTGCTCGAGTATGTATGCCATGATTTCTTTTATCATGGCTACTACTAAAACACTGATCAATTCAGTACGTCAGTGAAGGCAATTTGTCAATCAGTTGCATTGAAAACATCTCAGTGGAAGAATTTAATGAATTTGAATAATTTCCTATGTCTTGATTGAGACAAAAATAGTCAGCAGTCACAACAATTTAATGCACATTGCATGCAGTGAAGATGAATTAACTGCTGTCCTATACCTGACAAGTCCCTCACACTGATCTGCAAAAAAAAAAAAAAAACCCACAAAAAACGTATATATATTGCCATGAAGAAAAGAAAAACATTAATTTTTCTTCAAATTGTTTCATCTAGAGTTGAAGTGTGTGAGTATTATGGGGAAGGAAGTTACCGTTGCTGATAATGTACTATGTTGACAGAACAATGATTTGTATGTCACATGATCACGATACAAATCAATGAGAGAGTAGTGAGGTGATGAAATCATCACGTACTGTATTTGGTCACTATCACTGTTTCAGGAAAACACAAAATAATGTTATTTCATTGTTTTCTCTTTCCACTAAAGTACAGCTGTGCATAGATGAAACTTGAACTATTCAACTCAATATTTGATGGAAATCATTCTTTCTAAGAAAGTCAGTGTTACTGGAGTTATGTTTCTTATTAGCTTATGATGCAGCACCCATCCCAATCTTTGTGTACCTACCATATTCTATATTCTTCACCCCTACCCTCATTGCTATCCCCACCCCTACCCCTATTCCCGAATGCTGGTAAACAAAGAACTTACATGTAGCTGTACTATTCATAGTGCAATAATGTATACCAGTGGGATGTTTCATAAAGCTGTTCTTAAAGTTATGGATGATCGACTTACCAATGACTGGTGATCACTTCTGATGTGCACTGCTATACTTATCAGAATTTCAATAATTCAGCACAAGAACTGATCACCAGTTCTTCTTCAGTAAACACCCCCAGGACGTGTACTGTATGGACTTCAACAGACACAGAGATTGTTCATGTTTTAGAGCAATCTGAATTGGGGGGGGGGGGGTGCTATTTTGTATATCAGAGGCCAGTCTGAATGGGAGACACACCTCCTTGTTTTGCTACCCTGGTTTTGTGCGCTGGTGCACCTTGTGTAGCGAACATTGTGTGTGTGTGTGTGTTTGTGTGTGTCAGCTTGTTGGTCTGCTGAGTACATGTACCTGGTGCCGTCTGTGTTAGTATCAAAATTGTGCATGTGACCGCTTTACAGTCCTACTGCTACAGGACTGGGGAAGAGAAAATTTTGGACAAAGTTTCAGAGTGAGTATAAAATCCAGACTAAAGGAAGTTACTCTTGTGAAAATCTTCTTTATACACTGGTGTGACTGACTGTGTCAACTGAAATTAAGAATTATTCTTTCATTGGACTATTTCATTACATTCAGTTGAAGGGTAAGGCTAATACTGCATATATAGTGATTTAAATGTGCTACATCTCACATGTCAAGTTGAACAGATGTGCATGCCGGTATACTGCATTCACTCTGCAGCTGTTAAAGTTTGTGGCACACTCTGCAATATATGTAATATCACACAACATTCAGATCATGTGATCTTGATCTTTGCAGCGTCCAACCAGTCAGTTTGACTCCACCTTTTTTTTTCACAACTGAGTAGATGAAAGTTACCGGAGCTTTCTTGTATGTGAACATACCAACATTGCATGAGCACTGCTGCAAAGTTGCCAAGGTTAGAATTATGCAGCTAGAATCGAGTTTGCCCAACCAGATGCCGTGCAACTTCTGTACAGCGACAGGGCTGTGTATGGCAGTTATATTCGAGTGAGATTGTGTGCCATGTCCGCGTCACTCGAGGGAGCAAAGCAACCTGCTTGTAGCAGGCAGGAGGGCGTGGGAGGGGGTATCCCCCACCCATGGTAAGGAGTTTTGGCATTTCAATGCTGCAAATTGTGTGATCTGGTGCATGTATGTACTATGGCTTATTCTGATAGGAAAATATTGTCCGAAAATGTAACTTTTTAGTGAGGTGTGAGAAAAAACTGTAAAACCAGAAATATCCGCGAATTGGAGCCAACAGCCTTTTGTTGTTGTTGTTGTTGTTGCGTGAAAATTTGATTATTTAACGAGTGGCATTGAATGCATTGGGCAAACAAACCTTTTGTGTGCATTTTACTTTCACAGTTTTGGCTCCTCATGAATGAAATTTGCAAAAGTTTCATCCACATCAAAATTTCTGGATAAAATCACGATATCTTGTCAGGCATGTGATCAGAAAGACCCCTGAGGTTTTACTTTTATGCCTGAGGTGCGAGACTTGGATTAGATGGTCTGATGGTCTGTTCTTGGAACATAGCATTGGAAAAGTCTGTGATATTATTGCATAGTATGATACAATCATTTTTCTGCAGTCGGGTTAAATATGATTGATACAATTATTCAAGGTTAATTTTAATCTAGATGAGTACCTGTGATTGCCATACAAACAAGTAGGTCTACCCAATGACTCCTACTGTCCAGTAACTATCACATGACTGATATACTACATGTATGTATGAAATCAATTAGTCATTTCTTCATTCATATACTGTACCTGCTTTATTGTTTCTTTTTTCCCCTCTTTTTCTGAAATGAAATGTTGATAGCCCCTTTGTAAACATGGAAAAAAAATTACCTCAAGCTGTTCGTGAGCTTGAAGTGTTTTCAGCGATATATTCAGTGCGAGACCCAAATAATTGTACAGTACAGGTACATTATGGAATTCATAATACTGTATACTGTAAAACACGATATTTTTTGTGGCATGAAATTTTTGCGAATTGGAGCCGAGGGCCTTTTTTGTGGCATGACACTTTCGTGAGTTGCCTCCAACATTCATTGCATATAGTGTAGACAAGACTTTTCACGTGCATTTTAATTTCGGGAATCTTGGCTCTCGCAAAATTTGCGCAGTTAAAATGCATGCGTACATTCCTTGTTTTACAGTAAGCTGTTATTTTTGCAAATACATTGTAGATGTTTTAATGTATGAGGAGGTCACAGAGATTATTGCAAGACTTTGTTTTTGTGATTTGACCCAGGCTATTGTAAGTGTACTATGACCACAGTGGATAGTGACTTTTTCGCGTGGTGTTAAAATTAGCATTCCAACTGTGATTCGCAAAATTTGTGAAAATTAAACCCTCACAAAAATAACAGCTTTTATACTATGGATTCTGTAATTGGTTTCATGGTCGTTTGTCATGTGGCGTGCTATTCTATTCTCCTGAATACTTATTATTCTTTCAGACCTGTTGGTGACATCTCTATATACAATGTCAGTAGAATTTTTAAGATAGTTGACATGAGTGCCCAGGGTAGATCAAACTGATCAGCATGTACACAGATACATGTACATGTACATTTTACTCAGAAATCCATCATTACCACTGCATATTCAGGAAATGCTTATCACATTGTTCCATCAGTATACAGACATAGGTACACAGTAGTATGAGTATACAGTCCATCATAATGTGTTTGATATGACGTTAATGACTGATTATCATCGGTACAACTTTGTCAGAAGCCCCATTAGACTTTGGGCCATAGATTCGGAATCCAGATGTGTTTTTATCATTTGACACTTTGACCTGCTATTAGTGCTAAAGGGAGAATTGCATAATAGCTGTTCAGTGCTATAGAAATTGCATGCTAGGTAGTGGAATTTACTACGCAATATAATACATACAGTGTTTGTACTCTTTGTACAGCTGTGGTCATTAGTCCTAAAGAAATTGTCAGTGAAATGAGGAAATCTTATTCTCATTTATATATGATGCCCTGCATTGAAACGTATACTTACAACTAGATATGCTCAAGATGGCACCATTTGAATCTTGAATATTTACTGTATACGCCGAATATTTCGCGAGGTTTTTATTTTCGCAAATTTCGCGAGTCGGGTGCTATTCGCGAAATTAAAGACACGCAAAAATATTGACTCTGATCCCCGACGCATGTACAATCTGTACATTTCTCCGCTCAGTACAGGACTCCACGATTGCGAATTTGACCACTCACTCGCGAAATATATGGCGTATTATATGTAAAATTGTCAAAGCTCCCCCATCACCCCCTTCCACACCATCCCCACCCCTTCCCCCTGCTTTACCCCCTCTCATTGTCTCACTCTAAACTATCAGTCAAGGATGGTAACCTGTATTCATGCATTCTCTACTCATGGGAAGGATTGGCCTTTCAGCCGGCCTTTCAGCCACAGAAATGTCTGATTTTCAAAGGAGTCTGTGAAAAGTGCCTACAAATGACAAATTCATTGAGAATGTAGAGTTATTTTCATGCTGGTAGCTCATTGAATGGTTCAACCTGGGGTTTTTCTCCTTAGCCAGTGTGTCTTATTTTTTTATACCATCAGACATGCACACACAAATAAAATGCTATATCGCGGTAACAAACAAGTTTAAAGGAAGAGAGGTTTGCATTATCACCATTTATACGTAGTCCGTGAAAGGACTGTTTGGAGAAAAGACCTGTAAGAGAGGATGTGACATGGTAAAGGCAAAGGAAGTCAAATAAGGGCAGTCAGAGGTCACTAATGATGTGTGTCTAACAGCCAGCCATATGGACAAAATATCTCTTAACTCTGGAGATCCCAAATAGTGTCCATTATTGCTGGTCATTTGAGTGTTTGGATGTGTGTGTGTGTGTGTGTGTGGTAAAACTGATAGGTTCACAGATCAAGTCATTGCTTTTACATCAATTGATATTTTATGCATTACCAGAACTACAAAAACTGCCACCATTTTGATTGACATCATAACTCTATGATCAGTTTGTCTGATCACTGCGTTGGTTTTAATCTTGTTCGTTTCTCTTCAAGGTCGAGAGATACTCGGTGATTTTTATCTTTGAATGGTTTGTTGCACAAGTATGTACATGTCATCTTGACAAAAATTATTACAATATTTATTATCAGGGGAAAAAAGTGCTATGGTACTTGAAAGGAGTTCTATGCACAGTGACCTCTGTGCTAGCATGAAACAACAACAACAACAACAAAATCAACAAAGCATTTTCAGAAGGGCACTGTGGCATAGTTGGTAAGACCCCCTTTAAACTTTCAATTATAGGAACAGAGTTCAAATCCAGTCCAGTACATGTACTTACAGTAATTAGTCCTTGGACACGATAATGTATACCTACAGTGTACCATGTCCCTCTTGACCGTAGAGGTGTATAAATGGGTACCTGGTAATAAATGCTAAGGTAGTAATGATGGCAGGACCTTCTGGTAGAACAATGTCAACACCGAAGAGGCTATACCCTGGGTAAATTGAAGACCATTATTTTTGTCTGCTCCGTTCAGGAAACCATGGCGACAGGTCGGTTGCAGACAGCGGAGCACCTTCGGGGACTGGAGGGGAGTGTATGGTAAGTAGTTCAGTGGCGTTAGTGATAGTGTTGTTCTTGCTGGCTGCTTCTTGTTATTTATATTTTTTCAAGGTTTTCATTTATCTTTGCTGTATATAATATGACCGTGCATCACAAAACCAACAAAAAGTCACACACACTGGTTTTGTGTGAGGACTCAAAATAGGTAAAGCAGGTCAACCTAGTCAATATTGTGTTTTTCCTATATTGTGAAAGAGCAATTCTTCTTCTAAATCATCATAAAGTTTGGGATAATAAAACAAACGTAGTTGTGCCTACAGACATTCCCCCCCCCCCCCCATGTCTAAAACATCAGTGCTGTCCTTGTAGGGTCTTATTCTTCTCATTGACAGGAAAGGGGCAACCCAGTATTCTGGTGCAGGAATAGACAGCACAGGGTGACAACTGCTTTCCTTAAAACCTTTTGACCTGTTTGGGATAGACTGATTTTACTACAACATGCATTTCCCATGGACACCTGCCTGAGTATACTTGGGAATTTGCTCTAACAGGTTAAGTTAGTCTAAGACTCAGTTTACCTACAAGAACTAATGTAATCAATATTTTGTCTTGTTTTATTTTGTTTTTAGAGCAAATAACCCACAAGGCAGAGCTGCATGAAAACCATAACATCAACAAGGACATCTGTTGATCTTTTGAAGGAAGTGAACTCCCCCCCCCCCACCCCTCCCCCCCCCCCCCAAAAAAAAAAAAATGCTTTTGCTGTTTATTTATTCCATACTTTGTCTTGTGTTTTGTGTCTTTATCTCAGGGTTGAGTTTGGGAAGCTTGCTACTGAGGCCAAGGCAATCAACCTGGGACAGGTGAGTGTATTTTGAGGTTGGTTTACTAATATATATATATATATATTTTTTTTTTAACAGCCATATGTTGTTCCCTGTATAATCTTGATAAGTGTTCAACTCAGAGAGAAAATTTTACGCATGTTTAAGTTCAGTTCAATTCAAGTGATATTATTTCCATATAGTAATACAAAGCAATATATGCTAATACATGAGTACATAATGTTATAAGAAACTTTGAATCACATAAATAAAACATGGATACAATTATAGTAATATCAACTTTGTGTTTAGATAAATAGACAAGTAAGCAATACAATTGTTATTTTTTAACTCTATATGGAAAAGAGGAAATCACAAGAGAAGCATAGCTTGTTAATTTTGTGAATTACTCTAGGAGATGAGGGCATCTCAAGATCCGTCAAGGACTCCATGTATGAAAATTTTGATATCATGACTTCAGGCGAAACAAACAGAAAAAAAGGACTATGACAAGTTAAAGGAAAAGTTCACCTTCATTAACATAAGGATTGAGAGAATGTAGCAATATTAGTAGAACACATCACTGAAAGTTTGAGGAAAATCAGACAATCTGTTCAAAAGTTATGAATTTTTGAAGTTTTTGTGCAGTCACCACTGGATGAGAAGACTACTGCAGTGTATGATGTCACATGCGTACAACAGTATAAGGAAAATATAAGGAGAATTTCACAAAATTTCATCTTTTGAAAAAAGTATACATTCCCTTGACTCGTTACTGATATATGTTATGGGTTATATTATTCCCATTGCCTTTAGAAAGAGGCAAGTCAAGTGCTCTTCTATTATGCGAAAAAAAATGAAAATATGTTGAATTTTCTTCACATTTTCTTTATACTGTTGTACTCATATGACATCACGAGCCTTAGTAGTCTCCTCATCCAGCGGTTCCAACACAAAAATTTTAAAAATTCATAACTTTTGCATCGATTGTCCAATTTTCCTCAAACTTTCACTGATGTGTTCTACTAATATTGCTGCATTCTCTCAATCCTTATGTTAATGAAGGTGAACTTGTCCTTTAATTGTAAATGAAACAGGGAAACTATCAGTAACACAAAATATCAGTGATATAGAGTGAAAGAGATACAGAGAGAGTGAGGATGTTCTCTCATTCTTTTTTTTTTTATGGCGATTAATTATGAACACACACCGAAGCAGCACAATATGTTAAAAATACATTTTAGTAATCTTCCTTTAGCCAGCCAAAGACTCTGCAAATGAACTGACTCGCCAAAACACAAATGAAACAATAGAAAGCACAAATTCCTGAGTAATCAATCTCAAACTTTCTTCAGCTTTGACCATTTTCTTTAACCATCATGGTGTGGTGAAAGTGGAGGTGTCGTGGCTGAGTGGATAAGAGCGCTCGTCTGTGAACGACATGAGCGTGGTATGGTTCGTGGTTTCGAGCCCATGCCAAACCCGACACGTTTGCCCTTCAGCAAGGCACTTTATCCACATTGCTGCTCTCCACCCAGGAGTATAAATGGGTACCCGGTAGGATGAGAAAGCTTATGTTGGTTGATAAGCATGTGCGCGCCTGTAAAAATGGCTGCGACTGGCTGGAATGCTCCCCAGGGAGTGGAGAATGAGCACTGTTGGTGCTGGTTGATAATGTATCCAGTGACCGGGGTAATAATAGTCTGTAAAGCGCATTGAAACCCTGAAGTGTGTGAAATGCGCTATATAAAAACCAGCTATTATTATTTATTATTATAAAGTAGTGCCTAATATCTGTGGCTGCCTGTTGTGAATAACTGTTGTAGCCCTTTTCCGTTGTTTCCAGGGTTTTCCGGACTTTGCCCCACCGAACCCCGTCACCGAGGCCCTCACTGACATCCTCAAGCCAAGCTCCAACCCGCTCATGAACCAGTACACACGGTCCTATGTGAGTACTAGGAGAGTTCTTCATCATTCTGACCTGCATGTTAAAGGGCAGTTTACCCAAACTCTTCATGTGGATTCAACAAAGGCAAAAAGATTTAGTGTGCCACTCATTGAATGTTGTAGGAAAATCAGACAGTCCATTCATAATGGGAACTCTACAGCGATTTGTAACATCACAATACTGTAAATGTTGATATTTTCACAGGATCCATTTTTCACGCTGAGCAGCTCAAGAACATATTCGTGGGTTCTCGAATTGGCCCTGCTCAATTTTCATGCCATTCAAAATGAGTAGAGAAAACTGAGAAGATGTTTTCGCGGGGTTTAGAATTCACACTAGCCAGAAGTAGTATGAAACCGTCTATTATGCGAAAATTAATGTACCATGAAAATTTCTAAGTTTACAATAGTAGAAAGACCTAGTGAAAAGATCAAAGGAATTTTGTAGAACTTCACTTTTTATGAAAAGTCCATATTCTTTTGTTATGTTACTGAGATATGTGACAGCAAATTTTATTTTTCATACCTTCTGGAGAAACAAGGCCAAGAGATTTCTTGTCCCTGAAAAATAAATTTGACTGAAATTCCTATCTGCAAATCCATGTAGATACATCATGTATGTTGCTATATTGTACAGCAACAATGGTGGAAAATCATCAAAGATAACTTCAATGAAGACTTATCACTGGGAGCATATTAATAATTTCTGTACCACTCTCTCTTCTGGCAGGGCCATATACGGCTCGTGAATGCCATCGCAGCACTGTACAGTAAATTCATGGGACGCGAGGTGGATCCCATGAATGGTGTGCTGGTGTCCGTTGGGGCCTATGGCTCTCTCTACTACGCCATCAACAGCCACTTCAATCCAGGAGATGAGGTGAAAACTGACCTATGATGATGGTAGTGATGGTGATAATGATGATGGTATTGGTATTGGTATTGGTATAGTAGTGGTGGTTGTGATAGTGGTGATGATGATGATTATTATTTGATGATGGTTATTATGGTGGTGGTGGTGGTGGTGGTTGTGCTGCTCATGCTGCTGCTGCTACTGATGATGATGAAGATGATGACGATGATGATGAGGATGATGATGACGATGATGCTGGTGATGATGACGATGATAGAGGCAGTCGTGATAATAATTTGATAATGATGTGGTGGTGATGGTGATTGTGATGGTGATGGTGATGGTGGTGGTGGTCATGGTGGTGGTGGTGATACCTAGATGATGATGTGGTGGTGATGATGCTGGTGTTGGTGGTGATGGTGATGACAATAATGAAGATATGGTTGCGGTAATGGTGGTGATGAATATGTTCTTAAAAAATTGATATTGCCAAGGACCTAGGGTTGATACTAGTTGTGATTATATCAGTGAAAAGAATATGGTAATAATGTAATGACAAATATAATAATAATACATACAATTTCTATAGCGCCGTTCTCCACTTTGATTAAATGCTCAAGGCGCTTTACAACTGTACATCAAAGCAAACAGATTGAAAATACAAGTACATCACAGTAATAGAAGAAGATGAAGAAGCAGAAAAAAAAAAGACATGAAAGTCTGTCTTCAAAAGACACTGGTCTTCAAAATGCACTGCTAAACAGATATGATTTTAAATTACTCCTGAAAGATGTTATAGAGCTTGAGTCTTTCAGCTCACGAGGAAGTGAATTCCACAGTGTTGGTCCAGCGTGAGCGAAAGCTCATTCCCCCCAAGATTTCCTAGAAAACGGAATATGTGAAAGACCTGAAGTTGAGGATCGAAGAGTTCGTGAAGGTTGGTATTGACGAAACAAACAAACATTGTAATCAGGAGCTGTTCCCTCAATAACATGATACACCAAAAGAAGTATCTTAAACCGAATACGCTCCTGTACAGGCAACCAATGAAGACTCTTCAGGATAGGTGTGATATGACTGCGTTTACTTGACAAAGAAACAATACATGCAGCGGCATTTTGTAGCTTTTGTAATTGGGCAATTTGCGAGTTTGGTAGATTGAAAAACAAACCATTACCAAAATCAAGGCGTGAAGAAATAAGTGCATGAACAAGTTTTTCCGTGGCAGAGCGAGTCAAATACTTGCGAATAAAACCAATATTGCGCAATTGATAACGGACTGATTTAGAAATGTTGGTGATTTGATCGGACATAGCCATGTGAGAGTCAAACATAACACCCAGATTGCGACATGACTTTGACAGAGGAATATCATTACCTACAATCGAAATACAATTAATATCCAACTTATTCAAGTGAGATTTAGAACCAAAAAGGATAAATTCACACTTGCTGTGGTTTAGAAACAATGAGTTAGACCTCATCCAAGCATCAATATCATAAAAATTATGATGTTGCACATAGACACATTGACTTTGACCTCAACGGTAAGTGACACAATATTCTAGCAGTGTATGTAACTCTAAAAATAAGATACTGTGGGGTAGTGCAGAGATGACAACATTGAAAGTATTGTTTGTGCATCAATGCTGTAAGAAATATAAGAACTTTACCCACAGGTTTCAAGCTGAGAATATTTATCACAGCTTGATATCAGCTCAGATGATGCTTCTTTCATCAAGAGAAAAAGGAATTCACTGATTTTCTCAACTTTTGATTACCCCCCGTAACCCTCTCATTTTGAATGGACCAGTGCATCATCATCGAGCCGTTCTTTGACTGCTATGAGCCCATGGTGAGGATGGCAAGGGGCGTGCCACGGTTCATCCCTCTCAGACCGGTATGTCCTCTCATCCCTCATCCTAGGATGTATGTCATAATGATATCAGTCACAACATGAATTTATAAAGAGCTCAACATGGAATTAGTACAGGGACTATTTGTCTTCTCTTAGCTGTGAAGCACCTTTGAATATTAAAGACTTCCATCACAAGATGAATGATTTTTGGGGTGGTTATGCAAGGAGATACATTATATCATACTTCCTTGGTATTACATTTGATGCAGTGTGACTGAAAAAGCTTCAGCCTACATATTAACCTCTCTGTTTGGCATCTTTCTTCTTCTTTATCAATTGTGTGACTTGAGAATGGCATTGTATTTCTGTGAATGTTCATATTCTGAAAGATGGATTAAAAGTTGGAAGGTGTAATTTTCTCCTGGAAGGGTTAACAATAAGGGAGGAATGCAGATTAATTTAGTTCAAATCTGATTTGGACAGTGATAGCAACAACCTTCTCTTTTATCACTTTCATATTTGCTGAAGGCATGGAAAATGCAGGTACAGATGTGATGTTCAAGAGCTGTGACCAAACATGATATTTATACAAATAAAAACTTTTGCTACAGATTAAAGTGATCTGTACTGTACAATCTCTAAATCCAATCAAGTCCATATTTCTGCTGCATAAGAAAGATGATATTCTCATTGTTGTTGTCGCCTTCTTCTACGTGTGCAGAAACACGACAAGGTGACTTCGACCAGAGATTTCTACCTGGACACTGACGAACTCAAGTCTCTGTTCAACAAGAAGACTAAGGCCATCATAGTCAACAATCCCAACAACCCACTTGGGAAGGTCAGTCAGGGTGTCATGGTTGGTTCCTTGACATTCACTCCTGCGACAGTTAGTGCCATGAAATATCTGCATGCTTAGCCAAACATAAAACCTACCCCACAAACGTAACCCAAACCCTAATCCTAATTCTCACAGCAAAACTAGCCTAAAACCCTATCACAGCCCCAAGTCCTTGGAGAAAATGAGACTGAAGCAATTGTCACAGGAGCAAATGTGGTGTAACCGTCATGTTTAGCCTTTTCATTGGTCCTCACACTGGTAGCACTGACAGTCGTGAGTGAAGATGGCCTAAGCCGAGTGCAAGTCAGCAGGGAGGGGGGCCTCTTGAGACTCTTGTATGTGATCATATGTGATGATTGGGGAGAAAGTCTAATAATAAGTGCATCACTCATGCTGAAGGATTCACTCACTGACTAGTACAGTTAGTCGCTTTGACTAAACCTGATGAATAATTCACTCACTGACTGATGCAGCTAGTCACTTTGACCAATAAATTGTCAGGGCCCTTCGGCCTTCAGTGCAAGATGTATTAGGCATGCGCTTCTTTAAACAGATCTGCAGATTGGTTGTGATTTTTTTTTTTTTTTTTGGGGGGGGGAAGGGGGGCTTCCAAGCAATGGTAGGGAAATTCACTACTTCAAAGGCACAAGTCAAGGAATTGGGATGTGTCTCCTGCAACCCTTTCACTCAGGCTTGCTACTTGCAGGTGGTTTGAATATGACCCTTGGCTTGCTTCTCTTCCAATTACTAGGGCAGGGTGTAGGACAAAGGCTAGGCCTGGGACGAAGGCCATGTCTGAGTACGCTTACCGTACATTGTGACTTTTATCTTCTTCATTTCATTTTGTGACTGTGCTTGCACCGAATACTCTTCTTGGACTAGCAGTGAAAATTGTGTCTTTGCCACTTATCTCTCTTTCATTTCCCACAAGTTACATCTATGATTCTACATTTCCAGGGTCCATCGCATGGAATATGTACATATTGTGATTTGTCAGAAGTAAACCTAAAGCCATATGTGGGCAGAGCTGAATACAGAAGAAACGCTAGCACCCCTGTTTGCTTCAAAAATATCACAAGAGTCTATACTCATATTAAATATGTAATAACTCCTTTTGTTATATTTCATGAATGGGAAAAAGGGTATTTCTTTTCTTTCTTCTTTGCTTTCTTTCAATAGGGTTTAATCCCCTTTCACATTTTTGGATGACACAAGTGTTGTTTATGAAACTTAAGAATGATATATTGAAGCTGTACAGTTCATGTAAAGGTGAAGGCACGCTTGACAAGAGTATGCAATGTAAGACCATACTATAAGGAACTTCAGTCTGTACCTGTTGTACATTGATTGATATCATTCAATTTGATTACATGATCAGCATGTCCTTTGTTTTGAACAACCAATACTGTCACTGATGGTCATTTTGCAAATCTTTGGCCTGTCTTGTCTAGATCTTCAGTAAAGAAGAGTTGACTGTCATCGCTGACCTGTGCAAAGAGCACGACGTCATGTGCATCAGTGATGAGGTCTATGAACACTTGGTGTACTCTGGCAATGAGTTCACGAGAATGGGTGAGCATGGCGGAATGGCGAGGGGAGATTACAGGAAGTTGATTAGCCATTGGGTGATTTTGGAGAGAAGAGATGGTGTCTGGTATGCTGCTTTGTGGGAACAAGCCTGAACTAAAAATTGTCATAATGAAAGCTTTTTTTTTTTCTTTTTTTTTCAGTAATTATCTCCATAATTGTATGCTCTGTCTTAAGACATAAGTTATTTTCAGTAATTGTGTTTGTTTCTTTTTTTATTTGAGAGAAAATCATGCAAAGTTTGTGTTGAAGCTGCTTGTACGTGTATGCTCTCTTCATCGAACTATTTGCTTGTACAACAGTCAATCTTTTTTTTCCAAGAAAGTGTAAAGTTACCTGCCTTTTCTTGTTTAGACATGTACATCCTTTTCAGTGCATTACTTGAAAAATCCTCATACCCTTCAGCTCTTAATTTCATAAGGTGATGCAAAATGACTTCAAGCTTCTCTGTGGGAATATCGCTAAGTAAGATGGACACCCAACAGCTTTCATCGGGCATATGAATAAAACATAATCTAAAAAAAAATACCTCTGCTGTGTAACTTCCCCATAGCCACCCTCCCTGGGATGTGGGACCGAACCATCACAGTGTGCAGTGCAGGAAAGATCTTCAGTGCCACAGGCTGGAAGGTGAGCTCTAGGGGAATCCCCCTGTATGTCGTTAGTCTTGTGTCAAGGCCACCACAAGTTTGCAATTCTTGGGGAAGGGAGAGACCATGTGTGCTCAAGGGTCATACCTTTCCAATTTGTAGATACTTTCCCTATCAAAGGACTGTGTCATCCAACCATTTTTGTAGAAGAGAGGGATTGAGAGAAATATCATTTACATATATATGATGAGTAGATGTTGTTGCTTTTGTTGATTTTTTGTTTAAATTTTGCATTTTCAATGTCAATTTCAATTTCAATTTCAAATGAGATTTTATTTCCAGTAGCTTTTGTGTGTGTGTGTGTGTGTGTGTAGATACAAGTTTTTCCCAGTTTAATGATATGTGACCTGCTACAACAAAATGGTCCTAAAGTCGGGTGAGGCCGATTATTTGAAAATTGCATTTCCTTTCATCATTTTGCTTCAAAATTTCGACAGACGATAGAAGACATGTCAGACTCTAATAATATGCCAGATTCAGAAAATCGTAAGTTTTGACCAATTTTGATGCTCTGACTTCAAAGTCGATTTTCACGGCTTTGACTGTGCGCGACTTTAGGACCATATTGTTGTAGCGGGTCACATATTGTATGTAAAATCCTGGTGTGATCTCTGTTACACTAAGAAGTTTCTTACCTAAGCAGTAACTACAGCATGACCAGACAGAGATAGTAAATGGGAGATAAAGCTGTTGATGGTCATTCTAGTGGTCAAGAGCAGATGTAGGTACATAAATACTGCACATGAACTCCACAAGTATTCTCTGCATTTTCAGGATAGTTTGTACATCAGGGAAGGATTGATTACACTACAATAAATTGCAAGTTTAGTTTGCAAAATCTTGTGTAGGTACAGAGCCGTATGCACCTGAAATTATATAGGGGAGATACAGCTGGTGTGTGGAGCCATATCAGTCAATGTGATACAAATAATCATCACGCTGCCTGTAGTTCCTGTTTATGTGTAGGCTTGTGAATGTTAGCTCATTGACCTACCTGGTAAGCTCAGTTTATTGTCGTTACTTCAGGACATATGGCAATCTATGAAGGAAACAAACAAACCTCGCAGCTGCAAGTGTGTTGTATCAAAATAATTTGTAAATGACACTTGTTTTTCCTACTCTTTCTGTTTTTTCCCCCAGCTTGGATGGAGCATAGGGCCCCCTCACCTGATCAAAAACTGCCAGACTCTTCATCAAAACTGTGTCTACACATGTCCAACACTCATTCAGGTAATGTGAAAAGATGTGATCAGAGCTCATTGTTCAGCCACTCTCTGTAATCTGTATTAATATTTAAGAGTGTGCTGCAGTTATGCACCTAACATGAAATATTAGATGTATTACAAACCCAAACTTGTAAATGAATTCCTTGTTAGTTTGTCCTCTGCTGGTTCTCAACTACTCAGCATTTACATTTTTGTCCCCTTCAGAAGTCCTCTCCCACCCCCTTCCGACTCTACATTTGCCCCCGCCCCCTTCCCCATCCCCCTCTTCTTCTTTTCTTTCCTTCAACTTGTCTTCATCCATTTTCCACTTTCCCTTTCCTACTGTATACCCCTCGAAACAGAACAAACAATCCTAGTCATTTGATGAACTGTGCTTTTGAGATACAGATATTTGTGTGTGTTTTTACACAAACCACATTGAATGGACTGATACACCACTATGACCCCATTTATACATGGGCTGGCTTTATCGAGTCAGTCTCACGCCGGCGTCTAGCCGCCTCCAAAAAATGTTGAAAGTGTGTTTACACATAGCAGAAAGGTCGGCTGGACGTCGGCTTGACTATACCCCCAGTTTACACATACAGCGGCTAGGCCGGTCTGCGTGGTGAGGCTTTCACGAGTCTCTTCATGTTATTTCTTTTCGCGCAGTCATCGTGTTCGATCTCAAATCCTGTGATTTTCATTATGCGATTTCGCCACTAATATAGTACTTTAGCGCTTTTCACTTATCTGTTCTCCTTTTATGGACGCGTTGTCTTCATAGCTATGAAGTTTGATAATGTTAATACGGAGCTAATGCGAAGTAAACAATACAAACCTTACAAGTTAGATTCTACACAAACACACACACACACAAAAAGATACAGAATGACTGAATAAGCAGAAAACTCAACAGCATAGTTCAGAACTCCAGTGAAGCAAAATTAATCTCAAAACAAAAACACTATTTTGATTATTTGTACGAGTAGTTGGTCATTCGGCGTTCAGATTTCTGACGAGCAATACCGAGGTCAACAAATTCACGAACGATGATGTATCCGCACTATTGCACAAGCCCGTGATGATCATGTGACTCTGGAAAACCGGCGTCAGTCCGCTTTGTGTTTACACATACGTGAAGGCGGCATGAGGCCGCCTTGAAGCCGACCTCAAACCACATCCAGAGGTGGACCAAAACTGGGGCGGCCTCAAGCCGCCGTCAGTCCACTTGTGTGTTTACACTTACGTTCGAGGCAGCGTGAGGCCGGCCTCACGCCAGCGTCAGTCGTATGTGTAAATGGGGTCTATGTCTTTCTTTCTCTGCATCATCTGGTTGCTATGCAGGAGGCGGTTGCTAGGGGCCTTGAGCTGGAGTTTTCCAGGCTAGGCCAGCCAGACTGCTACTTCCTGGAGTTGCCGCGAGAGCTGGAAGAGAAGCGGGAGAAGATCTCCAAGCTCCTGAAGGAGTGCAACCTGATCCCCATCATGCCGGAGGGGGGCTACTTCATGATGGCCAAATATGGGCATCTGGGTGAGTTCCTGCACCCCCCCCCCCCCCCCCCCCCCCCATTCAGGCTTTCAGCCATACACATATTGTAGCTTGGGCGACAAGACCTAGTATTTACAAAATGTCAAATGTTCAGGAGAGCCAAAAAACGTGGCAGCCAAAGCACTGGAGCGAATGGGACAGCCTTTCCTTTGACATGCCCTGGTGGCTTCATTTTTGGAGTAAAACAGTTGGGATTCGGACAAGAATCTATTATTTGACCATTAATCCCAAAAAGTCATTTTCACCAAAATTTCAGATACAATGTCTTGACACCCGAGCGACGATATGCTTCTTCCAGATTCTTAGAGATACCCCCTTTTTAAGGATGAAAATGGGTTAGGAATTGTCTCCCTATCATGGGCTTTTGGAAGGAAAGCCATCAAAATTACCTCCCTGTCAAGGGCTTTTCAAAGGGAAGTCTGCCAGCGTGTACACAAGCAGCTTGACGTACACTGTATGTGCAGTGCATGTGGCAAAATGTCCTGCGAAAAGAATACCAACCCAGCATGCTTTGCAGTAAGACATGTACAGGAAGCAAATTTTGGAGAATCTGGGCAAGCATCAGGAAGCTGCACGCCCATTATGGATTTTTTTTTTTTTTTTTGGGGGGGGGGGGGTTGAAACTACCCCTGATTAAAAATATTTCGGGAAATACTTTTAAAAAAAACCTATTTCAACAATTTTTCAGAATTTTTTTCCCCGCATTGAGCCTCTGAAATATACCCCCTTTTCCTTTAAAAAAAAAAAAAAAAAATTGGGAACGTGGTACAGAGGATCACCCCCTCCCACCCACCCCATTTATCTCAATTTGTATTCCTAGGAGGGCAGCATGATGCACTGTGACACTGATGTGGTGAAATTTGATTCTATCAAGAAAGCAATGTGCGCAAAGAATCCTAGAGTTTTTATTGCTTTAATTTGAACCTCTGTCTGTGCCTTGTTTCTCCCATACTCATGATGTGCCTACATGTTATTGTGCATATAAATCATCTATCCATGTATAATGTTCATTGATATCAATGTTATTGTAATCACTCTGTGTGTTTTTCTCTGCCTTGTATCGATAGGCGTGGATGTGAGTGAGTTTGGAGATGGACCAGAGGACTACAAGTTTGTACGTTTTCTCACCAAGACTCAGGTACTGGCATTTTGATGACTATTTCTTATCAGTTGGCTTTGATTATAAGCGCGTATCGAAGTACGATTCGCAAAAGTAAAATGTGTGTAAATGTTCTTGTCTACACTATATGCATTGAATGCCACTGGCAATTGGTGAATATTTCATGGTGCCAAAAGGGCTGTCAACTCCAATTCACAAAAATTTCATGCTGCAAAAATACCTTGTTTTACAGTGCATCTGGCAGTCCTGTAGTTCATATTTGTTTTACATAAAGCAGCACCTAGGCTGTCTTTCTGTCATCTACCTAACTTTATATATCTTATTCATATGCCTATCTTTCTATCTGTCTATCTTATCTACCTATCTGTCTATCTTAGCTATGTACATGTCAATCTTTCTATTATATTTATTTTTATTTTTTTACAAGTATCTATCGGGGGGGGGGGGCATTTCATGAAGTGATTTGTCAGATATATTTTCTGACAAATTTCCTCTCACCCAATCGGATGCAAGGATTTCAGTAGCTTACCAGTTTTTCAGAAAAAAAAAAAATCTGTCAAAATGCTTCATGAAATGCCCCCTGTATTGTATGTACACTATCTTCTCTTCATTTTTGTATCTCTTTCTCTCTTTCTCCCCAGGGAGTTGCCACCATCCCATGCAGTGCATTCTACAGCCAGGAACACAAGTCGCTGGGAGAACCGTACATTAGGTTCTGCTTCATCAAGGTAACAAAGCCTTATTTACATTCATCTTCTTTATTTTATTTTATTTTATTTTATTTTATTTTATGTTTTCATGTACTGCAGTTGCCCAAAATGGTTAGCTCACTGTTACGACCACAATCACTCTGAGAATGATCGCACAAAAGAAACCATCAACTAATGTTCAGGCGGTTTATTAACAGTGATATTGTGGGTACAGACTCGTAATCGGTTTTCACATCAGTACAATAATGATCAATAAAAACAATTACAAATCGGTAATGGAATCACTTACATACTTTGTTATCAAGTAATCCTTTGAAAATGTTCAGATACGATGTTCGATGCACCGATGAATGATCCTTGACGCACCGATGAATGATTCCTCTGACGTAACTCCAAAGGCACAGGTTGCATTAATCCACAGTATAAATCCGGGGTAAAATCCACGATAGATGTCCAATGTATAATGTTCACTGCGAAACGTGTATAATCCAGACGTTATGACGACCACGTCCAGTTGATGCGTTAAATGATGATTCACTTTATAATGTCCAGCGAGGAATCCAGCCCGTCACAGCTTTGCCGTAACAATGTCCGTTGACATTAAAATATGGAGTCTATCTCCAACGTAGGCAAATTAATTCTCTGCAGGCAAGATGTCTCCCAGGCCTTATCTCCACAAACACAATTTGTATAGCAGGTCAGCAGGTAACACAGGACTGACTATAACAAGTCGCTTCAGAGCCAGAAGTGACGTAACTCTCAGAGCAGAGGTGTTGGGTACTCTGCCTACTGCAGAATTTCTCCAGCTTATATACTATCCATTCACCCCTTTCTAGTACATTCTGTAATTTTCTCCAACCTGGGGCTACATACCTGAACATACTAGCCAGTCCAAATTCCAGGAATCCTGGATGACTCACTGCCTAATATGTGCATAACATCATTGCCAAAATTAACTACCAATCACATTGGGCTACAAGGGCAGTGCCTCACTCAGCCAAATATTTTAGCACTTCCTAGAATTTTCTGGAATGGGTTAAATCATTCTAAATTGAATGAGCTATAATGTATTTCCTGTCACATGCATACATGTACTGTAGCTACATTGTATACCACATAGAAAATTCTCCACTGATCTGGTCAGCCTGTATGTACTATATCTAATATCATATAGAATGTTCTCCATTATTCTGGTCCCCCTGTGTACATACACATTAAAACAACCATGCATACAGCCTTGATACATGTTCATAACTACTTGTGTGTACATTTGTGACATCACATCTAAAAAAAAAAATAAAATGCTCACCCACAAGTTTCTTTTGACAATGGTGGGCCATAATAGAAATGCCATTGAAAAAAGTGCATTTTTTTTTTTTTACTGTAGTAAGATCATATTGCTTGAGCTGATAATAATGATAACAAGAATGAAATATCAGTAGTGGTAGTAGTAGTAGTAGTAGTAGTAGTAGTAGTAGTAGTAGTAGTAGTAGTAGTAGTAGTAGTAGTAGTAGTAGTAGTAGTAGTAGTAGTAGTAGTAGTAGTAGTAGCAGCAGTAGTAACAGTAGTAGTAGTAGTAGTAGTAGAAGTAGTAGCAGTAGTAGTCTTGATAGTAATCATAGTCATAATGATTGTATAATGTTTCAATATTATCATAAATAATTACAATCCATCTGCACACCGACTATCTCAATCTCTCACCCCTTATATCTGCAGGATGACTGCACCATTGAGAAGGCTGCCGAGAAACTGAAGACTTTCAGCAATTCCTTGAAGGCTTGAATAAAGGCTGCGTCAGAGAGTTCATTGGTGATGTGTTCAAGGCCTGAATCATGTGAATCGATTTTTTTTTTTGTTTTGTTTCTGGGTTTTTTTTTTCAGGTTTGTGCTAAGAGAGCTTTTTGAAAAACAGCTGATTTGTGTAAATACATACTGGGATGTACATGTTAGAGAAATAAATCATGGTGAAGAATTTATATGTATGTTTTAAATTTGGGGTCAGTTTGGTAGTCTACCATACAGTCTGTTCTGCTTGTATGTTGTGGATGGGAGATGGTTTTGTAAGTCTTGAGTGAAGACTAGCAGTCATCAAGACGTGGACTGTACTGAATGACCAGTGCTACTGCTGCGGCAGCACTGTAACTCAGGGTGGAGGGAATGCAAATGTTAAATGTATACAGAGTATGGATGTAGAAAGGGGCTAGTCTGGTATCCACATGTTTCGTATCAAGCTGAGAGAATTATGGTGTATTCCACTGGTAGAAGGCGTGAAAGTAAGAATACAATGTATGTGCTCTTAGACCACATAGTCAGCAAAGGAAACTGGAAATGATAAAAGAACAATCTACTACTGGATTGCAGGGAAATACTCCATACTTCTGCTTGGCAATAACTTTTATACTTAATGTGCATCAAAGCTGACTACTTGTACATATTTCTTTCATTAATGCATCTGGCTGTCATGCTGTGTGGTCTGAGTCATGTGGTCATTTGACCTGCTGTGTGAGAGTCAAATGTTACGACAACCAGGAACACAAAAGTTTTGGTAGACTGTGTTAAACTGGTTCTGGTCAACACGTAGCAGAGGACACAAGCATTTTCTTGACAAGATGACACAGAACTTCAGTGAGGATGGAACGGAAATCAAAAATCACTATATGGCAAATTGGAAATTTCCAAAATGACAAAGAAAATTTAGTCCTCTCTGAAACATTGAATTCGAGAAAGTCAATATCAGTAATACAGTAGCGTCAGGGTCAACTACAGGACAAGTGGACATGAGATAGATCAGTATTTGTCCCTAGCAATAAGTTGCACACAGAAATTGAAAGTGTGATCATATGATGGTCTATTGGATAGTATACTTTCTGAGTGGGCATAAGCAGTGGTAGGAGCTGTGCTTCTTGCGTTTTGCAGCTCTGTACACAGTGTGAAACAAGGGTTTTACTGTAGAAGCTTTAGATACATATTTTAGATACAAATTCAGGGTACTTTTACACGCTGCGGTCATACATGCATTCATTGACAAGGGAAGAGAGAGAGAAGGGACCTCCCCCCCCCCCCCCCCCCCCCAATCTGATGTCAGTTTTGTTTTGTTTTGTTTTTTTGTTTTTTTTATTTGTTGTTTTTTAGTATGGTATACCTGGAAATCAGAAGAATTTAGTGTAAAAGTGTAAATTTCCATGTGAGTAATTTTTCGCACCTGGCCGTGTAAAATGAATTTCACGTTTTTGATTCCATGGATTGAAAATATGAAAAGGTATTACATGTATATATAACAAGCAACAAACACAAAAAAAAAATCATGTTTTAATTTTCACGCCGGTTTGATGTTGCGCAAAATGTGTGAAAATTTCCACTTTTACGAAGTGATTGCTTACGTTCAGCTTGTGAGTCAGTGGTATCATATATCCACTGAATTTGTGTGCATGCACAATAAACCAGTATAATGCCATTCTTTGCAGCTGCATGGAGCAAGTTTTCCATTGTTTACGTGGCAATTAATATCAAAGGAAGATTTGCTTGAGCTACTGTATATTGTTGAGAATGATTTATTGAGGTCATACAGTGTTAATCTTTTATGGGGGGGGGGGGGGGAGGAGGGGATTGGTCTTGAGAGGTGTTGTGCGTCCCTCACCCAGCCTTACGTAGGGGTCTTAGGCGGAATCAGCAACACAGAGGGGTAGCAAGGAGGGTGAGATCGCTGTGTTCTTATCATTCTTGCCAGACAGATGTAATGGCAGTTTTGCTCATACATTCATACATGTATTTTGTGTTCTCCAAACTATTGAACACATCCTTGGTAAAGCACAGTGTACATTGTATTTCCTAATTCAGATTTGTTTTCAATTACAAATATATATATATATATATATATATATATATATATATATATATATATATATATATATATATATATATATATATATATATATATATATATATATATATATATATATATATATATATATTCCATTTGGGTTTGTTGTGTCTTTAACTAAATTTTATGCAAATACCTTGGTAATAATTTTTTTTCCCCCCTTCATTCAATGTGTATTTTGATATCACCTAATGTGTGATGCTTGTGTCATTTAAAAGTGGTAGCAGACTTGGAGTATTCTATGCAAGCACCAGACATACAACCCCTGTTGCCTAAATGAGGCATTGATGTATTCAGCAGAGTGTGAAAGTTCACAGCAAGAAGGAAATAAAACAGAAGGAATTTGATGAACTATGTCGGTGACAGTGCAATTTGTATTATTGTATGGAAGTCAGTCTTAATTTCATATAATACTCAGATCAGGGATGCCAATCTGGAAAAGAACACTGCAGTATTTGAGGACTAAAAAGGTATAGTCAACCTTGCTTAAATTGACCTTGCATAGGACAAATAATCACGTAAGTCGAAAGTCTTTTCACGTCCTCTTCTCTTTATATTCTATTGTTTTTAATCCCTCATAAGTCAAGTTGTCTCGAAGTCGAAGGTACATCTTCAGTCCAAATAGATTCAATTTTTAATAGGCCAGGTTGACTGTATGCTTTTGCTGGGAAAACAGTATTTTTACCAATCCTGTAATAGACGTGTAGTAATACACTGGGAAAATCAACATTTTCCATGCAACCTACAGTAGTTTTGACCCCCCCCCCCCAAAAAAAAAAAAAAAAAAAAAGGTACAAAATACTGCAATTAGTAATGGGTGGCATCTCTGTTACCACAGGGAATTACTAGCTATCTGTGATATGAAGGTACAGCAGTTGATCAGAGCAAATATTAGAAGAATCATTACAGAATCTAGAAAGCAAACGACATTCTGAAGTTGGCAGTCTATGCCCCACGTTATGCTCCCATTGATCACTTTAACATCACTTGCAAAAAAGTGTTCCTCACATATCCCAAAAAGCATCAACAAAACTTGAATTTACCGTGAATCACAGGGATAGTCTTCCCCCGTCTCGAAGGAATGGCTGAGAGCAAGATGCTTTGCTTACATCGCTGGATTGAAACTGAGGATACAATATATTTTCTCACAGGAAATGTTAATATCCCGTAGGGCCTACATTTTGTGCATAAACAGTCAGAAGTGATATGTCACCTTTAACCCCAGAGAGGCCATTCTTAGCCTATTCTTAAAGGCATAATTTACCATTTGCAGATGAAATAAAAACCCAGCAGTAGTGCTTCAAAATAGTTTAAAAATGTGAGTTTGGGATAGAAACAACCAATGTAAAAATGTGAATAAGTATAACCAATGTTAAGTATTGTTAAATACACAAAATGTGAACAATGGTTATAATAAAAATGTTTCCAGACTTAACCGTCTACCGTTACGGTTTATTGAGAAAAATAGTGAAATCTCCTTATATTTAAGGTTTATTGCAAAATCCTTCTATGGTAGGATGTTTTGTGATACAACTGACCTACACATATGCATCAAATGTGATATCTTGAACATTTTTAAAATCACTGCTCCCAAAGGTAAACAGGCACTTTAATATACCTGGAGGACATACTGAATTTGACTGATAGTACGATACAGTATTATGATTATAAACAAGAGACCCGTGGGTCTAGCGCTCACCTGAGTATCGCAAGTTCACCTTTCACGCAGTCACTAATCTAAATTATTCACAGCTCTACCAAAATTTGACCAGGCATTCTCAAGTAGAAGACGAAAATGTACAATAATGGCCCAATTTTTTTTAAGATTCCTTAATTTGGGGGGATTGGGGCCCTCTGGGTGGGGCATGGTGCCCATTTTGATAAATTGAGATCCTGACCCCCTAGGGATGCTACCTACCAAGTTTGACGAAAATCCATCATGAGGTTTTCAGGAAGAAGATGAAAATGTACAATTCAGGCCCCCATTTGGACCTTCCCAACCCCCCCCCCCTCCCCCCTCCCCCTGCCCCCAAGAGGGGCACCCCTGGATCTGCTATGAACAAACTTGAAACTACAGTCATTAATGTACTCACTCATAGTATTGTCTTAGCTCTATAACTTCTGATTCGAGAGAAGATTTTTAAAGATTCCTTCATTTTGGGGGGGTTTGGGCCCCCTGGGGGCCCCTGGGTGGGGCATGGTGCCCATTTTAACAAATTGAGATCTTAACCCCCTAGGGATGCTACCTACCAAGTTTGGTGAAAATGGGTCATGGGGTTCTCAAGAAGAAGATGAAAATGTACAATTTAGGCCCCATTAGGCCCCTTCCCACCCCCCTCCCCTGGGTCCCAAGGGGGGCACCCCTGATTCTGCCATGAACAAACTTGAAACTACAGTAATTAATGTACTAACTCATAGTATTAACTTAGCTCTATCACTTCTGGTTCTAGAGAAGAAGATTTTTACAGATTCCTTAATTTTGGGGGGTTTGGGCCCCCTGGGGGCCCCCTGGGTGGGGCATGGTGCCCATTTTAACAAATTGAGTTCCTAACCACCTAGGGATGCTACCTGCCAAGTTTGAAGAAAATCGGTTTTGGGGATTTCAAGAAGAAGATGAAAATGTAAAAAGTTTACGCACGACGCACGACGGACGACGGACACCGGACGAAGGGCGATCACAATAGCTCACTTGAGCCTTTGGCTCAGTTGAGCTAAAAATGCTTTCATAGATTTCATGTTTTACTCAAATTCTGCCAAACTACAAAATACTGCAAGTGTTCAAATACTGTGTATTCTCGACTTGAAACAACTCTCTGAAATAAATTCTCCTACAAGGCATATTTCCTTTTTCAAATCCACATTGTGCCCATAAGGAAGGCCACTCTCGCATATAACATACACATCAACAAGAGAAAGATTGTCACACAATACAGAGCAAATCTCACAGAAACATTTTCTACCATTGTGGAGGGAGAATTTATTGGCTTCTCACAGTTAACCATGCATTATGGATGCAATTTGACAACACAAAATAAAATACACATCAGTATATGCACACCACTTTGTGCATACGTTATATCACATTTTCTTCCCAAATCCTGTGTGACGTGGGTGACCTCTGCCTCAGAATTTGATAACAAAAGCATGGAAGATTTCAGGTTTATAACTCAAACATGTACATTCATGTTTGCAAGGTGACTTCATACTAGGCTTGCCAACATTTCCCATATGTAAACCACAGAGGTTTTGGAGAGCAATCTTGGAGAAATATATAAAGTCAAACCTGTCTTAGCGGCCACATACAATTGTATCTATAGCGGCCACCTGTCATATACAGCCACTAAAAACAATTCCCTCTGAGAGAAAAGGCATGTTGAAGAATCTGTCTATTGTGGCCACCTGTCTTTAATGGCCACTTTTTTTCTTTTTTTCTTTTTTTTTTGTCTCTCTTGGGTGGTTGCTATAGACAGGTTTGACTATATTTCAAAATCAGAGCTGGTTTTTCAATTTCTCTAATCAGGACATGAAAAGACTTGCTTATTCAGGGAGCCTCCAGCAATATCAGGGAGACCTGAGAGCTCTGTCATATATGGTGAATGAAGCCCTTAAACTTCACAGCTACCAACAGGTAGTAGCTTCATTAATGCAAGGATGATTTTGACTATTATTGCTGTTACTTGAAGCTAATCCCCATCATAATGCAGCTCGACTTTTGAGCATTAAATTCTGAAACCAGCTTCTGGAAACAATCAAAACCTCTTTATAAATGTGGGTACTTTGCAATTTTAATAAGAGTCACAATGCTCATGAAATTTGGCTTGTACCACAAGTGTGTACTATGAAACCAGAAAATTTGTGTGCATTTCAATGTTGCTACAGCCAAGATTTGTCAAATCACAATGCACCTGAAAGTTCTCGTTTACACTATAAAGCATTGGATACTAGTGGCAATTTGCGAAAATTTCGTGTTGAGAAAAAAGGCTGTAAGCTCCACTTAGCAAAAATTTCATGTCATAAACATTTCTTGCTTTACAGTATAAGATCATCCTTTGTAAGAATCACAGAAGCAAGACACAATTGGGACCACTTCTTGTCTGTGAACAACGTTACATCAGGGTGGTTTCCAACTCTGCATATTGAAAGTTAAGGAACATTATAAATGTCCTTGTGTTTACATTTATAGACATTGTTCATTGCACTGCTGCTGTGCTCATTTCAATCAGGTCATGCTTACTGGAAACACACTTCAAGATATTTCACATTTTATAATTTGCTGCAACCTCTAAATGACGAAACTGAAAATTTGTGGCTTCTTCACCCAACCTCCAAAGTTTGTCATAGAAATAGTCCTCCACAATTCCATGATTATTTTGACTGAATCATTTCTACTGGGGGAAAATAAAAGGTAGTTGTCTCTCTGGTTTTAGCACTCTCATGGCAAACCATTCAATCCTTGAATCGCATATCTATTACAAGAAAGCTGTCATGCATCAAATCAAAAACTGGTAATTGGATGCATGTGGTTACTAGCACCTTGACGAAACATGACAAATTTTCTAAAAGTATCAATACCCCTGGCAACAACTTTGTGAAATTTGTAACACAGACACAACATTAAGGCACAGTCAGCTGTTTTGGAGACAATTTCTCACATAAATTGAATCATGGTCAAAACTTGTGTCTGGTTACTAATCGAGAGGAAATCAAAATAACTTGCCCTGTTGTAGACAGGTGGTCACTATAAACAGGTGGGTGGATTACATGTACTTGGCTCATGATATCCATAATAACATGACAAGTATTGTATCCACATCTCCTGTACTCAAATGAATGAACTTCACATGTTCCTAACGGACTTCTGGTCTAAGTTGAAACAATTTGTCCCCCCACCCCCCCACCCCCCCAAAAAAAAGACAGAGAAAAAGGTTGTCTCTGAGAGATTTGGAAAGTCTGGAAGAAAAGATAATAAACTTAGTGTACAATCAGATAGGGCTCAACCTGGACACTGCACCCCATTATGCAAGGTCACATAGAGAGGGCAGGAGATGTAATAGGTGCCGACTACGAAGGACATGATGTGTTGTTGTTTTACTGTCTATGTCTCCTCATCCGCTTTGATGCCACCAAAGACTTCTGATGGAATGCTCTTCTGTTCGACGTTCACCTCTGGAAAAGACAAAGCAAGCAAAGAAATACACTAAGACTTTTCAGATGCTGAGAATTAACAATACAATTAATCATCATATGCAATTCTACAGATCCAATGCTTCATCCGTTCCACAAAGAGAATGTAGCAAATTTTTCTGTTAAAATTGATAAATTCTCCTGTTTTGGAGAATTTCAGATGTCCAGTATGTATGGACTGGTGTAACAAAACTGTGGTTCTTTGCTGTGGTTAATTGGATACAAAATTCTCAGATTTCACGGATACAAGTGCACATGGTGAAAAAAAGACTGGGTAGTGGTATGTCATCACACTGACATACCACAGACTATTAGTACTTCCTGTCAGGTCAAAGGTTGTAACGCTCCTGTGTACACAAAGCATCATGGGATTCTTGCACAGAAATTGTTCGCTGTCAATTTATGTGACTGTTTAGTTTTATCAAATTCACTTAAAAAATGTAGTGCGAGGAAAGCTGCCTCTCTCTTTCTCTCTCTCTTTAATGCACCAAAGAGGTGAAAGAGTTGAAAAATAATTCTTGGTGTTGGTTTGTGTTTTTCAAATTCCTTTCCAGGCGCGGTGGAGCACCCCAATTATCTCGCAGAAATCCATCGGCAGCCGAGCCTCATTTGCATAAAGTAAACAACATGTACTCGCGTAGTTGAGAAAAAGTAAACAACTTCTCAAGCTAATAACAATTTAAGGAAACCTATTTCCGGATTAAAATTGAGTTAGTTTGAATTTGAAAACATGTCCGAATATGCACATATAACATATTAGAGGATTTGACAATGATGAAATGTGAAATTTTAGCGAAAACCTGGCGAGCAAAATCACCAAAAATATGCCTCGAAAATCATCCTAACATTCACGAAGTGTGATTGCGGAACCAAAGCGCCATTCGAACAAAGTACACCTAAATTTATTTATCTGCTTGCATTTTAAATTTCATACCGTAATATTCCCGGCCATGGTTGTGTCGGAAAAAAACAGAAGGTGATGTCAAAAATGACACGAACGCAAAGCGTACAGGTCGGTCCCATGTATATATAATCGCGTCACTGTATACATTGTAGCGTTGCATGTCACAGCCACAGCACACACAATGCATTGCTGCATGCAGCGTGCGCGGCAGCAGCTCAGCAGTCACCGTACCGCCGTGCGACGCTCAGCAAAATTGACTGCGTCACATGCAAACCAACAATGAGCACGAAATCCTGAATCTCACGTACCACGCATGCCCAATATTACGGGAAAAGAAATGACGTCATTTTCAATTGTGTTGCTGACTATAATTTTCTATTCCAAACCCAGTAGAAACAAGTTGATTTCTCAAAAAGTACTGGTGGAACCAAGCGAAAACTTTCACCATATATGGATTGAGGCCTGATAAACTTATGTTGCCAATTTCGGACACATTGGAGCCCGGCCATAGTCCAGTCGGAAAAAAACAGAGAGCATGTTTTGCGAGAGGTGATTTTCAAAACGCTTTAATATCTCAAGTTCTAGTGCAGCAAATTTCATAATTTTTTCATCAAAAGGAAGGTTTTTAAAAACTTAGATAGTGTGGGAAGTTTGAGTTTACTAGCGGCACGCATAGCGGCACAAGGAGAAAGTAAATATTTGACTTTTTCATGCACACAGTTTCAGGCAGCCGTGGATGCCCGTTGGAAATTCAAATAGAACGGGGCGATAATGATATGCAAATTGGGGTGCTCCACCGCGCCTGTTTCTATGATATAATGGCTTGTTGTGCCAGGGTGGAGAAATATAAATTATCATATATCTACATGTACTTTATCGCAGCATGCAACACAGTGACATATATTACACAGAAAAGACTTTTGTAGGGTAGCAGAGAATGGGAGCAGAGAATGGCATGTTCAGTAGATGGATTTCT
Organism: Diadema setosum; assembly: GCA_033980235.1. Classification (NCBI taxonomy): domain Eukaryota; kingdom Metazoa; phylum Echinodermata; class Echinoidea; order Diadematoida; family Diadematidae; genus Diadema; species Diadema setosum. Next base: position 12,675,583 of record CM067069.1, on the reverse strand, counting down.
TCTCTCATCTTTATTTTCTTTCCCTTTTTTTTTAAAGAGATTGGTAAACTATTTTGCAGTAATTACACAATCTTTCTTCTTACCATCAACCTCTTCACCACTGTCGTCATCATCGTCGTCGATGTTGATTTCTGCTGGGTTGGCAGCTCTCGTCGCCTCGGCAACTGCCTCTTTCTTGGCCTCGGTATCACTCCTGTATGAAGATGACACATGAAAATGACAATGATGATGGCCATAATTGTATGATGTATAATATGCAGACTATGCAATGGTCTGAGTTATAACACAAAGTTAATATATCTTAAATATCCACTTCAGACAACAAGTTCTTATATCTTCACACGTTATATCAAGCCATCAAGACCTGACATGAATGTAAAATTACATATATTACTCCAAATTAAGACGTTGGTAAATATCTTGGTACAAGTACTCTTTAAAAAAAAAAAAAACGAAGAAAACAGATCATCCTAGTCCAATATACTCAAATTTGTGTTGGCATTTAATGCAGCTGCAGTATTGCAAGTACGCAAGATTATAAAACTCATACAAGGTTACACAATCAAACATGCAGAACACAGTCACAATACAGCTGTGCTTTTCTCAAAACCAATTTTCTGTACCAGGAATAAGGACCGAGTTCAAACCCACCAGACAAAGAGGATGTCTTTCTATCAGTATTTTCTGCAACAGAACAAAGACCCAAGTTCTGAACCTACCTGACAAAGAGAATGTCTTTCTTCCAGTATTCTGTATATCACAATAAAGACCCAGGTTTTGAACCTACCTGACAAAGAGGATATCTTTTTTCAGCTTGGGTTTGTCAGCCTCTGCCTCCGCTGCCAGGGCCTGGGCTCTCTGCTCCAGTAGCTGCATGTTATCACTGGGAGGCTGGTTTGTCTTGCCTGCCGAACAAACAAGAGAGTTTTTAATCCATTCATGATGAGCTGAATTTGTTACAACACACATTTCCCGTAGACATCTACCCAAGTATATGCGGGACTATTCTTCAACAGGTTTAACCCTAACTAGGCCGGGGGGGGGCCTCCGAGGCCCCCCCCTCGACGTTACGCGCGATGTATCGCAATCGCAAAAAGCTTTCACCGCGACGTTTCATGACTTTTTTCTTTCAAGTCTTGCGCATCTTTTGACACCCAATTTGCGACGCCCGGGCGCGCGGTTCCGAAGTTACGCATAAATATGTACATGCATGTCAGACCAAAAATTGCTCAAAAACGTGAATTCGTGTACAATTTCAATGCAAACTGTGCTTGCAGGCAAATTTCATAAAAGCATAATTATTTTGGTGTTTTATTGATTAAAATCAATGAATAACATATTTTCTTGTTTGGAGCGATGTCGCGAACAAATTTCATCGAAAAAACAATGAAAAACTTAAAGTCGAAAAACAAAGAAATACATAAGAAATTCAAAAAAACAATAAAATACTTAAGAATTTTTTCTGATATCACAATTTTTTTTCATTACATTTGCTAAGGACGCTAAAAAGAATATTTACACAAAAAATGTGCCTGTTTTGAGCTTTATTTTGTGATTTATACCAAATAGTCTGATTTCATGCATCATTATGCATAAATTAGCATAATCTAGCATAAATGATAATTTTTTGAAAAATTAACTTCATGGTATTTTAGATTACATCATAGGCAATGTGTGTGCCAATTTTCGTCGCGATCGCGCGGTCGACGGCCGAGATCTGGAGGGGGGGCCTGGGAGGCCCCCCCCCGGCTCTATCAACTACCTAAATAGCCCGGCCTAGTTAGGGTTAAGTGTGAGTGAATAGTTATTTCACATAGAGAATGCACAGACAACAAAAATGGTATTATGGTCTATCTCAGAACATGAGGGGATATATTTATTAAAGATCACACAAACTGGAAGTGTCTTGGGAAAAGATGTTATTGTCTCTCAGTACAGATGCTCGATATAACATGTCACAGGAGTACCTGTAATCAATGAACTTGTGATACCAATTCTTTTTTTTTTTTAATGCAAAAGACCTACAAATACAAAGTACAACTAACAAGTCAAAGCAACGATTTGGGTGACAGATGATTAATGACCAAAAAAAGTAATGATAATGACATTATAATATGTTCTTACCTCCTCCTTCTGCAGCCAACATTTGTGCCGACATGAAATTGACCTGAAAAGAAAACAAAAAAGAAAGTGTAACAATGACAGTCATTTTTCTCAGTCAAAATTGTATTTAAACAATGTACTGTGCAAATTAGAGTAAAAACATTGCCCAGAGACAATCTTAAATTTTCCGGTGCACAGACCATCAAGCAAAGTGTTTTGTTGCTTATAGATTATAGTTGCAGGCTTTGCTGAATCTCCTAATGCCACATATCATCAAAAAGTATTCTCACCTATTCACAAAGCATATTGTATGTGCAGTATCAATGTAGGCCTCTGATTTGTTTTTTTCTCTTCAAAAGCTTTATGTTGAATGTGGATTTTGTTTCTATTAATTTCTGTTCTATCATTCCTGTCTTCCTGTGTCTATGTCTTCTCCAGAGTAAGTGTAGTCTGGACTAACCTGAATTAAACTCAAATGAATTGATGCAACCAAATCGGATCTAACCCAAATTTAATTCAAATTAACTAGACTGGGATTCACTGAACAAGGCTGAACTGGGCTTTACTGGAAAGAAATGGGCTTCAGTGAACTAGGCCAAACTGGGCTTTCATGGAACTTTCACTGGACCCTCCTGAACAGGACTACACTGGAATGAACTGCACTGGACAGAACTGAATCAGGCTGAACTGGGCTATACTGGAATGATCTGGTATGAACTGGACTGAACCAGATTGTACTGGTCTTTACTGGATTGAACTGAACAGGACAAGACTGCATTGCATTAGACTTGTATTTGAGAAAGGTCAAGCTGACCTGGGTGTTAAACTTGGCCTGGATACTCCTCTTGATCCTCAGCATCTCCCTCACAGTGTCCTCGTTGCCGTGCTTGACCTCAAACTCCTTCCAGGTCTGCCAGAAAGTTGCCGTGACCTGGACAGAAAACAAAAACAAACAAACAAACAAAACAAAAGAAACAGGTTGAAGGTTTTTAAAGTTGAGATTATGAGACTGTGCAGTCTGTTTTTGTTCTACGATGTGGAACCAGGAGAATTCAGAATGGATGTAAATTCTGGTAGATGGGATGGCATTCTGGATGGCAGTACAAGCATGAGCAATAGATGGAAGAATTAGTAACAATTATCAGAGAGTTAAGACCCCACGTCAATTTGGTGGAGTCGCTATTTTCTGTTATCTCTGACACACAAAACATTAGCTCACACAAAATATTCAAAGCAATCCACCTACCAATGCACTTGTTTACTATGCAGGTGTTTGTGAAATGCATAATTTGAATACCAGCAGTGACAGGATGAATCGATACTTGACCAGTAACACTGCAGTGAGGAAATGATTGGAAGGGTCATCCAAAGGGTCAACCCTAACAAGAGCTGAAAATTTTGGTGAAACTTCTATCATTCAGTTTGTCTGATTTTACTCCATTTACTGAAGTCACCTTGAACATGGTGTGGAATTGCAGTTTAACCCTAAAAAGACTGGGGGGGGGGGGGGGGCTAAAAGGCCCCCCCTCGACATTTCGCGCGATTACTCTGCAACACGCGATGCTCTATGACTTTTTTCTTTCGAGTTTCCCGCACATTTTGACACCAAATTTGTGACGCCCGGGGGTACGGTTCTGAAGTTACATAACTTTTTGTACATGCACGTGAGGCCGAAAATGGCTCAAAAATGTGATTTTGTGTACAAAGTCAATGCAAATTGAGTTTTTTCACATGGTTCATATAAATATGCTTATTTTTACTCTCAATGGCTAAAATTAATTTGTTTTAGGAGTATTATGCTTCAAAAAGTGTCTGCCACAAATTTTGTTAAAATAACAACGAAAACAAAAGGTTGAAAAAAACAAAGAAATACATAAGAAATTCATAAAACAATAAAATGAATAAGAAATAGATTTTGATACCAAATTTTTTTTTCAAGTACATTTGCTAAGAATGCCACAAAGAATAATTTGACCAAAAATGAGCACTTTTGGAGCTTTATTTACTGATTTAGATCAAAGAGACTGATTTCTCGCATAAATTAGCATAATTAATCAAAATAAATTAAAAGAAGACTATTTTGTACAATTCAAATATACGATCTTGTAGATTACATCACACACTACCATTGTGCAAATTTCCGCGGCGATCACGCGATCCACGGCCAAGATCTTAAGGGGGGCCCTTTAGGCCCTCCCCCCCCCCCCCCCCCCAGTCTTTCGAGCTAGCAAAATAGCCCAGTCTTTTTAGGGTTAACCCTTTCTGTGCCGCGACTTTGAATAGTGTGTACATCGCTATGGGGTTTTCTGTAACAATCAGCACTGAAAGCACACAGAGAGTTAACTGCAAGTAAACTGTGAGAGAAGAGAGCTGCTTTATTACCCTTGGGTCACACATCTGGGAGCAGTGGCCGTAGATGGCCCTCGCCCGGTCAATCTCGCCCAGCTTCCTCTCCAGGTCAGCGAACCGGATGCACATCTCCCGGGCCTCGCTGTCCGGTAGGACCTCCACGGCCTTCTCGTAGATGGGCCGGGTGTGGGTGATGCCGTAGACCTCAGCCACTCGCTTGATGTAGATGTTGAACATCTGGCAGGAGGGGAAGATGAGAGGTGTAATCTTTTACTGTAATTCATTTGCTCTGACTGGCACTTTGGCCAGCATGCTTGCCTTGCCAATCAGCATCAATGATGGGGCAACAAGGGGGCTTAAATTGGTAGCATGTCTGCCTTAACTCGTCGAGGACGAGTCCCAAGTATACTCGGGCAAATGTCTATGGGAAATGTACGTTGTAGCAAAATTAGCCCGTCCTCAATGGGTTAATAATGATGATACTGTAAAAGTGAAAATTTTTGCAGTGAAGAAATTTTCATGCATTTTGCACAACCAGAAGCTAGCGCAAAATATAAAAGTATGCAAATATTTTTGCATGCCATATGTTCCAACAGTTAATGTCCTGTGTCCAAGGAATGAAAAACAAGCTAAATTCACCTTTCCCAATGGAGCGCAAAAAATTACTCGCGTGAAAATATCAATTTTACAGTAATAGTTATATGTGTAACGTGATGATAATTATCATCAATATTTACATAATTATCATTATGTACGCACTGGACATGAAATATAATAACCATCAACGCCTTCACAGGTAGGTTTTCAGAACCTTCTTGAAGGAAACAAGGGAAGACTCAAACCCATGCCATCATACGGCACAGGTTTTGAGTCTCAGCAAGTCTAGGTGAGCAATCCTGTGTGTTATCATGCCGTCCTCTCTAGTAAGAGACAAAAACGCCCTGTCCCTCAGATAGAACATTACAATGAGGTCCCTATGTTGGTGAGTCATAACCCATGCTACCCCCATTCACTCCCTGCAAAGAGCAGGGTGCAACCCCAGTGAAATGGTTCACACCACATACGCTGTACAAGAAATAATTGTATGCTACAGATGTCTACCCTTCATGGTTTGCCCCACGTGACCAGCAACATTCAGTAAATGGTATCAACCAATCACGTAGTGTTATGATAGTCCTGCAACATTTGTCTTCACCCATAGGGTAATCCTGAACTATTGCACTTATACAGTGAAAACTCAGTATAACAAGATCCTTGAGACCAAAACAATTTGTTCTTTATATCAGATATTTTGTTATATCAGGAGTAAATAAATAATACAAAAGAAAGGAAATAAATTCATTGGGACAGGAGAATTAGTTTGTTACATCAGATCTCCTTATATCGAGTTTCCTCTGCATAGCAATATCCTTGTGCACATAGATATACTAATAGGGAAGTATTCGACTTCACAGCTAATTCTTGTTCACAAAATTATGAGTGGAAAAAGAAGACTAATAGAAGAGACTATCTACACATTACAAGATGTCTGTGATATTTTTCCACATTGTAGTAGTCTTTATATTCATACCTCATGTTGTTCATTAGGTAGAACGGCCTTAGTGGCCCTGTCATACACAGCGACAGCATGGCGGGAGAGCCCATAGTCTTCTTCCAGTTTGGCGTACAGAAGATAGAGAGCTGTGGGCAAGCAATGGTACAGACACTGGCATATGATTGGCAGAAGGACACAACATATCATGACATGGATGAACATGAAACAATCTCTCAGATTATACTCTCAAAATATGTAAATAAAGCTTACATTATGGCTCTGGAAGAGCACATTTTCTCCATTATGATCTGTCACTTGCACATGGGGAAAGCATCATCTCAACAGACTGAAAATGTTACAAACTTGGATACAATGAAATACAACCATGCCATAACAAAAGGTATTCCCAAATTCAATGAATTCATGTACACAAAACAAAACAAAAAAGTCAGGCAATCATCAAAATACATGGCGACACTTCCAGCATTTTTTTTTTTTGGTTCATCATCAGCTAAATCAAATATAAACCCTAAATCTCACTCTTTGCAAATTTGGCAGGACAGTCTTCGAGGCACTGCTCAAACAGATCTCGGGTCCTCTCCAGTTTCTTGCCACCCTAAAAGTGTAGGAAGCAAATCAGAGACAAACCAACAAATAATAGACAGTCTTCATTACAGACGCACGATGCTGGTACCACACGTTCAAACAAAGTATTCTTTATTCACACCTACTGCAAGCTCAACTGTGCTTCTCTACATGTGTGCAGGCATGTCAAAGTGATCACAAACACAATAAAATGACAACAAGAGCTAAATACCATAACAAAATTGCATACATCTTCCAGAAGCATACATTTCTAATTTTTGGCATTGTGAAAATATTGAAATAAAAATGACATATGAGAAACACACAGGAAATTTATTACTTTCTACATTGTTTCTATCTAATACCATTCAGCTACTACAAATATCAAAAAAAGGAAAAAAAAAGTAGACACCGGTGCTGAAGATGAAAGGCAACTCAATCTAATTATACAAAATTGAGTTGTGTCAAACTGAAATTAATTGAATTAGCATAAATCTAATTGTACGTTGCATTTATTTGTTAATTTGTTTTTGCATGGTTCTATTCAAATAAACAAAAGCTTATCTACAAAATACTTAGACATAACAATATACCAAAATATCACATTCACAAAGGCAAATAAACTGAGAGTAACACCGAGATTGGTATTAGGGAGCTTTAGATTTTCGCGACAGGGACGTACTGAGGAAAGAAAAAATGTTCTGAGCATGCGCAAAAGCGCGCGTCAAGTTAATCTATTTATAGCTTGTGTCATCTGAGTTTGTCACTACATGTTCTGGGCTATTTTTATGTCCCCTCAATTCACGACGTAGAGAGCTACCTGGTGCACCAATCATATGGGGGCGCCATTTAATTCTTTATACTTTGCGTCCCAGCGTAATCTAAAGCTACTTTTCAGCACGACGCACGGAGAGAGAACGTCCCAATGCACTCGTCGTCTCAAACGTCCATGCCGCAAATCTAAAGCTCCCTATTGACATCATCAAGTGCAAGCTGAAATTACTATATAGCATGTGGAGATACAGTACATTACATAAAACACACCAAAAGCTGTTTTAAATAAAATCAAAGATACAATTCCACTTGATCAAATACAACTAAACTCACATAGCGCTCCATGAACTTTGTGAGGTATGTGTTCCAGATGTCATAGACGTTGGGCCACTTGAACAGTCCAATGCCCTTCTCGTAGGCCTGGATGAATAGACAGGTATGGAACCATAGTATGAACACGACCCCTACCAAAGATATTCACTTGGTGTTCTTTTTTTCTTTTTTTTTTAACATTTCATTCAAGGCTGAAACTACACGCAGTATATTTGAGTTTCCAAGCATCCAGTAAATCAGACACTGACCTCCAAATTTTTCATGTCCAGTGAAGTCTTCCCCTTTGCCCCTCCTTTTCTATGTTAACCACAAAGCTTGACAACAGTCATTATTACTTTTTTTCTACATCAAAGCACAATTTGAATCCCAAAAGGAAACTTTATTATGGCAATTCATTATGTGTCTGCATTAATTACATTTCTCGTGATATGAATGATCAGTTATAGTACCCTCATTTGCACACACACGTCAAAGATTCCTTGCATCTAGATTGATAATTTCTTGTTGTTGTTCAAACTCCTAGGTCTAGCATTATCAACAGAGACTGCAGATGTTCTTTGTCATAATGTCAAAGAGGAAATTTTTGCAGTGTGGAAATTTTTGCGCATTTCGCATGACCAGAAACCAGCGCAAAAATAAAAACACAAAATATAAAAACATAAAAAAATAAAAATATTTTTGCCTGTCATATGTTCCATTAATAAATGTCTACATTCAGCAGAATCAAATACACTGGAAATACATCTCACCCAGCAAAAAATTACTCATGCGAAAATAGCCACTTTTACAGTAAAACAAGCACCCTTTCACTGATTAGAAAGCTGCACATACTATTCCACATATTATTTCGACTCCCAGTATGAAACAGGAGAAGTGATAGAGGGCACTGCCATACCTTGAAAGCCTCCTCAAAATACTGGTTCTCCTCCAGGAACATGCCAAAGTTGATGATGATTTGGGGCGTAGCGATGCGGAGGTCAATGATGCGGTCGTACACTGCCTTGGTGCTCTAAAATGGCATCCAGGAAATGTCAAGGGTGACAAAAACACCCAAAGTTTGAGGCTTGTCTTAAAAAGTGTGACTGTCAATCACATAATTGTGTTAGTGTTGAATTAAAAGAATTTAACCTTCTTTTTCTTAGCTAACCATGCTTTGAATACATCACTAACTCATGCAAAAAGTCAGACAAATTATAAACAGACTTTTCAGTTGATCAGGGAGAAAAAGAGAAAGTCTTTAAATCAAGTTCAGACAAAATTAAAAGTTTACAAATTTGTTCTGACTAAGGAAAAAAAAAAGTTTTCAGTCTCCAAAGATGTATCTGTCACCAATGTGACAAACACTACACTGCCATCACTTGCTACAAACAGCACTAGTACTGAAGAATGTCAGAAAGGTAGGCAAATGGAAATGTCATGGGGGGACAATGGCTGCTTAATCTATACCTTGAAAGTGCCAAAACTTTCCTCCAGATCGGCATACATGGACCAGAGCTTGAGGTTCTTGTACAGTCGGTTCTGGACTGGCTCACTCTGTTGTGGATGCACACACATACGCACACATAAACAAAAACAAAATGTAGCACACAGGTCATCTATGTCAGAATATATTGCAATACTAGTGAGCTGAAGTGTGTATTATGAACGGCAGAGCATATAAACATGACAGTATCTAAATGTTTTTGGACTTAATTGTGCTGTTGAATCAATGATCTACTAAAAAAACAACTCCAGTACACTGGTTTTGACACACAGTGAGCAGCATACATGAGGACGCTTACAGATTGCAATTGAACTTAATGACAATGAGATTACCGGTGACCTTAATGATGAGTGCCAACTGCGCCTTTAGAGCCTTATGGCTGATAAGCATGACAAATCATTTTTGCATGACTCCTACTACCAAATATACATATACACGGTGTAAGTGATCGATCGAGAACGCATGACGGAAATGGTTTCCTAAAGGCAAGCCAGTGCCTTGATCGCCATCTGTCCAATGTGTAATTGGTGATGGACCAGAACACCGAACAAACCTTGCTCAGTGATCAAACCAATGTACTATCCAATTGACAGGGCTACAGTACATATGATGGAAGTAAAACTAAAATAAATATAGACTTTTTTCCAAGGCTGCAATATATTTCTATCTCCTCCCTACCACCACCACCCCCCCCCCCCCCCCACCTTCTTACTTAACCCTATACAATCCAATTTCTACAGTGATCACAAGGACATGATTCCATCTCCAAAGTCCAGTCCTCTGATAAGTAAATAAAAGATTTGATGGATAGCCTTGTCTCAAGGCTGATGTAAAGGGAGATGCCACTTTAACAGACATAGAGTTCTACATTCATTGCTGAGGGAACTAGCACACAGCCTGAAAGCGAGGCTAAAAACAAGAAAGAGTTGTACCAACCTTGTCATGGTAGGCAGCCTTTCTACTGGGCACGGCTGTGGCTCTCCTCATCAGCTTCAGGGCATCATCATAATTCCTGGTGCAAGAGAAAATGAAAGCAACTTTATAGTTGTATCGGTCTTTCCTCTTTCCTAGTCTTTAGTAGCTCTCATCCAATACCTGGGAGACAGTCACTTCAAGCCCACAGCACACTACACGACCCAAGGTCATACGACCTTCTGACTGTCAGTTTGACATCATCAGGCACCCAAGTGTCGGGTAGTGGGATTAGGTTGCGAGACCTGTGGAAGGTTTTAGCATGCTGAATCTTTTCAAGTGGTCATGCATTTATAGCTAGCTAGCTGCACGCGCACTGTGTGCTAAAGAGCGTGGGAGGCAGGTTGCAGGTGTTAAGGTCAGGTTGCATAGTGTGTGTTGCCAAGTCACACGACCTGGGTTCATGGTCAGAAGGTCGTGTAGTGCACTGTGGGCTTAAGGAATTTATGCCTGAAGATACCAGGCACCAGCAGTCATGACAAAAATGTCAAATGTTACATCAAAAGGATGTAGGTCCTCATGATCTATGACAGCTTTGACAACTACTTCAGATCTATTTACAACTCTACCCTGGTGATCTTGAGTTAACAAGCATCCTTTTAGCAACCAGCTTTAGAGTATTCATATGCTGCAATGTTGAATCTGCTGAGGTATTGCCGGCTAATCGACTAAATCAAATTTTCAAAAGCTTCCGGGAACCATCACAATATAGTCTAAAAAAGATGGCCACTCTAGAGAGAGTTCCAATGCTACAAACATCATGGCAAGATTACTCACTCATGCCGAATCTCCATCTCCGCCCACTCACACCAGACGGCAGCAAGGTCATCCACTTTGACATAGTCCACTTTGGTGCCCTTCTCAAAGATGACTCTGGCCTGGATTTACAATATATGGGGAGGAATATATAATGTATATACCATATATTTCATGAGGCTGTTATTTTCGTGATTTTCACAAGTCAGATGCTATTTGCACACTCCACAACATGCAAAAATATTTACTCTGATCCTGACATGAATGCCATATGTATGTGCACATATCTCTGTTCATTACTGTATTCAGTGACTGCAAATTTAATGACTCAGAAGATTCGGTGGGAAGTTCCAGTTTGTGAAAAATTAGATAATATGTGGCATATACAATAGTTACCATGATAGAAATTCTTGGTGGAATGACAAGAGTTGTGGTAACAACTAGAATCCAGCTTCAAGACTGGCTGTTGCTACGAGAAGTTGCTGTTGTAGAAAGAGTTTTATCCTAATACCTTTATGAAATGGGGCCCAGAACTAGTATGTGGGCATTGCATTTGACCAAGCACAATAATTAAACCCACTGATATACGCAGCATCAAATACACATGTTCTACAAAAGGGGAGAGAGTCTAGTTTTGTAATTGGGGCTCTCTTATGGGTCACGATAGCTTTAGGGATTCTTGATATCATATATGACGAGTGACATTTGACCTCTCACCTCCATGACCTGCCCATGCTTCTCGTAAAACTTGGCAAACTCCACCCAGAGTGTGTGGAGTTTGCCAGTGGCCAGCTGAGGCGATACGGTCTGCACAGCCTCTGTGTATGTGTTGATCACCTGGTTTGTACCAAACATAGGAAATGAAAATCATCTTCTGAAGAAGCTGGAGAACTGGCCAAAGACATTTCATATCTTTCATTCATCGGAATAACTGGACAAAAACCACCGACAGAATCGACAAGAACACTATCATTAGGTGTACATACAAAATATCATTTGGATATTTGACAAATGGAATATACTTGTTGAACGAATATGTGAAAGCATAGCAAATACAGACAAAAACAAGCAAATACACACAAACACACAATTGTATGTTCAAAAGAGATGTTCCGATTCAATTCCAGAGGCCACAGAGGAAAAAAAAAAGAAGACAGATATACGTAAAATCATGATAAAGATCTTGCACATAACTATTTAAAAAAACAAACAAACAAACAAACAAACAAAAACAGGATCGCTGCACTCACTTCCTTTGGTTTCCCTTCAAACAGCTTTGCCCTCTTGTGCCACTCATGGACGTTGTGCGGATTCTGCCGCAGTAGGACGCTGTTGAGCAGCAGAGGGCGCCTGTCCATCAGGTTCTCGAACCGCTCCAGCCTCAGCTCGACGTCTATGTCATCTGCACAGATTGAAATGAAAGTACCAAATTATGCAATCTAATTGACATTCTTGGTACTTATTTCACATTCAGGATCTGCTGGAACATTATGTAATAGAGGAGCCACTATACCTGGAATGTGAAAATCTTCATCCCTGCAAAAGCTATTTTCCCTTTTTCAGTTTTACCAGACACTGTACCGACTTGGAGGGTGAATCAACTACTGTAGATATTGGACAACAGAGCATATAAGGTGTAGCAGTTTCTCTGCAGATCCTCATCAAGTGTTGATTTCTATGAAAAAATGAGAAATGCAAAACATCACAGTTTTTCTGTTTAAACTTCCCAGCACAAGAGTATCCTTCCTTGTCTCAAACCCCTTAAAGGGGAAAAAGTACTAAAAATTTAGAATAAAGCCTATAGTATATGAACTTTACTGAAATCTGGTAGGGCCTGTAAATACAGACTTTGCAATTTATGCTATCTTCTATTTCTTGTTTGAATACAAGAAAATTATTTGATTTTACTGGAAAAGAGGGCAGCCCTACGCTTATATCACTCTCCTTAAAGGATGGGACACAGAAAGGGGCCAGACATTTAAGGGCTTGATCTCTCACCTTCCTCCGACGCCCCCGTCTCAGCTGACGCCTCCATCTTTGCCTTTAGCATGGTCTCCTCAAACTGGGCGTAGGCATCAAACACCTGGTGGGAGGACAAGATTAGACACAAAGCATCATCATCATCTGTTTCTGGTTTGCTCCTGGGAGCAGCTGGGTAGGATTAGTTTCAGACATTAATGGAGCATTGGTACGCTAAAAGGGATCCAACACCCAGAAAGAAACATATGCTCAAGCGTTTGGGCACTGTCAGGCAATTCAAAAGGTAACTTTATCACCTGTGAGAGGATTTGGTAATTAGAGAGAAAAAAAAAGACTAATCACCACCCCTTCTGGAACTTAACGGGCCAGATAAAGTTCCATACAAGTACCTTCCTTGAGTATTGAACGGACAAGCACACTAGAAAGAGGTGCTTCATTATCTGAATACTGAATCCTCTCATGGGTTGCAAAATTAGAAATGGAGTTGTCTGACAATGCCTAAACTCTGCAGCAAATGTTATTCTTTGGGTGCTAGTTCACTTTAATGACAGAAAACTTTGTAACACACGAATCAGCCTAACAGTGACTCAATGACTTATGGTGAAGTCGTTTGATGTCAATTTGATTGGTCAAACCTCTCCACCATATAGCATCTAAAAGATATCTTCCATCTCAAGCATAGGACAATACAAAAAGAATAAAAGTAATTCAAGGATATTTCTAGCTTTTGCTCCCAAGGCAGTTTGGGCTGAAATTTCACATACATTCTACTACTACTACTACTAAAGTGCCATCTTGCAGCAAAATGTGAAGTTCATTGATACACTTGCTAAAGGGTGTTGCTATTTTGTCCCTCTTTGCATTAAAGCACTTAGAAATGTAGCTTAACTTGCCAAGGTTTTTCATCTGAATTCAGTAATGTCTGCAAACTTGACCTAGTTGTAACTTAGCATGCCCACACAGGTGTAGCAATGTGGCCCAGTTGGACTGGAAGGTCATGGAGACTGAATGGGGATTATGGGGATTAGGTAATCTCTATTCACCGACAATTTGTTTCCAGACATCTGTGTCAGAGCATAAAGAAAGCACTCTGGCGTGTTTGTCAATCTGCAATGAAAGCACTGCAGTGCGTGTGCCAATCGGTGAACAAAGCACCATAAGGGTTAAGACACCACAAATTGATGTAAAGAGTTTCAAGGATCACAGGACACCAAACTCAGAAATATCTCAACTTCATTCACAATATTACATACAGAAATTAGCTTTCGATATCATCTGTTACATATCAATGTCTGGGGTGAGTTTTCATTTCTCTTTAACTACACATCATTCCTTCTCATAGGAAAAAAAAAAATAAAAAACTGTAAAAATGCTCACCTGAGTAAAATCGCGGACAGTGGTCACAGTGAAGATTGCCTCCTCATAGATGTCTCTTGCCTAGAATGTAAAATGGGAAATGAGGGAAAATCTGTCACATTCAGTATACAGCCTTTCTGCAACTGGGACTTGTTGAAAGAAAAACAAGATCGCCAGCTTTGAAAGATAAGGGGAAAATGTTCCTTATGCATGTATTCTGACAAGTTGCCACACATTTTTGCTTCACCAAAACAGGCTCTGAAGCACTTATGCATCTCCCTCATCATTAACATGTTTTCATGCACAGTTAAAGTGCAACTTTACAAGCACGACATCAAGACTACACTGTAAAGTCACCCCCCTTATTTCAAATCAATACAAACATTTTGAGCCAAAGATTTGCTTTGTTTCATTGTGTTCAGTCATTACTTTTTTTTTTCAGAGGAAAGGAGCGGACTGATTTTGGCTGGTTGATTGAGGGGCTTATTCAAGACACAACCAAATAGACAGCTTTAAGGCTGCCATGCACAAGATGAAATATCATCACATCACACATAAATCTAAACCGCTCCACCTCCCCCCCCCCAAAAAAAAAAAAATAATAATAAATAAAAATAAATAAATAAATAAATAAATAAATAAATAAATAAATAAAAATAAAATAAAATAAATAAAAAAATAAAAATAAAAATGAATTAACAAAAATCTGTACATACAATGTATGGTTAACTCACATGGGATTTCAACATGAAATGCCCAAAGTCATATGAGAGACAGGGAATGACAGAAAAGAGAGAAGGGAGGTGGAGGTTCAGTTCTGTGTTCATTTAAACAGGTTGTACAGAATGCTTACCTTCTCAAAATGGCCGCTCCTGATGTAGTAATCAGCCAGAGAGCACCACAACTTTCCCCTCTCATCGGAGAACCTCTTGATGCCTCCTCGGATGATGGGATCCACTTTGAGTGAGGTCACTTTGGTCGGGTGTTTACAGATCAGCTCACAAAGGTCATGCCAGAGCTATCGAACGATAACAGACAGAACCAATATCAGCATGATACCATCTCAAACCAGTATGCCATAAAGGAATGAAACTGAATCATTTGAATATGCTAAACAGCTAGAACTATCTAAACCCAGTCCCATACACTCCAGATGATGTACAGGTACTGTATCAATGTTTATGACTTCACAGATATTTCACAGAGTATGCACCCACGAAGATGAATCCATCATGTAACTGAACTTAGTCGAGATTTGCTGGTAGCATAATTCTGATGAGAAAATTACCATACTATTTGAAGACTTTCAGTTGCCGTCTTTGTGCCAACAAATGCGCACGAGGTTAATGGACTATGAATAGATATCGATTTAGATGTCTGCAGATTTCTTTTTCATCTTCAAGTTTATTGCATCAACAGTGGGTTCTGGCATTTCTCTTCATGTTTTAATTGTCAGGGCTACCTTCTCTAAGAGAATATCAGCTTTTAGGCCTTATGTCTACATGCAAGAATCTCCACTAAGCCTTCTTGGAATTTCTGGTATTGTGGCTGCTTGCATTTGCTCTCACTTGGGCATACTGTTAAACACAAGTGGAAGGTAAAATCCTCCAGAGTACTAAAATTATAAGATTTGTTCCCAACAAACCAGTCAATGCAATCTTTCCATACATGTAATTGGGCAGTTTTACCAGCCAAATTATCCAAAGAAAAAAAAAAATCTACTTTGCAGCAGAACAGACATTTCTCAAGATTGATTATGAAATACCTTGTGACAGAACATTGATTAAAGACACACATTTGAATGCATCCATTACCTGGTGATTGGATTTTCCCTTCTTGGACACAAAGTCCTCATCATTTACGATGGAAGCCAAGCGAACAGCGCCCTCATCCAGCCGAAGGATGTCAACAAGGTATTCAATGTACTCCTCGGCATTTTCTGGACACAGCTGAGATCATGATAGACAGGCAAATGGAAAGAGAGTGACCAGTTTAGTGTCTGCGTAGAATCAAAACTGCTGAATCAAATTATGTGACACTTTATGTACATACCAAAGTTTATGAAGACTAAGGAAAATACTATCGTAGCTGGATATTTCAACAAAGGGTTCTTGTTATTTCCTATGGAGTGCAATGGAATCCAAACTCAAAAAAGAAAACATACCAGCAGGAACCAACCGCAATGTACAAACAACGAAATCAAAATGGGCAAATACTCCACACCACTCCGAGCACTGCAAATTTTAAATAACATTTAACAAATGTTTATCATTATTGAGCACTTTAGAGAACCTGTAGCAAGACAAATGAGGTATGGCATTGGAGAAAGCATGCCTGAGAATTTGCTTGTTTGTGTACATAGTGCACACTGCTGCACATTGTAAGCTCTCTGGGAAGGCCTGGAATGCTCAATACATCATGTTTTGCGTTGTGTTGCTATCTGTTTCAAATCATCTATGAATTTATTCCTCGCCGACTTAAAAAAAAAAAAAAAAGAAGAATGACAGGTGATTACTCAAACATCTACTTGTAGTTCAAACTTAAATTTATAAAGAGATTGCATGCATTCCTGAATTTACAACAAGAGCTACACGCAAACTAATTACAAGGGGTCCGTTTCATGCAAGTCTTACAAGAGACTTTTCGCTCGTAAGACACACTTATGAGAGACTTCATGAAATGGATTTTACTTCTCTTATATAGCTACATATGAGTGACTTTGGCCATTCTGAGATTTATGTAAATATGTGATGACTTCATGAAACAGACCCCAGGTCCGTCTCGAGAAATCTGAACGTTGTGGCCCCCCTTCAAGCTTCCTCACCTTGAGGTACCTTCTGTAGACTCTGACAGCAGTCTCATGGAGTGGTAAGGAGCGCACAAACTTGAGGTATAGCGGCCAGATCCTGTGATGTTGGGAGATGGGCAGTGCCCTCAGTGCACGGTCCAGTGTTCGGCGCGTCCGGGTCACCTTGCACTGGTCCATCAGAAACTGACAGTAGTCCAGCCAGATACGGGGCATCTGGGTATAAGATAGTAATGATGTGAAACAATGTTGCAGTGAAAACTTTCACTTCAAATGCAAGAACCTTAACAATAGAATCACCATGCGTGTTTCACATGGAATCATCACACACGCAATTCATAACATCTTATTCTACAAAGCTGCTATCACAAGTTACCAACTTCAACAGCCTTGAAAGACTGAGTTTAATATGAGATGCTAATGTCTACATATCCACTTTCGCTTAGAACAGCCATCATCAACACATTCTACACCAGAAAGATGACGATTCATAGAAAATCTGCATAATTTGTAGAAGCAAACAAGAACAAAACTGGAATTTATACACTGATATCAGGGCCGGCGACATGTTTCTAAAAGTGGGGGGTTAATATTTCTGGTGCCACTTCCAGGTTTCATCAGCTGACAAGCAAAAAAAAAAAAAAAAAAAAAAAAAGCCCTTTCAATGGCAGTTTTCTGGTACAACTCTGCCGGGCAATTGGCTTGAAAGCAAAAACAAAAGCTTAACCACATTCTTCTGGTGCTACTTCCGGGGTTAAAAAAAAGGTGAGGTTCCTACTGGTTAATAGACCCTATATATTCCTATGGATTACGCGAAAAAAGTGTATGTTATCAAGACAATTTCTTTCCATTCCTTTAGAAAACATTTTCTCACAGATATCTGCCTGCAGAACAAGTTGTGTCTCTGTAAGGAACATGTTAGATGCAGTGCTCTTACCTTGTGCATGAAGACAAGCGCTCTCTCAAACGCATTGTTGACATCCTCGTAACTGGGATCTGTGATACAGCGCCCTTTCACTTGCTTCCTTCTAAGCTTCAAGTAATTGTACCAAAGCTTGTAGCTGAAAAAAAAACCCAACACAAATGATCACAAGACAAGTTACAAACACCATAGCAGCCCTGCAGTAAGCTTTAAATGATCAAATGTCATGCAAGTTACTTTTTCTATATTTTCCCACAAGTCCCTACTTCTATTTCTTCATCCTTTTTTTTAATCTTCTCCTGCATCTTACTGCCTTTCTTCTCGCAATTATCATCTTTGCCAAGATCTCGATGCCCTAAATTTTGCTCTAACCATTTCTTTGAGCATCTTTTCTTAGTTGTTACCAGAACTGTCAATCTTGTATTAAATACCTTTAACCACCATTATGTAGAGTATCCTTCTCCTTATTTCTTCCTCTCTCTTTTTTTTTCTTTCTTTCTCTCTCCTTCTCTCATTTCCCTATCTATGAACAAATTGAACACCCATAATACATTTTTTTGTATGATGTTTATGTACATAATATGTACACGTTATCCATACTGGATGTCCCAGTCAAGCTTTTTATAGCTTATGACGATCCACACAAAATGTATAATAACATGTTTCATGGCAAACTATGTGCATATTTGTGAATAATGTATGTACAGATGAACCTCTATTATCTGGCCTCCCTTTATCCGGATCTCTCTATTATCCGGACGCAATCTCGCCGTGATTTTTTTATCTTTTTTTAATAATTACGGGAGGAAACACACATGAATTACTATACTTGATACATTTCTTAATAATTATTTAGGTAAATCATCCCAAGAATTTATAAAAGAAAATGATTTCCGCTTGCAAACACGAACCTCTATTTTGGGGTCTGTTACTGAGTGTAACAATGAAAAGGTCGCAGTATACACATTACTACATGTGGTACTATAATGGGCTACATCAGTACATGTGTATGTGTATGTGTATGTACCATAGAGCTCTATTATACGGTATGTACATGTATAAAGCATTGAGTCTCCCGTATCCGGCCAAATCCCTTATCCGGATGAGCCCCGGTCCCGACTTGTCCGGATACGAGAGGTTCAACTGTATATGCATTTTGTGAATAAATCAAATCAAATCAAATCAAATAAAGTCCTTCACTTCTTAACAGTAGCCTCATTTTTTTTTCTGTTTCCTCCTTTCGCCTTCTTCCTCACCTTTTTTCTTCATCTTCTTCTTCTTTATTGATGTTGTCATTATCATCATCATCATCATCAGCTTCTATTTCCAATGTGGTACTTCACCGATGTCATCATCGTTATAATTATTAGTAATATCATAATAATCTTTATCATTGTCTATGTTATCACAACGCATTTTGTATTTGCCTCTCACCTTCCTGGCAGCTCCTTCAGGGCTCTCTCATAGATCATATGCTGACCTGCCGAGGGGCCCTTGGACTTGTGCTCCACGTATCGCAGCCAGCACTTGACAGAGAAGGGGTGCCGGAGAATCTCTTCTTCATATGCCAAGTCATCCTCTTCCTGTGCAGGATGACACAGTTAGAAAGCAAGTAACCTATTTGTACACATAAATGTTTATAATAAAAATAAAATAAATAAAATTTAATGTCTTGGTGAAGCAAAAGACATCAAAGCAAAGCAAAGGACATCGCCAGAGGCCCTATCTGGCACTCATGCACATGTACACTATTTTGCAATGTGGCTTGCCAGAAATTTGTCCGCTGTATTTAACAGCAAGCTATGACGCGGGTGGATTGATACATGTATCCTCTTTCCATACTGTAAACCAGTCACATCACTCTGACAGTGGATTTTTCCGTAAAAATAGAGATACAAGTATGTGCCATCGCTGGCAGTGGTTTCGTAAGGAGGGAAAAGTCATAAAGTTTGATTACTTTTCATCATTGCCAAGCCAATTTATGACATACAACTGTATTTTTCCATCAATTGTGCAAAATTACATATTATATGTTCGTCATACAATTGACAGCAGAGAGCAATTTACTTAAAACTTGAAATCTGATTTTTATGAAATTTTTTTAAAGTTATTTTTCAAGCTGTGTATACTGGCTTTTATCTACTGTACCACAGCTGGGCACATACAGAGATGCCAAGTTCAACAAATTTTTATGAGTGAGATTTTCATGACTCCGCGTCTCAGTGCACGTGCATGCTCGTGAGCGAGGGAGCAAAGCAAGCGAGTGGGAGGGGGCTGTCCTCCCTCCTATGGCAGGGAGCTTTTTCTATTTTTAGCCGTATCCGGGCAATTACCCCGAGAGGGCAATTACCCCCCGGCTAAATACTGGTTAGTGGTAAGCTTAGAGTAACGATTAGGGTTAGGGTTAGGGTTAGGGTTAGGAGTTTGAGTTAGGGATAGGATTAGGTTCAGGATTAGGATTAGGATTAGGGCCAGGGGAAGGGTGCGGGGTAATTGCCCAGGGGGTAATTGCCCTAGACCCATTTTTAGCTCTTAATGGTGTGATCTGGTGCATACTTAGTGACTATTTTTTACTTATTTTAAAAGACAAAAGGGAAATATACCTTCAAATGCAACTATCACTTATGGGCAATGGGCCTTATTCAAAACTAACCCCGGAAAAGTAAATACATTGTTATGTCTCTTCTTTCATAAACTATATAACTGAGAAAAAAACATTGGCACACACACACACTCACACATACACATGCATGCATACACAGACAAAACATACACCAACACATTAACAATACACAAGATGCCATTTTCACAAACACACCCCTATCATGCTAATCTCTTATAAATTCAGAAAAATGATATTGATAACTTCCAGAATACCTTTCAAGTAAAATACGCTTGAAAGCTTTCTTAAAACTTTGTACTGTTTTCTTACATTTCATACATAATAAATGTGTGTGTCTCACACAGAATGCATGAGACTTGGTAGCTCTGCACATTTATTCTGCACACAGACAGGAGCTTGTCAGACAAGATTTTGGCAAATTTCTCTGCAGCACCCGTTGGTGGCAGCAACTATAAATTTGCTCGCATGCAAGGTCAAAGCAGATGAGCAGGCTTGAGCCTTGACTCGACTGCATGCACATGAAAGCAGGGTCCAGCTTTACACAAATGATTAATGATTGATAGTGGATTTAAAAAAAAAGAAGAAAAGTTGTTAATGTCCACATTTATGAGGCAAATAACCACATGGTATACATGATGGTACAATGCATCATATTATTACGGCCCTGCCAATATCTCTAGTTACATGTAAGTAGTAAAAAACCTAACAATACATCGTATTAAACAGAATACAGTATCACAAAAATAACCAAAACAGATGATCTGATGATCTTCTTTCTACAAAATTCTAGTTTAGCTTATTCTTCTTGTAGGGTGTTTTTCGTTTTGAATTTTCTTCTAAAAACACATATTCACATGATTCAACGTGCGTGTCGTTATTGTGGGAAATGTCATCATCTCATCATGGTCATTTACATCTAGGACCTATTGATAGAAATGACAAGAGACGAGTGAGAGCACTAGTCTAGGCCTACAGCTCTGCAGCATAGCAGCAGCCGGCAGCCCCACACTGCTCCGACATCAGCCGCTGCTGCTGTGTACGGCATCGTGTCGCAGCTAGCTCGCTACCCCGGAACGCTAGGGGAGCGATTTCGGAGCAGCCGGCGGATGAGAAGAACTGTAGGACCCGGTGGAAGCAGCCAGTTTAGATTTCTACGTCTAACGTTACATGTAAAGCGCGAGGCGGTAAATGAATAAATCTGGGCTGGTACACTGTTTGAAGGCGTACGCCATATAATTATACTCACGAATATTATATCAGACTGTTTCGTCTGTCCAATAGGCATTTTGTACGAAGAATATCTTCTAGGGGTCTTCCAGTCAGATCAGGGAGATCCACTTCATACTATCAACACGCACGTTTACTGTATGTAGAAGTATACGCTTGGTGGACGACAGGTGTGCAGGATCAGGAGTGGATCAGGAATTAAAGATATAGGCGCTTTATATCCTTTAGTGGCGCAGCGCCAGTCATGTCGGATGTGATACAGACGGAATGTGATCACTGTATGCTGAAAGCTACGACTAATGGCTAACCTAACCCACCAGCCAGAATGTCTCAAACGGACTCTCATGATGGCGCTGTTGCAAACGAGTACAGTCTAGGGCTCACACCCATAAATATTTCCCCATAGGGACGTGTGTTAAAAATCAAATTTCAAAAAATTCTGTAAAATAGCTGGGAGAAATGAGGTGTTTCAGCTTCACTAACCTGGATAAGTTAGATGTACCCTTTCATCCATCAAATTCTCAGGGTGAATTATCCAGTGCAAATTCTGTTCAGGGGTCCGAAAAGCCAGACTACGAGTTCTTGTCACTCAAAAAGTCACCCATTTTCCGTACACGTACACAATGAAATATAGTCCCCTCAAATTCCACCAGAAAAGCTTTCATCTTCTAACCAAAAAGCAATTTGTAGAGGAATTCATACTCAATATCTACAGCTATTCAGTTTTTTGCCAAACTACATCATTGATTTTTAATAAATTTTTTCTTCATTTATTTTGGTATCTTTGGTACGAATTTGTGAAGGGGCCTGGGGCATTCCCTTGTATTTACGGGTGTGAGCCCTCTAGTAACCTTTTTTTTTTACTAAAGTATTTCAAACTAATTTGTACAAATATGGTTGTGAAGTACTAGTAAAATAGATGATTTGCTTCTATGTTTTTCTTTTTGCCATTTCTTCTTATCGCGGTCATTCGTGGAGCATGTCGAGAAAGAAATTGTGTGCAAGCGTCACTATTTTAGGACACTTGTGACATCTACGATGTGTACAGTTCTGGTCGAGGTGAGGATTTGTAGCTTTTAACGTTTTGCGAGATATTCAGAAACCACTCTATAAGATGGCAAAGAGCATGCAATTCTAAGGGGTATCAAAAGTTTATTTGATGAAAATCGGCTTTGAGATGGCTGAGATATCCAAAAACAAGGTGAAACAAAGAGATCCTAATAAAGTTGTGGCCTGTCGCCTTTTATTATTATCACTTTTTTGATATCTCAGCCATTTGAAAACCAATTTTCATCAAATAAACGTTGAATCCTTTTTAAAATTACATGCTCTTTCATATTTCATAAGAGGTTTCTCATTATCTCACTTAAGAATGTTCAAAACATGAATCCCCACCTCAACCAGTACTGTACAGTCCCTTTAAGGGGCAAAATAGTCAAGATTCGACAAGCAGTGAGCTCGACTCACAAAGATTATAACAGAGAATCTCTACAAATCGACCCTATTATACTAATTTTTTTATTTTTTATTTTGGGTGGTGGCTCGTTCTGGTCACAAAAACTTCATATTCCAGTTTTGATGGCCTATTTGGTGGCCAGATAAGAAAAAGAAGAGAAAATATAAGAAAATAGAATAATCAGATAAAACATTATTTATTGTAATGATCTAATAAAGCATAATTATGTGAAAATTACAGGCAGGTGACTGTTTATTTTAAGAAGTAAGAAAAAATTACAAATATGTAAGTTAAACAATTCAGTAAAACACTAAGATAAACCATGATAACTAATATGTGAAAATTGACAGGTAAGGATTTGCATAACACATACGTACTAAATTCGTAAGTCTAACATGTTCAATATCAAAATTGAGGCACAAACATATTAATTTTCCATGACCCTCGCCTCAACGTATTCATTAAATTCCACCATAATATTGAACACAAGGGACAAACTTTTTCGTTATTGGATAGATATTCAGCAGTGAAATTTGACCATGAAAAACAAAAACAAAAACAAATATACACTGCAAAAAGCCCGGTGTTAAATAGTGAACACCGAACTGGTGTTAAATTTTCGGTGCTCATTTATGGTGTTAAATTAACACCGCCGGGTGTCATTTCCAAATTTTAAACTGTTTTTGTGAAGAGTTTCTTAGTAACTGTACTTCTTGTTGATTTTTAATTTGAACAAGACGATCAAGAATTTTACATTAAAATACTAGATTTTTGAAAAAATGTGAAAATAAATTTACACCAAAGTAACACCAGCTGGTGTGGTCCCTTATTGAAGCTGGACGGGTGTTAAACAATTGATATTAACACCAACAAATATCAAATCAACACCATGTGGTGTCATTTTTGAATTAACACCAGTACAGTGTCAAAATAACACCAGGTACAGTGTCAAATTTACACCACGAAGTGTCAGGTGAACACTTTTCAACACCATCACAGTACATTTTTAACACCTGTGGGTGTGGTCCTTTATTGAAGTTTGATCGGTGTTAGATTTAACACCCATGGTGTTAAATCTAACACCCATGTTTTTACAGTGTATATATATATATATATATATGTGTATATATATATATATATATATATATATATATATATATAAGACTGCCCATGGAGTCAGTCTGGCAACACTTTGTGTAGAAATTTGTCCAGGATGTTTGTTTCGGGTTAGTTAAGTTAGTATTATAGGTTGCCATAATTATATTATCTTAGTTTCTCTTGTTTTCCACTTTTTATGTATATTAGTCTATCAATAATTTGCTGTATGTGTGGGGGAATGCCCCCTATATATGAGGTTCAAGAACTGCTTTTTAGCATTCCTCCCCATTTCCAGCATTTCTGTATACTTACAATATTTTTGTAAACTTATCCTTTATTATGAAATTTATGTATTCAATCTCTGTAAAATATCTATGTTTCTGTTGAAAATGGAAAAACAAATGAATGAATGAATAAATGAATGAATGAATGAATGAACACTGGTCGTGGCTCCGTGTAGAGCTTGCTGAAAGAAAAAGAAAGTTGCAATAATAGTCAGCGCTGCATGATGTGCCGCTCGTTCGTGATGTCAATTATTCCGAAGGTCTGTTAGGCCTAATCTAAAAATGAAATAGGATTCATTATTCCGAAGTTCGTCGTTCCAAAATATATAGAAAATTCCGTATAGGCCTAGCTATGAAGATTCGCTAATCGTTATTCCGAACATCCGAAAATGTAAGAATCAGTCTGCAAGAATCTTCAATCTATTGAAGGAGGCAGACTTAATCAGAAGAAGAAGAAGAAGAAGAAGAAAAATGTAAAGACGATGACAAAGAAACCTTCAGAATTTCGAACCTTATTTCAATTCCGGATTAACGAACCTTCTGAATAATGAATCATATTCATTTTCGCATTAACGAACTTCGAAACAACGAACCACACTTCGTTTTCGGAAGATTCGCTGAAAAAGTGTTCGTCACATTCCGAATATCCGAAAATGTAAAGACGGTGCGTAGACTTACAAACCTTCAGAATTTCGAACCTTAATATGCCAGATTAACGAACCTTCTGAATAACGAACCATATTTCATTTTCGGATTAACGAATTTTCGGAATAACGAACTCAGGTGACTCTGCTCGTAATTCTCCTCTCTTCTGGGTGAGAAAAATATATCAAAACAATGTAAACATCGCAAAATTGTTGGTGGCCGCCGATGGAGTCACCCGTGATTGGCGTTTATGCTCTTTTTTTTTTTAAGTTGTGACCAGACACATTTGTATATTCCTTGTAGCCCCGGGCCATCAACTGGTCACAGATGATGCTGAGCCTTAATACTGGCAATATGATTGTCTATTACATGGATTTTGTTTAAAATGCTATTTCAATGAAGCATTCGCTGCTGTCTTTGATTATTTGAAGTTGATTTTTATTTTGAAAATCGATCTTGACAGGGGGCCTATACCCTATCTAAACCTTCTATCATCAAAGTTACTTGAGGTTATGAATACTCGGATTTTCATCTTGTCCTTTTATTTCGTTGTACTTGGGCCTATAGACCTATCTGAATGTTCCGTAACTCAAACGCTGAAGAAATTGGACAGATCGAATTGATGTATTTCAATTTGATATCAGTGATCCATCTTCAGCATTACTATCGTTTTAAAATGGGCCCACTTGACTGCATAAAACCAATTTTAAACATGAAACTATTCGAATCCAGTGCGCCAAATTAACTACGTTATCGGTGGATAACAAGTCTGAGGCTTTTTTTTTCCTAAGCTAAGTTAAGCTAGCCTAAATGGCTCTTGTTTTTATTTTCTTAACGGAATATCAAAAAATCAGCCTAAGAATAATGATCGGGCATAATGAGAGAGCTGGACACATAAAAGGATAGACGGACGTGATATTCTCATCGCTTGTTTTCTTTTGATTGGTGAAAATTATTACTTCGTTTCTGTGGCAGCTGTTCACAATGATATCGATAGAAAAGTAGGCCCTAGGGGTTGCATATGTTTGTTTGTTTGTTTTTCACAATACAGTGTCTTCCATTTGCACTTATCTTACATTTTGTTTTTGTGCACTGTCCTAATTTAAGGATGATAGGTTTCCTATAGTCTTAGTTTACGTCTGGTCTAATTCTGCATTATTGTTTGTTTGTTTTAGCCAATGCATCAATAACACTAATGCATTTTTTTTTTCTAATTTGTTTATCTATGGCTCTGCCTTTATCTCTTTCCTGGTAGCCTACCGGTCTAACAAAATTATATATATTACGCTCTGAAATTGAAGTGGAAACGACGTGTTACGTGTTTTACAGTATAATCATTCAACTACACATTTTTCTAGTTGCACCGAAGTTGCTCGCCTTTGCCGATGGCATGATTGAGCGCACCGTGACCGCTGTACGGTAGTAACAAGTGTTGTAGCAGCCGCACCAAACCGAAAACTAATCGACGGTTTTCATTCAATCCGCCTTTGCTTTCACGTCCTTTCATTTACCGAGCGAACAGAATTCAGAAAGCGACGAAATTTCACAGCAGCCAGTTGAATGAGCTGCGTTCTTGAAGACAAGCGGAGGTCATCCAGCAGCCAGCTAGCTAGCAGCTGCTCCTTCAAACCTGTGCGCATAAAAAAGATTGTGCTGAATGAAGAGATTTGCCGGTTAAATTTCACATTAACTCGCTTCGCTTTCAAGATTTGTGTACTCTTTATACCTCGGAAGGATTTCATGATGTGCGGAGAAGAAGCCACGGAATGGTAAACATGTCACTGAACTCTTCATTATTTGCTATTCCCCATTTGGCATTGGCATTGCATTTGCCTTTGCGTTGAGCCCGTTGGTATCTATCAGAACCACCTCATTCTACGTTTAGTCAGTAGACAGAGCTAATAACGTTAGACCAAGGGCAAGGCTGTAGTTTTATTTTCTACCATACCAGGCCAGGCACAGATTAGAAGTGTCTTCCAGACCATTGCATCATGTGACAGTTCTATGTCGATGTCAACAATCAATAAATTGGCGTGTGGCTATCCTATAAACAATGATAAACGTTAACAGGTTAGACCTTGTTAATTTGTTGATAATGAATATCAATGTTATGCAAGATTGATGAGACACACGGGAGTGATGAGCAATATATGATGAGTGTTGTGAATGGGGCAACAAAGTCACGTCAACATGGTCAATGGTGAGTGTGAACAGTCAGTGGTGAACAGTGACAACAAACACTTTCTATTTCTGAATGCTGCCAGCCAGCACCAGCTGCCTTTGTTTGCATGTCAGCATGGTCAGTGAGTGTTCTAGGGTGGTCCACAACTTGAAATTTGAGCATGTTGCAAGCTCAGAATCTGAGAATATTGCAGAAATTGTATGTGCTCAGCTCAGAGCGCACAGCATCACGAGCACATAGTACGCAATATTTCTCAGCTTATCTCTCTTTTTGAAGCTTTACATTCAATGTTCTCTCTCATGTTTCGTGCACTTTTTAGACCCTACCAGATAGTTTGATGTCTCCTATTCCTAATGTTTTGCACATGTTTTTTTTTCACATGTGTGGATACATTTTATTTTGAGCTTGTTATAACTTTTTGAGGATGTTTCACAAAATGTTGCTGGCTCTTGAGGAGGATTTTGTGACGCCAGACGTAAACGTAGTCTTCACAGAACAGATCTTTTGGTCAAGTCTGCACGTCTGGACTCGAGACCACTGACATTGTCTAGACTCTAGAGTAATAAAAACACCCTGAGCTCTGAGGATGCCTATTTGCGGCAAGGGCCGTTTCATTCATTTCAATCAGGTGTCACTTCTCATAACACATTGCGAGTACAATAATGTACAACAAGTATAACTCGTGCTTGGGTTCTAAAAAAGTGGGACTATACCGCACACATGATATTCATTAGCTGTTTTATTGATGAATGAAAGTGCCCCTGCCAGAAACAGACACCCTGCCACAAACTGGGTTGTTTACTCTAGACCTTTACATTTATAGTTCAAGATCTAAATTTAATTTAATTCAGATCTATCTAGATCTACATGTATCATTTCAATGCATGGTGTATTCCTATATTCCTATTCTTGTGTATCTTTCAAGTTAAAGTTAACGGGGGAGCTGAAGGTCAATGACAATACACCATATTTAATATTCATTAGTAAACTTGGCCACTAGTGCACCCTCATTATGAGTGGCCGAGTTAACCCGTCAGGCCGAGCAAGTTTGCCCACAAGTAGGGAAGTAGGATAAACCCTACTGAATTTATGATGACTATCGGCACCCGCACCAAGGTTTGACCTCCTGTGCCAAAGACATGTACATTATAAGTATTTGTACAAAGGTTCCACAGCTGCATGTAGCAGCCGGTCGAATTATGGGTGGCTTGCAAGTTGAAAGTAGTTTGTTGAGAAATACACGTACTGTAAAACATGATACAATGTATATTCGCGGCATGAATTTTTCGCGAATTGGAGCCGATGGCCTTTTTTGCGGCATGAAATTTTCGCGAACTGCCACTGGCATTCAATGCTTAAAGTGTAGACAAGAACTTTCGCGTGCATTTTAATTTTGCGAATCTTGGCGCTCTGCATGCGAACATTCCTTGTTTAGTATGTGGGAGTCTCAGTGTGTGTACAAGTGTCTGTGTGTATTGCATGCAGCTCCCTATGTATATCTGTCTGTGTTCTTGTTTGCTCAAGGAACTTCATTTAATTTCCTATAAACTGACTTCACAAACTTGTTATTATAAATCATTTCTTAAACAACCTACAATGATTTCTAGCTCCTAAAGCTGAGTCACATGATATCATTACAAGGTACACTGTAGATGGCTAACTCCAGTCTTAAGATTGCCCAGGCAGTGAGCATTGTGATTGCTCGCGAAGAATGAGTTGTTTTGAGTGACAACATGAAAGTCGACACCTATATTGATACTTCCTGATCTGATAATCGATATACAAATTATATAGTTGGAATTTATGTGAGTGATTGGGAAAAAGCTATGATGTATTTCCTCTGATTTTTATGCAATTTTGACATATGGAATTTGAAATACACGCTATTGTACCTACACCGTACATGGATACAAAAGTACATTGTACATTTAGTGCTTGTTACTTTATCCACTTATTACAGTATATTTGGTCTTACAGTGTAAGTGCAACATAATGAAATTAACCATAAACAGTGCACGCAAGTGTGACATGTATCCTACTACTCCTAGCTGTACTGTTGTGTTTACTATCAATATTACGTGTAACTTTGCCATCCAGGATGGATGTGGATACGTGAAAACTTGGTGGTTAGCACACTGTAGAGTTGTACATATGTACGTAAAAAATCAGATTTGGTGAGTCACATGGTTGTTGTATAAAATGAAAACATCCAGAGCTGCATACACTGTAAGTACAACTACATGTCTGTACAGTAGCAACTGTGTTTAGGGTAACCTCAACTCACATGGCATTTTATTCTTTAGTAGATATGGAACAAACTGCAACTGGTATTACATAGTATAGTATTGAAAGTCTGCACAATCAATCAGCTTGAAAGAAATTTTAAAAGGCTGTAATTTCTAGATATTGTATGTACATACTTATACAGTATACTAAGCACGCATGTTGTATTTTCTCTTGTATTCTTTTCTTTGTATATCCACAGACAATTTAGATTTTGTGAAAGAAACAGCAACTCTAGCTCTATCCTGTCAAACCGGTGACTAAACTTGTGCCATGCAGAGCGAAGCATCATGCATGGAGCTAGCCCTGGAGGGCGAGCGGCTGTGTAAGGCAGGAGACTGCAGGGAGGGGGTGCGCTACCTGGAGGCGGCAGTGGAGGTCGGGACCGACGACCTGAAGACGCTCAGTGCCATCTACAGCCAGCTGGGGAATGCCTACTTTTACCTGCAGGACTATGGGAAGGCACTCACCTACCACAAGCATGATTTGACACTTGCAACGTAAGCATCAGTAGCACTGTAATCATTATTGAAATTTTTTGTTCATTTTTCACAACACACGTCCTTGAATGTTTGATACTGCATAATGCCATATATTTCACAAGGTTTTTACTTTCACAAATCTCACGAGTTGGGTGCAATTTGCAAATTTGGCAAAATGCAAAAATATCAAATTGTTGGGAAATTGTGATTGGCAAAAATTCAGACTCACTAAATATATAGTATGTATGGCGTGTACAGTAATCAGAGCTGGATCTTTGCAAACTTGGCAGAGAAAAGAGAAAAGTGACATGCTTCTTGGAGTAGCTTAATTGGTATCATTCTATAATACCAAATAAGACATTTTACCAAGGGTTTGAAACCAACCAGAATCACAATTATGTCTTTTGGAGGCTGACATGTGAGTAGCTAATAAAGAAAGAAATGGAAGGAATTCAACCTTTAGTTGTGGTGACCTTGTTTAAAATATTATTCTGGATACTGTATTGTATTACAATATGTTTCACAATCTTAATGTATTGACTGAGTTAATGATAGATCTGACATCTGAAGCAAAATAAATTGAAGGGAACAGAAATTAATATACTTTCTGGTTTTTAGTTTACAATGCGTGATATTGTTTTGAGATGAAACGTTATGATGCCAATTGACAGAACTGATGATAAGTACAATGCATGATAAAATGTAATGTATTTCATGTATGAATGGTCTCTCCACCAATCAGCAACATTGGCGACAGACTGGGCGTGGCCAAAGCCAGCGGGAACATTGGCAACACAATGAAGGTACTGGGCAAGTTTGACGAGGCCATCTTCTGTTGCCAGAGGCATCTGAATATATCCAGGGAGCTCTCGGACAAAGTAAGAAAACTTGTTGACTCTGCATTGTTTACACTGTTTTATTTTGAGTTTCAAATTATGCCGTAATCTGCATCATTGATTCATCGAGAGCGGGATGCTCTTTGGGAAAAGTCCCTACAGTATGTTTCAAGCAGATCTTTATGGTTTCATTCATAACAGGCAAAAAAAAAAAATATATATGAAAAGGAAGTGAATTGCTTTTTATGTGACACAGTGGAATAACTGGTACCCTCAAGGAGTATTAACTAACTAGTATAAAACATATCGACCAATACAAATCTTATAGATAATGCCATGTGATTGAGTGTGGTAAGGTGTACTTTGTATGTGTAGAAAATGTCTTGAATTGAGACTATCTGTACCCGCTTGAATGGGTTGAAAGCCAATGTTTATCTAAATGTGTTTTTCTTTAATCAGAGTTAGTGCCACTCTATATTGCGTTTTGGCTCTCAAGGTAGCAAGCACACCATTTTTTCCCCTTTCAATTAACTATATTTGATACAAATAGAGAATGTTATTGACTATGCTGTAATTATGGATGAAAATATTGTTCGAAGGCAGTCATAACACAAGGTCTCATCCATCGTGATGAACATAAAGTTTCGAAGGTTATGGTAAGCTTGCAAGATTCTATTTGCATTCAGGAGAAAAAAAAAAAGTTGTGAAAAGTTACACCAGCACTTTCATTCTCTTTCCTTAACCTGCAAGTGCTTTAGTTTGTGTTACACAAGACATCGGTGTTGATTCAGATTTAATATGAAAAGGAAAAGCTGCAGAGTAGAGCTTAACAGAAATTGCCTGTGGCAGTACTGTAGATGTGTGTGCAAGCAGGGGTTTTTATCTGTTTCATGCAATTTTATGTAGGAAATAATCATGGGCAGTCCTTGAAACAGGAAATGTTGACAATGGGTGTATTAAAATGACCAAGGATTGACTGATTGCTAATTTACTTGTTTGCCTGATAGAATGATTACTGTAAAAGTAGACATTTTTACAGCGTAGGCAGTGGAAATTTTCATGCATTTCGTGCCACCAGAAACCAGTGCGAAAATGAAAAAAACACAAATATTTTTGCACGTCATGTGGTCCATTAATAAATGTCTTGATTCTGCGGAATTAAAAATGGTCTAAATTTATCTTCCCAGTCGAGTGTGAAAAATTACTCGTGTGAAAATAACCACTTTTAGAGTATTAGATTGATGAGTGAATGCATGTACAATGTATGAAATGCTGACACTGTTTATAGATTACCTCCATTGACAGCCCTAGCTAATTGCCTTCAAAATATGGTTATAATATTCCCCATAGGATTAACATACATTGTACACATTGTACATTGTATGATTCACCTGGTTTTGATAGGCTGTTGCTTCCTATAGTGTGCAATTTGGTAATCAATTTTTAGCATAATAGCAAGCAAAGTTAGCAGTCTTTATACAAGAGGTCTTTGAGACAATACATGTAAGTCATTTGTAACAGTGTAATACATGGGGGATATTGCTGACAGTTTTACACACCGTAGTCGACTCCCAAAATTTATAGCCCCCAAAAGGGGGGGGGGGGGGGGGGGGTTTGGGGGTTGGAGCTACACTCCTCCACAGCCCCCCTGGTTCCGTAGCCCATGATTAAAGGACAAGTTCACCTTCATTATAAGGATTGAGAGAATGCAGCAATACAATTAGTAGAACACATTAGTGAAAGTTTGAGGAAAATTGGACAATCGATGCAAAAGTTATGAATTTTTAAAATGTTTGTGTTGGAACCGCTGGATGAGGAGACTACAAACGTACTAAGGCTTGTGATGTCATATGAGTACAACAGTATAAAGAAAATGTAAAGAAAATTCCACATATTTTCACTTTTTTCGTATAATAAAAGAGCACTTGACTTGCCTCTTTCTAAAGGCAATGGGAATAATATTACCCATAACATATGTCAGTAACGAGTCAAGGGAATGTGTACTTTTTTCAAAAGATGAAATTTTGTGAAATTCTCTTTATATTTTCCTTATATTGTTGTACGCATGTGACATCATACACTGCAGTAGTCTCATCCAGCTGTGACTGCACAAAAACTTCAAAAATGTATGACTTTTGAACGGATTGTCCAATTTTCCTCAAACTTTCAATGATGTGTTCTACAAATATTGCAACATTCTCTCAATCCTTATGTTAATGAAGGTGAACTTGTCCTTTAATGATGGTGGAACCACTGCACACAAGTACAGGGTACACTCAGGGAGATGGGCCACCTCCCTGGTACACTTGATTACAGTTGTTTAAACATATGTGGTGTAAGTGTGTTGCAGAGCCTGCAGTTGCAAACTGTAGAGACAGCACAGTTCAAAAGTCACAGAATCAAGGATTTTGTTTCCTTTTGTACTGGAAATGTCATATTGTTGTGTTACATATTGTGTCCTGTACCAGTTTATACACTGGATTTGGATTTGCTTTATGATAATGTACCCTGGCTGAAGGATATGTGAGAATACTGCACGACCCTACAGGAATGGGGGAAAAAAAATATGGGCTATCGTATGCAATATGCCCTCAGAACTGGGAAAAACAAAAAGGAAAGGAAAAAGTCAAGCTAAAGATTTTGAACACTTTTATAAAATATTTTCCTGTCTGTCATTATTCAAAAACCTTTTCTACCAGCAACAAACTGATAAACTAGTGTTGGATTCCATTTTTGCTGATTTTGCATAGGCAACATTTATAAATACACTGTTGCCTGATCCTGATTCAAACCATGACATCAAAACAGCATGCGTTGACAACTGAGCATTTCTTGCTGGTACAAGGCTCCTATTTTAAACATCCAGGGCACAGCTAATGTGATATATCGTATTCCTCTCAGGTAGGCACTGGAAAATTGTCTGCATCCATCTCACTGAATCCATTAAAATACACCCATCAATTTCCCTTCATTTGTTGTACAAGACCTGTTGTTTCACCTGGCTGTCTATTAAAAACAAAGAGGAAAAGTTCTGCATATGATTTCATGGTCACATGACCCTGACAGCTGTGCTAGCTGGCAGGACATCAGAACCTGTATCATTCACCGGGATCCAAAATAGCTGCAATTGTTTTTGTCCTTGTTAATTGTCATTATTTTAACTGCTGTCAGCATTTGTTCTCCATTTTAATGTTAACTTCAACAGTTCTCATAAAAGCAATGGCATCATATCACTTTAAATCTTCTTGCTAGAATACAGATAACTAAAGAATGCTCCTGTCGTCAGCCTGGAGATGTACAGCTCAAGAGAGAGAGGGGGGGGGGGGGGGGGGGAAGCGACATTTACTCTGGGTATGCTTAAATCTATTTAAAAAAAATTCAGGCAGAATCACAATTTTCCAAACATGTTTGAGTCATTTTTGGGTGATACATAAATGCAACTGTGTTTTCAAATGCATTAGAAATAGAAATGCTGATTTGAAACGCCATTCAAAGGGCGATTTGAAACGGTTTAGATAAACACAATGCTATTTTGAAACACGTTTAATATCTCATATCTCCAAGCTGCCATGTCAACTTCCAGCTGTTTCCAATTGCAGAGAAAGTGCACACCATTTATGTTTTCTACCCATTGTTTGTGTGTGAATGATGAAAGCATGTTTGGTGGTTCGCAGTTGACCTCTACTTCCCGGGTCGAATGGCGCAAGCAACTGCGCAGTGACAACACTCGAATCGGGATTGTACGTGTACAATGGTATCAGATAAACGCTACCGGTTACCTCAAGAATTGTGTTGATTTCAAACCACGTTCGTAAGCACCATTCCAAGCATGTTTTGAACAGTGATTCTCTCTCTCGAGTTAGATAAATGCAGCCTCTGACTATCAGTTTTTCCATCTACATACAGTTGTAGTCTTGCTCTGGAGTTAATGCTGTAGGACATTATAAATAATGCAAATAGAAAGCAGTGGGAGGAAAACTGTGGAAGCAAGGGATAAGCAGCACTTAAAGTGAGGAGAAACTGCATGTGTTTCGAATCAATTCAATTATCAAACACTGAACCGTGATTATCCAATGAATATGAGTGTTGTGAGATCACTCCACCCTTGTAAATAGGACACGGTGGTGACATTAATGCTCAACTTGAGTTAACAAGTAGCTGAAGCAAATGATGTATTACACCATGTATGAGGCACTTTCGTTATGTTCTACGTAGGCCTACATGGCTGACTGGAAGCAGAAAAGGTGATTTAGTACCCAGTACTCCATTGTTGCATTTCCTGTGTCCCCTCTTGTATGCTGCTTTGGTAGTCAGCCTTTCCCAATATAATCCCTCAAAGCTACCATTCTATTCAACTTGAATATCTCTCTTGTGTCAAAGGTGTCTGGACTGGGATCTGTCTTTTGTTTTGCTTTGTTTAACACTTGCCCCCACATGCACATAGCAAGGACTTGTCAAGTGTTCTATCTGGTAATGGGTTGGTTCACTACCACCTCCCTGTTGTGTGTTTGTACAATGTAAGTTTGAGGTGAATCCACTCGGGTGCAACCGCCCTCCCCCTCATCCTTTAGGAAGTCTATTGTGATATCAGGGAGAAATTGAGGGGAAGGAAAATTGAGAGGAAGGATTAAGTAATCCCAATGTACTGGCATTGGTTTCTATATATTTCTACAGATACAGTGTGTGTGTGTGTGTGTGTGTGTGTGTGTGTGTGTGTGTGTTTGTTTTGTTGTTGTTGTTGTTGTTGTCGTCGTTGTCGGGAGGGGAAAGGAGGGGATTACTACGCAAAGCCAGAGTAAAAGATACCACAGGGCCTAGTGTTTTATTTAATTTCTTTATTTCACTTTCTTTTTTCAATTAAAGTGGAATAACAAAGTTCTGCATTCCAAAAAGCATGCTATTACTTTCGTATGTTAATTTCCCTCAGTAATGTTGCATGTGATTAAGTATGATACAGGATAGACAAGAGGAATCATTTACATGAAAACATGATTGTGATTTGAGTGATTAAATTATTGAGCACACTGTCTCAATGCCTTTAAAGTGAAATATGTGTTGTTCACTCTGACAATACCTCAAAGGGTGTGTAAATAAAATCTTCTGTTTATTCAAACATTTTTTTACAACCCCCAAACCGCTTGCCATTCAAATGCAAAAGAGAAAGTCTTCTTGTCAGTATAGAAATTGCATTCAATGGCAAGGCACATTTTTTTTTTTTTTTTTTTTTTTTTTTTTTTTTTTACTCAGTGTAGAATAAAGCTACCATACCAGTAGAATGTATTCAAAGGGAGCAATGGAATGCTCTTTTTTTTTTTTTTTTTTTTTTTTTTTTTTTTTTTTTTTATTGATGACAACAAATCTAAAGTCCAGTAAGACTTCAGTTAAATCAGGACAGCTGTTATTCAGACTTCTCTATCATCAGGATGTGTTCACACAGTGAAAATGAAAAAAATAGTGATCTTTCAAACTCATTTAGAACTCCTACAAAATTCACACAATTCCCAATCAGAAAAATGCTTCAACTTCCATTTAATACGAAAGCAACAATCCTCTTTTAAAAGTACAAATTGTATGTGTAGGCTTGCAGAGATTACACCACTATTCCCGAATACGCTATGTCAGGTACCTACTTAGCTACCAATGAGTCAGCAGAGCATAATGTAAAACATGATAACTACATTCGCGGCATGAAATTTTAGCGAATTTGAGCTGACTGCCTTTTTCATGGCATGAAATTTTCGCAAATTGCCACTGGCATTCAATGCATGGATATAGGGTAGACGAGATTCCATGTGCATTTTAATTTTGCGAATCTTGGCGCTCGCGAAATTCACGAAATTTAAATGCACGTGAACATTCCTTCGTTTTATAGTATACAGTACATCTTCTCCCATATCTGGCCAAGTCACTTATCCAGACAGGCGCCGGTCCTCATATGGCCAGATAACAGAGATTGGACTATACACAGTTTCCCCTCGATGCAAGTGTAGGGCACCTACTTGCAAAATGCTTGTCAAAATACTCAAGTATTTGGTATTGCTCATGGCAACCTTGAATTAAGATACATGTACATGTTCAATCAACCAGCGTGACATTTTTGATCCATTAAAAGTGCTGGAAAACTCAACCATTCATGTCATACATGTATTTCTGCATAGTGTACATCATGCAAGCACGGCTAAGAATGGAATACACGTAGATGTGTGTTGATAACATGATGTGGTTGCCATGGAAACATTAGAGAGGATGGAGTTTGAAAGTGAGCATCTTTTGTTTCATTTCATTTTTTTTTTTTGGGGGGGGGGGTATAAATAGAAGCACTGCAAAATGTCAGAACAATACAGTTCATGTGGTATTAACATTTAGCTAGAATACGACCTGTTAGCTAGAATAAGACCTGTCATGAATTTAATGCACTTTGGTTGACGTCACGCTCTGGACAATTTCATCACTAATCTGCTACACATCGGAGAAACATCAGAATCGGCAATCACTTTAAGTGGAAATGCCAAATTTGATTGAGGGACAGAGGAAGAGCGGGAGAATATCTTGAGAAGATGTTTACTGTAAAACGTGAATCGTTCGCGGCATGAAAATTTCGTAATTTGCAGCCGATGGCCTTTCTCACAGCATGAAATTTTCGCGAATTGCAACTGGCATCCAATGCATATTGTGTAGGAAATTAATTTCGCGAATGTTGGCGCTCACGAAATTAAAATGCACGCAAACATTCCTCATTTTACAGTACATAGCAAATATTCAATGTAATACTGATTTTTTTATGTGCGTGCTTTGTAGTTGGAAAGGGCATCACTAGAACACTAGAAATCTGAAGATGTATATTTGTGTCAGTCGGATGTACAATGTAGTTTGCAGACCTGTACAAACCCTTGTTGGTCGTGTAAACGAGTCTGCTCCGAGACTACTACTACTAAGTACTACATGTAGTAGTACTACAGTTTGTACATGCACTCTCACTGGCACTGTCCCATAGGCCCTGTACTGTAGCCTCTCCCAGCAAAGGAGCACCTATAGTGGAGGGAATATTCATCATTCTGTGTTTCTTATTTATTTCATTTTGTTATTAGAAGTCAACTTCATCACTTGCACTCTAAATTTTTGAATATCAGCAGTTAAAGGGAGTTCTGGTGAAATTTCCATTGCAGTATGCATTTTACTCAGTGTTCTGAAAAAAATATTAGGAAGTGCAGCCACGCCTCCCCCCCCCCCCCCCCACCACCACTCACTCTCTACAGATACCGCTGTATACTCCACATCTAACATAGATGTGGCAGACTACATTTACATACAATGTACAAGTGTCTCATGGGGTCAAATTAGTGATCATGTTTTTGCTCTTAGTTGCCATATTAGGCCATAATTTTTGTTGGGAAGTGTTTGCATAGATCATGTTTTTATGAAAAATTATATCAATATTTGTCTCCAAATGTAGAGATTTCAATAAGACACACTCAGTGTATTAATCATGTAAACTGTCATGCTCTGGGGACCCAATAGTTGGTGATACACTGTATATTACATAAGCCTCACAAGGCTTAATACAAATAATGTTTGTCCTCATTATTCCCTAAAAATGAGGACAAAACCGTTGTTCTTGATTCGTGTTAGTACTTGTGTACATTATACAAATGAAGCTGCTTTATTGTTCTCTTGTGAGATCTTTGCAAAACTCCATGCATAAAATTGCATTACTTTAAAGTGTTTATTTTAGTGAACATAATACATTCATGTACAGTCCAACCTCTCCTACACTGTATCTGGCCTCCCCTTATCCGCATCTCTGTATTATCCGGATGCCATCTCAGCATGATTTTATTTTTTTTCTATCTTATAAGTACGGAGAAAAGGGAAATTTCAAACTCTGAACAAACTTCCTACACAAACTGACATGAATTAGATATTATTCGCGACATAATGAACATACATTCACATCTAATTCTCATCTAAATGTATGCATTCAGACTTTCATTCAGAGTTTGTGTTTTAGAGTTGAATCAGATGTTCTTATACAACACCTACTTGTAAAAAGAATATAGCTCTATTTAATTGGTCGATTGCCCATCATGTGACATTTAGTATAAAGTTCCATCGCATGCTGTGGCTGGCAGTCGTGCAGTTTTGTTTGAGTAAAAATGGATGGCACATGGCTGACGTCACCCGTTTCCATTGACTCCCATCTTAAACTCACAATTGACTGGAAGTTTTTGTTCCATCGCATGGCTCTGATGTCACAATAAACAGACATTTGCTGCGCTCACTCAACAGTTACAAGCGCACTTAAAGCGCATGTACTTCTGTCACTCTTTTTTGTAAACAATTTTAATGATTGGCTTCGCGTCCACGTACGTACACGTACATATGACTGTGACTGTGCGGTTACTCATTCGTCTTTCATGGAAAATGGTTGCCATTTCTGTGCTAAATCCAAGAATCTGTGTTGACCACATTCTGTTGACGTTCGAGGTGTTGTATATAAAACAAATAGTGTATGGTCTTTACTCATGCAATGGAACAAGATTTTGCACTCGGTGAAAGATGAGGTGCACTATTTAACTCAGCTTCACCTCGTTGAATATCTATCTTTCACCTTGTGCAAAATCTTGTACCATTGTGACCATTCACTATTTGTATAATATTGCATGTCATGTTCACATTTACAAATTTGTTTCTCCTTGTGTGTTTGTGTGTGTATCTAATGATGGTTTTATGTTAGAGTATGCTGTTATTATTATTATGATGTTTTAATATCAATTCAAAACTTTCAGATAGGAGAAGGGAGGGCCCTGTACAACCTTGGTAATATCTACCATGCCAAAGGGAAGCATGCAGGGCGAAGTGGCCATCAAGATCCAGGGGACTTCCCCCAGGAGGTCACTGACTGTCTGAAGGAAGCCATCCAGTTTTACCAGTGAGTCTACCTTTAATATTTATTTTTGCTCTTGGAACCATCTAGCAACTTTTCTCTTTGTGTTTTTTACTTGTTTGAATGTTTGTTTTGATTTGTTTTGCTTCATCTTATATTTGTCTGTTTTTCTGAATTGTTCGTTATTGTTGTTTTTTTTTAAGTGTGCATAATATATAAAGAATGATGACTGTTATTCTTTTATCAAAGACATGGTTGAAATTGTGTGGCAACAGAGGTTATGCTGTGTCTCAAATATATGCAGTGAGCTTTTAGATCTCCACAACAAGCTTCGTGATTTTATCCTACTAATCTCAAATGTGTGTCATTCCAGACTTGTGAAAGCAAATTATTTAGTCGGCCAATGTATGTACCGGCAGGTTACACACAAGGCTCATAAAGAGTTTGTTGGATTTTATTTTGTGTGTCCAACTTACGGGACATTAATGTCAGGGTGCTACTTTTGTATATTTTCATGAGTGAGTTCATGTACTGCTGGTAGTCCACATATAAAGCAGGGTTGTCCTGCTGGTGCTGAAGGGGTCAATCAAGGTC
Source organism: Diadema setosum (assembly GCA_033980235.1). Lineage (NCBI taxonomy): Eukaryota > Metazoa > Echinodermata > Echinoidea > Diadematoida > Diadematidae > Diadema > Diadema setosum. The sequence continues at coordinate 12,635,036 of CM067069.1, read as the reverse complement.
AGATCCTGTTTCACACCTTTCCAAACTTTCAGCCAATCAGATGAGAGGATTCTCAGATTAGGCTGTGTAACACACAGTAGAAATACAATCCCCGAGACCATTTGCCACTTTGAGGGCAAATCAAATTTACTGTCACTATGTTGGCACTTGCCTACAGAACAGTGTACCTAAGTACAGCTGTATACCGGTAAGATCTTGGCCTCTGCTATGCTCATTTTGACAAGTGGGTGACTTTCTCTTTTTTTTATGCTGTGGTACAACTGGTTTACAATGTAGCCTCATAAATGCAGAAGATAGCTCTCATTTTCCATTTTAGCAATCATTAATGGAATTTAAAGCCATGCTGTTTACCATTGGGAACAGTGATTTGAAAAATGTTCGAGTTATCACATTGAATGCATATAGGTCAGTTGTATCCCAGAACTTCCTACATGTACACTGTACCATATGGAATTTGCAATAAGATATAAGGATATATCACTATTTTTCTCAATAAATCATAACTGCAGATGGTTTATTCTAGAAACAATTTTAATGAAACTATTGTTCACATTTTGTAAATTTAGCAATACTTAACATTGATTCTGCTGAGCATCATTTTTGCATTGGTTGCTTCTATCCCTAACTCACATTTTAGAGCTAATTTAAAGTTCTAACTAAAGCTTTTTTTTTTCCCCATCTGCAAATGGTAAATAATGCCTTTAAGATGTAAATCTAGCGAGAGACTGTCCCAAATCTTGAAACATTGTATTGAGATGAAGTGAGCAATCTAAGGCTTTTCTGTACACCGTATCACACTGGCCCAGTGGCAGTCATTTTCGGTCTCCTATATTTTATAGTCAACATTTATTCCGTGCAACATTTTCTCTCCTCTCTTCTCAATTTCTTGTGCTCATGTACCGAATTTAATGTGTGGAGGTTAAACAGCACCATTTTCTTCCTGTCACTGTTGGCATGACAATTTATGCTAGATGAAGTCGGGCATAAAATCAAGCACAAGGTCTCGATTCTGATTGGTCGGATGCCATATCTCGTTAAATGTTCATTGCACGCATGATTTGAAATCAGGCTCATTTTCACGCACTACGTGGCTGACTCGTTTTGTTACTTGGTATTTCTGGGTTAATAATACAGGGGTATCTCCACAAATGAGCTACATTTCAGTGCAATGGTAAACCATGATACTTTGTGGCATCAATCCTCACAACATGTGCTGCATGCAGAGTGCAAGCACATCCTTTTTTTTTTTTTAAAAGAAGAAGAAAAGTTACAAGAAAAAAGCTCCTGTTTTAAAGGAGGCGTTCATGTATTAGCAATCTCCAACATATACGTAAGTGTCTCCATGGGGCTGTGATACGAGAGCGTATTGGGTTGTCTGGGTTCGTAAGGTTTGTAGCGGTTGTGAAAAGAGCTACTCAAGATACTAAGATGCAATGCTTAGGCTTGAAAAGCACTAACATAGGGTGATGGAAATGCATTTCCTACTTTCGAATTGATGATCACAGTCAGTGAACGCTAAATCCTGCTTTTCAAAGGAAGAATATGGACATTGTGAATACATGGTTTGGGAAGGGAGGGAGGGAGGGAGGGAGGGAGGAAGCATCATAATGCAACCAAAACAGAAACACCACCGTTCAGTATTCATCGCTGCTTTGCCGGATGATGGTCATAAGCCACGTTCCAGTGGACAAGACTCTCCGTAGTTTTGAGACTGTGCAAGAGCATAGGACTGGCAGGTAGAGATTCACCCTACAGGTGTGTTTTAGTGTAGACCAGTGGACACAGCAGCATGAAAATCAACCTGCCGCCAGCCTGTAATTTGGATGCAGTTGCATTATAAAAATGTGAGGGTTTTGCAATTGATGATCAATAACAATAAATCAGTGGTGCATCCCTGATTGAGACATACTAATTGATACCGTGTACCCAGGTCTCCCCCTCCCCCCCCCCCCCCCACCCTTTTGGTCGACTGGCAACTGAAAATTGTGAAATGATCTGCAACTCTACAAAAGAATGGTTCTTATTCACTGCAAGCCAGGTTATGTCTTGCAACTGATTGACAAATTGCCCCACATCGACGTAAATAAGCACTGAATTGATCAGTGTTTTAGTAGTAGCCATGATAAAAAAATCATGGGCATACATACTCGAGCAGGATTCGAACCTACGACCTCCTGATCACCGGACAGGCGTCATCTTCACTAGACCACCGAGCTTTCGCCCGACAGCAAGTGTTGGTTCTAATCCTTATAGCATGCAGCGGGTACTGCTTTGTTATAAGGTTATGTCTTATTCTTTATTCTTCTGCAAACACTTGAGCTTGAGGGGTTTTAGTCTTTCTTTGATGTACATGTATGTGTGTGTGTGTGCGTGCGTGTGTGTATGTGTGTGAAATTCTTTCTTTTAAATCAGAATTCAAGATATTGCTACAAAACTGGTAAAGTTGTTTTCAGTTGCATTCAAGACCACACAAGGATGAATGGACTGAAGTTCAAGTCATGAGAGCAAAGGGCTTGACCATCGCACAAGCAAGGTCAAAGACCCCACCCCCCCCCCAAAAAAAAAAGAAATCTATGTGCAGTTGATTGCTTTAAGGAAGGTGAATAAACATCCAAAAAGTTGGTGCCATGATGACCTGTAATAACAGCAGTCTACCTAGTCTGCCAGCTTCTTAAAATGCCAAAGTCATATTCTGATAAAGTTAGAAAAGCTGCCAGGATTCCATCAGCTTATGAATATTCTAAAATGTTGTCAAGTGCAATGCACTCATTTGAACAATAACTGTCATGCATGATATGGGCAGTCATGGATGGAGGCTAAGTAAAAGGTGAGGTCAAAAGCAATATGAATTTGTTAACTGTTTCTTTGCTTTGAGATACACAGAGTCAAATTCACACAACCCAGCAGCCTTCATTTCTGTTCTACTGTGGGCATATCATAATCTACCCGTTGGCAACTTCCAGTCAAGAATGTGAAACAAATTCACAGTTTTTTTTTTTTTTAATGCCAATATGAATGCTCCACTCGACACCCTTGTTTACAGAGTTTGCAACCTGGGTAAATCGCTGGTGTCATGTAGGTAATGTAGGGATGCATTATCTACCTGTCAATCATGTTGTGTAAAGACTGATTACAATGCGCAGCAGCTGGCTCATCTTCTTGACTTGATTTGAATTGATTTGAGCCTGATTTATTTTTTTTGCTGCGGATGTCACGGGTTCAGAGTAGGTGGCAGGCAGCAGAATTATGTACCGACAAGTTTAAACAAACTTGAAAATTAGACCCGTATTTTCATCCCGACATTGTAAACCTTGCCCTGGGTTCTCATCTTGCAAGTTTAACACACCATATGCCACTGTATCTGAATATATCACATAGATACTGCAGTAAGCTGAGACTGCCCCTTCCTGATATAGAATATACTACCGGTACATGTATTTTGATACATGAGGGGATAATATCCAGTGTGTTGTTTCCTGATCTGTAGACTGGGGCTGTTTTCACACGTACCGAGGGTGCATAATGGGAATCACGATTCTAATGCAGATCACTAGAATCATGATTCAAATGAGACATTTTGACCATGCGTATGAATACTGGAATCGTGGAGGGTGATTTGAATCGTAATTCCTATCGTAATTCAATTGACACTCTGGAGGTGATTTCCCATCATGATTCTCCAGAATTTCAGAACTTAACAGTCGTGTGTATGGATTGACCCCCCAAGTCGTGTTTTTGTTGAGTGGAGCTTACGGTGACCTTTCAACCACCTCCGCCGAGAAACCACGCTCCTCAAATGCTTGCACTGCAGTCTGCATTACTTATCACTCAAGAGTGATTGATGGAAACTCGGAAAGAAGCCACACCTCCTCTACTCACTCTGAAATTCAAAACGGCAAAATCCTCAAAGCCTTCCTCGACTGGTCATGTGTACGAACAATAATTCTAATTCCAATTGTAATCCTAATTGTGATTCAGCATTGCAATTACGTATCTCCACCAGTGTGAAATAGGCCTGGGAGAGTTGTATATAAGTCCCTATGCAGGGTTCTATATGAAAACATACAATATTTTTGGTTCTCTCTTGGTAAGCTGATACACCCTCAGTGCTGTTTGCAACTTTAGCATACTACCTGCATATATTCCCTCCGATCTTGTCCAGTGGCTCATCCTGTTTGCCATTATGGTTTTACTAGCTGGGTTCACACATACAAAATAGCGGAATGACGATCGCGATCCACATCTGGAGTTTTTGGGCGAGCGTCCACACGTTCCAAATTAGCGGGATAGCGATCGCGATCGGTATCCCGCTAATTTGGCGAGCGTCCACACGTACCAAATTATCCCGCTAATTGCAGATAGAGAAAACAGCAAAGCCTGCAAACTAGGTCACGCAGCGCCCTTCTCTATCACTGCCTGCGCGCACTTTCCTTTGTCCATTGTCTTTTACGCGTCATTGGTGTGGTTCGCGCGCTGTTGTTATTGTTCTCCAAAGAGGTGAAGGACCTCCTCGCAGAGGCCTCGCTGTTGTGATGTGTGCATTGCATGATGGGATATAAAAACTCGAGATTCTAATCCCGACCGTTCACACGTACCAGCGCGGGGCCAATGATCCCGCTAGGCCTAATTGATGAACCAGTGCAAGATTTCTTGGGATTAGCATCGCGATGCTTATCCCGCTAATTTTCGGGTTTTTTCTGTCCACACGTGCAAAAAACTCGGGATGACGATCGCGATGCAAATCTCGAGATTTGTATCCCGCTAATTGGTGTACGTGTGAACCCGGCTACTGGAAAGGTTAACTCCCATATTCTCTCTCTGCATATTTGTGCTGATTAGAGTTGTTTACAATTGTAACAGTGTAACTACTCCTATAAATTCCCAAATTATGGGCATTACAATTACAATGTTTTTACTGCCATGGCATGGTCATTAAACTTTTTCTCTCCCATATTCTCTGTATTTGTGTTTATTGGAATTGCTTACACAATTGTTCAGTGTAATTCCATTTGCAAACTCTCAAATTATGGGCATAAATATTACAATTTTTTTTACTGCCATGGCATACTTATTAAACAGAATTAGTGTTGATGTAATAACCGCTCTTAATTATGTGCTCATGAGTGTGTTTTTTACTTTTGAAAAAAAAAAGAGTAAATTTTCTCACAATTCACAAAGAAGTGATCGCTAGAGCAGGAAGTATGAAACAAACACCAATTTTTTGTAGATGGCGGTTGATTGTGTGAGTAGTGGTATGATGGGAAAAAGGTGAAAAAAAAGTAAAATGTCAGTGTACACGTACAATGTACTGTAAAACCAGAAATGTTCACATGCATTTTGATTTTGCAAATTTTGCGAGAGCCAAAATTCATGAAATTAAAATGCCCGCGAAAGTTCTTGTCTACATTAATACAAATGCATTCAATGCCAGTGGCAATTCACAACAATTTCATAACGCGAAATAGGCCGTCGGCTCCAATTCGCGAAAATTTCATGCGGAGAAATTTTCCTGCTCTACAGTAGCTGCTTGTTTTTCAGGAAGCGGAAGCATTTCCAGGAAAAACAGGACCCTTCAAAGAGTCAAAGTCCAATGAATGTCTCGTATGACATTTTCTTTCTTTTTTCACTGACAGCAGGACTTCACACAGAATTTCCCTTGTTCTGTAGCATTTTTAGAAGTGTTTGTCAGCTGCTCATACAGACAGAAATGTAGTAGCCACTTGTATTGACTCCTGAAGTCATTCAACATTGGTTCATAGAATCGGTGCTCTATATGGCTTCCAAATGAAAAAAGTAACTCTCTGCATCACAATTCTCTATTGATAACCAGCAAGATACAGCGTGCAATGTCAGTCCAAAGTAGAGCTGTCCATGTTGAGATGAGAGGTGTCTGAATGGATTGAAGTGCCAAGTCGTGCGATAGATATTCCTAATTATGCGATTCACGGCCCTTAACGAAGATCGCATACCGAATTGCAACGCTGTAGACTGGCACTGTTTTAAAGTAGTTCCTGCAGGAAGAAATTTCAGAATACCAATTCTGTCTTTCTTAGGCACTTCCTAACTTTCTGACTTAGGGATAAACTTACGGTAGGAAAATTTTCAGAATGCCACCCCTGGTGTGGCAAGTTGCATTATGGGATCAAGGAGGTTCGAGAAATGGAGTCACAACAGTCTTATTCGCTTTGATCCCATGCTCGAAGCCGCCACTCAAAAATATTTGACGTATGTGTCGAACTGGATCTGCCGCTCAGATGCGAAGACAATTGACTCGTGTCTCATTGCGTAATCACCAGCCACTTTCCAAGGAAGATATGTCTTTGTGATGGTAATTACTTTTCGCTATCCCTTCTTACAAACGATGGGCGGTAGACAATGTTAAAGGCATGGGGGTGCGCGAATAGAACATTGCTCAAATATTGCTGAAATAGATATCAAAATTACTTGACTGTACGTGTCTGTACGCTAATCTGACATATTAATTTATAAAGAACTATACTTGAAGATGATACCATATTAGTTTCATTTTGCGGAAATAAGGAGAAAAGTGATAAAACCGGCTTTCCATGAGGGTAAAATTTTAAACACTTTCACAAAATACAGCTCAGATTTACACTTTTGCGCATATTTTCGAATGCAATTGACTTTTGTTTTATATGCTTTATCATCAGGTGAAATTTCATTGCATTTGATATATAAATGAGCAGCATATACCCGATATTAAGTTAGCGTTAAAAATGGATCTTCAGATTGCTCAGAAAGATGGCGGCTTCAAGCATCAAACATACTGTGGAATTCTTTTGTCCATCCATAGAAAACTGACAGCTGATTGAATAATTATAGTCAGTTGTAACTCCATCTCTCGAACCTCCTTGATGGGATAAAAGCAAAGAATTGATGGTGTCTTCACATGCGTGCCATGCACACTGCACAGGGAAATTGTTACAAGATTGAAAAAAAAAAAATCAAGCTGAACCAATTTTTGTATCATATCAATTGTTCATTTAAAAAAAGAAAACAAAAATGCCTAACAGTTCATCAAGTTTGACTGGTATTTCATTGGGTTTTATGATGACAATTGCATACCTCCATCTTCCTGTTTGACACCATTCATCTGCCATGTTGGCAGCATTGTGCTGACTTACATACAGTTACATGGCAGCGATTACTGTAAAAAAGGACATTTTTGCGTGTTCGTGCAACCAGAAGCTAACGCAAAAATGAAGGCATACAAATATTTTTGCTTGCCATATGGTCCAGTAATTAATGTCGTGATTCTGTAGAATTGAAAACATTCGAAATTTATCCAACCTGGCCGTGCATGAAAAATTATTTGTGCGGAAATATCCACTTTTACAGTTGCTTACGTACATCAGGGGTGAGGCAATCTGAACTGGATGTGAACCTTTTAAAGCTGAAAACATATTCAATAAAGATCTTTTCTTAGTGCATTGGTGTCACAACAGAAAGAAATTACTTGGTAACTTAAATTTAAGATCAAAACCATGCTTGGAGGTTGCCTCAAAACAAAACAAAAAAATATATATACATGTATGTCTGTGTACATGTTCAGTGTACATACAGTATATGCTGCCCACTGTGAATAGTTTCACACAATTTCAGTGGATTTCAGCCCTGTGGAACATATCGATGTACAGCAATCAACTCTGCGGTTGCTACACTCCTACATTGTATCTCCCAGTTTTTCACACGTAGTTTACAGTTTGTGACGTGCATCTGGTGTCCATGATAATCCTTTCATACTGACATACTGTGCATGTACAACTGTACAATTTGTGTGTCTTTGTCTGGGCCAAGGTTAACAGACCCTGAATTCTAGTATAGTCTGTACCAAATAGCCTCAACACATGGCGTACCACCTGCAACGCTCCTGTCGTCTATTCCTTTAAGACTCATTCTTGCACAGTGCAGGCTGTTGAGGCCGTATAGGTTGCCCATCATGTGGTGTGTCATGGGACAACTTGTCCATATCCATCAATTTCAAGGTCCTTCACCCTAGAATATTATACAGCATCAAATGTTTAGGCACTGGTCCAGCCTATACGAAGATGAATCTGCCATGTGCTTCAACTGTTTCATGCAGCATGAAATCGACTGCGTAACGCTGATAAATACTATGGATTTTACTAGGGTCACAAATGACAGTGGTCTCGGTTTTTTCCCGACATAACTGTGTGGCAAATATTACAGAAAAGATATTTGGAACACAGTATGGACATTCATTGTACTACCACATGTCATATATACCAAAGTTTCATTTTTGGGCAATAAAGAAAAATGTGCAAAATCAACACCTTTTTAGAGACCAAATTATCTTTTTTGGAGGGTAATTTTCGACTTTATTTTCACAGGTTTATTCTCAATAAAACCCAAAATAACTAACATTGCCAGTTAGAGAATAGTTTGCTGTGTAGATTTTATCATTTGATGGCTTTTGAGGCGAGATATTGCGATTGTCCTGCAACACCTCCCCAGCGGTTTTGCATACACAAGCTGTTTACTTTATGCAATTGAGGCTTCGAGGTCATATATTTTTGGCGTATCGCCACGCCTGCAAACAGACAGCTCAGTCCATGTGCTCTTGACAGTACGTACGCAATTGTATCTAGCCCAAAACTAAAAAGAAAAAAGAATGTGATATCTATCCCAAGCTTTGTGTTGCAGCATTACTTTAACAAAAGTCAAACATCACATATTGTGCTGGCAGATATTTCCCAGTTTAGAGTAGGCCCAAAGTTTTGTTTGTCTGTTTTTCTATGTTAGACTATACTATAACTATTCTAACTCATGAATGTGATTTCTCCACTTTGCATTTCATCCAGAGAACATTATGTCCTGTATACATGTGAGAGGGCAATTAAAGTGTAGTGCATGCACGATGGATACATTGTACATGATACAATAATCAGAATGATTGCGTCATGTGATCAAATATGGTATATTATGTGAGTACGAACGTACATGAAGTTGACAGATTATATTTGTAGTTCTAGGAAAGTGTTAATGGTTGGGGTAGGGGAATACAAGTAAACTTCTCTTTTTATGTATCTCAAAAGCTTTGAATGAACCATCTGGGCCCTGTTTATGAAGAGTTAAAATTGATTATATAGTTGATTTCAACTGTAAGTCTATGGCAGCCTGTGTGGTAAGGACATTTAAAATCGATTTTATCTTTTGATAAAACGGGGCCCTGATCTACTCCGTACACCTTTGGCAACCAGTTTGTATTTAGAGTTTCTACACTCTTTATAATGCACGTAAGATACCTTTCTCCTAATTGGCAGCTCCATTGTGGGCGCAGTGGAGTGCTATTAACAGTGTGACGTCAAGACCTGCGAGAAAACTAATCAGCGAAGGTCGCAGATACAATGTAACTCACCGGAAAGCATGCCTCGCTCTTTATGTGGCGGTGTTGTCTGATTAAACACCATTTGTGATATAGTCATTGGGGTCATCTCTCTGTTCAACAAGTGGACTGTTTCTTCATCAAATCAACTCTTTCTTCATCAAATCAATCTTTTAATCATCAAATTGACCCTACGCAGTGATACCGAGATACCCAATGGACATATCTGTTCTCTCTCTCTTTTTTTTTTTGAATGCAGATTTCGTGTCTTGGCCACAGCTAGGCTCAATTTATGTTTCCAGTTTGTTTGTTGTTGTTTTTTGTGTAAGGTTCATCAAGAAGATTAAAAATGCTGTTTGACGTAGGCATTTCAAGACAATGATTTTGAAAGTTATTATTGCAGAGTCCGATTGTATTTTTCTTTCTTTTTTTTTTTTGGGGGGGGGGACATACGATACATTATCTGGTCAAAATCTTCAGTCTTTTGCGTTCCTTTTCTCCAATTTTAGTGACACTTCTCTCCATTCCACTCTCACTCATCCCTTTTGTTGTCAGGTATCTGTATCTCTCTCTTCTCTCATCTCTTTTTTTTTTTCTCTCCCCCTTCTCTCATCTCTGTCATCTCTCACTCTCCTCTCTCTCTCTCTCTCTTTTCTTTCATCTCTTTCTCTTTTTTCTCTCTCCTATATATTTCTCTCAGTCTAAGATGCTCCCCTTTTTAGAGAGTAGAGTGACTCTTTCTCCGACTCTATTACCCCGTGCCCCCTCTGTGTCTGTTCACCACTTCCTTGGCTTCCCCCGCCTAGGTGATATCCTGAGTGTCGTCCACTTTAGCCACATGGTATGCAAGCAGGGAGACAGCGGTGCTGGGCTGTGATTTATCGAGCAGGTCTCCATCCTGCTCAAGCGGCTGGCTAGCGACTGAAGCCCTCCTCCCACTTCCCACCCCCCCCCCCCATGGCACAGTGGCCATCTTTCCTTCTAAAGCGCTCGTGAGGGCTCAACGCAATTGTTTTGCCAATCTCCCCTCGCCAACGTCCATTAAATTCTCACTTGTTTGTACACCTCCCCTCTGATATTGACGGAGTTGTGGCAGGATGCGATCATTCTGACAAGCCGCACTTTTGAGAAAGACAGAAGTGCTCGAATAAAAAAAGAAACAGGGGAAAAAAAACGCCAAGATTGCTAAGCTGCGAATGGGAAAGCGTCATAGCGTTATATCATCATGTCTGGCAAAATGCATGCCAGTGCAGGTCTACGACACGTAATGACATTTGTGTGCAGGCTAAACGCTGATGTTGTATTCAAGAAGATAAAATGGCACTTGAGTTCAAGCAGTAAGAATAAATTGAGTGTGCAAGACTTCACTCTGCACAGTATTCCTGCTCTTTTCCTTCTCTGTTTCTTTTTGTTTCGTTTATTTGTTGTTGGGCTTACCAATATCAAATTCAGTGCACTCTATGCGCTTTTTAATACCGAAACTTGTGGGTGGTTTGGTGAGGTGTGTATGTGAAAAGAGTTTATGGCATCATCACATGATGATAGTGTCACATGGTGGCACCGCAAACTCTTTCCGCAAGTGTCTAAGTCGAGTTGTCTTCCGTTTTGATCTGGTTTAGTTTAAAGACATTTCATCAGTTGAGGAGTCATGTGGTTTCCAGGGTTCTGTTTGAAAACTCACATCCTCTATTTTCCCGATTTCTTACTTTCCTACCCTCCTCTCCTCCTCCCCTCTCCACACACACCCCCATCCACTCCCTTCCACCTTCACAGCGTTCTATGTCTGCCGCTGGACATATGAAGCCAGCTTTTCATGATGCCGAGAGAGAACCGAATTATGACCAAAATAAATTCCTGCAATTTGCACATTTGTTCTGGATTAGGGATCTGGGGCATGGGTGTGTTGTGCAGTACCTTAGCACGTACTAGGGCTAATTGCTTCCGGGCGAATGCCAGGTATTGTCCACCTGTTGCAATTGTTCATTAGCTCAAAGTGATCCCATCATTGTCATCTGAGCAGTTCCTATTCATTCACAGTTTTCTCCGTACCGGAATATGACTGCCAAACGCTATTTGGAAATTAATTTTTGAAGGACGCGTGCTGAACCGATCACAAAGCAAGTACAGTGTACCATCGTTATGATATTTTCTTTTACATTGTGATGAGAGCTTTAATAGGGCGCTACCAACATCAGCAGTTATATATCTTCTACCTATGCCCACCCAGACGTAAAGCTGCCTTTTATTGTGAATATTGTCCCATTAGATTACTTCACTGAAGAATTTGTTTCCATCATGGACAAAGACTTTTTTTACCACTTGCCTGATCCAGCAGGCAGATTTTTGAATTCTTGCAGAACACTTGCCCAAACGTGAATTTCACTTGCCCGAAAAGAAATGTGAGAAAATAATACAGAAAATCATGTGTAAGTCAAGGGCTTGAGAAAACACAATCGTTTGAATACACCAGCACACATTGATTTTCACACTTTTAAAGCACAGTTGAGTATTTAAGGTAAACAAAGTTGGTTCGATCAAGTGTTGGCATTGCATTGCATTGGGGCTTCTTCATGTAAGTGCTGGATAGTTGCTGAAATGAAATTAAAGATAATATAAAGTTTTGGTACCTCAAAAGTTTCCCTGAATTTCCTTGTCTTAGTTTGTGTTTCAGGTTAAAGTACCTTTCATATAACTAACACTGTGAGACTTACTCGCCCCAAAGTGCTCTCATGTCTTAGTAATCATGCAATTAGCTGCGACCAGCAGCCCCATACGCATAGCGTAATGGGGCTTCGCATTGTAGCTTTCAGGATCATGGCAGATTTAGTATCGCGGATAAATATCAACTTGAAATCAAAAAATTTCTTCAATTTGAAGACTTACCAGTTAAGTTGAAGTATTGAAAACAGGCTTCGGGCAACGTTTGGTTCTGCCAATAGTCCCTTTCTGTTCGAATTGATGACTGAATGTGACTCGGTCGAGAGGACGTTGGGAGAGCTACATACACTGAGTACTACGGCCAGCAAGCGCATGCATATCACATGCCCACAAATTTCAAATCCATGAACGAATAAGATGTTTGTGTGCGCATGCGCTGGCCGTAGTATTCAGTGTATGTAGCTCTTCCAAGGGACTATTGGCAGAACCAAACGTTGCCCGAAGCCTGTTTTCAAGACTTCAACTTAATTGGTAAGTCTTCAAATTGAAGAATTTTGTGGATTTTATGTTGATATTTGCCCGAGATAGTAAATCTGTCATGATCCTGGATGCTACAATGCGAAGCCCCATTACGCTATGCGTATGGGGCTGCTGGTCGCACTTAATTGCATGATTACTAAGAAATGAGAGCACTTTGGGGCGAGTAAGTCTCACAGTGTTAGTTATATGATAGATACTTTAACCTGAAACACGGAAATTCAGGGAAACTTTTGACGTACCAAAACTTTTTATTATCTTTAACCTGTTGAGGACGAGTCCTGAGTATACTTGGGCAAGTGTCTAGATGGGGAATGCGTGTTGTAGCAAAATCAAACCTTCCTCAACAGGTTATTAAGATACAAACATTAACGTGCAATGTGAAATCGCCTCCAAGATATGTGTTTGTGTGTGTGTGTGGGGGGGGGGGGTTCGGTTAGGGGCAGGAATCGAGAGCCATCGTAAATCTCAATGCCTTGTGTGATTGTCCTCCGGTTGTGTTAATCATGACCGATTTATAAATTTTCAGAAGCAGTGCGAACATCGTCTGTGGTGCCTCAAAAGACAAAATTAATGATGGCCAAAAAACCTCCTCAATATATCACATCAAGCGCTTAATGCCTTCCCGTCTGAATTTGCACAAAGAGTCTACAAATGTAGTCATGTAACAAATCAAAAATCCAAGAGCTTTATCTTGATGTTTCCTAGTTCTTTAGCTGTATTTGCCAGGAGAATATAGGCATACAATGTACCTTTCCAATTGTGCTGTATTTTCCATTTTGTAGCATGGAAGAGTCTTTCTTCAACATATGATATCGAAATTGCTACTTTTTATCGTAAGTTTTTTGACACAATTACCCAATGTTGCATAATGACCCTTGAAATTGACCACTAGACTATCATGTATGTTATATACTTAAGTCTATTTTCCTGTGGATTTTACATGATCCAGGATGAAGGAGCAATTCAAAATTGATACAGCTTTGTCCTCATTGGTGACTTGAGTGATTGTGATAATAATTCATTCAAGTATATGAAGATCTTTGGTTTGTACTGATTTATTACCAAGATTCAAATGAATTATAGACCATAAATAGCAAGCCAATTTAAAACTTTTTTGGTTTGTTTTGGCCACCTATCGGGGTGCATTACAAACCAGGGTACAATTTCATGAAAGTTGTCAGTCACTGACAATCACCATGGTAACAGTCAGTGACCAGAGCATCTCAGCCAATCAAAACCAAGGATTTTGCTGTAATTGTCAGAGACTGAAAACTTGTCAGGGCTGACTAAATTGATGAAACACACGGTCCCCCAGGTTTCTCACAAGACTTCTCTTTTTTTTCTTTTTTTCTTTTCAAAATCCCATTTGTGCTGTTGTTGTCCTTCTTATGTGCTTCAGCCTTGCTTTCAGACTGCTGATTGTATTTCTCCCACAAATACCCAATCCAGAGGGGTTTTTTGTGATCTTGTGTTCTTTTTTTTTTTGTCTTTGTTTGTTTGTTTTGTTTTTTTGCCTGGTTGCATTGCACAGCTTATAGTGAAATGTCTCCATTTGTATGCCTCTGCCACAAACTGGTATCGGAGGCAAATGTTATGTTTTCCATCCATCCATCCATCCATCCATCTCTAATCAATTTGTAGACAATGTAATTTTAGAGCCATGTGAGGTATCCAAACGAAACTTAGCATGTTACGTAAGTGTGTATGAGTGGATGAAGATGTGATTTTCAACTTTTAGGCACATCTGCTAAAGGTCAAAGGTCAAGTTTAAATGCTAAAATGTCACAATTTCTCCTATATCTCTGCAATGCCTGAATAGTATCATCTCCAAACTTAATGCATATGTTACCAGATTAAGATTCTCTAGGAAAAGTTTTTGGTCAGAAGGTCAAAGGTCATGTTTATAATATATGGATGCTCAAACTGTCTCCCCCATATTCCGGAAATGGCTCAAGGTACATAGTTATCTTTAAAAACCTAATACAGTGTACTTTATGTATTTATTGCCGGATATTGATTCTCTTTGGAAGTTTTGTAGGTCAGAAGTCAAAGGTCAAGGGTCAAAGGTGATGTCAAAATAGGTGCTGAAATTACACTAAAGACATGTACATACAAGTGTATTTTCTCCATACCACGCAAATGATTGAATGTATCACTTAGCACAATTAAATTGCTATACAATTTTCTACATGCTCTACCACACAGTGATGTATAGCGAAAGTTTTGGGCCATGGGGCCAAATGTCAAGTAAAAATGCCAGATTTTCACCAGTTTTAAAATTGTATTGAAAATTGGTGTATAATTACTCGATTATCATTATTTGCTAATCATATGATATTGTCATCTCACTTTGGCAATATGTGCAGTAGACCTGTTGGGAAAGTGATGTGATATGGCTGAGGCATATCAGTTGCCATAGCAACTTTTCTAGTTTCTGATTGCTGCAATTTTTCACTGTCAATGTGAAGGGCCCTCAGTGGGTACTTACGCTGCAACCATACGAATCATGATCCATGGGTCATTCCCGCTGATTGACTGACTGTGTTATGGGTTTGTGCCATAGTGGCAGGCAGTATCCCAAATCGAGACTGATTTATAATGTGCAAGTTGAATGCGATGCAGACTGAGAATTAACAGCCAGTAGTCTTCGAGACACACTGTATTACTTTTTGCTGAACTGTTCCAGGAGTGTCCTCCTTTTTCTTAACATATACGTGTATTTAGCATGCTGATGTTATTTCAGAGAAGAACATGTTTCCCGTAATGCATAAATTTCTCAGTGCCTTGCATGCCAATTGGAAGACAGCTATCGATGCATCCCTAATTCTCTCCTTTCCTTGCTATTATGATAAAACATTCCTCAGATATGCTCAGTTTGATGTTCGTCTGTGATTTCATGTGAGAATTCGCCGTATCTGCTGAATCATTCCGTCACGAGCCTTCGATGCGAAAAGTCTCCTGCTGTGCAGCTAATGTTGAATGGAGATGCAGTGTACAATGAACTACAGGGCATTTAACACGAGGCAATCAAGTTCAACTCCCAGAACTCATGTTCCCCATAGAATACAAGAGTTCATGTCATCACACATCAGTGGACTGAGTCTAAGGTTGTTGTTTTTTTTTCCTCTCTCTCTGTTAATTTTCAAACAAGTGAACCTGAAATGTTAAATCTACTTCTCTCTATTCATTTTCTCTCTCCATCTTTTTTCCCTTCCCCATCTTTTTTCTGACACTTGATGTCTTCCCGCGCCGTCCCTGTCTGTCTGTTTGTTCATCCTTCGGCACCAGAGCAAATCTGGCCATTGTCAGAGAGCTGGGAGACAGAGCTGCCCAGGGCAGAGCCTGCGGTAACCTTGGCAACACGCATTATCTTCTGGGCAACTTTGAGATAGCGATACAATATCACACAGAGGTAAGACTTGCGGAAAACAAGAGAGAGAATGAGAAAAAGATATTGGGTAGTGGGGGGGGGGGAGGATTAGGCAAGAGAGTGGCAAACGTCCACTCTGCTCACATACTTCTGTTTTGGTCAAATTTACCAAATGGTAGAACAAATAACAAAGCTGCCAAGTCTTCAAGGCTTTTGCAGGAAGCTGCCTGACAACATCAGTATCTCCTCTTGTCTAGATAGGAAGAGAATATGAAATCCTCCTGATTAAGAAATTACTTTTGCCCTTTGAGGCACATGTAACACACAAGTACTCCCCTCATTGCCCTTTGGAATCACCCTGATTGTGATGGGTGAATGTTGGCAGCCCTGAAAATAAGATATTATGCCAATTTTTGTTTCCCCGTGCATTTCTAATTATTGATTTTACTTTTAAAACTTCATTTTCTAACTTGTGAACAATTTTATAGACCTTTGCAAGTTGCACATTATGTGGGACAGGTTCTGCTAATATTTGCAGCAATCGGTATGAAGTTTTATCTCTCTAAATATATCTCTCTTGATATAACTATCTGTCTACCTATCTGTCCTGATAGCATTGACAATGAACCCCTGCTAAATACCAGTTGGGGATAAAGTTAGAGTAAAGATCAGGGATAATGTTAGGGTTAGTATTTGGGTTAGGGTCAAGATTAGGATTAGGATTAGGGTTAAAGGGACTGTATGGTACTGGTTGAGGTGGGGATTCATGTTTTGGACATTCCTAAGTGAGATAATGAGAAACCTCTTATGAAATATGAAAGGGCATGTAATTTTAAGAAGGATTTGTCATTTATTTGATGAAAATTGGTTTTCAAATGGCCGAGATATAAAAAAAGTGATAATGATAAAAGGCGACAGGCCACGCTTTTATTAGGATCTCTTTGTTTCACCTTGTTTTTGGATATCTCGGCCCTTTCCAAACCCGATTTTCATCAAATAAACTTTTGATACCCCTTAGAATTTCATGCTCTTTGACATCTCACAGAGTGGTTTCTGAATATCTCGCAAAATGTTAAAAGCTAAATCCTCACCTCAACTGTACACACCCTTCAAGGTCAAGGGAAGTGTCTGAGGTAATTCTCCTAGAACCCTATATATAGAGAGAATAGGGAGGATGAATTTATAAGTAATAGAGAGGGAAAGAAAGAGAGTAATAAAGACATGTAGTAACTAGTAGTAAATTGCAATCCATACCATACATGTGAACCTTTAAATGATCAATTCACACCTGAACAAAATTCTTCAGGTATCCTGGTAAAGAAGAATAAGAGGTGAATCCTCAGGTAGTGCAATGTCCTGTCCAGCAGTGCAGTATCTGACGACAAAATGACGTCTCACTTGAATCGATTTGCTCTCAGGTAGTGGGGGTATGTTGAGGTGCATCCTGTTTGAATTGTCAGCATGTTAAGCACACGTATTGGCTTTACCTTTCTCTCTCTCTCTCTCTCTCCAGCGGCTCTCCATAGCAAAGGAGTTTGGCGACAAGGCGGCGGAGAGACGTGCCTACAGTAACCTTGGCAACGCATGTGTCTTCATGGTGGATTTTGAGTCGGCAGCAGAGTATTACAAGTGAGCAAACCCAACTTGCCTGGCCACAATGCTCTGAGACAGAAATTAACCCCATGGGAAAGATGGCCATGTTCCTTCAAAACTTCCCTACAAAGCTCATCAGTCAGCAAACTTTCCATTATGACATTTTTTTCATTTCTCGTGAAGGCAAATATTCATTGACTAGCATGCAAGTTGTGCCCTTGAGTCCTCATTCTAGGCGTGAAGTCTGGCTCATTATACCACAAGGAGTCTCCTCCTTCCATTGGCAATATCTTGATACTTTTCTCCTAAAAGTTTTGTCTTTTGCATGGTTTTATTTTGTTTTGTTTTAAAAAAGGAGGAAATGCATACATTGTAGATCCATATCATTTAGTTCGTACCAGGTACTCTAAATTTTGCAGATGTTACACGAGTCCTTCATAGACTTCAAATTGTGTTTGTATATGTACCTTTCAAGCACTTAAAAGTCAAACTTGCCATAGCGGCCACCTGCCATACACGGATACTAAAAAAAAAAGAAAATCCCCCCAAGAAAAAAAAAGCCACACTAGAGACCCTTTCTGTAGTGGCTACCTGTCTGGAACAGCCACTTTTTTGTCTCATGTCTGCTGGATAGCCACTATGGACACGTTTGACAGTAGTTGGAATGCCAGACATTTGTTTTGTTTTGTTTTGTTTTTTTTTAATTAAAGTGATGTGTATTTTATTTTCAAATTTGTTAGTCTAATGTTATCTGGGAGTAGTGTACACTTGTACAATGATAAGCTAGATGTGTATGGAATGATGTGCAGAGCACAAAATAATTTCCTCTATTCTCTGTGATGTTGAATCATGTTAACACCTCTGTGTTCATTTGCGTGTGTCTGTGTGTACTCGGTAAAATTTTGTAGGAAAGCCTTGCACATTGCTAGGCAGCTGGGCGAGCTCGCGATGGAAGCGCAGGCGTGTTACAGCCTCGGAAACACCTACACGCTCCTACGGGAGTACGAAAAGGCCGTAGAGTACCACATGAGACACATGGAAATAGCCCAGCAGCTCAACGACAGGTGAGTTCCTTTTTCCAGTCAAAATTGGCTGTATGATTTCAATTCTTCCAGTCTCATAGTAAGTCCTCTGAAAGAGTTACTATATATGCCACATATTTAGTGAGTCTAATTTTTTTTTGCGAATAGGTACTTCCCGACAGTTTCGCAAGGGGTTAATTCATGATCATTGAGTACAGTACTGAATGGAGAAATGTATGTGTACACATTGCATTCATGCTAAGATCAGAGTTAATGATTTTGTGTCTTGTTAAATTTGTGAATAGCACCCTACTAATGAAATTTGCAACAATAAAAACCTTGTGAAATAAATGATGTGTACAGTGTACAGTATACTGCAAAATAAGGAATGTTCGCGTGCATTTTAATTTCTTGAATTTCGCGAATTTCGCGAGATGCAAGATTCGTGAAATTAAAATGCACGCAAAAGTTCTTGTGTACACTATAGGCATTACATGTTAGAGACAACTCGTGAAAATTTCATGCTGCATAAAAGGCTATCGGCTCCAATTCGCGAAAATCTCATGCTGTGAAAATATTGTGTTTTACAGTATACTTGTCCTATCACAGGAAAAATTTTGAGGTTCATTGGCTGCCGGAAGTCAAGTGCATATGATGTCTGTCTCGCAATCAGGAGGTGGCATGTTCAAGTCTCACCCAAATATAGCTGGCCTATGATTTTAATTAGGTCTATTAATCTAAACACTGAATAATGGGTGCTTACTTTGTATTTACATTAATGAAGGGCAATTTGTTAATCAGTTGCAATGGAAAACAACTCCGTGCAAGAATTAATAATTTTAATTGCCATCATTTTGTTTTTGTTCGCTACCTGCCTAGCATACCAAGTTTCAGGATTGTGCAGTCCATGATTGTTTACCGGCAGTTGAAAGTTTAATCAATTGGGACACACAGACTCAGCTGTGGTGTTTGTTAGTGCATTTGGCACATGCATTGGATGTGATTGTGTCTGTCTTGTCCATTACTGGATGAAGGAAGAAGCGAAATATGGAGGAGAAGAGAAGATGAAAGGATTGAAGAAGCTGCTTTGTGAAATGTGAAAGAGTGAATCGCATTTGACAAGTCTCCTGTGCCACATTCCCACAGGTATCCATGTCATATTCTCTTAGCTTTTCATCGGAAATGATGTCTGAGTCTGAGTGGAGGCATGTGTCATATAGCGCTCCGCCAGAGCCAGTTTGCCGTATGCCTGAGTTAGTCATTAAACCATATCTGGGGCGTATTTGTCACATTATGAGTGGGACTTAATCGAATTCTCCGTGGATCATATCTGGACGTGAAGTGCGCCAAAGCCCCCAGGGGGAGCCCTTCACCTCAAGAAAGGTTCCCCCACCCCCTCCCCCTTTCTTTTTTGTCTCCCTCCTCTCCAGTGCAGTACTGGTACATGTATTTTCCACTTTGCGATGCTGAATTTGTGGAATATTCAGCGGCAAGATGAGTCACAGTTCTGTTTGATTTAGCAGTCAGTGAGATGTGATTTATTGCAAAGGAAAGAGATTCAGTCCATATTGTATGTGGTGCAATGAAGTGCACCGATGTGGAAGGGACTTCTTTTGATGGGGAAAGAGCAGTGAAATGCTTCACCATTCAGTGCACTGTCATTTCAACCGATCGAGACCCGGGAGAACTTTGCTGTGTGTGCTGCAGAAGTCATCACCCTCTTGACGTCGTCAAATTGGCAACTGTGACTGTGACTCTGTATCTCATATTGGAGAAATATTAAATGGAAATGGTTTGATTCATGAGATCTGCACAAAATTAAAGTGAAATTGGCAATTGAACAAGAACGTACAGATTTTAGAGGGAGGAAAAAAAAAAAACATCTTCCTGAATGTGTTGCCAGTTTGGGAATCAGCTTTGAATTTACAGTAATTAAGAGGCTTCTGCAACCAAAGCATGCTGTTAGTGTACAGGAACAACAAAGGGCTAAAAAGACAGATAAGGTATTATAATTATTATTATTTTTATTATTATTGTTGTTGTTGTTATCATCCTCTTTTTTTGTCTTTTTTTCTTTTTGCCCAGCCTTATAAAACAGTGTAAAATATGTGCTGTTCAAACTTAAACTACCCACATGAGTCATACTAACATAATCATATCATCCTCATGTGGCACTTGTTGCTGTATACGAAATATATTTTGCGAATTTTGCGAGACCGGTGCTATTTGTAAATTTAACAACACGCAAAATGATTACCTCTGCTCCCGACATGAATGCAACATGCACACATACATTTCTCCGTTCAGTACTGTATGTTATGATCGTGAATTTATCACTAGAGAAATTGTCGGAGAGCCGGATTCCTGAGAAATTAGACTTGCTAAGTGTATGGTGTATACAGTACAATTGATTACTGACTTTTAACAGCCATGCATGACAGGTAGCAGATTGTACAAACTTTGTCAGATGGAAAAGAAAACGAGGACATGGGAGAATGAAATTTGTGCGAGTTTCAGAGTAAAATGGCGGTGATAAAGTTTTGATTGTGTGGACGGTGTGGAATTATATTCTAGTAATTTCTTCTTTTTTTTCCGTTCATTCTGTCAGTGCATTGATTCAAATGTTGTAAAGCATATGGTGTAAACTGTGTGAGCTATATCAAATGTCATTACCTTGTATTTTTCATGTCTGTACAGTTTGTAGGTACACCGATATTGGTTTGTTTTTAATCTATATGGGGAGGTGATAAAAAACTTTGTTGACTGAGCTGCATCATGTTCAATTGGCTTTTACAAAGAATAAGCAGGCAAAGGTTTTGACAATTTGTAGTTGCAATCAATATGCCTGCGAACAAACATCACCATGAAATTGAATTGATTATGTAATTACATGGTTTGTTCAAACACTTCTGCCTGTGAGAACCATATAGTCTGGTAAATCAAGTCACAGTTTTCTGTCTTCCAAGCAAATGGAAATCTTTTACACTGCAGCATTTTCTTCCTTACTGGTAGCATTTAAAACTATGCAGCTCAGACAACAACAAAAAAGAAAAGAAAAAAGAAGAAAAAAAAAAGATAAGCACCTCTTTACATCTGACCGTCGATGCGTGCATGTCACATTGCATATTATATTCACGGCTATTGTGTCTTGGTGCGTGAAATGTCACTTGATTCCTTTGTGTGTTTGTGGGCATGTGTAAGTGTGTGGATGTGTGGGCGGATGGACGCAAGATGTCCTTTGATTTCTGCCTCGCAAGCTTCTTTATCCATTTTGTTCCTGCAAAACATTTTCGCACGAAGCGGAGATTCAACTGTAGTCGATAGGCAAACCAGAGGCAAGAAAAATGACATATATGAGATTTTTTTTTTGTCGTGTGTCAGGAGCAAATGATGGTTTCTGCGTCAATGACGTCAGTGCCATACTGTCTTGGTGAGAGCTTCCAAAAGGATGCGATATTAGTCAATTTTTTAATGCTCAAAGAGTCATTGTATTTCATTCGTGAATATTTCTTTACAGAGAAGAGCATTCACCCAGTAATCACTCTTACTTCAGCTGTTTTGAGCACAACTGACTTGTTCTCCCCCTCGAGAATTTCATGGCGTATAACAAACGAGGTTACTGCACTGCACTTTTCATGGCACAAAGCAGCTTCGCATTCTTTTCCTTCCAATGCCAAGTTACAAGCCAGAGTTTTGTGAGCAACTTCTAGTCTACCCTCCTCCCTTGAGGCTGTTGCTCCGAGGTTCTGTAAAGACCTCTTGAGTTATTGCACATGTAATTAGAGAAAGTGACCTGAAATCAGGCGAAAAGTCTGTAATTTTCCTAAACTCCAGAGAGCAATTATTGCTGGCAAACGAGCAGAATAATGGTTGTTTTACATTTATGCGGTTTTTCCTTGCGAAGCACAAGAGGAAAGGATGAAAAAGGTTAATGTGTTTGTATCATTTTTCATGCTGTTAAACTTTTAATGTTTCTTCTCTCTCATGTCATTTTCCGGATTTTCTTTCTTCTTTTTTTTTTTGTCTTCTGTTTTCCCCCCACAGGGTTGGCGAAGGGCGAGCATGTTGGAGTTTAGGCAACGCCCACACATCGCTCGGCAACCATGAAAAAGCTCTTCACTATGCAACTCAACATCTCCAGATATCAAGAGAGGTACAGTAATTACTGCACCGAGAAAACATTCAACTAAGTTACAGTCAATAGCAACTGTTTGTCTGGTATTGCTGCCTGTCCATGGCTAAGGGAATGGTGATCAAACTTTACTCGTTGATCGTTGCTTGAAAAAAGTTGTAGTTTTTTTTTTTTAAAGGAGGACCCAGAGATTAAAGGGAAATACTGTATCAGAGCAAGTTCATATTGGTCTTCACTCCGAGATTTGTACCAAAGGAAGAAACACAAAATGAAATTCTTAATAATCACACAAAAGATCAGAAAGTTGTGGAGTTATGATCTAGGTCCTTTTTTGCAAGGAAATAAGAAGCTTCATGCAGCCTTGCATTTCTTTTTACATGAACAATTGGTAATCATGAAGTTTGGGATACTGATAAAATCCTCATCTTTGCAAATCTTACTATTATTTTCTCTTATATTATTGAGCTGTAAGATTAGAAGTTATGAAATGACTTCATATAAATTCACTGCTATGTGTATGGTCCCTCAAAACTGTGAAGAGGTATTCCCGCATCATTCGTGTTGTCACAGAGAAATTTGACCACAGTTTGCTCACATTTGAATAATTGATTAGGTGGGTGACCGGACGGGGGAAGTGACTGCCCAGATGAATCTCGCCGATCTTAGGAGTCTGTTTGGCATCAGTACTGGTGATACCAGGTAGGTGCAGGAAGGGGGCGACATGTACAAATATCGTCATGTAACTTGGCTAAACTTCCCAACTTACTTCTTCCATTCAGTGCTGGTTGATATTTGCACCGATATCTTTAGAGCCGTTGGGTCTGTTGTGATTTTTATATGAATGTGTGGTCAGGACCCCTTCAGAACTTTTTCTATTCAGTGTGGTTATATTTGAACCAATTTCTGTGCAGTCGTCGGTGCACCCCTTCAGAAAGCAGCCCTAGCTATGGCTTCGAGAGCAGCCCTTCCCATGGATGGAGAATACAAATTTTCATGTAAATGAATAAGATTTAAAAAAA
Organism: Diadema setosum; assembly: GCA_033980235.1. Classification (NCBI taxonomy): domain Eukaryota; kingdom Metazoa; phylum Echinodermata; class Echinoidea; order Diadematoida; family Diadematidae; genus Diadema; species Diadema setosum. Next base: position 12,611,335 of record CM067069.1, on the reverse strand, counting down.
AATAGAATAGGCCCAATTCCCCAAATATGATCAACAGTAGCTTGAATGTGTGAAGGTAGGATTTGATGTGTTTTTTTTAATACAGAGTCACTCCCTACTATGTCAAGCATAATGGAGATATAATTCTAATGTTTTTTAGTCATCAATTAATGTTAGTGCAAAGATCATTGGTACAAATATCAGTCATCCCAATTAAATAGTAAAAGAAATACCTCATCATCATTGTTACACAAAAACCTTGTGATATATACAATATGTAGCTGATGTCATTAGACCTACATTTGGAATATGTTAGATATTGTCTTTTTTAAAAGAATGTTTTATTTGTTTCACGCATAGATTAGGAAAAGAATATAATTGTTGTGTGTGAATGTATGTGTATATGTGTATGTTTGCTAGTCACGGCATGCCTGTCTGTATATTTTCTTTCAGTGAGGCCAATACACCATGTAAAACAACTACACAGACTGTGAGAGGTAAGCATGGCTGTAATCAATGTCGGGCAAGTTCTGTAGATAACTCATTAAGGATTGATTTCTTACAAGTGTGTGTTCAAACTGTGTAATATTCTGTCTGCACTTTGAATTTTGAGCGATGGTATTGTGTATCATGTCCAGATATGTAAATCTCCGAAGACAGAGACTGCTAAATATTGTATTTTGTGTTGTCTTAGCTTGTGAAGCTCCAGAAATCACATTTTTTGTGTTCTGGTCGAGTATCTTTTTATTACACTGTATTAGCCATCTATTTGGCGAGTCTACTTTTTAGCGAATAGGGACTTCCCAGTCATTCCGTGAGTGGTTAATTTGCAGTTGGGGAGTGCAGCAATGAATGGAGAAATGCCCTTTGCATTCACATCATGATCAGAGTTTGTATTTTTGTGTGTTTTAAAATTTGCGCAAATAGCACCTGACTCTCAGAATTTGTGAATATAAAAACCCAAAAAATCTATGGTGGATACGGTATTTTGGGGTTTTTTTAATTATTAATTTGTTTGTTTGTTGTTTTTTTTTACTATTCATTGTTTGTGTTTCAGAGGGTAGAGAAAGAAAAAAAGAGGTTTCTCATTATCTCACACAAAAAAGTTAGAAACCTGAAGCCCCATCTCATTCAAAACTCTACCACCCCTTTAACACTTAAACTTGTAAGTGTAGTAGAGTACTCACAGACATAATCTAGCATAAAAGGACTGCAGCATACAAAGAGGGAGCTTGGAGGACAATATCAAATGCACAATTCAATGAGCAAGTGCTAATGTGTTGAATGAAATGATTTTGTTTTTCCCCCAATGAACCTTGACCTCTCTCAGGAGCGAGACCAAGGAGAAGAAGCATGGAGAACTTGGAGCTTGTTGCCATGACGCCAGAGAAGGTAACCATCTTCAGAGCTCTGTGGATAGTTTGAAGTCTGTCGACTTATCTGGGAAGGGTTTATTTTGTGCGTTTTGCTTTTTTTTTGTTTTTTGTTTTTTTAATATTCATGTCATGATTTTGACTTGGACAGCAAAATTCTATAAAATTCTTGACCTGCTTTTGTTAGAATTTGTTCTTATTTTGAAATAGATTAGGAAACATGTGACAGCTTGCTGATATGCTTCTCATGATTTCCGAGTGATTGTACTTTTTTTTCTTTTCTTTGGATTTTTCTGTTTAATTTGTTGCTGCTTGAATTTCTGTTCTAAGCTGAAGGCAAAAAGCCTAATCTGATGGCATTTTCTCTTGGTGATATGATTTGATGGTACCATGACTGGGCTTTTTGATTACTGTTGTTGTTTATGTTCTCTCTGTGCCTTTTTACTGGAAAATACTGGCCAAAATTCACGAAGGACATTTTTTATCAAATCCGTGATTTGAATAAGTACATGGACTAAAACAATTCCAAACAAATGGGTACCTAGCACATGCACATGTAAGCGAATGTTCAGTATAACATATTTTTCGGCAGACCTTGGGTGTATTTAGGCAGTTGCAAATATATGTAATCCACAGATGAGATTTGAATTACCTTTGTGAATTCTGGCCATTTTAGTTACTCCTCTTCCTCTTTGTTCTTCCATTGCATGGCTACATTGAGCACAATGTCTTGTGATGTGATTGTAACAGACAAGAACACTGTTGATGTTTTTATTCATTTATTTATTTTTTTGGTCACCCATCCGTCATGTTCTGCTCCACACTCTCAGGCCGGAATTCATGAAGGTGGTACAAGTGAAACCATGGTTTAAACCATGGACAAAAAACACGGAGCGCCAAGTGTCGCACAGAATATTTCGTCACAATATTGGTCATTTTGTCAACAAAATGACCGTTTCGTTAACGAAATTATCATTTCGTGGACGGAATGTTCATTTAGTTACAAAATGTTGTCATTTTGTTACAAAATAATCATTTTATCGACGAAATGACTGATTTCGTAACGAAATATTCCATGCGACACTTGGCGCTCCATGGTTTTAGTCCATGGTTTAAACCATGGTTTCATCTGTACCACCTTCGTGAATTCGGGCCTCAGTGTAGATGACCTCATAAGCAAGCCTCCCTAGTGGCAATTACCCGCCATATCCATAGAAACCACACTTTGGGGAATTGATGTTGTGTCTATTCATTATAATTTTCACCATTCAATTTTAATGTTTCATACGGAAAAGAAAAAGGTTATCCTTCATTTTAGCCCTTATTTGGCTCAGACATCAGAGAAAAATCGCAAATTTTGTAAAGAAAAAAGAATAAAAAAATAAAAGAATAAAGCAAACAAAAATCAAACAAAATGATCCGGATGGATCTTTAAACGAAGCAAAATTAGGAGTGTTGGAGTGATTTCAACTGAAATATGGGGGATTGCACCCACAGCATTGACAATGTCATGTGGCTGTGTCACAGAACCTTTGAGATGTTTCTTGAATCATGTTTAGCTCTTACAAGTGTGTGCTTTGTTAGAATGGTGCCACATTGTCATGTAAGTGTAACATTCCAACACAGAGTTGGAATGTTTGTGATGTACATTGTATTTGGTCGAGTCATAGGTCTCGTTAGAGATTCCATTCCACCCAACCCTTTTTCTATGCTCTTGAGGGCTTCTACGTGCAAGCCTCATTTTGATTTTGTTTACATTTTGGTCAACATGTCAATGTTTTATTATTTTTCCACGTGTAGACAGTTTGAATGACTTCCACTATCAGTAGTGTTGTAGAATAATTTTCGGTTATTTACTGCTTAAAATCTCTTTTAAGAACAGGATGGTACAGGATGCTGTTGACTTGTAGAATTTTTATTTGAGCTATCCTCCAGGGAAGTTGCAAGTTTTACAAATGCCATAGGGAAGATAGGAATGTTCAATCAGAATTTGCCATGTCATATGATTCTTTGTAGTGGCGCTCTTTTATGAATTTTCACAAATATGCACAGAAAGATGTGGTTCATCATTGTCATTTTCCCCTTGAATTTGATTTATGCTATGGTGTTTTTTTCCAATTTTTTTTTTTATATCGGCCATGGGGATTTCATCACCTTGGTGTTGTTTAGAGTATGCATTTTCATGTCCGATCATGGTATTGATTTCTTTCTCCATGTCACTTACAATGAAACTTACCCCTCCCCCACCCAGAAGACTGAAATCAACCCAGTTCCCAATGGCAAAATTAAACCTGCGGGGAGTAAGTCCAAAAGAAAGAATGGCAAAGAAAAGCTGAGCCATAAGGCCTCCAACGCGTCCAACGGCAGTGCCAGCAGTGGCGCGTCCAACAAATCGCAAGCTAACTCACAGGCTTCGGCGCAGAAGGTATTACAAGCTGCAGAACACAGCATCGCAGCACTTATACTTTTCCTGCCCATTTAACCAAAACCCACACACCTTGAGAAATTTATATGACTGGTAACATTATCCGTGTGTTCCTCATATATTGTATACACCAAGAAACCCATTACTACTAACCTTATATAATTATCTCCATGCAAGCTCTTGCTGTTGATTCCCCCCCCCCCCAAAAAAAAAAAGAAAAGCAGAAAAAAAAAGTAGAAGGTCACACTAAGACCAAAGTATACACAAACTGATTGAAAGTAGCGCATAGAAGCACCCTAAAAGTTCAGCAAAATGAAGTGACAATCCTAACATTTTATTTATAATTTGTGACTTTTTCCCCCCTTGGTCTTGTTCCAATAATTTTGTTGATCATGCATGCCAATAGACTCATTTTGTCCTTAGTTTGTTGTATAGTGCATATTACATTAGGTGCATGAAATTTTTGTGTTGTCACTTCTCAATGAAATATTTTGCTACTTATGATGTCCATCATTTTCATGTCAAATTTTGTGAAATATAAACCGTGGCAAATAATATGTAGTTATTCATTGATGACTGGTAAGTAATGTGATGTTTTGTGTACTGTAATGATTCTGATAATAGTGTGTGTCTTGTTCATTTTATAGTTTTTTTTTTTATGTTTCATGTATCACAAACAATATTTCTTCTTCTTTTTACTCATGGGTGGGGGGGGGGGTGGAGGCAATGAAGAATGATGATAATGAGATAGTAATCATAAAAAATACTGTGAAAGTGGAAAAATTAGTGCTATGATTATTTTGGTACTCGGCCAAGGAAAATAATTTTTTTTATATGTTTGCAAAGTGGATTTCATGCCATGCTTTTGTATAAACAGTGAAAGAGAATTGTACAGGGGTGAAATTACAGGGTGATATCACGTTTTTGCCAGGGATAAATAGCCTTCATGAATAACATATGATGCAGTACACGCTCAGTGTGTAACATTCCTTTAACCTTGACCAAGATAAAGCCAAGCCAACCTGGACTCCCATGTACGCATGAATATTCCATGTTCTGACTGGATCTACAATTCTCTCAAGACCGCATGAATTGCGGCATGACTTATTCATGGGAGTCATCGTTACGCTTGTAACTCAAGCGTGAACATCGTTCAGAGTAGCATGAAGTGATGCACTCCAGTTTCAGTCCAAACAAGGCTGTGTTAGGCAAACCTTTAATGTGAAATGAAAGGGAAAGGGTCAGAGGTCAAGGTCAAAGGTCATTTTTACCGTGGCAAGAAATGTCACTTTCCAGCCAAAATTTAAACAAGGATTATCCAGCATAATATGATTTTCCCCTAAAAAAAAAATGAAATGGTTAGAAATGAATGGAAAGATATTTCTATGTACAGATATCCATATGGGCATGTATTTTTTCTGTGCAAGGGTCAAAAGTCAATCTCCATTGTCAAAGATCAGATTTGTTAATCTTCATGTAAATACCGGTATGATTAAGGACCAATTTTTGGTGATGTATGGTAATTGGGTAAGAAGACATAGGCATTCCAGTCAACTGTGCTTGATTATTGAATTGTCTGTACTTACAATCAATAAGAAGCATTGACCACATCCTTATTTCTTTTTCAAGATTAACAAAATGTCCTTTGGAACCAGCAAAGTATGAAAATATCTATCAGGAGTTGAGTTGATTTCCCCCTTCTTCCGCAGGGTGGAGAACCCACGCAGATGCTGGATGACACGGACAACTTCTTTGAGGCCATCAGTCGTTTCCAGAGCAACCGCATGGATGAGCAGAGGTGCTCGTTTGGGAGACTGCAGAAGAAACTTCAGGATGAGGAGGAGAATGGTGAGAGATGTTTTGAGTAGACAAGAGTTGTGTTCAATGAAATTTGATTTCATTTTATTGTAGATGATGCCAAGAAATCACAATGTGCCAAGCAGTTTGGTTTGTCGGCTGTGAACAAAGTTAGCATCAATTTGTGTGTTGGTTTATTAGTCTTCATGCAAATTTGTTGTGCCATGCAGTTAATGTAAGTTGGATTTTTATGAGGAAATAGTACCATAACACATCTCATTATCTTATGAAATGAGGCTTAGGGGAGCATGCATGACCAGTACCGATAGATAGTGTGTTTATCAGGGCTAGCAGAACCGCACTTAAATTGTATGTCCTAACAATTGTATGTCCTAACAAACCACCGCCCATCAAGTGTATCAGTACGTCGAAAATTTACCAGTAAATTGTTGCTGTGAAGACCATTGTTTCTGATGTTTTCTCAAAAAATATGAGAGTATGAAACTCTGTACGAATAAAATACCTGGTACTGATTGGAAGAATATTTCCATTTGTGCTATAGTGTGTATGTGTCTTGATTGTAGACTGGTCGACAGGCACTATCGATAAGCATCAATCGCAGAGATTGGATATTTTTGTGTGGATTGTTCTTCTTGGTACTGAAACAAGATGAGATGCAATGTATGCAGGCATATGTTACATAGCATGCATCCCATACTCTTGTTTGTGATTGTACTGCTTGAGTGATTTCTTAACAGCTGCAATGAACAGACATTTACATGAAAAGGGGCATGTATGGATTTCATTCTCAAATGAACTCTGTAAGGGATGGGCATAGAATTGATTTATTTAAACTATGGAGGATGTTGATAAGCAATGAGGAGTATATTTGGGGTACCTCTCAAGTGCTCTTCCATGTCACAAGAGTTAAAGGTCCTGTTTACCTTTGGGAGCTGTGATATAAAAAAATGTTCAAGATGTCACTTTTGATGCATATGTGTAGGTCAGGTGTATCACAAAACATCCTACCATGTAAAAATTTTGCGATAAAGCCTAAGCTGTAAGGAGATATCACTGTTTTTCACATTAAACCATAACTGTAGACAGTTTAGTCTTGAAACATTTTTATTGTTCACATTTTGTATATTTAACAATTCTTAACATCGATTATACTGGTTCAGATTTATACATTGGTTGTTTCTATCCCTAACTCACATTTTAGAACTATTTTGAAGCACTAATGCTGGGTTTTTGTTTCATCTGCGAATGGTAAATTATGCCTTTAATTTTTTTCGGGGTATTGATGCACTTTTAGGTCTGCCAGAGAAGGAGGAGCTGCTGGATGAGATAGCCAAACTCCAGGGCAACAGGCTCAACGAGCAGAGGGCATCGTCCAATCAGCGGTTACCGGGGCTACCGGGCCTGAGGGCCAACGACAACGTCCTGGGAAAGCTGCTGGCAAAAGGAGAGCTCACCGGGCCGGACGATGAATTCTTTGAGATGCTCATGAGGTGTCAGGTAAGAGACTAGTCTCGTTTTCAGGGAACAGTGGAGGATATCTAATCTCGTCATTTCAATGTTTTGGTGTGGCTCGATTAACCTTGAGTCATTTAGCCTCACGACCTACAATGTGGCTGATACAATTCTACATACTCATTTCTCAGTAAGTCTTCTAATTCAGCGCAAATTCACAATATTGAAAAGTTTGTGTAACATAGCAATCACATCTGAATTATGTGTCAATGGTTAAGATGTTCTGAGTTGCCACCAAATAGCTGCATGTTTCTGGTTCCAAGAAGATATGAAAAAAAAAGAAGAAAAAAACAAACAAACAAACTACATTGTATAAGTTCAAGTTCCAAAGATAACTTTTGATACCATGTCAGTATCAGTACTTCATGAGAGTCTGAAATGTGTGCCAGTTTTACTTTTTTTTTGAGGGGGGGGGGGGGAGGGCAGGAAATTAGGAAAAATGATTTGTGGTGACTTCTCCAAAAAGAAGAAGTGTAAAATGAACATTTGAATTTTATTTATTGGTAAATATGCTTTCCTAGATATTATGGCAGATATACTAGATATAGCAGGTTTGTGGCTGTAATATTCTTCAAAGATCCTAACCTTTGTCTGAAAGAAACTTTTTTTATATGACTCCAGGATGTTACCAAAGTTTGAACTCTTTGAGTCATCTACAGGAGAAAGATTTTAAATCTGTTTAAAACGTTAAAAAGATTTTGAATCCCTGTTTGGGTCATCTACAGGCAAAAGATTTTAAATCTCTCTATGATTAATTGAATCCACTTATTTATTTATTTATTTTTTTTTGCAGACAATTTTCAAACTCAAAATAGCTCATCTAAAACTTCAGATTGAACTATAACCTGAAATGCAGGTGGGAAAATTCATTTACATAAGAAGATTGTTCAATTAATTTTTTGTTGAAGTGAAATGAAAAAGGCATTCTACAATGGTGATCAGAGTTAAGGTACACCTTTTGATCTGCCATATTTTGGAGATTAGTCTCATTGTAAAGACATAATGACCTTTTGTCATGATTTCATGTTGGATAGTGACCCTGTCCAAAACATTGAGCTGCGAAAACAGCTGGTTCAATTCTTCTTCACCTGACCCACATTTCTTGTCAGGGGCACTGTCTTTGATGTGCTGCAGTGTTCTAGCAACTCATGTCCTTTCCAGATTACTGTGCTGTTTCCCACTGTGAGGGTTGCAGCCTCTAATGTGTATAGTACTAGTAAATGTTTTCTCATGTCTTATTGCTTTGCTGCAGGGCGCGAGGATCGAAGACCAGAGAAGCACCTTGCCGATGCCAGCCCCCGCCCCCACGGTGCCTGACGAGGACTTCTTCTCCCTCATCCAACGAATCCAGTCCAAGCGCATCGAGGGACAGCGGACCATACCACCATGGGAAAAGGGTGCAGAAAATTGTAGCAAATAGGAGGGACTGTTCCTCTGGGGAGGGGCGTGTACATGTCTTCGTAGATCACAAACTTAGCTCTTACATATTACGTCAAATTTTAGGCTGTAAGATACAATATCTCTAGCAATCAAAGAGGGGTGTGATACTTGAATCAGGTGAAGTGGACTTCAGCGAAAGAGATTTCCATTAACTGCAACCAAAGGAGGAGTTCAACTTTGTAGGTTTTTGACGGTAGAGGGTGCATTACAGGACTGATTGCGTGTTCTTATTGCTGTTGCTTAGACCAATAGACTGCAGGCAGTTAAACTGTCATAGATCGATCAGATGCTCAGATGTATAAATAAGAAATATAGACCAAACCAAAAACAAGACTGGGTACCATAGCAACGTCCCCCTGTGAAGACATCCCTTGGGAGGCTGTGGAAATCCTGAAAGGCTTGTATCCAATGTTTTTGAGAAATGAATAATTTTTATGATTAAACCACCAACATTTAGGCCAGCAGAACAAATGATGTGCCGAGTTAGTATAGAAGTTTTGCTAAGGTGAGCACAAATGTCAGTGTGATGGTGAAACCATACTTATAGCTTTCCAGCCTGTCGCATGTCTATTCCTACTGCTGTATCTATGTCAAGATCCCTCATGATATTGCTGAGACGTCTGTTTTTGAGGAAATGCTGAGGGAGGGATGGGGGATGGTGAAGCAAGATCAGAAAGACAGTCTGTTTAGAATAGCAGAAATAGAGAAATGAAACAAGCGACTTGAAAACTATCAATCCATTTGTATTTCCCTTCAGAATATCATACACTCCATCTTGTTCATGTTTCAGGCATGGCTTCTTTTTCATTGTGCGTGCTTGAAAGCACCAGCCTCCCATTAAGTCTTAATGGGCATGTTTGCTTGCTTGGTACCCAGTGGATTAATCGCAATGCCATGCATAAAAGTAAGACTAGTTCCCAAAGCCAAGATTGTAGATTTTGGATATGACGTGCATCTAGAGAACTTCCATGTTATTCTATACCACAAAGCACATTCGATACTCCATGTCATTTTCTTAGAAAATTCTCTCTGTATCATTGATCACCTGTTTTACGTATGATGGCAGTGATTATGTTGGAATTTTAAGCCAGAGAGGGTTAACTTGTGTGCTTATGTTATAAGAATCAATTGATAGATGTAATGATAGTGGACAAGTGTAACCATGTACAAAATTTTACATAAGTATCTGTACTACAATGTACATCACCGTCATCATTCTAACACTAACATCAGCATTGCACCCACAATCCCCAGTGTTGTCGGGCATTTCATTTCTTTAGTGATTCTAACACCAAGAAAAGTCATCACGTGCACTTCAAGTATCTCATGTCATGAGTCTGGTCATGTGGTGACCTCATTTGACCCCATTTGTTCACGCTGTGTAGGGTTGTCTGTTAAGCTCAATACACATTATTGACCAATTGCCTGTAACTCCCCTGGAAGAATGTTTCTAATGGCTGGACAGAGTTCATCATGGGGCAGCTTGGACGTTACCTGGAATCGGGTGTGGTTTTACTGGACCTCATATTTTCCTTTGCGTGTTAACTAAAGCACGACAGAGAGAGAAAGTGAGAGAAGCTTGAGATAATTAGCTATGACGTGTATGGTCTGTAAGTGTTGTATGTCAATGAATATCCCACCAATGAAAGGCGCTGACAGGAACGAGCCCTGTGTGCCACACCATGGCCTTTGCTGGAGCTAGAGATGGTGCAGTCTCCAAGAGCTGATCACCTCTCGTCTCCTCTCTGCTGCCTCCACCGCTCCTCCGCCTCCTCCCGCATTCCAAAGAAAGCATCACCTCCCTCGCCTACAGGATTTGTAGCTAGCTACACGTTTTGGAGTCTGCTACCAGCCTGATTCATGTTTTGTAGACCCGGCAGCGTGGGGTTACCATGGAGTGGGAGAGCTGGCCCTGCTTGGATATCTTCGAGAATCCCTGTAACAAATTGTGTACAGCTTTATCACTAATCTCTGTGTAAGTACACACACAGCCGCAGAATCTCAACTGGACTCGAATGTTACCGATGAGGGTACGCTATGATTCACATATTCGCTGACCAGTACTATTCATGGTTTTTGATAGCACCCTGGTGGGCAGTGAAAGAATCAGACCACCCATGAATCTCCACGCTTCCGGGTCTTTTAATATCTGCTCCTGACTCGCTAGAGATGGAATTTTTCCATGCTCAGTGACTGCAAGTCCTCATTGTTGTGGCTGAGCCGTGTCTCCATGGTGACCGGAGTGCATCCTCCGAGATGTGCAAGGAAATACACTGCCAAGCTTAAGAGAAGAAAGCGACTGATACTCTATGCCCAGAGCTTTATCCATAATGAATTAATTATGCTTTCAGTTGTATTGAGTAACAGATGCTATGCTTTTGTTTTCTTACATCATATTATTGCTTTGGTTTTTGTGTCAGATTGTGAACATATCTCAACTATACATGAAAATATTTCTTTAATAGTTAGGTGAAGAGTTTTTGAAATTAAGTGTTTTGCGTGTCCAGAGCAAGTGTTCATAGATGTAGCTGGAGATCTGATGAATAAGAGGTTGAATGTTGTTATAGTTCAGTTTGGGAATAGGTGATAGGAAAGACCAAAGTGATTAGATAGTCCAAACTAGAACACAGGAATGAAATTCATGGCGAAGTGCCTCAGCAAATATTTTTGTTCATTTGTTGTTGTTGTTATTTTTTCAGTATTGATTTGTTATTATGTTGAAAGTACTGTGCAGTTTTCACCTAGGGACCAAATTCATTTGTGTATGAAGCATGCCAGCCCTCCACTCCAATCCATTTTTTTCTAACTTCTTTTTCCAGCCAGCTGATATTGCTTCTTTTTAACTTTCCCCTAAGTCAGTCTGTAACTGAGGGATATTTTGATGTGTCCCTAATGGTTTTGCAGATAAAATTTGACAGGGATTTTTTTCTTTTATAAAGCATTTTTGTCTGTGATTGAAGTTTTGTGATGTGATATAAAGTGGCACTGCCTACCTGTGAATAAGATATGAGAACAGGCAACTTCTCTGTTATAATGAGATCCTCGGGACCAGCAGTTTCCTTTCGTTATATCAAAAATTTATATATCTGAACAAATAAAGTGTATAAAGATATCTAGATAATAATTAAATGAATAATAAAATAATAATAATAAAATGGGCCCTGAATTTTACTTCATTGTATCCGAAATGTCATTGTAATCGTCACAATGTTCATTATAATGGGATTGCGCTGTACACTATCGTAACATAATGTTGTAGATACTGTAGAAGAAGGTTAACAAAACATTGCCCTACCCCCCCCCCCCCCCCCCCCCCCCCCCCAATGTATTAAAGTGATACTCCCTTCTAAAATCTATGCTGTGAATTTATTTCGGAATTTTCCAGACCAGCTTTGCATCGATGAGAAAAAATCAGCTTTGGATACGGCTATTCATACAAAGAGTTTTTCTGATTGTTACTGATTTTGAGTGTTTTTTTGTTTTGTTTTGTTTTGTCATTGTTTTGTTGTTCTTTGATTGGTCTCCTATGTATTGCCCTTCTCCTGGATGGTCCCATATCCAAGATTGTCATGCAGTAGGTCTCTGTTGTTTGTAATAATTATGCTCACTCACAATGCAGTCTGTTGAACATTGATACCAAAAGTGGATCAATTTCACTCTAAAGCCAGTCTTGTCAACAGCAGTTTGAATGAATTTTTTAGACAAATACATGACATGATTCAGCAAAATTCACAGCAGAAGATGAACTTTAAGTAAATACATATATATATGCATATATATATATATATATATATATATATATATATATATATAGAGAGAGAGAGAGAGAGAGAGAGAGAGAGAGAGAGAGAGAGAGAGAGAGAGAGAGAGAGAGAGAGAGAGAGAGAGAGAGAGAGAGAAAGATAGATAGATATTATGTAGTTGCAAAAGCTTTGGTGAATAGGTCCAGGGGATGTGAAAGGTAGCAGATTAATGAAATCACCTGTTTTTCAAATCTTTTGATGTGATTAGAAGCAGATTTGTAATTCATCTGTGATTTTAAATGCCATTAGGGATCTTCAATGATGTGATTGTTTTGACAATGTGTAAAGGAAATTCCTTGTTCTAACTTATATTTTTGTAAATTATATGTTATATTTCATAATTTGGTTTTTATAGAATGATATTCATAGAGTTTTATATCTCGTTGACGGTGAAAAAAAAAATGTTGCAGCTCAGTAACATTTTAACTTCCTCTTGGTATTATATATGTAGGAAATGTGAGAAGGAATTCCTGCTAGAAATTTGAAAGTGACTTTAACATGAATCTGGAGGTGAACGTGAACGTTTTCCTCGGATATCACTTGTACCTTGTATCTGTGTTCCATACTTGTAAATAGCTGTCTGTACATGATGTGTTCTCGCTATACCTGCTATATAGAAGTGTGAAGCTGTTTGAATTTGTATATCTGTGGCAAGGTAAATATATATAGTTGCATATGAAATGTTATGGATGGTGGTAAGCAAAGATAGAAAATGTATATACTATGGTATGGCAAGCTGCAGAGTTTGTGAGGTAGAATTCCCAGAATATGCCAGTGGCGTTGGCATCCCCCCCCCCCCCCCATGCACATGTACTAGTATCATAATGCTGCCCTTTTTCTATATCACCTTTGACCTTCGTTCTTTTTATGTAATCTTAACTCATCAAGGGGTTTGAAATCGTCAGAACATTACAAGAGTGTAACTGTGACTCGCGAGTAGCTTTGCATATTAACCCATAGAGGACAGGTTGATTTTGTTATAACACACACTTCCCATAGAAACCTGCCCGAGTATACTCAGGACTAGTCTCCAATGGGGTAAGGAACATTCTACAGATACTTGTGATTTCTTGGTACATGATAGCAAGTTCATCTGTGTAAGCACTGTATGTCATGTACTTGAGTGAATTACTGATAGGGTTGCTATTTCCCCAGCATATAAAAAAAGAGAGAAAAATAGAGAACATTTGTGAAGAGATAACCAAGAAGAGTAAGCACTGTAATTGCCTTATTTACAAGCATCGCCATGGCTAGGCTCTTCATGTTACAAGTATTCCCCTCTTCAGCAGTTTTCATGTCCCTGCCTTTCAACTTTGGGGCAGAGAGCATAAAGCCAGTGAAAAAAAACAGGAAATGGAAAAACAAAGCTCATAGTGTTTTCTGTTAGCATTTCGGGTACACATGCGAATTATAGCTCTTGTCTGCACCGGAGAGGTTTTAATCAATGAGTAGGCAAAAAGTCATGCTGTGTGGCAAACCTTGGATGTAAGGATGCTGTCACAATCCTGATCGACTCAAAACTCTCTCTCCTTACTCTCTCCTGTTCTAAGCTTGCTCAATCTCGCCCTTCTATTTTCTTTATGCCAAACGGCCTCGGAGCAGTTTCCGCCACTCTCATGACATCTGAAACAAAGTTATAGGTCAATGAAACTTCGAAAAAAGAAAGAAAACGAAAAAAGTTCCTGGCCATCTAACACAAAATTGGTTCAAGCAAGTGTTTCTTGATTAACTCTCAGTGGATTTCCAGCTTGGTTTTCTCCATGGAAAAACAAAAAATGGTGCTTTAATAAGATAAAAAAAATAACACAAAGACAAAGAACAAGTGTGTTATAGCATTACATTTTGGCTTCAGGTCTGTGTACAGTGTATTGTTAGTGCTTCAGCACTAGCTCAGCATTAGCAGCATTCGATGCAGGACAGTAACCTGATAGTGTGTTATGCCACCGTCCATGACTAGTCTCAACTAGCCAGTTTTGTAATGTGGGCCAAACCAAAGCACTGAATCTCTTCTTTTTATCTTTTCTTCTTTTTTTTTTGTTGTATTTTTACTTCTGAGGAAAATGATGGATGCAGTGCTCACTGTGGCTTGAGAGGTAATTATTAGCTAAATGTGCATTGTGGGTAAAGTCTATGTTTTAACTTGTGAATACATACAATGTACAAAGTGATACAATATGCCACTGATTGGAATGTACAATAAGCCTTGATGAATTGGAAGTTATCATCGACAGAAAATTTTTTGTTTGAACAGGTCCTCATTTTTCTTGTATACCGTAGAGTCAAGAGTTTTTTTCTTTCGTTTTGTTTTTATTTCATTTGTCCTCTTTTATTCTGGTGGTCATTTTCTCCAGTCCCTGTAAGATGTGTGGAGTGGTCGTTAGTTACCTGAAATTTTCAAGAGTCTGTATCGGTCAGCTTATATGTAGGCCCTATGTGTTTCTTTGCGAGATTCAGCTATGGATGTAGAATGAGATAATGAGTGAGAGCATGCAAGTACAATGTTGTGTTTGTCTTCATATTTTGTGCATGTGTGTATGTCTGTGTCTGTCTGTCCATCTGTCTGTGAGCTCAACTTTTTTTTCGGGCACCACAAGGTGGTGCCTTATTCTGCCCAATGCTCTATGAAAGTAACCACAGTACATTCACAACAGCCTGTTCTGTGTGTGTCAGTGTGTGTGTTGGACAGGAGTACAAAGAGTTAGTGGGAGCGGGGTTATTTTCTTATTTTGTGTGCTACAGATATTGCTTTGATGTATGCAGTACAATCCACTCCTGTTATAACACACAATGTACGCCTTGGGACAGGCAGTTTTCTTTCGTTACTTAGAAATTTTGTTGTTGCCAAACAATACAGAATATAGAGATATACGCCTTTGTATATAGACAATAATTTGGGGATCTGAATTATCACATAGTTGCAACAAGAGTTTCATTATAACCCCGTTTGTTATAAAGGGAGTGCACTGTATTGCAGTTGCACACTGATCGGTTGCGAAGCTCTGACAAGTACAAATTGTATCAGAAACTGAACAAACATATGAGTCTGTGTCCTTATTCTGGTTTCCTGTGACCTTTGACATCAGCTTTTTCTCGCATAGTACCCCTGCAAATTGACACAGATCCAATCATATAATGCAAATTTTAGTTGACCCTGAATACATCCGCTTGCTATCAATTCTAACTGTTGTCTGTATTGTTGATACATTGTAGGTCTGTATTCTTATTTGGGCCAATAATTAGAGATAATTTAAATCCCTGAGGAAGAAATATGCAGATTGCAAATTTCCAAAATGATTTCTCAAAGCTACAAAGCTACAATGTTGATGTGAATTTTGATCACTGGATAGGGGATTAGATGAAATGGTAAAAGGGTACACTGTGCAAGTGTAAACAAGGTTTTGACACAGGCTTCCAACGTCATATTTGATCTGTATGTATGTCTGTGTTTGTGTGAGCAAGTGTTTGTTCATGTATGTTTGTGCCTGTGTGTGTGTTTGTGTGTGCGTTTGTTTTAAAGACATAGTATTTCGTCTGGGGGTTTGTTGCTTCCACGACAATGTGATTGGTGTGATGTGACAGTAGAGCCCCATCTGGGTCATAACAGTGTAAGCTGGAATCCATCTCAAGAAGTAATACATGTTGTGGTAATTACTTGACTGTGTAATGAGTGTATACATGCTAGAATATTGATAGTCCAAAGTTTAGAAATGTGGATATCTTAGCAGAATCTAGCGATAACGTGTGTCTGAGGATGTGTCTCCTCACACAACTTATGGAATATGAAGTCCCACCCATTGCCTCGGTTATCACCAGAGATCTTACAAGTAGGCAAGCTCTGAATTACACTGCATTCTCGCAGCGAATGGAATTACTACAATCTCCTCGAATTTTTACAAATGTAGCAAAGCTGACAGACTGTACAAACTGTACTGAAAGTTGCCGTGGACGTACATGTACAAGGTTGTTGAAACTTAAGATATGTTGCAACACGACTAATGTTAGATACTATGTTTGTGGCAGGCCCTGTGTTGTTTCGAACAATCTCGCGTGTGGCCATGCTGCATGCAGACATACATACGTATGTACACTTGACAGGTACTTTTGCACTGCATTTTCTGCTGTGATTCACAGGTAGAGGACACCTTCTTGGAAAGGTGTATTTTTATTTTACCGTCATCCAGTATTGTGCTGAAAGTGCAGAATCAGACTTCACAGTGTATGTCGGTTTCTTGTACCGTGGGCAGGCAGTGTGGCAGATAGGTTTGCTGCACCAGCTTGAACCGAGCACTCTGACTAGGAATTTCTGTCACGTGATTAAATGTCGATACGCTCACATTGACCACTGTAGAGCATACTTTGCACCGTGCTAACACTGTACTGACGACTGATGGACTTGACCAAGATGTTGTGTATTAACATAAACCTGCACTTGTTATCAGGGAAACTAGAATTCTGGTATCTCATGGAGGCGGTGTAGACTTCTCAACAATAATAAAACCATTTGAAATGAATTGATTTTCAAAAAAAAAAAAAAAAGAAGAAGAGTGGTCCATGTTGCTTCATTTCTTGTTTGTGTAATCAACCATTTCATTTTATAATCAGATCACAACAATGTATGAGTGCATTCTGTAAAACCAGAAAAATTCACAGCATAAAACTTTTGCAAATTGGAGCCAACGACCTTTTTCACGGCCTGAAACATCTGCAAATTGTCACTGGTATCCAATGCACTGTGCAGACAAAACCCTTTGCTCCCATTTTACTTTCCAGAATCTTGGCTCCTCGCAAAATTTGCAAAAGTTTCATGCGTGCAAAAATTTCTGGTTTTCCAGTAAATGGAGACAAGAAAGCAGAGGGGAGATTTGAGATGATAACCCCCACAATTAACCCGACTTTGTTTGATGGACAACTCATTGTGTATAATTTGTGTTTGTGCTACACTTTGTGACAGATGTACACCATTGTTTCCAACTTGATGGTTTCAACTGTTTAGCGGTTTGTTTTTGTTCTCACTCCATTTGTTGTCACGTTCACAAATTGTGCCTCCTGCTAAGTGTACCATCATGTTGACTGATGTACTTGTATGAGTGTGTTTCATTACATATTGTGGCATGTGCATTTGAATGTGTATGTTATTTGGTAACAATTCTAGGAGGTTGTGTTGTGTTTTTTGTCTTGTGTATTTTTCTTGTTCACTGCAGTTGATTCTCTGTGATGCCATGTGAACATCATAGGATCTTGTATGTTAGTTGCTCCTTATTTTTACATCTGTGCGTGTGACGTTTGTGATACAGTGTAGTTGCTACTTCATACACCCATGTAGTCCAGTAGAACTGACTCAGTATGTGTTTCTCTGTACTTTTGTCCCTGCCTCTCTGTCTGTCTGTCCGTCTTTCCGTTTCCAGGGGCGTCGTCTTACATGTGTTTCCTTCAGTTTGAGACATCCCAGATGCGAACCTCTGCTTGCTGTTTCTTGCACAGACCCATCCTCGAGTCCGACCTTTGACCTCTTCCATTTTGCATCGTTATTATTTCGTACATGCACAGGCTGTGCCTGTGTTTGTTTGTGTGTGTGTATATATATACGTGTCTGTGAGTGTTCTTGTAAGAGGCTTCAATTTGGGATACATTGTAGTGTTTCAGTCCACGCAACTGGGGATACATTTCACACCAAGCGAATGCCCATATGTTCAGTGTACTTAAAAACTTAAAAACAGGGGTACATGTATTATACTCCACCTGCCGATTCTGTATACAGTACTAGTATTTAGTACCTGCAATGTAGGCAAATATAAACTTCACACTATTCAAATGGAGAAATTCTAAAATAACTACGCTTAATCCTTAATTGTATTGTTGTGTATGCACCTGTGTACTATATGAAGCCCTTTTCTGTTCTTTTCTTTACTTTAATAATTGGTACTAACAGCAGTAGGCCTACTTAATTGAATTTGAATATTATTTTTGATAGTTTTCTATATCAATTGGTCAATTGATTCGAAATACAGAAACATAATTTTTTTTTTCCAGTAACAAATAATGCAATATGCCTGGTTACCTTGAGCAATCTATCATATCCCTATTTGAAGCCTTTTTCGAGAATGGGTGTATGTTGGTATGTGTATGTTTAGTTGACACTGGTTTTTATCTCACGAGTATTTTTTTTTATGCTTTGTTTACCTAGACAGGCCAAAGATAATTTTTTTCCCCAGGTTGTATATCTTAATTTGCCTTATTTCTTGTTATTAAAGGACAGTGACAACTTGCATCTTAATGAGAATTGGTATGTACATGTGTGTCTGTGTGTACATGTATGACTGCAAGGATGAACTGATTAACTTTGGGGTCAAGGGGAGGTAGGAGGTCAGGCCTGTGTAGGTCACAGGTCAACATTTAAGGTCTAATGTATGATTAAAGAGGGGTTTGGTGCCACTCCAAGTTGGTGCAATGACAGGTTGTATGTAGAAAAAGTAACTTCAAAATTGGGATACTGTATAGCCATATATTTACTGAGTTTAAATTTTCTTGAATTGGGACTTACTGACTATTTTGTGTGTGGTTGAATTCATGATCATGGAGTACAGTACTGAACGGAGGAAATGTATACGTGCATGACACATTCATATCGGGATCACAGTCAATATTTCACATCTTAAAATTTGCGAATAGTAGCTGACTCGTGAAAATAAAAACCTCGTGAAATATTCGGCGTATACAGAAGATCAGATGGAAGTCCTCGGTTCAAGTTAATGTCATGAATCAAGAATCTTCATGCAATATTAAAGCCATTTCATAGATCTACTTTGGGAATGAGAAAAAAAAAGGTCATTTGTACAATCAGACATGATGGTTTTTAAATTACACCGAGATAAGCATCTGTGATGCAATGAATATTTGTGTTATCCTTGTAAATGGTGCTTGCCAGCACATCCACCTGACAGCAGGCCTGATATTTTGGCCAGATTAACTGAAAAAAATTGATCAAGCAGGCAAACCCAAACAAAGAAATGGGTGCTTCCCCAAATTGATGGACCATTCTGGTCACCTGGGGGGCATTTCATGAAAGAACTTGTCGGATAAAATATCTGACAAGTCAATTATATCCAACAAGTTTTGAGAAATTCTTTTATAGTCTGATTGGCTGATTTCTCTGAACTTGTCGGATATAATTGACTTGTCAGACATTTTATCCGACAAGTTCCTTCATGAAATGCCCCCAGGTCTTGTACACGTAGTATGCGATTTCATTCTTTGTTTGAATATGAATATCATAAAATGTTACATCAGGCCAGCTATTGCATTATGACACTTTTTTTAAAAGCGAGTGAAGTGCCTAACCAACCGAGAAAATATAAAGGTCATTTATACCAATGTGCATGTGAACTGATAAGCCAGTTTGGGGTTCCACTTTGAGCATGAGCAGAAAAAGGTCATCTGTACCCGCAGAGCATGTTGTTTTTTTATTCACCGAGATAAGCATCTGTGATGTAATGATTATTCAAGTGATCATTATGAGTGGTGCTTGCCAGCACATCCACCTGACAGCAAAAGTGGTATTTGACAATATCAATAGAAAAAGATTGTTGATGCATTCAATGCAAAATAATGAAATGGATGCTTTCCGAAGTGCTAATTGATGGATCATTCTGGTCACCTGGTCTACGCAAGTTCATTCTTTGTTTGAACATGACTGATGAATTCCATAAATTGTTTCGTGGGGTAAGCTAAAATACCTTCTCTCGCTTGAAAACTCGTGGAGTGCCTAATCAATTGAGAAAGAAGAAAGGTCATTTGTACCGATGTGCCCATGAGCTAACCCCGAACTGGCTTATTACGAACTGGCTTATTTCAAGCAGTTTACTTAAAGTAATCGATTTGCCTGCTTCTCTTATGACTGAACAGTCTTTCAAGCTTAGAAGGGGCACAATTTTGCAGGTGTAATACCACTTCAATACAGTACAGAGAAATAAGGTGAATTACTATTGCCTTCATAAAGCAGGAGGTTCTGCTATCAATAGACAAACTGATAGATTTTGAGATTTCTTTGTCACAAGTTCATAAACCAGTACAAGAGGGATGCTACCATTGAATACCAGCCGGTCATCTTCAATAAGTCAATTTTAAGTTATTAGTCACACACGTGTGCATATCATTTACATTTTCCATGAGTTTATTTGTGCAGGCGAACCCTGCTGTAACAATATGCTAAGGACCACTAGAATCTTCTAATTATTATGAAATCTTGCTAGCATATGTTTGTACTGAATGCAGTACAAGATGTGAGTGTAAAAAGGTAATGAACTCGCATTGAAACCATCCAACTCATCAGTAGCATGAATATCCAGTTATATTTGTGGGTCAGTACGTGTAAACACATCGTGGAGAAGGAGAGGGAGGGGGAGGGGGACAGAACGTTCTACAAATGCACTCATGTCCAATGATAATCTTTCTATGGATTGCTGCCATCTATATGGTAGTGGAAGCATCCGTTATCATAGCTAAAGAATTCATCAAAACTTATCCTACGACCACAAGCCTAAATTGGCAGATAATGCATGAAATCCTGTTGTATCCATGTTCATTATACGTTATGGAGTTTTGCCTGTATAACGTTTCTTCCTACTAGAATTGCCAGAATCAGAAGTCATTTGTTATTGGACTACATATTGGTGTTTAGTGTGTTGGTGATAGCAGGTGTGAGATCAATTTCCATAACTGAGTTAGTAATTAGTGCAAAGATGGCTGTGCCTCAAACTTCATGTTTCAGTAAATCTTTGGTCACAAGATTGTAGGTGGAGATGAGTGGCATAAAATTTCTTGTGAGGGAGGTACATCGCATTGTAATTGTACAACTAGTATATTATTAATCTGTTGTTTGTACATTGTACAGTCACCCTTGCTTAAGTCAACCTCGCATAAGTCGAATAATCGTCTAAGTCAAAGGTCTTTTCAAGTCCTCTTCTCTTTATATTCTATTGATTTTAATCCCTCATAAGTCAAATTTTCTCAAAGTCAAAGCTATTTCTTCAGTCCAAATAGATTCGACTTAGGCAAGGTTGACTATAGTAGCATTTTTTAGAAGCCTTTGTCAATGGCTATTGTGGAATGAGTATTAGGATATACCGCATTGTTTTTTTCACATGATGCGCTGGTTAAAACCCTCTTTCAACCAACACGCGAGTGATTGTCTTGTCATTGTAGTCTACCAAGTGCCCTTTTTAAAGCACTGTTATTTCAATTTTGTGCATTTATGTGATTGTGTGCTTTTATATGAACATGTGCTCTCTGGAACACGCAAAAAGAGTTGGTGGGTATGGACTTGGGCAAATACACACACACACACACACACACACACATACATACACACCATTGGTCTGTGGGGTACACTTTTGTTATTTTTGTCAATAAGGTACAGCCGTATAATAAAAGTAAAAATATTGTTTTGCGTACCACACACAGTGGTTTGTACAATCCATAAACTTGACAGAATGAAATTATTCATTGTTCTGTATTGGTCCTCATACCAACCAAGGAAGAGATATGTAAGATAACACAGTCAAACAGAAACACCCAATCTGCACATATACACATAGCATTCTTACACAACTCACTCCTGAATTTAAAAAAAGATTGGCGCTAAAGAGAAACATCCTTCATGCTCCATTTTCATAGCCCCACATGTACACTCCTGTGTGTGCTTTGAGCTGCTAACTCAGTGAAAAGGACTTATCAAAGCCAACAAAGTGCATTATATGATACTATGCTCTCGGGATCCAGCTATATTGAGTGATTAAAGGACAAGTTCACCTTCATAAACATAACGATTGAGAAAATGTAGCAATATTAGCAGAACACATCATTGAAAGTTTGAGGAAAATCAAACAATCCATTCAAAAGTTATGAATATTTGAAGTTTTTGTGCAGTAACCGCTGGATGAGAAGACTACTGCACTGTATGATGTCACATGCGTACAACAATATAAGGAAAATATAAAGAGAATTTCACAAAATTTCATCTTTTGAAAAAAGCACACATTCCCTTTACTCGTTACCGGTATATGTTATGGGTAATATTATTCCCCCTGCCTTTACAAAGAGGCAAGTCAAATGCTCTTTTATTATGCGAAAAAAATGAAAATATGTTGAATTTTCTTTACATTTTCTTTATACTGTTGTACTCATATGACATCACAAGCTGTAGCAGTCTCCTCGTCCAGCAGTTCCAACACAAAAATTTTTTAAATTCATAACTTTTGCATCGATTGTCCAATTTTCCTCAAACTTTCACTGACGTGTTCTACTAATATTGCTGCATTCTCTCAATCCTTATATTTATGAAGGTGAACTTGTCCTTTATTGAACTGATATTTCTATGATGTATCTGTTTAGGTCTACAATGAGAAGTTTTTTCCCAATCGGTAATTTGGCATATCCTGGCTTCTATTGGCCATGACAACCAACAACTCCTGAAACTGCCACTTGCACATTCAACTTGATTCAAGCACATCACACACATGTACAGACAAACCTTGTTATAACGAGATAGTAAAGACACCACAAAGTGTTTGTGTGTCTACTACTTGTAGACAGGAAATAGTAATTAATACCATTTTACTGTTGCCAATATTGAAGATTTTCAATTTATTGTGGATCCCTCAAATTCACCAACAATTTCTCCCTGTTGAGATTAATAAATATTGTTGACATTGACAATTTGTTGATTCATAAATGTCCACGAAGTGAAGAATTACAGGTAAAAAAAGAATCTGAACAATTTGTTGAAATGTCAACTTATGCAGTGATGACTTTATTTGAGGTTTACTGCAGTGGCAAGTTGTGGTACGACACATGAATGAACACATGCTCCATAACGTTTCAACAACACAAGAGCTCCGCATGTGAACATTCAAAAGATCCAGATTGTAATATACCTCCTCTGCCATATGCTTGGCAAATCGACAGTTTCACAACATACCAATAATCCCATTTTCACACATCTTTCCAAGAAACGAATCCAATCTTCATTTATTTTTCATGCAAATACCTTGTTCCTCTCCTACAACAACAAAAAAGTTGCCAATAACTCTCCCTTCTGTACAGCAACTGTACAAAACTGACTTGGCTTCATTCATTCAGATTTCATTCACTGGATCCCATGCCTGCAACCGACACTAGCTCTGGGTCAAAGGTCAGCCTTGAATAGGGTCACTCATGGACAGGTTTGGACAGAGAGGGAGCTACAGCCAGACGTCCTGGTGCTTAAAATGCCCACTGCAACACCACAGCTTGCAGTAACCGTAGTTTCCATGCCAGTATCTGGTAATGGCCAAAGTGCCCCATGCTTCTTGGGTTGCCATAGCACCTTCTAGCTCACAATAACTACATTTCTCTTCTGGGAGGGTTCTGGTTTGGAACACTCATGCTGCCTCTGCAGGTCAAATGTCAAAGGTCAGAGGACAGCAGGGCTGTAGTTGGGATCCAGGTAGTTGTAGTCGCCAGACATCCCCGTGAAGCTGGTGTAGTCCGAGTCGACGAAACCTCCAGACTGGCTGGACTGGACAGCTTCCAGTTGATGAGAGCTTGCGTGCACCTCTGACTGGAAATCACTGTAAGTGTGGTGATTGAGGGAACAAAAACAGTAAGAGATGCTATGCAAATAAACAGAAGTGGGAGATTGAGAACATCTTCCCAAATCTAATTACAATTTTCTCATATCTTGCTTTTTGAGGAGTCACTGCATAAACTGAAAGACAAGCAGCTCCACAGCAAACCGGCATCCTATGAAGACTTTGGCATGTTGATGTGATAATATATTATGCACAGAATAGTTGACTGCACTTACTGAACTTTGTAGAGCTATAAATCTACATCTACACTTCCTATTTAACTGTCTGTCTGTGTGTCTGTCTAATTGTCTATTTTTGTCTTGACCCATGAAACAATCAATCTACATAAACATCTATTTACATCGCGTTTGCTTGCAAAAAGTATTGATGCGAACATGACTTCTCTAAAGCTAAGTTTCAGACTTTGACTTTGGGGAGGAGAAAAAAAATGAAATACACCCGGATCTACCCTCTGACACCCCATTGGCACACCAGATATGATGTGGTTGCCCTCAACACAGAGCCAGATTGATCTGAGGAGGAGGAGACCCACACGCTCCCTTCCTCGCCCCCCCTCCATCCTCCATCTCCTCCCTAATGGGGGATGCACATTTTCACTGCCCCCCCCCCCTTCCCTCCCCCCCCCCCCCCACTCCTCAGACTCACTCATTGGCACAGGTCTGGCACAGGTCGGTGGAGACTTCCGGGGGACAACTGGAGCAGTGCCACCTCAGTCCCATGATGGGCGACATCCCGCAGCCATCACAGCTGTATCCGCTGTGGCTTACCTCAGTCTGACACAAAGAGAGAAAAAAAAAGAGAAACGTGCAAGTGAAAGGAAACCCCAGCCTTTGTGTGTTTTGAGTGCTGACCGGCACAGAATACTTGAAGTGTTGTACACACTGCCCAAAGGGTTATACAGGGAGGTGTTACAGAGATGGAGTGGCAACTCTTCGTAATATTCATGCAAACACATGTTTGGGTTCAAGGCGTTACAATGGGATGTCTAGCATTCCATTACGCTTTGAAGTCATGCTCGGCACCGCTCTAGTAGCAAGACGAAGTTTGGAGATGAAGAACGCATTTCACCTTTCGTTGAATTACAAGCTTTATTTCACCGCAAAATTTTAAATGAAATACTCGAATTGATTTAGAATAGTTTAGGAAAGAATTCAATGTTATTAACATGTATTTCTAGTTTCTTTGTAATTCGCAAATCGAAAGGAAATGAAAATTAGGCCCTCATAAAAACCTTTTTTTTTTCTATAATGCGCACATTTCCGCATGTTGATTTTCTATCTGTTAATAAGGGGATATTTTGATCTTTCAAATAAAGTACTCCGTTAAAGCGTGTTCCAGCGTGTTTTTAAACTATTTGCTGTTAAAATTGTGAATTTTACACTGCATTTTGATTTGCTGCTCCAATTCAAGGTACATTAATTCATTGTTGCCATCACATTGAAAGAGAGAGCGAATTGCAGTAGGAGCAAATATTTCTAGATGTGAGAGTGCTAGTCCCTATTATTGATGCTCTCTTTTGTCAAAGCACATGGCTAACACCTGTAGTTGAACGCATAACTTCTCGGCGGTGCCGCGCATGACTTCAAAGGAGAGCTTTAGTTGCCTCTCCTTCTCTAGCACCTCCCTGGGTTATACATCTAGGGGGTGTTTCATAAAGCTGTCCGTAAAGTTACGAACAACTTCACGAGCAACTGGTGATCAGTTGTAATGTACTATACTTACTAGAATTTCAATAATTCAGCACAAGAACTGATCACCAGTTGCTCGTAAGTTGTTCGTAACTGTACGAACAGTTTTATGAAACAGGGCCCTGGTGCAATTCTGCACCATGTTGACTTTTTATAAACAAGGTGAAATTAGGTGAACAGAATGATAATTGTAGATGTTTCATCAAAATTGGTCCCAGATTCAGAAAGTTCTGGGATTTTACTGTTCCAAATGTTTTTACTGAATACACACAAATTGCAAGAGGCGAGGATGTCATTACAGTAACTCACACCTCTCCCATTCGTTTGTACACAAATGAAATATGAAACTTATTTGCATGAATTATAGTGATATCAGCTGCATTCACAAGTGGAAATTTTGATGGAATGTCATCATTGTTTCAAATCTTTCCTGCTGATTTGTACATTACAATTTTACATAAATATTGTTTGGGTTTTTTATGATTTTGTAGCAACTTCATCCCACTTTTTAAGGGTTTGAGTCACAGTTGCTAAATCTTTACAACTCTATAATGATTTGATATGAAGGATGTAATTTCCATTTTATTTATTTTTTTTTAAGTCGTAATTGGTAAATTCTTACAATTCTACAATAATTTTACACGAAGTATGAAATATCCTTTGAAATGTACTTTTAGAAGAGGACATCAGTGACCTAGGGAGGTAATAACACCATCATCTATTCTATCATTTTGCCTCAATTCCAACATATTCTATAACTCACATCTGTTGTTTCAGAGTGATATTTGGGAGTTCCTTGAGTCAGGTCAGCTCCTTGTACTCATTTCATCTGGTTTGTCTCTATTCCAGCATACTGTCCAACTCACTGGTCTACAACTCACCTGCTGTTTGAGGGTAATATTTCTGAGTTTCTTGAGTCGGACCAGCTCCTTGTACTCTGCAGTCTCTTTCAGCTCTGTAGGAACATCATCATCCTCCTTCAAGAACAAACGTTATGCAGAGTTATAGGCAAACGGTTGTTTAATGTAATGTATCTAATGTGCAGACCATGCAGCAAAGCTTTGTACAGGGAGCAGGGGGTGCCATGAAAAGACTGGACTAATCAATTCTCATGGCTAAAGCCAAACTCTGCTCGTGATGCCAAGTTAATATTTACCATTTGTGCCAGCTTAGACAATGAAAAACAAAAACATCTCTCTTTGGGGAGGATTTCTGGGGTTGTTATGTATCTATTAAGTACCACAAAATTAAGATTGATTTGATATACTTAACACCATCATATGTCAGGGATCCAATTTGGGCCACTAAAATCTTTGAATCAGACATTATGGTGGCCCCAAAAAGAAATGTAGTAGCCCAAAATTAAAGGAATTATAAAAATTCATCTCAAATTTTAGCTGCCTGATCAAGCCACCAAAAACTAGTTTTGTTTTGGTTTTAATCAGGTGTTCCAGACCACTGAGCCACCACTAATGTCAAGCCCTGCACATATCTAATCAGGCAAGATTACATTACTGTAAAAGTGGATATTTTCGCGCGACTAATTTTTCGCGCTTGGCTGGGTGAGAAGAGTTTCGCGTTTGGCTGGGTGAGAAGAGTTTCGCGTGTTTTTAATTCCGCGGAAGCAAGACATCACGCACAGGAACATTATGGCAAGCAAAAATATTCGCGTGCTTTTATTTCCGCGCTAGTTTCTGGTTGCGCGAAATGCGCGAAAATTTGAACACCGCGAAAATTTCCACTTTTACAGTATGTTAAAGTTGTCTGGGGATTAAGAATGTTAGCACATGGGTACTGTCACGGTTATGTTATTTGCAACAAGCCTAGACTAAAAAAAATTAAGAATGCAGCAGCAATCAAGTTACCATGATGGAGTCTGCGTCATAGTCGAGATCCATCTCCATTGGCTCATCGTCATCCGTCATGAGGACCGGCGCCCTCACCGACTGCAGGAATGTAGAGGGCGCTAGAGTCAGCTTGTTGAAGGGATTTGTGTACCTCCGCTGAGATGGCTGCAATAAGGTTTACGGGGAAATGAGGGTGTGAGAATGAGAATTGTAAGTGAAAATGAACACTTCTGGTGATAACACAAAGACAAGCTCTACTCCTCAGCTCCGTATTGTGATCTACATAACTACTCAGATTTCAGGGTTTTAAAAATTCTTCCAAAGCAATCTACACTTCAGCTCATTCCATTTTCAGGACAACTTTTGAACTACCTTCTAAAGATAGGATTAATGCAATCATTATTCAACTCTGGTGAATGAACATATAATTGATTGAAAAATGAACCAACCAACCAACCAAGAGCAAACACAAGTTTTCTTTGGCATGAATACCCACCATTATTTCCTACAAATTCCAAATGATGCATACACAGAGGAGTGTGTCAAATTCAAATACTCATGTTGATGACATTTTGTACACGGGCGCAAAGATCAGTTCTTGGCCGTTTTGCATGAAAAGATGCAATCAAACATAAGTAAAAAAAAAATCACACATAAGTCAGGTATCAGCCAATCAGAATTGAGTATTCAGAGACTTACGTATGTTTGACTTTCTGATTTATGTCTGATTGCCACTTTAATGCAGCAGAGCCCAGTTCTAACATAATACCTCTACCAGGTAGCTGAATTTTTTGTCTAATT
This sequence comes from Diadema setosum, assembly GCA_033980235.1. Lineage (NCBI taxonomy): Eukaryota > Metazoa > Echinodermata > Echinoidea > Diadematoida > Diadematidae > Diadema > Diadema setosum. The sequence continues at coordinate 12,583,022 of CM067069.1, read as the reverse complement.
ACAAGTATAAGAAAAAAAAAAAAAAGAAGAAGCAGAGAGAGAAACTACAATTTTGTTGATGACAACAACTCCTCCACAGGTCCGAGTGTCACCTCACCTTCTTGGTACAGTACGTGGACAGGTTTGGTGTCCTCCCTGGGACGGGCAGACCTGCCTTACTCAGCTTGATGAAGTATTTCTGAACTCTGCTGGCAACCTGGTGAGATAAAAAGACAAAACATTCACTAGATCCCCTTAAAAAAAAAAAAAAGTAGGCTTCTGGCGCAAGCATCATTGGCACTGATTTGGCTCAGCGGATATGGCCATAGTATCTCCAGTGCGAGGTCACTGGTTCAAATCCACTGGCAGCAGTGTCCCCAGGCAAGGCACTTCAAACTACTGTAAAAGTGGACATTTTCGTGTGAGTAATTTTTTGCCCTCAGCTGGATGGGGTGAATTTTGCAAGGTTTAATTCTATGGCATGAAGACATTACTAGAACATTTGGCAAGCAAAAGCATTCCTGTGGTTTCATTTCATACCAGTTTCTGGTTGCGTGAAAATTTCTACACCGCAAAAATTTCCACTTTTACAGTAATTGTTTGGTCCAGTGGAGGGGATGAAAAACCATCGGTCCTGTGGCAGCTTGGTCATCAGCATTTAAGAGCTTTCTCAGTTGTCACAAAAATAAACCCAGACTTACACACAAACACACAGCAACTACCGGTATGTACGGCCTTGCAGGTGGCAGTATGCTCGGTTCTTCAGTGAACAAGATCTGTAAATGTCACTGCCTTGACCTTTTTGAGAACAAACAACAATGCATCTCAGAAACACTACAAACATCTCAAGCCCGGATCAGCACACACTCACAGATTCACACACACATCTATTCACAAAACTATTCACTTCTGATGACGAAAGTACCAGAGTTCTATGTGAACATCATTCAATAAAAGTGATCTTCCTTCAGTTTTCTTGAGGTCCAAGTGACTCACAGCAAACTTCCAGTTGCATCATGAGATAATGACAACTAACATGGTAGTGAGCACTAAAATTCAAAGCTGACTGAAATTTTTAATTGAGATAACAACCGCACAAGGTAACCCAACTATGAAAAACATCTTGTGAAAGGAGGCACAGCTCTTCATATACATTTTAACACAAGGGAAGGACTTAGCAAATATCAAATTGTCCTTGTTCCTAATGAAAGGTTGTTCTTGTTTTCCTCCAAGTATTGCAATCATAGCACTTATAACCAAATGTGTGAAAGGAAATGAACCCAATCCTTGCTTTTCATTTCCCACCTGATGTCGTGTCCTGTTGCCAAGGTCCTTGGCAATCTTCTCCCACCGCCTTGCCTCCACTTCCTCGGATGGATACTTGACAAGAAGCTCCTCCAGCCGTTTCTACACAAATGAGGTGATAGGGGAAATATATCAGGACCGGAGAGCACAGGGCAAACTCCTGGCAAACAAGTCTAGGACAACCATCTGCAGTTCTGCAGATTTTCCATATTCATGATCACTCACCCCCTCCCTCGATTTTGAAAGGAGGAAATTATGTTTCTGATCTCAAACACATATAAGCGCAGACTGACCATTCTTTTGACACTGGAAGAAGATTATTTCTCATGTTTGGAGACATCCATGCCATATTTTCATCCTCACAACATACCACTGAACAGATTACCAACAGGACAGATACCACTAGGTATTGTAGTCCCATAAATGTACATCTGTGTGTAAACTTTGAGGACATGCCAGTTCAGTACACTATAACTTACAGATGTATTAATAGGGCTTCACTGTAACCAAACATTACAGAATGAAATATTGAGTGTACCTCTGCAGTAAAATAATTGCATTGCCCTAATTCATCATAACTATTGGACAGCTTTCAACATTGTGCATTGACATTTCCCCAAATCACCAATGAATCAAGTTGAGTAGAACTCCCAAGATCCATGGATAAGTTCTTTCCAGCCTTATAAGTCTTTCATGATCTTATCAATGTCTTGCTCCAGTTTTATATTTCCCTAAAACAGCATGGGAATGATTAAAGAATACCACCACGATTATTGCAACCATCAAGATAAGGGAAATGTAAAATGCACCCTAGAGGTATGAAAGAGAAGGAAGAAGAACACTCGCATATGGATTGTTTGCCAACCTGTTCTTCCACTGTCCAGAGTCGATTGAAAGTCTCTGGCTTAGTGTCATCCCAAACACGTCCACGAATCACACTCTTCAACTATGATAGGAAAAGAACGAAACAAAACGAGGAAAAGGCCAAGTTAGTAGAAATGTTAAGTACCAAACAAGAGCAACAACAGTGAGACAAGTAAGTCATTGATAATACTACAACATTAATCATGATGACATTGCATTGTAAATGATCTTATCAATCTGTTTCAATGTGCTTCAAATCATGGATAACACATAACTGTCCTCATAATCTGTCCTGGTGCTCACTTCAAACAATTTCCAGGCATGATTCAGGAAAAACTATCAGGTACAGTCAACCTCACCTAAGTCAACCTTGTACAAGTCAAAAAATTGGCTAAAGTCCAAAAAAAATATTCTACCCCCAGATGGATAGTAATATGTGTTTGTTCTATTGTGTAATTCAAAAGTCATGTAAGTCAACAGAATTTTCTCCTGTGCCTTGGATTTGACTTGGGCGAAGTTGACTGCACTTGGAAAAGATGTCACATGTAAACAATCAATCTGACATGCAAACAAGTTTTGCCGTCCTGTCACTTTAACAAAACAGAAATCTTAATTCTCAAAAAAAAAAAAAAAAATACACAAAATGGGATTATCATCCACAGAAGGTAACACTATCCAGCCTAAATAAAACACAAACAAACAAACAAACAATCAAACAAATGAAACAAAAATAGCAACAACAGTATGAATAACTAGAAATGTCGCTATGGCGACTGATGCCTCCGCCATAATGCATGATTCTCCCAATAGGCGTATAGTACAATGTCTTCACAATGTGTGATCCATGACAGTTTCACATAACTGGCAAAATAATGAAATGACAGGTTTGTCAGAAATGTCTTGAACTGGGTTTGCTATAATTTTCTAAGAGTGCAGGTACACATATTTGGGGAATTGAGAATTTTTACTTGAATTCTGACAGACCTTTTTATAAGTTTATGCATTGATTAATTTCCAAGGTATGAAGAAAGAGTGTAATGACGGTACAAAATAGATTTTTTTTTTTAATTTAATTTTATTTTATTTTATTTTATTTTTTTTTTTTGGGGGGGGGGCATTGAAACCTGGCCTTTGACCCTTAACCTTTGACCTTTGACCTTCTGGCTGGAAATTTCCCAGAGAATCTCCATTAGGTAATGCATGTATTAAGTTTTGAAACTAATAATGCAAGCATTGCATATACTAGTATATGAGGGAAATAGTAAAATTTTGAGAGTTGACCTTGACCTTTGACCCCTGACTATTGACCCATGACCCCTAAATTCCCTAGATAATCCCTGCCAATCAGTACATGCGTGTGTACCAAGTTCCACGAAGATACATTGAACCATTTGCGAGAAAAGTGATATTGCAACATTTTCACCTAACCTTTGACCTTTTGACCTTTGACCTTACGACATGAAACTCTCTCTGGAGAATCTTTACGCAGTAGTACATGTTCACACCAAGTTTCAAGAAAATACCTTCGGGCATTGCATAGATATGGCGGAAATTGCAACATTTGTAGCATTTGACCTTGACCTTTTGACCTTTGACCTCTTGCCAATGTCACTAAAATCTACTCAACTAATTGTCCCATCATACATCATCCTTGGACCAAGTTTCGTGAAAGCTAGTTCATCCAGTTTTGAGTTATCACGTAAACAGATAAATTTTAGGATTTGACCTTGATCTTTGACCTTTGACCTCTGTCCGATTTCCCTGAAAAACTAATCAAGTAATTGTCATATCATACATCATCCTCCTACAAAGTTTGGTGAAATTTGCTCCATCCAGTCTTGAGTTATCGCGTAAACGGATACAATTTCATGATTTGACCTTGACCTTTGACCTTTGACCTTCAGCCAATTTCACCCAAAATCTAATCAAATAATTGCCCCATCATACTTCATACTTGGATCAAGTTTGGTAAAATTCCAATTGATATTACTCAAGTTATCGCGTAAACGAAAGCGGACGGACGGACGGACGTACGTACGGACGGACGTACGGACGTACGGATGTACGGACAGACGGACAACCCGAAAACATAATGCCTCCGGCACCACTTCGTGGCGGAGGCATAACAAAGGAAACCTAATGCTGTCTTTCAATATGTCTTATGTTTGCAGTAAAAAGAATGATATTCCTACTTTGTCATCCTCGAGTGGGTCTTGGGTCTGAACGTTACTTGACCCAGCAACTGGAGGGGCACTCTCATTAGTTCCATCTGGAAAATTGAGAAAACAAATACAAAACCACAAAGAGTTCCTAAATATCTATGTTGGCTATGCCTGCAGGAAAGCAGTGATCATGATGTAGAACTTAATCTATGACAGGAAATCTATCAAGACCATAAACAAAAGAAATAAAAAAATGCAAATTATGCAATGTATTTATACTACACGTACTACAAGTGCTGCAACTTTGCAGAGATGGCTTTCCTCACACAGTGGATTAAAAAGAAAATGACTGGATTATTTACATGTATCTACTTTGCGATGTAAATTTTGGGTTGGAGCATGTTGATAAAAAGTTCAAATTTTCCATGAATTTCTTGTGAATCACAACATATTCTTTCATCATGTCTTCAAAACAAAAAAAAAGGACATTGTAATGGTAATTAATTAAACAAAAATGGATACCAGTATTTTGATGTTCACATTAGAAGTTCCAGTTCATCCCTTATGACTGCATCGTGTTAAAGGGACTGTACAGTACTGGTTGAGGTAGGGTTTCATGTTTTGAACATTCCTAAGTGAGATATTGAAAAGCCTCTTATGAAATATGAAAGAGCATGTAATTTTAAGAAGGTTTCAACGTTTATTTGATGAAAATTGGTTTTCAAATGGCTGAGATATCCAAAAAAGTGCTAATAATAAATGGCGACATGCCCCAACTTTATTAGTATCTCTTTGTTTCACTTTGTTTTTGGATACCTCAGCCATTTCAAAACCGATTTTCATCGAATAAACTTTTGATACCCTTTAGAACTGCATGCTCCTTGACATCTCATAGAGTGGTTTCTGAATATCTCACAAAATGTTAAACGCTAAATCTTCACCTAGACCAGAACTGTACACACCCTTTAACATGTTTTACTTACATGTAAGTCTAAGACTTAAGGTCAAGACTTTCTGTGCTCATGTCATCATTTAATTTTATAACACAGCTTCAATTCATTCCATGACTCAAGAACTTTCATATCTCACACCCCAGACATCTTGGAGAGTTATTAAGAATTGGCAAGCATTGTGCTTGGGTGAATTACCTTTCTGTTTAATGCTCCCCCTAGTTTGGTGTGACAACCCCTGAATGAGCTCCTTGCTATCAGCGTGGCCTAAATAGCGCCCCCAGGGGATTTCTGGAAGGAGCACGATTCGCTGAGCTGACGGGAGATGTAGAGTGTCCTGTCAAAGAAAAGGTAGAATTTTGTTATTTCCACACATCAAATCATCTTGAGCATTTCATCAAGTCATGAAAATATCTGATGACATTTTTACATTAAAATCAACTGTATAACAATAAACAATGATTAAGAAACAGATGCAGATGCAAATTGCAGAAAGAGAGGCTATTCATCTGAGTAATTTATGAATATAATTTTATTTTCCAGCATCAACAATACGATTTAAAATGAAGGGGACATGAGCAATTATTGGTGGCTGGCTAGGTAACTTTGTCCATCAAACAGAATATTGAACATAAGGGTCACCAATGTAAGAAATCACCCTAAAATTACTGACTGCACCCTATGGTATTAAAATGCAGAAGTCACCAGTGACTTAACAAACCTTTTTCTGCAGCTTCTGCACAAACTTGAGAGGGTTTCTCAGAGCTTCTCGCTGGGCGGTGACAAGTTTGTCAAGATCTTTTACGGCTTGTTTCCTCTGGGCCTCCAGGGTTGTTATTGTCCGGAGCAACATCCTGTAACTAAAGGGCAAGTGGAGACAAACATGGAAAAATTTGCACTGCACAGAACAAATTCTTGAAATCGCTGTACAGCGCCTTGCTACAGATGTGAACACTTCTACTTTCACTGACTTTACAAATTTCATTAGTCATTCATGGGCAATGCAGTTACTTCCATGTTTAGTAGGCTTCATATTATTCAGCATTCAGCTGATGGCAATGTCTTTAGGCACTGAAAATGAAAGTAACAGATGTATACAAAGTAAAGACACCTGGAAAGATGACCCATCTGCAAATGATCATTTTTTTTTTCTTCCTTTTTGTGCCCCTGAAATTTGCTTTTTGTGGATGACTGCAGTAACTTGCACATGTTGATTGACTATGCAATATACATTGTATCAGAGTAGACTTCATTTCTCTGCAAGTACAGGGCAGCTTAATGAGATTGAAAGAACAATAGCCAGAAATCGCATGTCATCTAGACATGATGTTAAGTGAGAAATACCTTGGTACTTACTCTTTATTGCCCTTCAGTGCCATGTGATCAGACTCAAAGTAGAAAGGTTCTCCTTCGTCAACCTCCTCTGCGTACCACTCGTCTCCCTGGAAACCAACGCTGTCCTCTTCCTGCAGCTTCCACTCTTGCACCTTGGCGGCAACATCGTCTGAGATCTCTGACACATCAAATTCCTCCTTCTCCTCCTCCACTGCAATCATCTCACTCACCAGGGGCTGCTCCTCCACCATTTCTTCTAGACTGTCTTGAAGAATGTCCTCATTATTCACAACCTGATCCTCTAAGTTGTCACCCTCTACTACAGGAGTTATAGCAATTGGTGCAGACACAAGTTGAGATGCTTCCACGGTGACGACATGAGCTTCCTCCTTGTCTTCTGGAGCTTCAAGGACAGGTTCATCAGGGTTTGGAGCAACTCCATTCTCCGCAGGCTTGCTAGACCTCAGCCCTTTCCTTGGCGACACCTGACCACTATCCCTCGGAGACTTCACGGGACTTCTGCTTCTCCTAGCTTTGGGAGACTTGGGAAGAGTGAGCAGCAGTTCATCTTCTGTTATTTCCGGACCTTCACACTTTGGATTGGACTCCGAGTCTCTCCTGGCTCTGGTTTGCCTGGTGGGAGACCTGGGGCTTTTTTTTGTGCCTTCAAACTCTTCTGACAAGTTCTTGCAAACTGAGCTGGACCTTGTTCGCTTTTTGGCAGGCTCTTCAGGCTTATCTTCTGCCACACTGCTCTCAGCTATTGCTTCTTGGTGTGATGGTGACACAGCTACCATCGCCTCACTGGCTGATGGAGGATCCTTTGCCTGCTGAGACTCCGGTGGATGATCTTTCTGTCCACTTGGTTGTCTCGCTCGCCTTGGACTCATTCTCAGTGGAGGACTCATAGCACATTTTGAGGATGGCCGTCCACTCTTTGCGGACCCCTCGCTGATATCAAGATCCAATTTCAGCAATTCAATCTTTTTCTGTCCTTCCTTCCTTTGTTTTCCAGGACTCTGGGGAGGGGACCTAAGTTTCGATGAGTCATCCTTTCCCTTATCTGGAACACCTCTGAGAGATAACTTCAACTCTTTGTCTCGTACTGTAGACTCTCGGTCTGGTTCTGTGGGATCACTTGCTCTTTCACTCTGATTAGTTTCAGCACTTTGAACATCTGTGTGTCCCCTTTCCGCATTCCCTTCCTCATCCTGTCCATGTCTCCCAGATCGCGTCCTCCTCCGTGTGGATCCGATTGATTCTCTTGGAGCTGCTAATTCATCTTTCTTCTTTTGGTCCTTTTTGGGACTCTCTTCATGGATGGAATCCTTTGCTTTACTCTTACTTTCCCTCCCTTCTTTGCTTTTGCCATCCTTTTCTTCCTTGCTCCTGCCATCTTTCTCTTCTTTGCTTTTACAATCTTTTTCTTCTTTGCTCTTACCAATCTTTCCTTCTTTGTGTTCGGGATCTTTTTCTTCTTTTCCTTTCAATTCCTTTCCCTTCACATTATCATCCTGTTTTGTCCTTTCTTTAGAAGTTTTCCCTTTGCGTTCAACAACCTTCTCAATTGTCAGTGATAGTTCCTCCAGTTCATCCTGTTTCTTCTCGTGGCCATCGGCTCCATCTTTCTCCTCCTCTGCATCAGCAAGTCTGCCTGATCGGCGCCTCCGCTTGGTGGAGAGATCTGTCTTTGCCTCAGCCGGAGACAAGCGTAGGACTCGCTTCTCAGGCTTTGAGGATCCATCAGCAGTCGTTGCAGCAGTGCCCTCGCCCTTCGGGACTGTCTTGGGAGGGTCGGGTGATTTGCCTGTCCGTTTGAAGTTCCGGGTGATGCGCGGCAGCTCCAAGACAACAAGGTCTTCTGAGGCTGTCCTGGATCGTGTACTCCTTTCTTCCTGCAGTAGGGGCACTGGACTGGTTGGCTGACCTGACGCTGATCGCGTTGATCTCCTCATCTTTTGTTTGCTTACGGCAGACTCTACTGCTTAAACAATCAAGCAGATGAAAAAGTACAGGAACAACATTTATAGAATTATTTATGGCATTTATATCATGGGTAAATTTTATATCATTAAGTCAACTGATACCAAATATCACACTAAATATTGGTAAAGAGCTATGATACAGAAAGCATGAAGTTGTCAATTAAGTTACATAATATGACATTGAATTATAATGTATACAGTGTACCAACTCGTATCTAGAAGCACTTTGATAATAAAGATTAGACCTACGACACTCTGGGGGAAAATTTATTGCATTTATAAGTTATAATAGTAATGAAGAATTCATAAAAAGTGGCTAATGTCAAATTTATGAAAGAAATTGGTATACTGTAAAACGAGGAATGTCCGTGTGCATTTTAATTTTGCGAATTTCACGAGCGCCAAGATTCACAAAATTAATATGCACGCAAAAGTTTTCGTCTACACTATATGCATTGAATGCCAGTGGGAGTTCACGAAAATTTCATGCCGCGAATATATCATGTTTTACAGGAATTAATGATGGATGCTTCGAACATTTTCACATCAACAGCAACTCCTGTTGGACAAAAAGACACTCAAAACAACAATTTCTGGCATCAACAAAGACCGATAAATCTGCCCCCTGCTCGGTGGCCTCTTGTTAACGGCATGGTCGGTAATACGGTCGGCCCCTCACAACATCAGTGAGGGGCCGACTGTATTCAATGACCAACCATACAGTTAACAAGAGGTCACTGAATGTCAAGAGGCAGATTTATCGGTTTATCATCCTTTCTATTGGAGGACATATAAACCCCTGCCTTGGCCTTCTAATGTGCTATTCATCCCCTCCCCCTCTATAACATGACATCAGATGTATTCTATAGAAAAGAATTGTGTTTACTACTCATGAAGTACCGGTACTGTTTCATAGATGGGTTCTACTCATTAGTCTGGGTCCTAGCCTTGTCATCACTTGAACTTGAATGAAAAATGGCTAGTTGTCTATTACTAAAGCCTAAGCAGAATAAAGAAAATGAATTCATCTATGATATGCTGCAGAAGTGTGTGAAATCAAACAAATGATGAAACAACTGCAGAATACCCTGTGTCCCTGTCATAACATTGAGAGCAGCCGTTACTATATCACTCTACACTACCCTACCCTTGCTTGCTAACTCATGGATGTGCATGCTCGCTCCTAGTCCAAGGCAAGGGCCAGAGCGAGGTGAGGCTGGCCAAGCCCAAGACACAAGTGATATAGCTATAGAATCTTCTTCTTCTTCTTCCTATACTGAGTAGAACCTCCTGAGGCTGAGAGTATATCACGGTACTCGCAAAATCTAAAATACTATAATTTAGATCGACTCAACATCTCTAACGTTAAGTTTAAAGACAAAGTTTTATAAATTTAACTTTGTTCGTTTGACTTTTTTAGTTTGAGTTTGTTTACTAAATTGGCCATCCGATGTCTTGTAAGAAGTGCTATTAATTATAATGTAAGTAACAGTGATGACAGTTCGCTCAGTTGTAGAGCTTGTGAGACTTACAATACACTCACACTGCACTAGAACTCTAACGTTAGTCACACGGAGTCACAGGCAGCTGCTAGCTGCATGCATGCTGCAGAGAGCAAGTATGAAACACCTACACAGAACTCGATATGTGGGACAAGGCACAGCTTGACACTGCACCGCACTGCACTGCACGAACTGGCCAGTTTATTGAGATAACTACGTGACCGTCGAGGCGTCGGTCGTAACGATCTTTTCGACCACCCAAACGGTTTTACAAAAAGCCTATTTGTATCATCTCACAGTGTCTATATAACTGATTAAATACTCACGCACGAGATGAAACCAAGCATCGACAAAGAAATCAGAGTAAATGTGTGGAGTACCAGGGCCCATGGGTCATTTCAGGTCATGGCGCATGCTGTTGTTGTTGTTTTGTTTTGGAGGCTAGGCAAGAGCCAAAGAGATTTTTCTCCGGGTAAAATCAAAATCTCTTTGGGCAAGAGCTCAATTCTGTAACCTGTTTTCAGACGTTTTCATTATGTTCTAGCTTGATGAAATTATTTTATTTGAGATGAAATTCGAAACGTTCCACCGATTCAGCAGAGATGGATTCTTCGTGAGCCTCATACACTATCCATGTAGTTTCTTCACACATGCACACACCTAAACACATAAGCAAGTAACTTTTTATTTTTCTGTCCTTGATATGAGTATACATTGTATGTGTGTGCGTGTATGTGCGTGTGTAAGCCGATGTATGACAGGGGGGATCCAGGAATTCTGTAAAGGGGGGGGGGGGCACTCTCGCCCCTCCATTTTTCTTTTTTAATTTCTTTTGTTTTAGCAAACAAACAAGTGGGGGCGTGGGCCCATTGCGCCCCGCCTTGATACGTCACTGTGTATGTATGACGTACACAGCCAATATGTATGCATCAATCTCTTCCTCCCCACCCCCCTACTGTAAAAATGGGAATTTTCGCGTATTTCGCGCAACCAGAAACTCACGCAAAAATAAAACCACGTGAATACTTTTGTTTGCCATATGTTCCAGTGGTTGATGTCTTGATACCACAGAATTAAAAACACGCGAAACTCTTCTTACCCGGCCAAGCGCGAAAAGATAGAGATAGATAGAGATAGATAGAGATATAGATAGATAGGTAGATAGACAGTCAGACAGACAGACAGACAGAATACATATAAACAGAAAAGCAGACATATAGATTGATGGATAGATACATCAGAGAGCTGAACTAGCTCCATGGATACATGTACTGGTATCACTTTATGATACTTCTCACGCATTTTCCATCTCGTCATCACTTCTTCTACATGGATTCATTTCTCTTTCTTTCTCTCTTTCTCAGAACATAAATCCTGTCACAATGTATACAGGAAAAAGCATAAAAGACATGTCTGCATTTGTTTAACATTAATAAATGTCTTTAATAAAAAAAACAGAAAAAACAAAAACAAAGGACAGATTGCAAAGTACGGAGGCAAGCAAACACATGAACACAGTACACTTTGAAAAAAAAAGTGAAGAAACACAATGAAAATAATGCTTTACATAGGCTCAGCCCATATAATACATTTCTCATGAAACAGAGGCCAAGAGAACTGGTTTTACAAAATATCAGTCCAGAAGATGTGAAAATCTTGTGAAGCTCTTTACTGTGTCTCTTTCCTGTCAAAGCAGTGTCAACCTAGTGAATGAAGAGAGAGAGATTAACTGTTGGCTATTTTGGGTAACAAATCCAGTTGATAATTCAGTGTTCAAAGCTTTGAATGTAGTGGATACTTTAAGTTGCTAGGCAGCACAACTAAGCAGTGGATGATGATGATGATGATGATGATGATGATGATGATGATGATGATGATGATGATGATGATGATGATGATGATGATGAGTGTGCGTGTATGTTAAACTAGTTAAACATCTTTGTATCATAAAGACACATCCTCCTCATTCATTGCTACAACTTACCATATGTTTGGTGAGATGCGGTGACGTTATTTACCAATTTTTGTTTTGTTTTGTTTTGTTTTGTTTTGTTTTTGTTCTATTTCTGAATATACAGGCCCAGATGTAGAGACTTTAAACAAGGAATATTACAAAACAGGATGAATTCTGTTTGTCAGATGTGTGAACCTTTGAGCAATTTATGGCATGAATACCTGTACACGTAATAAGTTTCCATACAATAAATACAAAGAAAAAAAAATGTGGTTGTAGTTATTGCTGGTGTGAGAAAATCTAGGATATTACTCTAATATACCTGCCATCCATAATTCCACAAGTTTTACTATACAGCACTTGGTTTCTCTTATTGTACATGTATGTGTTAAATTAATACCTATACTATGCTCATGAGGGAGCAAAAGTAATAGCATTTATCACATTGCCATAAGTATTCCTTTTTGGACTTCAGTATTTTCTATAACGTCGCTGGGGTGACAAGACCTTGTATCTGCAATTTTGGTGAAAATGACTTTTTTGGATCAATGGTCAAATAATGGATTAAGTGATGTCCTTTCAAAATTCCAACTGTCTTACTCTAAAAATGAAGCCACCACGGCATGTGAAAGGAAAGGCTATCCCTTTCGCTATAGTGCTTTGGCCACCATGTTTTTTGGCTCTCCTGGACATTTAACATTTAGTAGATACGAGGTCTTGTCGCCCCAGCGACGATAAATTGCAGAGTAGTTAACCTTTTGAAAATGCTCATAAAACACTGCATCAGATGATACAGTCAACCTTGCTTAAGTCGACCTTGCATAATCAAGTCAAATAATTTGTTTGAGTTGGTCTTTTCAAGTCCTCTTCTCTGTATATTCTATTGAATTTTAATCCCTCATACGTCAAATTTTCTCTAAGTCGAAGCTATTACTTCAGTCCAAATAGATTTGACTTACGCATGGTTGACTGTATTTCGAAATAGTTGTGGCAATAGAATTTGTCCAACACAACTTAAATGCAGATTATTATGTGCTGCCCTGATAATCCTGTGTTTACTCAGAATAATTCACCTACTTTGGAACAGTTTTCTTCAGAAGATGAGACATGATTATGAGTGTGCCCTTTAATGCAATAAATGGTGGGTTCATTAAGCACACACTCACAACAGACTCTTTGTCTTAAATAATGTTATGAAATCACTCCCATGTTATTTGGGTCTGACGTCTTGACCACAAAACAATCAAACTTGAAACTTTTTAAATTCACAACAAAGAATCACAATTGAAGCAAGAAATCAAATCTCGGAAATATTGTAAAAATTCATCATTATGTACATCATTCAAGAATACAAAATCCAACACAATATGATACAAATTTGTAAAAAAATGATAGCTGTACAAGAATTTCAAGGTGATGGAATGCTCTCACAGTCTATATACACTCTTACAATGCATTCAGCATTTTTGTTCTGAGGGTTGCTTGATGTAACAAATACCACATTTGATCGATGGCAAAAACAGTACGTCGGGTGCCCGTGCATTGGCCGCTAACGCAATACAATTTGTATTGCGTTAGCGGCCAATGCACGGGCACCCGACGAGTACATGATGGGAAATTTGACTCACAGCTACAGCTGCAAATCTTGTTGCATTTTATCTACAGTGTACAAGACAAACTTGACTCCCACATATTCAGGAGAGAAAAAAACTATGTTTGAATATTACCTTTACCCTCCAAATTGTATATAACTCTAAATAGAGCAGCTGGCATCTGGATATCGGGTGAAAGGAAATATTTCATTGATTTCATATCAATTTTACTTCATCATCCTAGAACAAGATGATTATAATTGAAACATTCCTCCTTCTCTTGGAGATTTTCCAACAATTCTTTGAAGATGTCACTGCATCATCTGCAATGACTAGCCTATGCCTAAAGCTGCTGGGCATGAAAATGTCACCTTGGTTGATGGAATATGAAGCATGATTCCAGTAGTTATCATTTCTCTCGTAATGGAATATGAAAATATAGGTACTATTTGCTGGTAGATCGCCCATTTAATTCTCAAGAGTCACAAGGAAAGCAACATACCAGGTACTGCAGGGAAGTAAATGAAAGCTTCATTTCCAACGACAGCTGAAAAGCATAATATTTGTGAATTGAACACAGAGAACACAACCATGAATACATAACCCATTTGGGATAGGAAGTGCAGAGCAAAAAATTAACATCAAATCAAAATTTAGGCAATTTGCAACACACATTTGACAATTTTGAAAACAAAATGCCAATCTAACACAGTCTGTACAAGTCACATCAAAATTAGCTCACAAATCTAGAATGATAAACTGGAAATAAATTGAGATAATGCATATTTATCCGCAATCATTTGAAATGGTGGGTGAAACCAAAACGCGATGGGAACGTCTTGCAATCAAAGAATAACTTTCAATGCTGGTGAGACAGTTAAAAAATAGAAGAAAAGATTGAAAGAAAGTGTGCAGCACGTTTTATTACCAGATACATACTGCATCTCTTGTCCTGAGAAGTAAAAAAAAAAGGAAAATTGATCAAAATTTTGCTCCAACACAAACAAACAAACAAAAAAAATAATATTTCCATATATAGGAGGCTCCAGTGTATAGAGGAATAGGCCCATGCTTACTTTGGGCATGAAGATATTGTAATACATGTAGAACATTCAAAAATAAATCTCACAACTATATATTTTTAATCAACTTATACTTGTACAGTACTTGCTAATTTCTTCCACCCCCTGGAATACACATTCTCTGGATAATCACTCAATTTTGATGTCCATCTATCATTGATTTCTGAGTGATACAGGTCTAATCACTATACATACAAAGACATTGCACTTTCTTTAGACAATGAGACTGAGTATGTCTCATCACACCTCAACAAATGTTGGGTCTGCCACATTTCATAATTCAATGGGCAAATTTTCTGATGTATCAAATAATAAATGAATTTTTGTTGTTGTTTTTTGTCTCACAACTGTGAGACAATAACAGGATGACACAAACGTTATGTTCCTGTGTGTGCAAGTATACATGGATGTGTCATCTTAACAATACCGTTTACAGTGATATTGTGAACAATAATTCAGAGTGTCAAAACCACAGCAATAGGAATAAGACTATGTCACCTCTTTCTCTATGTTATAATGTGGCTTTACAAGTATCTATCTCTGCATAAGCAAGTGATGTTATTATGGCAATTTGAATCCTGTAAGGCAAGGTATCTTTATTCTTCAAAAAGGTATGCTATGAATAGTTCAAGAAGAAATAATTACTAGCATCGTGCAGACATTCTGACTTTGCAAAGTCAATCAAAATTTGCCAGCTGTAACTCATTACCTGAAGTCATGAAGCACCGTAATACTGCTCTTAATCAATATCAAAATCACTTCTCCTAGATAACAGATAATGCAAAACAGATAATTACCTCTTTGTGCTATCTTCAGCTGTCTGTATAAAAAAATTGCTTAAATAGGTGTCTAATACCAAGAGTGATGCAAGCATATGAAACTTAAAGCCTCTTAAATCTTTCAGACCACATGTGTGCAATAATATCACAATATGCAACATCTGTTGACAAAAAAAAAAAGAGAAAGAAAAAAATGCTGAATACCTTTGGCCATATCATGTTCTTCGCAGAAAGTTATGGAAGTAGATACTGAGTAATTCTGCAAAGATCTATTTTGTCAATGTCGCTAGCCAGTTACAAACCATCTTTAGAATACCATATGCCCGAGATTAGTGATGTTAATGACGTCAATGGACAGATGGGCAAGCAAGCAATATCAATGAGTCATGGTCCTTCAGGTTGACAAGACTAGAATCATTTCAGGCAAAATAGAAATACACACCTTTTGTAAAATACACATGATATAGACTCTTGGATATATCTAGACAACTATGGACAGATTCAAGATTGAAGTGGCTTTATGAAGCTCGTTTAGATTTCCCTTTTGATTTCTGTACACTCCCGACAAGTCAAAACGAGCATCCATTTCAAACAACAATTCCTTTGGTGCTCCTGTTTGTACTTACAAAAGAAACAACGGATATTATCAGACCTCCCAACCTTTCTGACTGAAAAAAAGGGATGATTTGGCTCAAAAGTAGGAAAGAAAGAGCAATTCCCATACAGGAGAGTGTAGTAAAATTACGTAGAAAAGTAGGAAAATCCTATTGACACAAGAGCTGGGAATGGCCAAAATTCAGACTCTTTCCTCGAAATTCAGAATGGTTGAGAGGTCTGCATACAGACCTCCATTAAAACTTTAGATCATGTCCTATGTCTGATGTCTATCCTAGATTGATGATTTGGCAAATGCAAGATATGTTTACATCTACTAATACTTTTCTTGATCTGGTTTGTTTGGTGGGTACACATAAATGCTCAATAGCAAAGCAGCTTTACAAGCACAATTTTAGAAGGAATATATTTGATAAACTTGAATAGAAATGTGATATACATGTAATTCACCTTACCCACATTAACCCTAAAAAGACTGGGGGGGGGGCCTAAAAGGCCCCCCCCTCGACATTTCGCGCGATTACTCAGCAACACGCAATGCTCTCGCCGCGATGCTCTGTGACTTTTTTCTTTCGAGTTTCCCGCACATTTTGACACCAAATTTGTGACGCCTGGGGGTACGGTTCTGAAGTTACATAACTTTTTGTACATGCACGTGAGACCGAAAATGGCTCAAAAATGCGATTTTGTGTACAAAGTCAATACAAATTGAGTTTTATCACATGGTTCATATAAATATGCTTATTTTTACTCTCAATGGCTAAAATCAATTTGTTTTAGTAGTATTATGCTTCAAAAAGGGTCTGCCACAAATTTTGCTGAAAAAAACAACAAAAACAAAAGGTCGAAAAAACAAAGAAATACATAAGAAATTCATAAAACAATAAAATAAATAAGAAATTAATTTTGATACAAATTTTTTTTTCAAGTATATTTGCTGAGAGTGCTGCAAAGAATATCTAGACCAAAAATGAGCACTTTTGGAGCATTATTTACTGATTTAGATAAAAAAGTCTGATTTCTCGCATAAATTAGCATAATTAATCAAAATAAAATAAAAGAAGACTATTTTGGAAAATTTAAATATACGATCTTGTAGATTACATCGCACACTACCATTGTGCAAATTTCCGCGGCGATCGCGCGATCCACGGCCAAGATCTTAAGGGGGGCCCTTTAGGCCCCCCCCCCCCCCCCCCCCCCCCCAGTCTTTCGAGCTACCAAAATAGCCCAGTCTTTTTAGGGTTAAATTCCATGTGAAAAAAATAAATCTGTGGTACAATTTAAGCATATCACATCAAGAAATAATGCCTTTATAAAAATCCAAATGTGAAAAATGTCCAGAAGTGAAAAACTTTTGGACACAGACTGAAAAATCACTCTGAAGATTCACATGATCTAAAAAACAAGAAAGAATGAAAATAAGGTTGATATGATGTTACATCTTGGTCCCGGTGGAAAGTGGAATGTCTCATCAAGCCAAACAATGGCAGTTAATTTATGAGATGCTACTATTTGGCTGTACCCAAATCAGATTACGGACTGTCCATTGTGTAAAGTCATTGTGTAAAGAGACAGGTGCATGCAAACCGGATGAGTGCTAATGTACAATGTAAACCCCCCCCCCCCCCAACTGAAAAAAAAAAAAAAATGCCCTGAGGTGGGGTGGGCTGTACACCCTTTCCACTAGAATGAAGAAATCCATGTCTGCTTTGAAAGTTTAAATGAAAGCTTTTCTGAGAGAAATTTTCCTAAGGTAAGCGAACCTTAAGGTAACTGTGTCATCACTTTTAAGGAAAGGATAGTGAAATTTTTAGTCCAGAACTGGAAGAAGGTACATGCTCGCAAGGAGTAGTACATCTATTTCAGCACCAAAATTTATCTGCCTTCCATGTGGAAGTATAGAATATAGCAACTCAACCTTTTTGTTCTTCTCCATATACAATATACACTCTTTTACACTATACAAATTCACAAGGATATTAAAAAAAGCACTACTGTTGCATGCTCACTTATTTGTTCGCTTTCCCTGTTGAATAACGACAGTTAAATGCACACATTTGGTATATAAACACAAAAATTATACACAATGAACATAATATCTGTATGAGATACAAAGCCATTCACAACTTTGTATGCCATGTTTGATGCATCAAAAGTGTCATTATATATATAAAAATTTCAGTGATGGTAAACATTCTCATCGGAATATTGCGGGCGAGGCGTTGAAGGAGTCTGCGAGTTGGACGTCCCGCTTGACCGTTGACACGAGTCTGCGCGTGGTCTTCTGAAGCCTCTGGGCCATGTGAACAGCGTCATCTAGTGACAGCTCCAGCTCCATGGGAACGTCATTCACCTGGCGAGGGAAGCAGACAAGATTCCGATGCAACTCAATTGAGCAAAATGGCAACAGTATATCTATGACAGCTGTCCTGATAACCGAGTAAAATGTTACATGCATTTCCTCTCAATAAACACTTTAATGTGTCTAGTCCGGATGCTTGATAATGCAGATATTGAACTGTGAAGTCAAAGCAAACCTGTCAACCCTGAAATTCAGTAAATAGGAATAAGTGGGAGAAAATAATGCATGCATAGGAGTTTTCACCCACCTCCCATAGATCACGACTTGCAGGTGTTGACAAAAACAGGAACACAAGGTTATATGAAGCTTCTTCTTTCTTAAAGGTATTAGCCCACATTTGTAAACCTGCAGCAATTGGTCTCATAGTTAGCATGGAGTTTGGGTATGATTGCAGTAACACCTGTGCAAAATTTCGTTCCAATTAGTCCACTACTTTCATAAAAATAAATGAAAATGCACTGTAATCCATATGCATGCGTATAACCCTCGCTAGCTCCGGTCCACGTACGTGTTACATGTACAATGTACGTAGCTATAGCCCGCGCTCGTAATTCGATTTTGGGTCGGGTTGACCCGGTTTGAAAATTGATTTTAAAACAATGATTTTCTCTCTTTTATCGAATGGTATAGACAAAGAGCGACAGGTGAGGTATGGTACTGTTATAACTTGTACTTGAAGTCATATTGGACCTGTTTTATGCAGTTTTGATTTTCGTGGGTTTGCAAATGTGGGCTAGTACCTTTAAGAAATGGAAATTTTTCTGTCAAATGGTAACAGTTGGCAGGTATATTCATGGTAGTTCTATTTTCCTGCGTATCTCACCCATCATTACTATTATCAATGGCAGTATCACAACAACAATGTAGTTACCTTTTTTTTTTTTTAAATCTCTATAAATGCTTTCTGATAGAGCTTTCCCCACGTCAATTTGTTGGACCCCTCTCAAAAAAAATTCATCACAACATCAGAGTTGCTTGGGATGGTCTTCAATGTACAGGTGTACCTTGCTGTGTACAGCAGTTCGTGACATGTGTCTGCTGTGCGTTCTGGAGGAGCGTGGTGTTCTGCGGTAGTACAGCTCTTCTCCCCCCTCTCCGTCGCTGGTCGCTTCATCGCGGACGTAATAGCGCCCTCGCTGCTTCTTCTCTATGAGGTAAACGGGACGTGCCTCAGGATGGCTGTGTGGGGAAATTGGGCATTGGATAACAAGAGTGACTTTCGCACTGGTGCAGGGATGAGACAGCGACACGACACGAGTGAGGGTTCAGGCATTTACAGAATGGAATTCTCTTACTCAGTCATAGAACTACAATTTGTATCCCACCATAGTTGGGTGTAATCATTACAGAATGCACAGAGAAACCTCCCTTATACTGCACCCCTAAATGATTACATTAAAACATTTAGCATACACATTTTCCATTTACAGAATTGTTAATGCAATAATGAGTGTCACATTTCATTTTCCTAATCCTTGAAGGCAACTTTCTATACAAGAGACCCGCGGGTCTAGCGCTCACCTGAGTATCGCAAGTTCACCTTTCATGCAGTCACTAATCTAAATTATTCACAGCTTTACTAAAATTTGACCAGGCATTCTCAAGTAGAACATGAAAATATACAAT
The DNA here is from genome assembly GCA_033980235.1 of Diadema setosum. NCBI lineage: Eukaryota > Metazoa > Echinodermata > Echinoidea > Diadematoida > Diadematidae > Diadema > Diadema setosum. The sequence continues at coordinate 12,562,927 of CM067069.1, read as the reverse complement.
AAGGGCCAAAATTTTTAAAGATTCTTTAATTTGGGGGGATTGGGGCCCCCTGGGGCCCACTGGGTGGGGCATGGTGCCCACTTTGATAAATTGAGATCCTGACCCCCTAGGGATGCTACCTGCCAAGTTTGACGAAAATCCATCATGAGGTTTTCAGGAAGAAGATGAAAATGTACAATTCAGGCCCCCATTTGGACCTTCCCAACCCCCCCCCCCCCCACCCTGCCCCCAAGAGGGGCACCCCTGGATCTGCCATGAACAAACTTGAAACTACAGTCATTAATGTACTCACGCATAGTATTATCTTAGCTTATCTTAGAGAAGATTTTTAAAGATTCCTTGATTTGGGGGGTTTGGGTCCCCCTGGGGGCCCCCTGGGTGGGGCATGGTGCCCATTTTAACAAATTGAGATCCTAACCCCCTAGGGATGCTACCTGCCAAGTTTGGTGAAAATGGGTCATGGGGTTCTCAAGAAGAAGATGAAAATGTACAATTTAGGCCCCATTAGGACCCCTCCCCACCCCCCTCCACTGGGTCCCAAGGGGGGCACCCCTGATTCTGCCATGAACAAACTTGAAACTACAGTCATCAATGTACAAACTCATAGTATTAACTTTGCTCTATCACTTCTGGTTCTAGAGAAGAAGATTTTTACAGATTCCTTAATTTTGGGGGGGTTTGGGCCCCCCTGGGGGCCCCCTGGGTGGGGCATGGTGCCCATTTTAACAAATTGAGTTCCTAACCCCCTAGGGATGCTACCTGCCAAGTTTGATGAAAATCGGTCTTGGGGTTTTCAAGAAGAAGATGAAAATGTAAAAAGTTTACGCACGACGGACGACGGACGACGCACGCCGGACGCCGGACAAAGGGCGATCGCAATAGCTCACTTGAGCCTTTGGCTCAGGTGAGCTAAAAATGGGGCCCAGATTGCATTGTGTATTTAACAGCAATATATAATTCAGTGTATCTCCCACATCTGATCTTGAGGCATAAACAGTTTGCTTGAAGAGGAAAAACAACAACAAAATTTAACTTTGCGCAATTCAAGAAGATGCAGTGACTTGACAGTGGAATATGATATAAATACTCACAGAGGTCTAGACGTAGAATATCCTTGCTGACCAGGCGATGAAATTTCTGGTGGTACCACAGTGTTCATTTGTGGAGGCCCGCCTCCAGTCTGTAGTACACTGCCAGGTGTATGTGCAGTTCCACCTTGCTGCTGCATGCTGACCTGTGGTTGAGTAGCTACTTGTGGTGGTGCATAAACGTTGCTTTGCGGATGTACATAGGATTGTCCATGCACGAGGGGTGTTGATGATAAATGAGCCGGTGCCACTGACACATTTTGTGGTGCAGCCGCAGGATAAGATTGGGGGACAAAGGTAGATGGCTGGGGGTACTGGTACATTGGTTGCACGGCTGGTGACCCATGCACTCCTGGATTTACCTGGGGAGGTGCAGGGCTGAAATTTGATGGTTGCGGTTGATACTGGAAATCCCCATGTGAGTGAATGCCTGACCCTCCACACATTGGACAGGGAGATGTTCTGGTGGCATACATTGGTGACGGTTCAGCGGCGGTACGGTAATGCTGCTCACTAGAAAAAACAGGTGGAGGACTTGTCCTCGACAGGTTAGCACCTCTTGTTCTTGAATAACTTTGCTTTGCTTGGTGGGACAATTGGGGTGACCTAATGCTGGACAAATAGTCTCTCTTTAAGGGTGAGCGATACCGCTGAGAGGTTGTCCGAATCGGTGAAGCACCAATTGATTCATCTCTCCTAGGAATGTATCTCTCCAGAAGCACATCACGAAGGGTGTCTCTGAGGGGTGTGGAGGTTGCATACTGTGGCACCCCGGCACCATGAGAGGTTCTGTCATTGTTATCCAGCTGCTCCTTGAGATCAGCTATTTCATCCTGCAGCATGCGCAGCATCTCGCTCTTGGAGCTTCTCGTGGATGATGCATCATCGGCATCATCGCCATGGTTACGCCTCGCCTCCCTGCGGCGGTGGCTTGCCTCCTCAGGGATGGTGGGTGGTACTGGATTGCGCTTTGCATCAGCAACTTTGGCCTTCAGTTGGTTAACCTCATCTTGTAACGCCCTCAACGCCTCGCTTCTCACACTGCTCCTTGTCACGTCGGAGCGCCGATCGAATTCCGGCTGACTCGGTGGTAAGCTCGGCCGACTATCATACCTGCCGCTCCTCGATGGAGCCTCACTCCTTTGATCACTCACTCTCTTTGGTATTGCTATCCCATTGTACGGTTCACTGGAAGTCCTGCTTAAATACTGATTGCTAAGTGGAAGGCTTGAATTTGGAGAGTTGTGTCTATTGGGCTGTGTTCTAGCTGCTGGGGTTCTACTCCTCTGCTCCCTAGCATCATGCTGTGATGGGGCTGGGTGTGGTTTGGTCACTGATGGTCTCGTATCTGCTGAGGCAAACCACAAAGAGTAGATTATATGAAAGAATGCCTGATTCAAGCATAGAAAGCCAGATCCTTATACACCCAGGTCGCGCAAGCAAGCTACACCTCACAGAAAATCTAAAATTAACTCAGTTGCCATACAAGGAGAAATTAGTTTTTGGTTATCTTCATGAGTTTGATTTATGGTCATCTTTAAGAGCAATGAAAACAAACTCCGAACAATTTCCTTCACAATTTAAATCAGTTGAAGTTTGTTAATCTACGCAATCAATATGTAATATAACAGCAGGCAGCAATAATGAATGTTATTGTTAAGGTAAGATTTTGTTAACTAAACATACCACCCATGTACAATTTACATGATCATGGGACAATATGCTCTGTTTCAAATCAAATTCTCTTCTCTTTGTATTTCACTTGAGCTACTACAAATATGCCGTCTTTGATGAATCTATGCATGACCGAAAAGAAAAAAAAACAACAACTCACGCCCACCTTTTCTCTGGTAGTCTGTGGGAATGGTTCTGGACTGCCTGTCCCTTGCCATTCTGCTCCCTCCAGAGTAAATGGAATCTTCCTCCTCTGGTACTGCTTGTTGCCTCAGTGGGACAGGTTCATTCTTCCTTGGGGGTGGCTGGGTCTCCCTCCTCTGCTGTTTGACTGGCAGTCTGCTTGATCTGGTTGGTGCGGTTTTAATGTCTTCAGAATGAGGTGGTAACCTGTCAAAACAAACAAACAAACAAAATAAACAAACATGTAAAACAAGAATACACAATGTGCAAATAAAAAATGCATGATACATTCAAATTTCAAATTTTTCAATATTTTTAATACTGATTAATATATTTTGTACAACATATCGTTTTGACATAAAACAAGTCACTGTATACGCCATATATTTAGCGAGTCTAAATTTTCGCAAATTGGGACTTCCTGATGCTTTCGTGAGGGGTTAGATTTGCAATCGTGGAGTCCTGTATTGAACGAAGAAATGTATACATGTGTGTTACATTCATGTCGGGATCAGAGTCAATATATTTGCGCGTCTTTAATTTCACGAATAGCATCTGGCTCGCAAAATTTGCTAAAATAGAAACCTCGCAAAATATTTGGTGTATACAGTACATGGTAGTTGGTAGCTCAGGTCTAAAGTATATTTTATTTTGTTTCACTCACCTCTGGGCCCGGTTCTTTGGTCGCGTGTCGGATCCTCTTGTCTGAAGTGACTGCCGGCTGCTCTCAGACCCCATGAACCCGCTATCGCCCTCTGGTTCTGCCGGTGCCAGGGTGCTCTTCACGCCCTTGGGTCTCCTCCCATCACCTGCATCACCCCTGGGGTTGGACGATCGGTGGCCGGAGGGCTGGGCTTGCTTGCTGCTGGCCTGTGAGATGTTGGATTTAATGTTTGTACACACTCACACCACCTATTTGTTCGTTTGTTTTCCGCGGGGGGGGGGGGGGGGGGGGGGTATTTGTAATCCTAACTCTTACATTCATTTGTGAATGACATACATGGATATGTTGCATGCCAATGTGCATCATGTATATGTACATCTAATAAAATCACAAATTTACAGAGTTTTTTAGTTGGATTCGACTATGAAAACCATATATAAAAAAGAGGAAGCCCAGAATGACAATGTTTTAGTAAATATTTTTCAGTTCAAAATGCCTGTGTGTGTGATTGGTTGGCTGTGGTGTTTGTACAAGCATGAATACCAGGAGTAAATTTGTCTTTGTTAACAAAAACATGGTGAAAATCATGATGAATGCATGAGAAATATTTTCCAAATCCACATCTTTGGCACATGTACTTGCCTTCTCTATATCCTACATTGTATTGACTTTGTTGAGAGATCTAAGACTAAAACATGAAACCTTAGAAAGAAGTAATACAGTTAATCTGTTTGACACACAATTTGTCCTCCCACTGCCTTTTTTATTTATTTATTTATTTATTTTTTTTACCTATCAATACAATTATATTTTGAAAGATGTGGAGTCACTGTACTTTCCTTCCCAGCCACTCACTCACCTTTCCTGTAGGGCCTTTCTTCCTGCTTGCCCCTGCTGAGGATGGGGGGTCGACGTCTGGTGACCCCATGGATGAGACGCTGCCGTCTTCCGGTGGCTGCCATTTCGGAAGGACGTGGTGGCCACTCCCTGTAGGCAAAACAACAGAGACAAGGATTACAACAAACCATCAACAAAAACCCTTCAACCATTCTGATAATATGTCAATTTCTGTTGCACAAAAAGAGTAGACAAGATGAAAATTTGATCTACAGTAATAATTATAAAGTCACATTAGTGTACGTAGCAAAGTATTTCAAAACAGTTTTCCATGCAACCCTCTCAGAGCTAAAGGGATGACCAGTGTGTAGATCAATAAAAACTTTGTGAATGATCCTGAGACCATTGCTTACATGACAACACAGAGATCTAATTAAAAATCTAAATAAATTATTGCAGAAAACAGCACTTTTCATTCATCTCCTAAGCATTAGCAGGTGTCCACAAAAACAGAAATACAAGGTTAAATAAAGCTCCTTCTTCCTTGAAAAAAAAAATGGAATACTCGAAACGCATATGAATACTTGGGTCTGAATAAGGAAAGAAACACAAAATAATAGAGGTTGGATACCTTTATACTTTGAAGGATCTTTAATCACGGAGGAGAAATCCCCATTACACGGTCTCCTGTAATTGATTCTACCTCATCCTTAACTAGAGATATTCTTCACATTTTTACAGAAGTTATGTGATGATGAAATTTTAATATCTTGATGTCAATTCTACTCTTTGCGTGACTGAAAAATCTATTTACCTCTTGGTCTGAAGACGTCGGGTGAAGTTGTTTCTCGAAATGGCGAGGAATGCGTCGATGATCCATCTACATCATCATCGTGGTCGTCGATTGCCTCATCCAGGGCAATCTCCTCATCGTTGTTAGCTTGGTTGCCATAGAAACCAGCGCCATTTGTTGCAGGAGATTCATTGAAGTGATCTCCATCGACAGCAAAGTTTGGTATGTTTTGAAGACTCTGTAAAAGAGCATTTGTACATCAATTGGAATGCTGTAGTGACACCATAATCAGTTTTAACTTTGAAAATTCTTACACACATATGAAAGAGTCAACAAGTATTGCAATTCTAGTGGGGAAATGATACACCTTTTTTTCGTATATCAAGGTTTGAAGAGAGTTATCGTTAGAAGCAAAAACAATGACAATAATCATGATAATGATTAATAAATCAGTAGTGTTTTGAAACAAATATCAAATTACCTTCACAAGCTCTTGTATTTCTCTGTCTCTTTCTGGATGTGGTGGCAACTGCTTCAGTGCCTCATACCTACATCAAAGGAGGAGGACATCATATATCAATTATTTTATAACTTGGGAGACATTGCATAGAATTACACTCACATAAAGGAACGCACACAGTCACACACATTTTTTCCCCCAATGGCATTCATTAATTTCCATTCAAACAATCTATGGACTGAAGCTAAACTAGTAATTCTGTACACCACAACAAAATTTTTGCATAATTTGGACAAAATCAACAGAAATATTTCCTCCGCTGTGCACTTCTTTTAAAGCTTGGTAATAAAAACATACATAGACACAAAAGCTTTACAACAAGCCAAGTAAATGAACTGGATATACTTGTGCCAAGATTCACAAAAGTTATATGCACACAAAGGTTTTGTGTACACAATGCACTGAATGTCCCCCACCAATTCGTGAAAATTTCATGCCACAAAAAAGGCAGTCAGTTCCAATTTGTGACGTAATAAGTTTTATGCCACAAATTTTACTGGTTTTACAGTATCAGGTAAAGTTAGGTATTAAGTTTTTCAGCTTACTATAAGGCCCCCTTTTTTTCCTCTCTCTCTCTCTCTCTCTCTCTCTCACACTCTCTCTCTTATATGCTTTTTTTATGTCCATGATTGCTTGCACATGACATTTTTGTGGACCATTAAATATGAAATTGAAGGAAACTAACTTGTCTAAAAGCAGGGAGTAGTCTTCCTCAGGTAATGATTGCACTCCTGTGGGTTCAGCCTGTCTTTCCACATCACTGCCTCGATGGTGAGCAGCATCATTTGTTGTCATGGCAACATCAGAGGCCCTCCGTGAGGGGGTTGGTGGTTCTGGAGGGTTGTTTCGTAAGTTCCCCTGAGGATAGCAAACATGCAGTAAGAGAGATTGAAAAACCTCATTAGCAGTGTCTATGATAACTTTCAATAGCAAGGACTGGGCATGAATAATGTCTCAAATAGGACTAATTTTTTGGTTTTGTGCCCACAAAGCAATAGCAATCACACACACACATACATATGAAGAGTTTGTTTGCAAAAACCGATAAGTCCATTTTTGAAGATTTTGAAGTACGGTCTCTGTCATAAAGTGACAATAATGCCTTTTAAATGATACATTGGTCACTACATATAAAGGTACATTTTTTTAAGTTATGGTCAAAAGAAGCAAAAATTGTCTTATTATTCTCTTTATTTTTCTTGACCTTTAATCGCAAATATCTCCATTTGGCAAATATGGACTCATCGGTTTTTGCAAACAAACTCTTCATATGCACATCAAGCAAACACACACACACAAGTGCATTTTATTGTTGCAAATGTTGCTAATGAAGTAAATGAAAAATGATTGCAATCAAAAGGAACATTGAATACTGTAAAAACTAAAGCTAGTTCTGCTGTCCAATATGTTCAAGTTCAAGTTCATTTATTTGTCTCTCTTCAAGATATATCAACAAAGAATACACACATTCTTGCAAAAGAAATCAATGCACAGTACAGAAATTAGACAAAAATAAACAAGAATGTGGCAGAGTAGAGTTTGAGAAGAAAGAAAGACGAGGTGACTTTGGTTGAAGCACAGCTTGTATTGTAAGGCCCCTCTGAAAAATACAAGGTATGTGATTTTAAATTAAACCTTGCATGGTTTAATTAGCAACTGAAAAAAACCCCACAAACATAAATAAATAAATAAAGAATACTGCTTATCATAGTACATACAGTTTAAATAGGCAAGAGTATAAAAATTGGCTTAAATATAAAGCAATCTACACACTACAAATACTAGATCTGCTTAAACATAAAACATTAAAAGCAAGAGTATAAAAAAGCCTAAAAAAAAGAAAATATAGATAGTGAAACAGTCAAAGCACACGATGAAAAGGTGTGGAGCACAGCATCATATAGAATTTTGACTTTCATTTAAAAGTTCACAAACTGAATTAGATAAAAAAGCCCACTAATGTTAATCACCATGGCAAGCTGTGCACATAACAACACAAATTTACACAGGGGCAACACATAATCACAGGAAAAAGGAAATAGCATTACAACAAATGATCAATGATGTTTGTATCTTTGTAGCTACACTGTAAAGTTTGTCTATTTATGGGCATCCAAACTGGAGTCATGTTGTCTTCGAGTTCAGGAAAAGTCAGTGATTGCTAAGAGTGGAGTCTGGTTGTACTAGACCAGCACATGCCACAAGGGAAGAAAAATACGAGATGGATAGCACAACTACCATACCACAAGTCACACCATGGTACCCCATCAAGGCCACATTTCATTAAAAAAATTGCTACAATAGCAACTCTTGCTGGGATGGAAAATGTCATGGAAGCGACAAGAATCCATCTTCCTGATTGGCTGGCACTGCTGAGGGAAGTTGCTACAGGTATTTTCGCAAGACTGGCTATTCAACATCTTTTTCATTTATAAAATGGGGCCTCAAATGACAGCTTATAAACAGGAATGTAAAGTGTATGTTCCCTGAGAAGAGTGGATACTTGGTTAGCATTAGTCTTCCTCTGCAGACCACTGCTCTCAAGACACTTGATATTTTGGTGTGTGAGCCACTGTGCTTTTTGATGATTTGGAAGTTTTATGAAAAACTATAACTTTTACTCCCTCTCTTTTTCTCTCTTCATGCCACGCTACAAATGCCAATTCACATACCTCCACTGTCTCCTGGATATCATCCAGTCGCATTCCTAGCTGGAAGATTTGACCTTCCAGCGACCTCTCGGGGTCAAAGGTCGCCTGCTGCCCTCCCAGCCCCTCCAGTCTGACCTTGGTGCTGTGCTCCTCCTTGGCTTGCATGTAGTTGGACTCAAGCTGTGATTGGCCACTCTTCAGCCCCTCTAGCCCCCTCTGTTGGTCGGATGGAGGGAGGTGGTTCTCTCGCAGCAGAATCTCAAAGGAGTCCACCTGGGATACATTAGTTAAAGGAGACCTTCCAGATGATTTTCAGACTTTTACATTTGAAAAACTATGAATTGTAATTTTGAACTAGAAATGTCGCTTTGGCGGCTGGTATGCCTCCGACATAATGAATGATTTTCCCAATAGGTCTAGATAGTACATGTGGACAATGTGTGATTACATTTTCACAAAATTGGCAAAATATTGAAATGACAAGTTTGTCACAAATGTGTTGATTCACCTTGATTGACCTAGGTTTAATTGGATGAATAGGAGAGCATGTATCTAGGGATTTAAGGACTTTAACTCGACTTTGACCCATTCATACATTTAGGCATTGAGTAATTTTCAAGGTACAGGTGTGGAGAAAAAGTGCAATTTCTGAATTGAATAATAAATTGTTACCATTTTCATCTGGCCCTTGACCCTAAAATTCATAAGATAATCACTTTCAGGTAGAACATGCATAATATGTACTAAGTTTCAAGATAACTTGAACCACTTCCGAGATATGGAGGAAAAAGTTAGTCCAGCACTTTCACTTGATCTTTGACCTTTGAGGCAAAAAAAGAAGAAAAAAAAAACTTTCCAGAGAATTTCTATTAGGTTACACATGTATGCATACACCAAGTGTAAAAAAAAATAACCCTGCTGGCATTGCATGATAGGAGGGAAATAGTAAAATTTTGAAGTGTTGCACTTGACCTTTGACCCCTGACCTTTGACCTCATGAACCCTACATTCTCTAGATAATCACTTCCAGTATAGTATATGTATACTATGTTCCATGAAGATACCTTGAACAATTTTCCAAGGTATCTGTGTATGGAGAAAAAAAAGAAGTTTTAATATTTTTACTTGACCTTTTGACCTTTGACCTTGGACCTTATGACCCAAACTTTCACCTGAGAATCTTAATTGGGTAATACATGTATACACTAAGTTTCAAGAAAATATCTTTAGGCATTCAATAGATATGGTGGAAATAGTGAAATTTTATGTATTTGACCCTGACCTTTTGACCTTTGACCTTTGACCTCATGACCCATACTTTTACCAGAGAATCTTAATTGGGTAATACATGTATACACTAAGTTTCAAGAAAATATCTTCAGGCATTAAATAGATATGGTGGAAATAGTGAAATTTTATGTATTTGACCTTGACCTTTTGACCTTTGACCTTGAGCATGTGCACCCAAAAGTTGATAGGCACAACTTCACCCCCTAATATACATACATGCCAAGTTTCATTAGGATACCTCAACAGCTTTTGATAGTTACCTTGTCCACAAAATTCATTACGGATGGACGGAAGGACGGACAGACGGACGGAACGACGGACGGAAGGACGGACGGACAACCCGAAAGCATAATGCCTCCGGCACCACTTCGTGGCGGAGGCATAAAAAAGCGGAATGGTGGATTTTCAGTACCTTGCGTTCTAAAAGTGATATATATTTTTGACATTATTAGAAAGAGCATCTTCCGCAGAAGACAATGACACCAAAATCATTAAATTTGGTGCAGAACTTTTTATTCTACACCCAATTCTGTAAATGCAGTCATTTTCAAATTTTGAATTCAAATGAGCGAAGGATTTGGGTGCGACACGCGTTCCATACGGTGTATTGTGTAAGCCCGTTGATCCCTGTCAACAAAAGATACAGCTTTCACATTGGGCGCGTGCACACACACACACACTGTTTTTTCCTGACCCGCGCCCAATGGAAAGCTGTATCTTTCGTTGACATGGATCAACGGGTTACACAATACACCATATATATTGAACGTGTGTTGCACCCAATTTCTTCGCTCATACGTTGCAAAAATCCAGCGAAATTTGAAAATGACTGCATTTACAGAATTTGGCGTAGAATAAACAGTTCTTAACCAAATTTAATGATTTTGGTATCACTGTCTTCTGCGGAAGATGCTCTTTCTAATGATGTCATAAAATAAATCACTTTTAGAATGCAAGGTACTGAAAATTGACAGTTCCACTTTTTTGGGGACACTCGGTATATATATTTGGAAAATAAAACTGAATCAAAGACTTAAAAAATAACAACTATTAACTGGTTACACTGGGTACAGAGTTTCAGAAATCATAAGGATTGGGAAGAGGAGCAATAATAGTTATGTTCAGACTGTGATCCTTAACTTGAAGGTCAGCTACATGTAACTTCAAGGATAAGCTCTTGCCCCTTTAAAGGGATGGTATAGGTTTGGTTGAAATGGGGATTCAGCTTTGAACTTTTTGGTTCTTTTAAGATAAATGGAAACCACTACTTTGAAATATTTGAGAGAATACAATTCTACGAGGAATTAAATGTTTATTTGATGAAAATTGGTTTTGAAATAGCTGAGATATCTAAGAACAAAGCAAAACAAAGTGGTCCTAATAAAACGTGGGACCTATCTTTTATTAGGACCACTTTGTTTTTGGATATTTCAGAAATTTCCAAACCGATTTTCATCAAATATTAAACTTTCACATCCTCTTAGAATTGTATGCTCTTTAATATTTCACAAAAGTGTTTTTAATTATCTCAAAATAGGTTAAAATCTGAATCACCATATCAATCAAAACTAGACCATATCCCTCTAAAGGGCAATTACACAGCAGTTGAAAGTTAGTATGAAAAAGAAGGAGTTAAATTTTCTTGGCAAAACAATGAAAATTTGATCAAAAGCACATGAAAAGTAAGGAAGTTATAACATTCAGGTAACAGTTCTTGAACAGACAATATGAATATGCAAATAGTGAAGAGATGATGTAATTACCCTTGCAATTTGCCATATAACCATCACTAAGATTCTAGATACAAATTGTGACATTTCTGGTTTTTCATTCAAACACATTTACACCCAGTCTCAAATTATATCTAACTGATCATTATTCTGCAACCATGAATAACATCATGTTAATAACACTTTGATAACAGAAACAATGAATTTTCGTCATTTTTGTTGTATACAATCACTGGAAAACTGTAAGGTGATGACATCATTAGCTCACTCATTTGCCTCTGTACTCACATCAACTGTACAAGAAATGTTCTACAGAAATAAGCTAAACTTCACTATTTCGTACATGTATACTGTAACTTCCCTTATTCTTATCCGATTTTGGTCAAATTTTCACTGTTGTACAAAATTTCACTCTTTTTTAGTAGATTGACTCATAACTAAACTGGAATTCCTCTTTAATGGTGGATTCACACACAATATGACGTACTCTGAGCAGACTGCAGTATGTATGATTAATGTGTACAATTCCCATGAGATAATATTATACGCTGCTCTTCAACTGGATACACAGCTAGATGCACACTCCCTTTGAAGTTATCCAATACGAAAATTGAAAATTGTGCTGGTAACCAAAGGTGTGGCATGTCTATTTTCAAGTATCATGGTGATGTGCAAGGCAACATAGTTCCCACAAATGGACATTTATTTAGAAAAAAAGTCAGTGTGATGCCCATTGAAATTATTTGTACATCCTCTATGTAGTTAAAAAAGGAAAGTAAGATTGCTATTCAAACACACAAGATTCTACACTTGCACTGAGTTTTAGATGGTCACTAGCAGGTACTACACACAGTCACCTCCAATTCCAATGAATATGAAATCCATTTTTTTTTTTTTTTGTCTAAAACTTCAGTCCCTTTCTTTTCAGCTCCAAACCTGGTCATCCCAAGATATACAAGATAAAATGAATGTTTTGTGGTCCCGAAAAATTACAGTAATCATATACATTGTACAAAGATTTTTTTCTTTATGACAAGCAACTCTGCACAATTTTTATCATCCAATACTTTGATATGACATCAAAAGAACAGACATAATAGTTTGAATGTCTGCACCTCGAGCCCTGCTTGGACTGGCAAATTGGTTCAAAGGAACATCCAGACACCAGTTTTAAAATTACGGTCACCCATATACAAATATAGACTTTTCTTTGATACACTAATCACCACCATGTAAACACATTCCAACAAAGTCAATATCACAAATTAGCCGGATTCACACGTACATCAATTAGCGGGATACAAATCTCGAGATTTGCATCGCGATCGTCATCCCGAGTTTTTTGCACGTGTGGACAGAAAAAACCCGAAAATTAGCGGGATAAGCATCGCGATGCTAATCCCAAGAAATCTTGCGCTGGTTCGTCAATTAGCGGGATAATTGGCCCCGCGCTGGTACGTGTGAACGGTCGGGATTAGAATCTCGAGTTTTTATATCCCATCATGCAATGCGCACATCACAACAGCGAGGCCTCTGCGAAGAGGTCCTTCACCTCTTTGGAGCACAACAACAACAGCGCGCGAACCACACCACTGACGCGTAAAAGACAATGGACAAAGGTAAGTGCGCGCAGGCAGTGATAGAGAAGGGCGCTGTGTGACCCAGTTTGAAGGCTTTGCTGTTGTCTCTATCGGCAATTAGCGGGATTATTCGGTACGTGTGGACGCTCGCCAAATTAGCGGGATACCGATCGCGATCGCTATCCCGCTAATTTGGTACGTGTGGACGCTCGCAAAAAAACTCGGGATGAGCATCGCGATCGTCATCCCGCTAATTTGTACGTGTGAACCCGGCTATTGATTGTAGTGCACCAGAAAACAATGATTTAACATAACATGCATGCCAGAAATGCCAGACTGTGGGTATTTACATTACAAAGCACTTTACAATGCTCTAAATAGGGAATACACCTGTTGTCCTCATAGCCACCTGATGCACAGGTGTATCTTTTGTGTGATTCACAGGGCAGTTTATCTCTGAGGCAATTTGTGACAAAACAACCAGAACAACACTGCAAAAACAACAAGACCTCACTGCAGACAACACACAATGCACACTCCAAAACTCAATGCAGAGATATAAAAATATAAAAACAAAACATGTCAGAAATTTTATCACTGTCATGTAACACACCAATACAAAGTCTATGTAATTCATCTTGAATGTTGAGTGTCATTGCATATTATATTTCCTCCAAACCGAATACACTTAGAAGGGAACATTGTATGTCTTCTTTTTATCATTGCTATTGTGAGGATCAATCACAGAGTGTATCTGATTGATCTAAGCTCAATATTTACTTATTGCAGAGATCAAAATTCCCCTCGTGAACATGTAAACACTTCAAAGTTTGGTATTATTGACGTCAGATTCCACTCACCTTTTCTTTCTGGCCCTGAGCTTGGAACTGGAGGGCCAGAATTTTTCCCTCTGTGGGATTCCCTGGAGGTACACCCCCAGGATTATCCCTGGTGGGTGTAATGGAACCTCCCAGGCTCAGGCTTGATGTAGCATGCACCAGGTTTGTTCTACTCCCCGAAGGGGTGTGCTGCAGTCTGCACACAGAGATTTTGAATAAATGTTTAGTAAGAGGGGGGAAATAGATCATCATTTCACTGAAAACACATGCACACAAAATTTCAATGTATCAAATGCTATAAACTTTCAGGTCTTTTATGAAGAGGCTCCCCTTTCCCACTCAACTTTTGGTGCATTGCGTGGACAGTGATAACCAGTAAAATGAATAGAAAAAAAAAAAATTAAATGTGTGCGCCCAAAGGGAAAGATTTACATGACAAAAGTAGAATTTTCACTAGTGAGAGGTGAATCAGTCTGTACAATGGCAAAAACTGGCAAAAAAACAAAACCAAAACAAAACAAAACAAAACAACCATTCACAGAGTTTTCACATCCATTCATGGCAATAAGGTTTTTCTCCGAATATTTTAGGGTAGCTTGCCTACCAACTTCTGACGAAAAGTTCAAAAGGTGAGAAAATGTTGGGTTTGCAATGCCCATATAAACCATCCATTCATATCAACAATTAATATATAAACTTCTAACTGATGCTATGAGATACTATTTGACACAGGCACTAGTTATGATCAATTTGAACGACACATTCTAACGAGAAATACATTGTATAATGTCAGCTAAATATAAAGTAGGAACATGTTAGTGCACCGGTTTGGTCTTAAATTTTTTTCCCCAAAGTTTACTATTAAAGGGAAGGTAAACTCTAAGAGCAATGTGGATTGAGTGAAAGCAGCATCGTTAGTAGAACACATTAATGAAAGTTTGAGGAAAATCGGACAATCGATGCAAAAGTTATAAATTTTTAAAGTTTTGGTGTTGGAACCGCTGGATGAGGAGACTACTAGAGGTTATGACGTATGAGAGGACAACAATACAAAGAAAATATAAAAGAAATTTAACAAAAATGCATTTTTCTAGCATTATGAAAGAGCACTTGACTAACCGCTTTCAGAAAGCATGGGGAATAATTGTTACCCCTAACATATGTCAGTATCAAGTTGGCGGAATTCGTAATTTTCATGACAAATGGATTTTTGTAGAATGTTCTTAATATTTTCTTTGTATTGTTGTCCACTCATACGTCATAACTTCTAGTAGTCTCCTCATCCAGCGGTTCCAACACCAAAACTTTAAAAATCCATAACTTTTGCATCGATTGTCTGATTTTCTTCAAACTTTCACTGATGCGTTCTACTAATTATGCTGCTTTCACTCAATCCACTTTGCTCTCAGGGTTTATCTTCCCTTTAAAGGTTTACAAAATTGTACTGTAGTACATCATGATATAGTATACAAATTATATCATAAACACGTGATGCATTTCAAGTGGCGTTATCTAAACCTTTTAATTGTCATTATAACTTTAAGTTTCTAAATGCAAAATTAAATGTGCAAGAAACACAACATACAGCTTTCCCTCTCAACATCTCTATGCCCAAAATACTGTTTGCATTATAAAATGCAGCAAGAAGAACAGGGATATTTTGTGCTTTGGAAGCGAGTATCAGAGGAAACCCAACACCATACCAATTTCTTAAAATGAGAAGTCACAATGAGATGCCAAAATGTTGAGCTAAACTCACAATTGCCTCTAAAGAATTGTAACGGGAATAAGGAAGGAATAAGAAAAGTAATAGATCTCCACTTGTAAAGAAAGAGATCATGTTGGTGAAGAAGCACTTTGGTTTATTTCTGATGATTTCAAAAAGATGGAGCAAATTGCTGAAAAACTCACCCTCCTTGACTGCTAGATAAAACGGCCCTCTGCCCTTGAGACAAATGGAATTCATGTGCATGTCTCCCCGATGGTAGTGCATTCCTGTCTGATTGGCCGGCTGGAGGACCATTGTACTGCAGATTGACCTTTGCACCCAGGCGCAGCTGGTCAATGGTGTTTTCCGCTTGGGCGTATTTCTGTAGGAGTTCATCGTATTCCCTCTGGAGCTGGTCCACGAATTCGTCGCTCATGAGCCGCGACCTGGCTGTCCGGTCCAGTTTGCTGATCTCAGACACGTCGCTCGCTTCGCTGTGCCCAGTCATGTCACCCAGCCGTAATTTGGGAACTATGTCTCCCCGAGATGACCCAGCGGGCTTTACGGGGGAAGGGCTCAGTTCTAAGTCTCCATTCACCAGAGTACCATCCCCCGGAGTGCTCGATCTTGGAGTGGCTGCTCCCGTGCTTTCTACAAAACTTTGCTCACTTTGACCATTATGACTCTTCACACTTGATCGACTACTTCGCCTACTTGATAATACTGACCGCTGCGAAGGAGCACGAGATGATCTAGTTCTACCCGATTTCAAACTACCACTTCTCCTATCACTCTCCCTACTACGCAGAGAGAGTTGATCATCTGACATGATTTCTTCTGGTGATTTCCTGTCCTTGAGCTGAGCTGCAGTTAGCGGCCGGCTTGGACGACGGACTGAGGTAGCGATTGGTTTGAAGTGTTCTATGCCTCCACCACTGGAGTCGGCTCTGCCCTCGGGGCTGTCCCCTGCACCGAATGTCTCCACATTGAAGGCTGCGGCCTGGATGACAGCGGTCAGGCTCTCACGCTTCTTCAACGTGTTTTCACCACTGCGTGAAAACAGGTCAGACCCGTCCTCGGACTCCAGGTGGGACAGCTGCTCTGGCATCTTCTCCTGGCTCAGACTGAAGAAGTCATCTTGCTGTAATGATGGCAAATACGGGTGATTTTCCTCAGCAGCATCGCCGTTGTATCCTTCCAGGGAATCATTGTCGTACAGATTATCCATGATGTCAGATGATCTGCCTCCTGGGTGATATGCAACATCAGGGTGGTCTCGAGGTGTTGCCTCCATGTATTTCATCATGTCGTCATCTCCGTACCGGTGAGCATCCCCATTCAGCATGCCATCAAATTCTGTTCCATCTTCTAATGACTCGTTGTGTCCTCGTCTGAAGATGTCATCATCAGATTGATTGGTCATGTTGCCATTTCTGGAATCGCCGTCATAGTTTTGTTGGAAGCCCGCCTTGTCTCGGGGAAAGGATCTGCCCTCCACGTCCTCACCATCAGCAGATCCTTGGGATTGTTCCTTCAGAAGCCTCTCCAGGGACTCAAACTCCTGCAGAGATTGCCGATGGATCGGTCTCTCAAATCCGTTGCCGACGATCTTCCTTCGGGGGGTCAGCGAGGTCACCTCATCATCCTCTTCCTCCCCAGGGACTGACCGTGTGCTCTCCTGTTCCTTGAAGTCACGGTCATAGTTGTTGCCGGGACTTCTGTTGGTCAGAAAGGTGCTTCTCACAGGTTCCGGTGAGAAGACATCTCCATCCGAGAGTCCCTCTAAGCCATGGCTACCACGAGGTGAGATATCCGAAAAGCCATTTGAACCCTCTGTGATGATAAGAATAGAAGAAAAACACTTGCACTACACATACAAGCTAAAATATAACACACTTGTACAGATAGGCATCATCTGAACCTAAACATACACAGTCAGAATGGCCTAAACGGTGAAATGTGGCAATAAATCACTCTGCCATGTCACCTCTACTATCACTAGCACAAAAAGGGGCAATGTGATAATTGAATCAGCAGGTAAGGACATTATTATATTTCCTTGTGAAAATTCTTCAGCTAAGCAGAAAACGTGTTGCTACCAGGAACGTTTAACGCAATAATACCATGAAACTGTGTTGAGCAACTTCACACAGCAGACTGATTGTGACCCAAATGGATGTGGGCATAATGGTAGAGGGAAGCCCTCCGCGTTTCCTAATCATTTGCCTTCCTTATTCTTAATCCCCCAGCATCAATCAACAGGGCTCAAGGCGCAGCCCCACCTCTCTTTGGATACTACCAACTTTGCAGAGTTAGTAATAAAATTCCACCTGTTTTTTTCATCTCTGTGACTAATCATCCTTTTCTTGTTCATTATCCTACTCCTATTTATACTTGTTATCTTGGCAAGTTCAATGTCCTAAGACGATGAAATATGTCTCACTCTCGATATACTTTGTCATCACTGCGCTTAGAAAACACCTGTATAAAGTTCCATATAAATGCAATTATTATTATTATCATTATCACTGTGTGCTGACAGCTATTCGACTTCCATATCAGAGGCCACAAAAAAAGAAAACAAACAAACTCAAAGGCAGGTATAACACTAAGAATTTACAATTTTTTTTTCCTTGAATCACTAACAGTACAAATGTATTAAGAAAACCCCTAAGCATTATAAGTCCAAATTTATTCAAAGGGAATTTAAGGAAGCATCTATTAGAGCTGAAGCCTTGCCAACAGGACAACCATGTTTGATTATCCCCTTTAAGTGAAAGGGAATTTGAAGATGAAAATTGTTTATCTGCCAGGTTCCTTTTTCTTGAAGTGACATTGAGCTTACATATAGTGTAAATGTACATGTAGAACTGCAGGGACTTCCTACTATGGATATTTGTAGTTTGTAAAAAGTATTCTCCCTTCAGCGAAATTTGGTGAACTGTATCATTGTCAAAATGTATAGTTCCATGATATTTACACCATGTTTGCTACTCCGCTGAAATTCTTCTTTTTTGTACATGAATAGGACTAGTAATCGAACTATTATCACAAGAAAAAAGTTATTGCAGTTTGTCTAAATTCACTCCGATACAGTGTGATCTTTTGCTGACAACACACTGATGGTCATAATGGCAAGTAATCAGTCGTCATTCAAGAGGACTTTGAATTTTGAATTGCTTTATGAACAAACTTTGAGTTATATGCATTTCTCTGCATCACAACAGCCTGTCCATGTATAAGCCTGTGCCTGCATTTGGTTAAGAGTCGACTGAAATTCAATCCAGGTTTTACTTCCTTGGTCAATTCTCACTCCTCCTGTCACTGAGACGAGGTTTCAATCACCAGAACTTAACACACTCACTTCCTCATCAGCTCTCTGCAATTTGCAGAAATGTGTTGCCCAGCAACAGGAACTCTTAATGAACGTTCAAGGAAGGTCACTGCTATTTATATTCAAAGTCTCTCTGTTTATCAAGAGAAGCCCATTAAAGACTCAGGGGAGTACCTTTTTACAGTTGAGAGAACTATACAAAGCCATTGAATTTGTCCAACTTGAAATATTCTTCCATTTTCTCTGTACCTGTACAATTTAGACAGGTTTTTAATACTAAAAGCTGATTGAATTCTATCCAATCCATCGGCCACCCATTCTGCGTCCAGAGTTTCAACTAAACATTATGCCTGAAGGAGAGCTTGAGGAAAAGGGGGGGGGGGGGCATTAGAATTATGTTATCCTTCTTTCTTGTACCAAGGGCAAAGAGAGTTTCAGATTTTAACAAGCACTTATTTTTTTTTGAAAGCTTGTATTTCAATCTGTCGCTCACACAGCACATATGGTTGTACTCACACAATCTTGATTGAATGCTTCATAAAAATAGTAACACAGAATTCAACACCATGAAAAAACAAGAGACCCGCGGGTCTAGCGCTCACCTGAGTATCGCAAGTTCACCTTTCACGCAGTCACTTATCTAAATTATTCACAGCTCTACCAAAATTTGTCCAGGCATTCTCAAGTAGAAGATGAAAATGTACAATAAGGGCCCAATTTTTTTAAGATTCCTTAATTTGGGGGATTGGGGCCCCCTGGGGCCCTCTGGGTGGGGCATGGTGCCCATTTTGATAAATTGAGATCCTGACCCCCTAGGGATGCTACCTGCCAAGTTTGGTGAAAATTGGTCATGAGGTTCTCAAGAAGAAGATGAAAATGTACAATTTAGGCCCCATTAGGACCCCTCCCCATCCCCCTCCCCTGGGTCCCAAGGGGGGCACCCCTGATTCTGCCATGAACAAACTTGAAACTACAGTCACCAATGTACTAACTCATAGTATTAACTTAGCTCTATCACTTCTGGTTCTAGAGAAGAAGATTTTTACAGATTCCTTAATTTTGGGGGGTTGGGCCCCCCTGGGGGCCCACTGGATGGGGCATGGTGCCCATTTTAACAAATTGAGTTCCTAACCCCCTAGGGATGCTACCTGCCAAGTTTGATGAAAATCAGTCTTGGGGTTTTCAAGAAGAAGATGAAAATGTAAAAAGTTTACGCACGACGAACGACGCACGCCGGACGAAGGGCGATCGCAATAGCTCACTTGAGCCTTTGGCTCAGGTGAGCTAAAAAAAGAAAACAAATCACATTTCACCTTGGGAAAAATAAACAACTGGGCCCTATTGACCGATTCGGGTTCGTTGAGGACAGCAGACATTTTATGGCACTGGGCGCAGCCATGAGCTCAAATTGCGGTGTCTCAGCCGACCCCCCCTGCTCTCCCCCACCCCACGGGCAACATGTTTATCGCGCACTTGTAACAAAGGTTCGCGCACTAAGCAAGCATTTAGTACGAGATGCCTATTGGCTAAAACAATCATGCATCAGTTTTTCATTCTGCGCGCGTAAGAGGGGTGGGGAGAGAGGAGGGGGGGGTCGGATGATACACCGCAGTAATGGCGCTGCCCATGCCAAAAATACACATAGCCCGTCACAGAATCGGTCAATATGGTCTTGCAACTGCGAATGTTGAAAATGAATTTTGTAGTTTGTGATATATAAGGCAAGATGCTGGAACAAGGAAGTAACATACCTTCAAAGTCATCTTCATAGGAGCCTCCTGATCCAGCCATGGCTGTCTTTTCATCTCTCACACATCTGTTAAATTATCAACACAAAATATGCATCATCAGATCATGTAAGGCTTAATATATAGAGATCATGTAAGGCTTAATATATAGAATATATTTTGTATAACTTAGATACACACTGCAAAGTACCGTGACACATATATGCAAACATACTGCACAGGATTTTTTTTTTCAAATGTGCAATACATAAAATATGGACCAAAGTTCTGCAAAGATTCTGCCTAATTCAGAGATACACTGAAAAAAACAACAACATGTGACACGTAACCCAGAGATTAGGCAAGGACAGAAAAAAAAGGGAGAAACGAAAGATCCCCCTAGACCTTCATTATTGCCATTAAAACCACGTTCACAATACCCATACATTGTACACAGTATACACTGCTACCATAAAAGTATTGAGGCAATTGACAGTCTCAAGTGATTTTTCCTTGACTTATTCATGATGTTCTTTTTGTGGTAATTGACATGAAATCAAAACCGCCAATATGTTGTCAAAGGTTTAATAATATTGTCTGCATTTTCCGCTGCCAAAACTATCCAGCAAACTAGTCCATTAGATACTGCAATTTAATTCCTTTCTCAGCATGAAGTTTCAGATAGCTGCTATTAGATTGAAATAATTCCTCTTGAGTATTAAACTCCTGTTTATACCAATCAGTGAGTTAAATTACAGCCCTATGTGGCATTTGAAACTATTCATCAAAACGATATATCCATTTAAAAGCCCTTGGGCAGTCAGGCATATGGGATATGATGGCATTTGTCCAAGACAAGAAATGTGTGTTCCATGTACACGTACACGCATTGTAGGCTGTCAGTGTGGTCTAATACACGTATGCACAATGTAAAGACTGTCAAAAGTTAATTATGTACCTGCAGAGTTTTACTTTCTGTTATTCCAGCTCCAAGTAATGTTTTCATTTACCAGATATTTGAAACCTTGATTGAGCCCAGAAAGTGATGTCATCTTAATATGTGTTGGTCCAATGTGATATGTTGATCCAGTTGAATGTTTGTTTTTGTCAAGCTCCATGCTACGTCTGTGTGAGATGCATTGCCCATAAAAATGAATGCCATTATTCTACCATGCACTTAATTCTCTCAATCTATCTGTTCACGTTTTTTTACCTTATTTTATTACACCTCAATGACACGAGTGGAAAAAGTCTTTGAATTGATATCAAGCTTCGTTAAGCTTTATTGGCTGGCGATGCTACTGCATGAGGTTTATAATCTGTGGGATTTAGAAGGAAAGGCTTAGCAGAGATTAACAAATTCCTTTTTTTTATTCCTGCTTTGGGGGGGGGGGGGAAGTGAGAGGAGAAAGTTAGAAAAGTTTATGTATTTCAATGTCTTGTGCAATTCACAACACATCTGGCATTCTACACTGAAATCCCCATTCTTCCAAGTCTAACTAAAGTTCATTAAAATAATTGTGAAATAATGAAACTCTTGTACCAAGCTGGTGGAGGGCACATTTTCATGTGCAGTGTACAATGAGATAGATAATCAAAGCAGAAATGTGATGAATTGTATACTATCATATCAAGTACGATGTATCAACCACACAATGTATCAACCACAACTCACCTTTGGGCAAAGAGAGCATCTGTCCGTGGAAGACACCAGGCATTCTGTCACTCTCAGAGATTCTCCCGCCTTCATCACGTCAGGACTGTCGAGCGGATGAGCGGCAGATGGCTCTGGGCGAATTAGATGGAACCAGCCGGCTGTTCACCGCCTTCCAACCATGATGCTAAGTTTTGTTCTTGCGGCTCAGGGCGTCACGCTGCAGCATACAGAGAGAGAAAAAAAAAAATAGAAGGACAGGCAGTAAAAAGATCTGTCACCTGGGGGAAATGTCAGATCGCTGGTGGCTTGACGGATGGAAAAGAAAACAGGCATGCAAAAATAATGATATATTGCACA
Organism: Diadema setosum; assembly: GCA_033980235.1. NCBI lineage: Eukaryota > Metazoa > Echinodermata > Echinoidea > Diadematoida > Diadematidae > Diadema > Diadema setosum. The sequence continues at coordinate 12,540,295 of CM067069.1, read as the reverse complement.
GCCTACTGTAAGGCAATATAACAACATAGTTTCTCTCCCTGTAACGTCTTTGTTCTGCCTGATTGTGGGATATTGACTTTTGACTTTACCCACAGAGGACTGACATCATACATATATATACGCACTTTCATTGTAAACACAATTAGAATGCAGTTGAATAATTCAATGTATATGGAATATATGCAGCTTTCACTGTTAGTATTTTACCCACCAATTGTTATTTTTGTATTCATTTTCTCATTGTGTAGGGAAAACCAAATCACAAATGCTTCTTGTTGTCATTAATTTCTTCAATTAACAGGGATCCACAATAGAAATGCAGACCACATAGTGGATATTGAAAAAAATATATGACTCCTTTGCAAAACAAAAATGTTCTAAACAGTATCTTTGGAATTCATCTAGCAACTCAGTCTTCATAGTTTGATATAAGGTGTTTCAAATCAGTTTCATTGATCCATGCATTTTTAGTGATTCAAGATTACGATATTAGTTATATTAATAATGAAAATAATGGTGATAATGATAATTATAATAATGATGACAAAACAAACAATAATCACTTGTGACAATAATCATAATGTCAAGAATAATAATGAAAAGAAGAAGATAACACCAGATGTTGTATGTATAGTAGTGGTCCCAACAGACTTGAGAAATGATTCAAGACTTTAATTATTCAAATTCATGACATTCTTCTGTCGAGATGTTTTCATTGCAACTGATTACGTCGATGTAGTACAATTTGTCAATCAGTTGCAATGAAGACTTTAATTTCTCACTTCAGCTCATAAATATTACAATGAGCATCAAAATATAGACTCGAAACATAGAAAAAACAAGACATAAAATCCTGTTGTATCGCTAGCCTACAGACATACAGTTTTTATGCAATCTCTCCACAAGGTAGTGTTCAGTGTACCTCAGTCATAAGTACATTGTAGACCACAACTGGATGGCGGAGATATTGATATTTAAAAGCATGTCAGCATATCATATCATCTTTGGTGTCTCCCCAAGAAAGAAGATGCCTGGGAGATAACAGACAGACCGCCTATCTCTCCTCTGGTTGCAGAATTCAATTACAGTACATCATGAGATCTGAATTCAATTACACTGCACAAGGTATGGAGAAATGGTTTCTGTATGTAGCTCATGTGATGACAGATCACTTTGCTACTTGTATTCCAATTACACGCTCCCTCATCACTTTCCTTCTTGTCTTTGCTTCAGCATATCACTACACAGTATGGAGGGTGCTCCAGGATAAACCCAAATGCCCACTTGCCCGGGGCAACCAAAACTCACTGTTAGGCAGGTAGAACGAATGGGTATTTGCCTGCTAGAAGTATTGTCCAAATGCCAAAAAGGCATTTCCTTCATCCTTTTTTTTTTTTAATGCTCTGCATGTAATAGTCTCTTATGCTCTCTTTGTGAATATTTAATCAATATCATATTTTTTCCTTGAAAATGTTGCTTTTTCTTTCTCTACCTATGTATCTTTCTTTGTCTCAAATTGTAAAAAGGTTTTATGACACATTCACTCTTTGTCTATGTCTCAGTACATGAGGCACTTCATAAACACACTGGCAGTATCTAAAATAAATACAATTTTAAGGAATACATACATGATCCTTAAACTACAGTACTGTAGCTACAGAACAGCATGTGAAGAAAAAAAAATGTAAGTACACTGTACTTCAAGAGAAACCCTGCAATACTTTGCACAAATTATCCAAAAAAATTCTGGGCTCTGAGCCTGGCTGCACTGTTGATACCATGCCATTCAGGAGAAGAATTCCAACCACAGCACATTGTATGTGTTTGATGTGTTTGTCTGTTCATGGTTGAACAAGCCAATTTTTCATGACAGAAAAGGTATTTATATTTAAAAAAAAATAATCATCATAATGAGGACCCATGCCTGGTTACACTTCACATTACTACATTAGCTGTGTGCACATTATGTTCAAGCATCTGTACTGAGAGCATCTCATAAATGGTGATGAAGATTATCACATTCATTCAGGCAAAGAATGCAATTTCTAAGTGCTTTAAAGGGTAAGTGAACTCATGCCTGGAACTTGCAGCATAATGACTGCACTTTTGAAGAACAAGTGCAATTAGAATCACAATCAAGGAATAGGAAATTTGACAAGTACTATGTGTTTATTACTTTTCAATGTCTCTTATATGTATAATATTAAGAAAAGACAAAGACATTGCATAGAACATGCAAGTTGGAAGTTATGCTCAGTCAGGGGCGGGGGGGGGGGGGGGGGGGGGTGCATTTCAAAGTATTTTTGTTTTTCAATCATATTTAATCGCGTACATCAGCAATGATTGACAGATGATGTCATTGAAAGAATCTTGGTTTGGAAGGGTTTTTGTGGGCATATCTGTATATCCAGGTAATCTAAAGGAAAAAAAAAATTCTTTCTACAATGTATGGTAAATATTAAGATACTCTTTTGACCATATAAGAGATGATCTGGATATTATGAATCAATACAAGTCAACATGCACTTGCACTGCAAGGTCCCTTGGAAAAGATATTGTGGTGACTCACTTTCAGAAATTGTTGGACTTTGCGATGACATTAAAGATACATGGGAAAAAAAATAGAGCCAAGCACTCTGAGAGCGCAGACCTCCGCCAAGCAGCTCATTTCCACCACTGATCTTGTTCTCCAAAGGAGATCAGTTACGTCCACTCATACAACGTGTATGTACAGTATGCATGCTGAAAATTACCCGATTTCCCAATATAGAAGCCTTTTGTAACATGTACAGTTTACAGTTGTACAAGTGTACGTCATCAGCTTCCAGCTGCGTGGTGCCTCGTACGAGCAAAGCACGCACATTAGTGCACGTCACATGCAAACCTCATATCACTAGATCTTTGGTGGTAGATCACTACAAAAATTTACTCATCTGTTCCTTGTGTTATTCTCCACCTTTCCTGTAAGTTTCATCCAAATCCTTTCACAAATTTTTGAGTTATTTCACACACAGACAAACAAACAGACAAACAAACAGACAAACAAATGCCGATGAAAACATAACCTCCTATCTTGGCAGAGGTAAAAATATAATATTGGCAACTTTTTTTGGGGGAGAGGGGTTATGATTTTGTTCAGATTTAATGAATGTAACCAGTTTTATGCATCTATTTTTACTCTAGCAGCATTAAAACTTTCAAAGCTGCTAGGTTGATATGGGTGAAAATTACAATTTTTGCAGCAAAGTTACCCTCTGACTTTAATAAAGGTTTAATGGCACCATCTTTCACTGCAAATGACAAACTTCTCTGAATAAATTTTCCTTTTTGGTGTCTAACATCCAAAGCACCAGTGACCAAGCACCGTTGTCCCTGGTGTACTTCCACTTCATTACCATCGCTGCACACTCATTTCTGCCCGCTGTTTCAGCGACAGTCCGATGCTCTTGTCACCACTGCCTCAATTAAGAGTGGCACGCTTCTCAGGGTCGCGCCGGCTACTTCTTCAATCTTGCATTCGCATCTCGGTCAGAGCACTCTCTCCCTCCCTCTCTCTCTCTTCAAAATCCTCACCTTCTCACCCCCCCCCCCCCCCCCCCACTTCGGTGACACATTATTCCCTTGCAATGCCCTACAATTTGTCACTTCTGGCTTTGTAGCGTGGCACTAACGCGATTCCCAGAGGCTCACACCAAATGGGGAGCTCCATATGGTACGGACAAGGAGCTTGAAGCTCCTTGGTACGGAGGAGGTTTGGGGTAATTGGTGCACAAAGAGGCTGCAAGTATCGCACAAGGCAGTATACGACATCAATCTGGTAGGAAACATACAGTAGGCCTATGTAAAAGGCGTATGAATACAATGTAGGCCTATAACTGTGATGCCAGAAATCACAAGCAGGTTGTTTGGGATGACAAGGATATCATTCATACTCAGGTGAAACCCAGGTAATAATGACATTGCAGTAATTAGAGAATGATACACATACATGTAGGCCTAAGTAACCATAACCAAACCGTAACAGTATTGATAGCTGAACATAAACAGTAACGGTAACCTTTAATGAACAGAACGAAAGCAATGAAGAGTGTAATGAACAGGAACGAGTTCTTATGCTTTGTGAACATATAAAGGCTCAGTCTTGTTTAAAATACAAAGCAAGAAGAGTAATATTGGAATACAGTGTAAAAGAGTTAAAAACAAAGAGGATATTGATATAAGCAGAGAGTGATTGACTGCAGAAATACAGACTATGCAGCTTGTGACAGAGAAAGAGTGGGAGAGACAGAGAACAAACTGTCCTAAATGGGAGATTACACATCTCGTATTCGACAATGACTGTAATGTGCAATGTCTGGTAAAAAGCGCAAGAAAAATACAGCAAAGAACTTCATTTATGCAAGAAGCAAAAAAATGTGGAAGTTATATGCACTGTCGGAGCTAAAGCATTGATGCTACAATAGCTTCAATCAATGCTAAAAAACATGAGGAGTTAAATTCAAATTGTGTTCTGAGTTGTATCATCCTTCAAACCAAAGCGAACGATTATGACACCAACATAAACAGCCTGCAGATTATGATTATACAATTGTTTGATATGAACGATATTGAACAGTATCATAATAAAGCTGTTCTAGTGTGTCAATGTGTGTGCCTTACATGTACATACACTGAACAGTTTGTAAAGCTGTATGCTCAACAATGTTGATAATATTGTTTCTACTTTATTTTTTTTTTTCAGGTCACTGCCAAGTGCAGATCAGTAGATTGACAGTTCTACACACACATGAGATATATGGCAGAATGGAGAGGTCAATCTGATTGAGTGGATGCTCTTTCTCCATCACTGTGCTAGCCCCACATACATTGTATTTTCATGTATTTTTTTTTTCTGCATCTTAACCACTGAGAAATAACTACAGCCTCCTTACAATGGAGCGTGCTCCTTTAAAGAAGCCATTACCCGTACATTGTAGATACGGAGCTGATGAAAGCCAGAAAATTCCGGCAACATTGCCCGCCAGCCATAGAAAGAGCGATTTACTGTTAAAAGCTTCCAGTACGATGCAATCTCTTCCCGTGTCTCTCTCTCGCTCCTCTCTCTTTTGTCCCCATACTTGTTTTCCCTAGACTCTTGAGCCATGGGATGAGAAGAGAGTGGGCCATACCATGCCATTAGACACCTCATATTCATCATCAGGCCTTGATTGCATTGTATGCTGTGCTTCCATCATTTCTGTTCTTACATATCGCACTCTGTACCGTGTTCATCGGTCTGAACAGTTTGAACAGCTAACCAAATATGGCATCAATCTACGATAAAGTAATCGATAAGGTACATATACAAAGCAAAAGGAAGAGAAAATACTGTACGATATATCACACTGAGAACTGAAGAAGCATGTTGAACAGAGACACAAAAAGGAATAATTTCTGCCTTGCAATAAAATTATGTGTTTTGATGAATAAAAAACAATTGTAATCTTGAAAATTATTTTTTTTTAAAAGTATGCAAAGTTGAGTATGATTTGGCAAAGGTACTTGAATTGAAGAATATCTGATGTTCCATACATTGTACAAGAACCAAGGAATAAATATTTTACAAGTGTAACTGTTGTAAATAGTGTAACACTCATTATATCAGCATTCAAAAAAGCCCTCCTCAATGCAGGGATCAAATTTAAACATCTAAAAGTTGTCATCTCAGTAATCTCCATTTCTAGGTTTGTCATAAGATGCAAATGAATTCACAATTCATAATCGGTATCAAAATAAATTGAATAATTTCAATTGAGAACTGAATATACATGTAAACACAATGCTCTTCCATACACTTATACTTTTTCTCTTTTTTTTTTCTTTTGTTCATTGGTGGCTAAGCTATCAAATCTGACTGAACATGGAGATATGAATTTTCATACAATGTACTGCATATCAGTAATAAACTATTTTTTTGCATCAAATTATACACTACTGTAAAAGTGGTTTCTTTCGCGTACAGAAACTTTCGCGGTTTCCATCAGTGCGGACTTTTTCGCGTGTGTTTAAATTCACGATCGGTAATGATAGCGTTGTACAAGGGACGAGTTCAAAACATTTTTGCGTGATGTTAAATTCGCAGTTCAACCTCAAAGCGCGAAAATAAAATCACCGCGAAAGAAACCACTTTTACAGTATTTTGTTTCTGAATGCAACAAGCTATCCTGAAATGATGTCTTAAGATTTTGAAACGGTATGCTATCCTCCCGGATGAACAAGCAGGTTTGAGAGAAAACAGAGAGGTTTGAGAGAAAACACTGCATCCCTTGACATGTGGTTGTACATCAGCTGCTGAGCTTGCTCGTTGAGAGAAATGCATGTAAGATAAATCATTAACTGCTGCCTATAACGGCTGGGGACCATCTTCGAGGGTTATAAAACTGGTGATTAGTGTAATTAAGGGCTTGTTGGGTGACGTCTAGGTAAGCAAAGGAAGGTGTACATGGTGTAGTCATAGTCACAACAAAAGATGCCATGCAACGCAACAACCCATACAACATCAAAGATATGTTGTTGTTTTTTTTTTTTTTTGGTCATGACATGCTGTATGTCACAGTTCCATATTTGGTTAGGAATACTTTTGTAGGTTAGGCCTACCTATTTCACATTGATGTACACATGTAGTTTGCTTAAATTTTACTGTGTTCTGATATTAAAGTCTGCAGATTTAAAAGTTCTGTAGCATGAAAGTGAATAGTTTCTAAGTTTCTTGAAAAGTAAGCTCTTGATCTACATAGTAGACTGCTGCAGTCCATGCCACAGACTATAACACACAAGTGTAAAAATGGCCTTGGTTTCACTGCACAAAGAAACAACAAATGTGAGACAAACAAAATATCAATTTCAATGCAGGATATAAACTGCATTCAGTCTGTACCAGCATGTTTGTTGACTGGTGAGATGAAACATGAACACGACATTCAGAAGCACACTGGATCTACTTTTCTTTCTGTTTTTTTTTTTTTTTTCACATACATTTGTACATTCACTGATCTTCCTTTTGCAGCTCTGGTGTATAAACACAAAATGATCCAATAGTTCTTCCATTCAAAAGTGCCTGTAGCAACTAGGGCCTATATGACATATTTTGTCTTATACCTGAGTTTCAAGGTCAGACTAACCTCCTACCAAAAGTTTCTAAATCTGCAGTATAGACCTAAAATGTATTTACCATATGAAAGTACAGCTGTTGATCTACGATGTACAAATCAAGAATAGACTTTAATATCCGATGCTTAGATTTTTAGCGCAAGGGATATTGCCGCCTTTTTACAAAAGTAAGCAAGCAGCCAATGGGACCAACTCAGCTGCTGTTTCCTTTAAAAGCTGTTTTAATACCAGCCTAGCACACAATGAAGGAGATGAGTTTAAAAGATGCAGGTCTACCAAATAATTCCCCATTGAATCGTACAGTGACCTGTACACTGTAAACACTCCCCCATTCATAATAAAAGGCATTGAGTTGTGATCACTGCGAAGCCATTCAATTCAAACCCTCTTGCTACATAATACCAGTCACACTTCTCTGCTGCTAGGAGGAATTCCTGTGTCTATTGGATTTCTTTTTGAAAGACCCATTCTCATTCAAATTCTAAGCTTGTGATCTTCACTATCTTCAAAAGGCTGTAATCTTCAGTGTTTGTAGTATATCATCATTGTATTGGGCTAGTGAATTAAAGAACACTAAATCAGTACTTTAATAGTCTGCCATTCTAGCTTGTTTGTACATTGGTTTAGAACCTGCCTTAGTCATAAAGATGCATCAAACTTGTAGTCTTTTTCTTTCTCTCTACCCCCCCCCCCCCTTCCCCACTTAATCAAACTTGAATTGCATATTCGGAAGCCTTGTTGAATGTTCAAATGCCTGATCAACACAGTACCAATGTGTATAATTCTATTTCTTTTTGAAAGCAATTCATTCCCATGTCTTGCAATCTACAATGTACAATGCAGTTTTCTTTGGCTGAAAAGGGATATTAAATTATATTCAAGCTTTAAGCAGCTCTACGTGATATTAGATAATCATTCAGGAACCCACATATGTTTTTACAACATTATTAAAACAGCCATGCATAATGTACATGTACAAACTTGTGTAAATTTTCTGAAGTACACAAATAGATTGTGTGTTTTATTTATGTGTAAATTTTCTGAAGTATTACTGAAGTACACAAATAGATTGTGTGTGTTTAAAAAAAAATAAAAAAGAATGTGATATGCGTGCTGTCGTACATCAAAATTGGCAAATAGTTTCCAAACAGGCTATCCCAGTTCTGCAGAATATGATGTAATTTGATAGAATATTAACTACTGTACATGGCCATGCAATGAAAATACAATAGTATAACTGAAGCTATTAAAAAATGTGAAAGTCTGGTAAAGACTACAGTAATTAATGCCAGTGCTCCCCAAAACACTTTATTCAACTTTCAGTTGGCTGGTAAATTACTCAATAAATACATGTAGGCTTAGGTCCTATACAGTGTATATCAGTGCGGAAAATGTACAAATGTCTGAATTTTTAAAGTCATGTTTAAACTGAACAACCGTATTTCTTCCTCATTCAGATACATGTACCTCTTTTAATTTAATAATACTTTACATTAGTCAAATAGTTGGAATTTTGGGAACATGAACTCTGCAATATTGCCAGAGTTTGGGTACAAAAGAGGACACCTTTTTCAATGCTCAAAGAATATGAATGGCCAGTACCTTTAATACAATGCCAATTTAATATGAACTCATGGCAAAAATTTTTGTTATTGTGCAGCAGTCCTGTTTGAGTATTCGGCATCCCATGTGATGTGCAAAATGTGCAAGACCGCTGGCACGGCTCCCATGACTGGGTCATGTGACACTAAAATATGGGGGGGGGGGGCGAAAAATAAATGATGTCACTGTGACACATTCCATACAAGTTCACTGCTACTTCTGCCATGATTCATGTGTTCGTAACGAGTCTAGTTCAAGTGTGACAATTTTTATTTGAAAGTTGGAATCACTGGGAAGGCCTAGACATATTTTGCATGGATCACACTGTACTTGTTATCCTGATACCACAGGTAGATGTGGAGAGTTCTCTTTTCTTGTCATAAATGATTTCACACTTTGCATACTGCTTTGCTGCCATACAATGTATATCCATAAATTACCACCAAAAAAAAGAAGCTCCCTCTGTAGGTTTTGTCTGCACTAATAAACCCGGCAGGCAGCTGCATCAACAGCCTTTACCAGGCTTCTCATCAAATTAACTCTAAACCTCTATGAACTTTTCTGTTGCTAACAGAGGCTCCCTAATGATAACAACAACAACAAACTTTAGGTCGACCTGTGGCAAAATGCCATGTCACTGCACATGACTTCTCCCAGTAGTAAATTTTAAATACAATTTTTCTTTTGCTGTATGATGTTATTTATCATTGTTGTTTTTTTTTTCTTTTTCACTGGGGGATTTTTTCAATGAGGTTTATCTATCATATCTATAGCGATAATGGGGAGAGTTACTAGTATAGTATGACAACGGCAAGTAAGATAAAACTTCGTGAATTCACTTTTTCATTACGAAAAGAGAAATAACACATGAACAAAAGCCTACACAAGAGATGTTTCCATCATACAGCCCTATGCCAAATCAAAACAACATGTGAATCTTCTTCTCTCTGATGCCAACAGAGGTGTTGGGATGAGTCCCTGCCTGTGTTGTCTCTGCCAGAACAACCTCCCCAACTCCAGTTTTTGTTTTCAGACTCCATAAAATCTTATGAGGTGAATGATCATAACATTAAATGCAGGTAGGCATTGAGGTTGGGGGGGGGGGGGGGGAGCTGCATCTTGATACACTGATAACCACACATTTTCAAAATAGTCCTCTAGGGGAATTGATTTTTTTTTTTTCCTCCCCCCCCCTTCCCTCCCTGCATTTTCATTCTTTACGCACTGCCCAATAATAATTCTGTTATTCTGTTCTTTAATTAATCCCAATCAATTATGAACACATTTGTTATTAAAAAGAAAACCAAAGAAAATAGAGAAAAATTCATTATCACAGAGATCATTAATTCTGATCATCTTCATTATCAAATCACCTGATAGCATTATAGATGTTAAGATGATCACTGTTTCATTCTGCAAATATGTACACTTTGTGTATCAAGCATAACATAACCATGGAGCTACTAATGTTAGTAGTTCCATGACATAACAGTGCTCCTTTGTACATGATCTTGGAGTTTTTACTCAAATGCATGATCTTCCTTCCTGCTGAGGAAGGAAAAAAGAAAATTAATAAGACACATACTTGACCATCTGGGTTCCCTTCTCTCCCTTACTGTTCTATCTTGACAAACCAAGTAAGTATGAACTATACCTAGACTTGAACTCGTTCAATGAGTTAGTAGGTGATACACCGCAAAACGCACAAAGCAAAGGGACTTGGACTAACAATAAGTACTACAGAATTGTTATCAAAAAGTCATCATCTTGGAAAATGAATCAATTTATCTGGTATAAATGTGGGCAAATATTGGGGCAACAGGATATCTATAATTTACAGATATACAAAGTATTTTTCAATACGTCCCTAATTTGCATGTACACATATATGTACAATGTAAGCAAGTCTCCCATCCTTCCATATTTTCCTTGACAGGCTATCAAAACATAACATGCTAAACTAGCCTCGCACATCATTTGACTTTCTAGCGTGTATATTGTAGTACAATTGTATCACACATCAAGGGCTGTCTCTTGCAGACATCTCTTTTTCACATTGTAAAATTAATCCAGTTTAAAATGGCACACAACAGGTAGCATGTATCATTTCCCAGTCAAGGTTGAAACCATTTCACCACTGGAATCTGCGAAACAAGCTTCTCCCAACCCCTCACCTCCACCCCCACCTCCACCCCCCAAAGGAAAAAAAAAAAAAAATGCCAGCAATAATAGAATATAAAACAAATACCGACTACATGTCACTTTTTTTTTCTAATGCATGAATAGCATCACGCAGAGTTTTGGTGGCGTTGCCAAGGAGACAGTCTGTGCATTTGCCCATCTCTTTTACCTCCTACTGCGTCAAACTAGATCACTGCTGTTGTTGTTTACCAATGCATACAAACAAAGAAGGAAAGATCATCAAGGTCAGGAAGATATCCCCCAACAACACCCCTCCCTGCCCCACCAAGGTATTGTATTTGCGGTTTTGTCCCATGTTGCTCTTTTCACCATTAACCCTTCACCAACATACAGTACAAAATCTTGCCAATGCAGTTGTATCCCACTTCATTGGATTTCGTGTCTGCATCAAATTTTTGCAGCCCAAGTATACTACATGACATTTTTCCACGTCATCAAAAAGACTCTCAAGTCAAATCCTGAAATAATGATGGATATTGAGATTGTTGGCTAAATTTGCATGAAAATCATTTTATCAGAAAACAAAGTTTATATCAAACAGGGAATCACAAAACATGCTGTATTGCATCTTTGCATTTTCAAAATAAAATCACTTCTCATTCTTCTGTTATTTTTGTGATCATTGTTCTTTTCATCATCTTATTTTTAAAGGGATCACATACAAATGTAGTGTTGGTTAAGACCTAACTCACGTTTCTAACAATTTTTTTTTTTTGTGAGATAACGAGAAACCACTTATGAAATATGAAAGAGCATGTAATTCCAAGAGCAATTCACTGTTTATTTGATGGAAATTGGTTTTGAAATGGCTGAGATATCCAAAACAGAGCGATCCTAGTAAAAGGTGGGACCCACCTTTTATTACGATCGCTTTCTTTTACTTTGTTTTTAGATGCCTCAGCCATTCCTAAACCAATTTTAATCAAATAAATACATCTGTACTTGTAAGCTTAAATTCCTCTTAAAATGATATGCTTTGTTCTACATTGTATTTCATAGGTTTCTTGGAATCTCACAAAAAGATGAAAGCCATATTCTCATCTCCACCAATGCTATTCTATCCCTTTAAACAAAATCACATGGGCATTATGGATTGTGATGGCCGCTTCAAAGCCAAATTACCCTTTAGTCATTAACACTGAAAACATTTAATGTGCAGTATTTCTGTATTTAATTCTTTCCACACAGAGGGGTCACAATGTAGCAAGGTACTGTATAAAATATCAGTAACATCAGTTATCACTACCAGACTGAATACAGATCCAATCAATTGGCTAATTTAATCAATCATGTACATTTGTACAATTACAATGTACAACCAATCAATACAATGCTGGGCAATCGCAGGAGTCTAAAATTGTATTTCCCCCTTTTTTAACATTAAGTGCATGTTGTTGATAAATTGAAACTTACAAAATTGTACACTATCTAGACTGTCAAAGTGAAATTCTCAAATAGCAGTACATACAATCTACTTTCCACTGAATCAGTATGCATCTACAATGTGCGTGCTGTATGTTTCAAACTCCATAAAGTATGACCTATCCTTTTCTAATCTACAGTGTGTCGGTGACTGTGTTTCTACACTATTTTGTAAGCTTATCCATTCATTACAGTATACATGGCATACTGTACAAGTACAGTACATATACTGTAAGATATGATTTATTTACTTTTGGTACTCGTGCTATGCCTTCCCTTAAAAAAGAAATAACAGTTATTTTCAAATATTAGAGAACGTATGATGAAACTCCAAAATTCAAAGGAACAAAAGTGTACAAAGTATCCTTGTCAGATACACAACTCCAAATGTGATTTGGGGGCATTTCATGGGGAAAACATTTTGTCTGACAAAGTTGTCGGACAAATTTGCTCTCAACCAATCAGATGCATGGATTTCAGTAGCTTGTAACAGTTTGTCAGAAAAATATCCGACCAAAACGCTTCATGAAATGCTCCCCCCTCCCCCCCCCCCCCCCCCCCGCAACACGAAAGCATTATTCTCCATTACACTTGAAGGTATTCATAGCTGATTTCAACCAGATCTGTCACATATTGATTTTTTTTTTTTTTTACTCTGTGTTCATCTTTAATTAGCCAAATTCTTTTAATTCTGTTTGTCTACTGCCCAGAGATGTCCTTGCACAGTTGCTGTCTGGCAGTGTAGCAAAATTTGCAATTCAGGTTCTTTGCAATGGTACAGTAGGAATAATGTAGTGGAGCTGAGGTCTTTGGCACAACATTGATTTCATGATTAGAAGTTTGATGTTTGAATTACTTGTCATGCTTGCATGTGCAGTATCGTTGTTTTTTTTTGTTTTTTTTTTTTTTTACTGTATACATGTACGGTGTATGTTTCTAAAAGTGTACATTGCTTTATATTGTGCTCCATAAAAAGTCAGTCCTGTGGAGTGTAATCTTTGCACCCTACCCTTGATTACAACACTGAATTTAAGATAGTGAAGGAATGACTTCGTGTGCAGTAGACACAAGTACACGTATATCAATATACAATACAGAAAATGGTCAACAGAAAATCAGTTTCATCTAGAAATGTTCACTGAAGCTATCATTTCCACTTTTCACAGTTAAAAAGAAATCATTCGGCCAAACATGCCATTGGCATCTAGGCAACTCAATATTTCATCAATTTTCAAGTATATTGTATGTTTTAATTCACATAAATGTACAAATCTATGCACTTCAAAACAAAACAAAAGAAAAAGAGGAAAAATTTACACTGTATAGTGTACAATGCTATTAAAATCACAATTTAGATTTGGGCGTGTGTCAGATAGTACATAAATTCAGGATGAAGGTAACTTCCAGTCTGAGCAAAGTCAAAGATCACCAGGTCAAATCCGAACCTTAGTCAAAATTAATGACTGCAGTTGAGTAGACTCATAAATACCAAAAATCCTTACAGTGGTCCTGGAAATTCTAAAGAAGAAAAACTCAAGTTTTTTCCCTAACCTTCCAAGTTCATGAATTCAAAAAAAAAAAAAAAAAATACTGTAAAAGGAATGGTCTTGCTGATACAAACTATAATGACCATGCACTCAAGTTACGCTGGAGATGGATAACATCTGAGCTATATACTCAAAGCACAATTTAAAGAAATATATACTGATAAAAATATGCTCTACCTTAAAATGCACACACACATACACACAAACACCCACAAGCCAAGAGAGGTGTCATGTACAAGTATGAACACAGGAACTAGAGGAAAATTAACTACTTCCTGAATGGTTTCAGAGATTATGGACCTGCACTGGGGTAGCGTCCTTGGTCCCTGGCAGGTCAGAGCATACACATATTGTACACCTTCAGTGTATTTGCTTGTTGTTGTTGTTGTTTTCTGCTTATTGATATTTCTTCTTCTTTTTTTCTCTTGATTTTACAAGGACTTTTTGTTAAGGGAAACCACAGCCCAAATAAAATGTGGACTGAGTGAAAGCAGTGCAATGTTAGTATCAAACATTAAAGGAAGTTAATGAAAATCAGACAATTCATTCAAAAGTTATGAATTTTCAAAGTTTTGGTGCTGTCATTGTTGGATAAGAATACGACTGCAGTTCATGACATCATATTGGACAACAATTAAAGAAAATATAAGGAGAATTCCACAAAATTTTCACTTTTTCATGAAAAGTACACATTCTATGGACTTGTTTATGCGACAAATACATGTTAAAGGACAAGTTCACTTTCATACTTTACAGGCTGTGATTTGAGAGAGAATGCAACAATGTAGCTCATACATCGGTGAAAGTTTGAGGAAAATCGGACAATCTGTTCACAAGTTATGATTTTTTTTTTTAAAGATTTCAGTGCGGCCATCACTGGATTAGATTTAGAAGACTACTACTGCTTGTGATGTTACAAGTGTAGAACGATATAAAGAAAATGTACAGAAAATTCAACATGTATCTCACTTTTATCGCATAATGAAAAAGCATTTGACTTGCCTCTTTCAGAAGGCAGCTCTAGGAAATAACATTACCCATAACAGGTACATTATGTCAGTGACAAGTAAAGGGAATGTGTGCACTTTTTCCAAAAAATGAAATTTCGTGAAAATGTTTTCCTTATATCATTCTACACACGTGACATCATACAAAATTTGTAAACTGTAGAAGTGTTCTCAACAAGAAGCGACTGTGCAGAAATGGTTGTTTCTATCATAAAATCACATTTTGGAGCTATTTTAAAGCACTAATGCTGGGTTTTTGTTTCATCTGCAAATGGTAAATCATGCCTTTAAGAAAAATGCTAGAGTTTAAAGTGAAAGAGCCAAGAAAGCGTGGCCAACCAAAGAAAATGTGGAACAGACAGGTGAAGGAAGAGCTTGTGAGGGTTGGCTTAAAAGGATGATGCCCCAAATCGGGAGAGAGTGAGAAGGTGTGTGAGCTATTGCTGTGAGAGTACCCCCGTTCTCAGGGACAGACCCGGATAAAATGGTGATGATGATTTTTATTTCAGAAAGAGGGGATGTAAAGTCAAGTGCTATTTCAGTTTGCTACAAAAGTGAAATTTATACACTGTACATGTTTGTTGAATTTTGGCTCACAATTTTTTTTTTTTTTTTTTTTTTGGGGGGGGGGGGGTCATAAATACATACACAATGTAATAAGGGCACCAAAATAGGGTGGGCGAAAGTCATAATCCAGTGATAATGAGCTGAGCTTTGCTTGAGCACTACTGTACAACTTATGTGCTTCTTCATAGGAGTTTTATAGCAAAACAAGGACAATACTAATATGCCAGAAAAGGTACATTATAAGACAAAACTACACACAGTTTTGACACAGAGAAATATAAATTATATTGAGAAAAACTAACTTTCAATCAGGCCCAATGTCATTTTTCTGGTCAGCATAACACAAATAAACATGAATTTAGGCCACAAAGTATGCAGACACTCTTGTCTACATTTGTATTGGGTACATTATTGTGATTTATACGACATTACGAGTTGATGGTGCAATAGGGGCACCTGGCAGCAGTAAATTGTACCAGGTTCCTGTAAAGAATGGGTTTGAGTACATTTCTCAAGCTATAAAATACATAAGAGTCGGGGCACCAGTTTGCTGCAGGGGTCCAGTTTGCGGCACCCCTAGGAATATCTAACCATATCTTCAAAAGTAGAAGGGTATTTTTTTTTTTTTCTAAATTGTTTAATTTGAAGAGCAAACCTGTTAAAGAGCTTTCTTTTGATACCAAAATTATGAAATAACTTGGATGATGGCCTTCATAATTATAATCTAAATCGTCTGTGTTGCGCTGTTTTTAAAAAAGTATGACTTTCTTAACAAAACGTTAAGATTTCGTTCTGCTGCTAGGCAACCACCATCATCCCATATTTGTATCTTTATACAAAATCTTAATATCAAAAGAGGCCAGGCATGGTAAGGATTCCTCCTGTGACCGAGTTAAATATTCTAAAATTAATTTCCTTTGTCAGTTTTGAGGATTGCAACAGTGACCAAAATGTTGGGGATGGGTCCGGTTTGTGGCATCCCTATGGGATTTACACACTATATAGCGCTATTTTACATGTTAAAATGAGTGGAAATTGATGAAATGAATGCAATCTTGAAAAAAATATAAAATCGCGAAGGATCGAGATAACTAATCCAAATAAAGTGTTCTAACAGTGCAAGTTGAAAACTACATGTAGTTAGACCATCAAAAAATCTTTGGTTTTTGCAAAAATGTTTGAAGAAATCAGGGGACATTTTTGTGTGGGGTGCCGCAAACTGGAAACCCCCCCCCCCCCCCCCCCCCCCCCCCGGCCCTGCTGCAAACCGGGTCCTCTTGGTGGTTGCAAATTTTCTGCATAAAATTGATTACTAGGGTATTAAATTGTCCACCATACAAAATTGTGATGCAGTGTCAAGAGGCCTTTGGTACCTCTTCCAATTGAAAAATTTCTGTTGCCCGTTTTACCAGAATACTACAAAATAGCCTCGAAAAGGCCTTTGATAACCTGCTGCAAACTGGGTCCACTTCTGTACTACTGTACTCTAGACCTATTGTATTTTAATACTCATGCTGTGTTACATTGTACATTCACTAGTAGATTCTATCACTGATGACTTTAAAATTCAGGAGTTTGTGTTTTCTAGATCATGACTGGTAGTGGTAGCTTTAATGCCAAAAATGAATTGATATGATGAACACTCTGTTTACAAATTATGCAATTGCAAATTAAAGTTTACAAGATTCAAGAATATTCAAGATTGAACTAGGAGGCAGACGGAACCAGGGTCCACGGGTAGCAGAGGGACTAGGGCAGAAGAAGAAATGAGGCACATTTTCAAGATTAAACAAGTGCTGGCTGCATACGAATACCCAAAATAGCTCCCAAACGTACGTGACATCAGTGTTTCCAAACTTACAAAGCCTTCCTGAACACAACACTCACTCCGCTTTGAATTCATTTCAAGACGTACGGTTCGGGACTAGGAGCTTACGCGGGGAGTAACGGGGTCACATCAGTCAACCAACATGTTGTGTGAGCACGACACAGCCCCTTCACAAGCAAAATCATTCATCTGTTTCTCTGTAAGCACATTGATATTTCAATAAAAATCAGTGAACATTGATAACTTCAATCTCACCTGTGATTGTCGATGCACTGCCCAATCCAGTTGTACGTGTCGAAGTGCCAATATGAATAATTCAAACGGTGTGATATTTCGTTTTTTGTTCCACTAAGTCAACAACGCCGTTTTCCTAACGACGGTTGTTCTCATGCATGCTTCCATACACTTTTTGTGCGGTATACCGTACGTATATCGGTATTGCACGCATATGCAGCGCGCTCTATGCACTTTACCACCATTCACTCCACACACATCACTTTAGACGTACGCGTAAACACGCACGCATGTATGGCAAAGGATTGTACGTACACTAAGCGAACTTCACCACTTTTTGTGCTATTTTCATTTTCGTAAGTTCCGGATTTTAGTCGATTTCTGTTTATTTATGGGGAATCAAAAATATCCCTATAGGCCTACCCCTTTCTGTAGAATTCCCTTAAAAATACACAATAGACAACACGTCCATCACGTTTTATTTCATTACATATATTTCCACATTAAAAACAACAGTCATTACATTTCGAGTCATAGTATAAACATATTCATTGTGGGGGACCATAAAGCCTTTCAAGCTTGTTGGGAATATTTAGGCCCCAAAGTAAATACAAGACTTTCTCAACTTACCATCACGTTTTATCTGGAATGATGAAAGATTAGAACGAAAGTTTGTAACAAGATACTAGTATGAGACTGACGTTATACCTCAAACTGACTTTGATATAGGCCTATACAATAAAACGCAGACAATTATAACTGCAAAAAGTTCATTGAAAATGAACAAAAACCAAGAGAATTTGGAAATTCAAAATTGAAACGAAAGAGTAATATCAGTCCTAATCACACATGTTATCTAGATGGGTTGGTGATATCATTGCATCACAAGTAGGCCTACTCTCTCATCGACATCCACCCCAAAGGTTAAGTTCACTTGCAAGTAAAAATAAAATATATTATAACAAATGAAAATACTACAGCTAATAGTAGACTCTCATACCGCACTCATTATACCTTTAAAAAATACCCAAGGTGCTATAGCAATCAGAAAATCCATTAGGATATGAAACATTTGAACGCAGTACATAAAACATAAGAACAACATACAAAAACATACAACAAACATTACCATTACAAAAAAAAAAGTAATATGCAAACACTTTTAAGTCAAAAATCGCATAATGCATGGACTTTTAAATCAATAATATGGTTTTTTTATGGTTGTTCGTATACTTCACAATAAATCATCGCAAAATTATCATAACTTGGTAACAATGACACGTTACGTGGAGGGATTGTAGTATCTATAGGTTACAAAGAAGGGGAAAAAAATCTTTAGTTGAGTAATCATTGATGTGAGGCGATGCGTTCATTGTCTCATCTCTATAATTTCAGGTATATACTAGTATACGGATAAAATGACAAAACCATTCAAGACACGTTCTGCATTACTGTATGGGGTGTAAAAAGGGCCTCTTTGGTGCGGCATCACAAGTTGACAGTCCATTAGCAGTGGCGGATCCAGCGGGGGGGGGGGGGGGGGGGGGGGGGGGGGGGGTGGTGCACCGGGCGCGCGCCCCCTCTTTATTTTTTGTTAAAACAAAAGAAACAAAAAGAAAAAAAAATAAGATGAAACCCCGGAAGTAGCACCAAAAATATTCTTTGCGCCCCCCTTTACGAAATAATTTATTCCTGGATCCGCCCCTGTATTAGTATTCCTATTTTGTTACATTATTGTTAGATTAGAAATCATTAGAAATTTTCTATCATACAGTCAAAGAAAAGAAGAAAAAAGTTTTTATATTCCAATCTTACTTCCTGTATTTTTCCTTCCGTTTCCTGTATTTTTCCTTCCGTTTCACTACTGCCTGAAAAGTTTCTCATTGGGCATCTTTTCATGTATATTATTATGTTTGCTAGTCGCATTGTGGTTAAAACAAGAAATGAACGTGCAAGTTAAAAATATTAAGGAAAACATTTATGTATCCCACGTTTTGTTTGGTAAATATAGATTTAAAAAACGACTCCACAAAACTCTCAAGTTGCCTTGCATTATTTTGTGAGAAATTAGCCTATTATGTTGTGAGAAATTAGCCTATTATTTTGTGAGAAATTAGCCTATTATTTTGTTATTGTTGTTGTCTGTCATTGTTAATAATATAATATCTTTGTTAGGTTTGTTGCGAAACTGATATTCTCTCTCTCTTCTAATGTGCACTGCTGATGGTAGTCTTTTCTTCGATTTTTGAGTGCCTTTTAATGAGTACTTTTTATACTTTACAAGTTCTGATCAATTATATTGTATTATATCTTTACTTAGTTGCGCTGGTAAGTATATTGTTGTTGTTGATTTTTTTCTGCCTATCCATGCCACTGCAAATTGCTGCATATACCACGGAGCTACTTTTATCTTCCAACACGGATTTGGTACTATTCACGGTTTTGTTTTGTTTTGTTTTGTTTTTTTGTTTGTTGTTTTTTTTTGTGTGCGTACATTCTCTGCATTTGTATTTCTTATCATCGATTTTCTTTGTCGCTCTCTGTAAAATGCTGCAAGAGGGCGACATTGTGTTTATACACTGTATGACACATGGTAACGTGGATTTCTTCGCCAACAGCTACTGTTCGCCGTCGGGAGGATGCTCGAGTGCCCTTCAGTAACTTGACCTAAACATTGTGTTTTGTATTCATTTCTTCTTCTTCTCCTCTCCCTCCTGTGAATTCTTCATTCTTCTACTCCTCTTTTTATCTGAATCTTCCACTTCAGCTTCTACTTCTTCTTCTTCTCCTCCTCCTTCTTTTACTTCTGTTTCTTCTTGTTCTTACTGTTGCCAATATTATGTAGTTGTTGTTCTGCTTCTTCTGCTTCATCACCATCGTCATCACCTTCCTCCTCCTCATCCTCCTCCTCCTCCTCTTCCTTTATCATTAGTCAGCGGTGGTGAGAACAGACCGCGCAGTCATCGACATGTGACACTTACGGTCAAGCTGACTTTGTTTGTTTGTTTCATTTCCATCTGAGAAGATGGCTGATAGCCCATATTCAGCTATTCAGCTACAATAGCTGGTCTTCCATGGGATCCAGTTGGAGGTGAGGTGGGACCACTTCACCGAGTTAACACCCTACTCTTTGCGATGAATGAATGAAGCGGGATCTTTTACGTGCATGAGTGGTGACTCTCTCACACACGGGACCTCCATTTTATGTCCTATCCGAGGGACAGAGTGTTTTGCCTCTTGCTAGAGGGGACGGTATGCTTACACACAACATTGCTCAGTCCAGACTTGGGTTCGAACCCGGGTCCTTAGGATCGTGAGGCAGACGCGCTACCGACTGAGCCAACTCACCGCCCGACTAATGCACCAGTAGATGTTTCATTTAATCAGACAATATTGCTTTTACATTAACTTGTTGTTGCAACCTTTTGTGTGCGTTGAGTGTCAATTGCATGGCACAGGAAAAAACAACAACCAACAACACCATAGTACAAGTATTGTGCACACTGTCCAAAGTCCCTGGCACAGAAAAGATTAAGGAATGCAAGGGAAGCTATTATATCGATAATCATGTCTCGTGAAACGGTGCATATCGGTCACAGTCATTATTGCACATTACGTAAGGTAGTATACTGATTGACATCTTCTCACAGCTTTCCATTTGTTTGTACATAACACGTAAATAAAAATACTATGAAATCAATATTCTTGACAATATTACAGCAATAATAAAACCTTCCCTGTATTTGTATGTCGTCATTACTGACTCTTTACAGCTCTTATATTATAGAACAAATTTCTTGACAAATCAAGAGTTTTTAGCTTTTAACTAATGTGCAAACGAATCGGAGATTTGTCAGGCTATGTGCGCTTTCATCGACAATGCACATCATTCTGATTCTGGCCTTTGATCAATGTTTGAGGGTATTCATGACATTTTGGCACTATTAAAATGATTTATTTTTCTAGGGATTTTGCTGATTCTCTAAATGCTTTTCTCGATTAATTTTACTCTATTGATTGCTAAAGATCACTGGAAAGTGGAGCGTATTTTCATTGAAAGCATAGTTTAAACTCAGCCGTTATGTTTGATGGTGGAATTCTGTTTTCCATATAGAACGAGAAAAGACGAGAGTTGCATCATGATATACTTACCCGATAACTTTGTGTGTGACATTGATTTTGTTCGATAACATGATAGCAACATTAATTCAATTTTTAACATCGAATTACTCTAGAGCTGGTACTATAATATAGCAGCTTCTTGAAAATATATGTCTATTGCATACCACTGACATACTTACAGCTCGGCTCTATATAACGTTAACATCTTTCGGCGTGACAATGCTATTTCTGAAATATGCAACCCCAAAGGGTAATCAGGCCATGACGGAACACTATTCATAATTATTCATCTCTTGCTCTATTCAGGTCTCATCTTGAATATAATCAACGTCATGTTCAATTCATTTCATATCATCTCATTTTCATTCATTTCAATTCCATCAATACTACAATTACAATACAGACCTTTAACATAATTTTATCCTTAGTTATACGAAATCAATGCAGCTCATTTCATGTAATAAAGGAAAATACTGTGTAAGGAAAAACAATCATAACATAAGCCTACTGTGAATTTACTGTATCAAAGACAACTTTGTAGGAAATGGAGGGGACTGCTGCAAAGCTTGGTTTGTAATTTGCAGTCCCCTCATTGATCATTAACAATAACTAATTACTGAAGTAACAAAACTAGGGCAGATTGCCTTTAAAAAAGAAAAAAGAAAGACAGAGAAAAAACAAACAAACAAAATGCGTGCGCACAGCCGCACACACAAACAGTACTGACAAATGTAAAATATTTTGTTCCCTCCATGTCCTCTTTTTCCTCTCGTGCACTTTATAATCTCTTCTGTCATTCCTTCCTCGCTAATAAGAGAGCTGCTTTGCGTTTAGACGAAGAAGCTCTCTGAGGAGGATAAGCGTGGAAGGAATGACAGACGAGACTACATCGGAGTGCACAGGAAAAGAGGACAGGGAAAGGGGCTAAGGAAGAGGAGTTCAAGGGTCAATACCAACGGACCCGAAGACAGAGTCTATATCGAAGTGTAAAAGTGTAATGTGTTTTATAGGATAAATAAAGACATATCAATGGAAAGAATTATAAGGAATTACATTTAGAATTAAATTTTACTGTGTGAATTTCAGTTGCTTTCATCCACCTCCCAAATTTTTGTTTTGGTTATGTATACAATGTGCTATATTGCATACATTCTATTTGGGGAATTCTGTAATTTCTTTTTGAGCATTACTTTATCTCATTAAGTACTAGTAATTTTCTGCCATGTAATTTTGTGCAACGCTTTTAGTCCCTATTGTAATTACCCCCCCCCCCCCCACTAAAAAATCCATTACGGATTTCAACATGACACTCTACACAATACATGAATCGTCGCAAGAATTATCCATCAAATTTACCTTTGTATGAGGTGGTACCTTCGTATTTAAAGGCATACTTTGTCACACAGGCGACTTCAAGTAAAATAAAAAAAAAGCCCATCATTATCATGGCATTCCACCCACTTCCGCTGAAATTAGCTGGTACGAAGACGATCGAATGTCAGGCATATACTATAATTTATCTCTCATCATACGTGTCTTGAAGAAAAATAGGGGTAGATCCAGTTTACTGTTACACTGATGTCTCCAAGTTCATCCAGTCACGCATCTATACCTCATGTTCTATAACAGTTAATATAACACATCTGCTCCCGATACAGGGCCTTGTTTTACTGACATGGGAACTATATCGGGCCAAACACTGGACAATGAACTCAAAGTAGGGACAGATTCAGTTCAAATTTAGGTGGGAAGGAAACATTCAAGATGTAGTTTTTAACGTGGTATAAACAAGATAGACGCAAGATACTAGTATTACTATAGTATTAGTGGTTTAATGAAACAGTTCCTAACTTCTGATGAGGACTAATTGATTCCAAATTGTTCCTATAAAATCAGTTGAAATGAACCTAGGATTGATTCTATAGCCCTTTGTGATACAGCCTCTAAGTTCAGCGACATACTAACAAATAATCATAAAGAACCAACGAACGATGTTATATCGAGTTACATCGAGAAAATCTCCCGTTTCCAGGTATAATTTCATCACAATATTATTTCATAACATGTCCCTGGATTCGTAAACATGAAATTGAGAGTTTACGTACTCCTATAATGGGTTGCTCTACATTTTGATCATAATTATATTATATTTGTGTGTAATCATCGTAATTGTCGTTGTCATCGCCATTTACACTTCCTATTGCTCTTACATGCGGTTTTCTAAACTCGTTAAATGGATATAAACAACGATAATTATATTCTCTGTATAAGCTCACATTCGATATCTCTTTATCGATACATTTCAATACTACTTTCAGTTAACCAGACCTGGAAAGCAATCAATCGAGTCTATCTATCATTCTATCCATCTAGATTCATGCATCTATCTATCTATCTATCTATCTATCTATCTATCTATCTATCTATCTATCTATCTATATATCTATCTATCTATCTATCTATCTATCTATCTATCTATCTATCTATCTATCTATCTATATCTATCTATCTATCTATCTATCTATCTATCTATCTATCTATCTATCTATCTATCTATCTATCTATCTATCTATCTATCTATCTATCTATCTATACCTTGTATCCTTATCAAATTATCTATATACACATTTCATCCATCATGTTGTATGTCGTCTATTAAAATCGTATACAAATCTCTCTCTCTCCCGATTTTCTGTTCCTCGTGCAGTTATGAAATGATTCATGATGTGCGAGACCTCTTACAGCATAACTTCAGAGCTCGTTTTATAGACCTAATAGGAGAAAAGGGAAGTTATACGGGAAATTTTGGTCTCTTGTGCAATTGACATGATACATCATTATGCTCAGGGATCCGAGATGGGGTCCCTCCGCAACTTCCTGGATCTGTTCAAACTATCATGGAGCGATATTGATAATTTGCACTTTATGCTGCCTATAAATCGAAATTGAAACTATCAGAAAACCGCACCGGGTTTTTGAAATTTCCATCCCAAGAAAAACAATTCCTTTCTACTTTCATGCAGTCTCGTCGGTATGATATATTGCGGAAGTCTGCTTGCAGGCACTTGACTAACCACCTATATCGTTCTGTTCATTCGTGTATACAGCAGCACAGGACGAGCAGGGCAACGTCAAAGCACCGACGGGGTCTCATTTGTCGGTTGCCATAATTAGGGGAAACTCGTAGAGCCACATAAATTTGCGGGGTACCAGCGCATTTCCAATGATTACCTGAGCTTCAGAACTGCGGTCCAGTACAGGTACCCTGTGCACATTACTAGGTGTTTTTTTTTTTCTTTCATTGAAAAGAAAAAGCCCAGCAAAAACAGGCGTGACTATTTTATTCTCGCTGTGGCTCAGCAGTATACTCAGTTCGCGTCCAAAATTGAAGGTATATAGAGCCACATTTTGAATCCTGTTGCATTTCACAGTCACACACAAGAGAACGCGATAGAAAGTCAAGATGCCTGTTGTTGAGATTGTCACGAACGTTCCCGCCGAAAGTGCCCCGGCTGGACTCGTCGGACGGGCAGCTAAGGTCGTCTCAGAAATGATGGACAGACCCCTTCCGGTAAGTTCTTAGTTTTTTTTTTTAACCATTTTCTAGTAATTTGTTTATCGACTTATCAATCCAAAACAACGTCGATTGGGCAGTTTCCTTCCTTTGATGTACATGGATGGGCATAACAGTTGCACCTTTTCTTTGGAAATCCCTTAAACCTATTTATACCATTACTCAACTCAACTTAGTCGTCTTAAGGTGTTTTTTTTTTTTTCGTCGATTGCCTTAAAAGGATAGTACAGTATTGGTGGAGATGAGAATTGGGCTTTTAACTTTTTGCGAGATACCAAGAAAACACTTATGATATAGTACAGAGCATACCATTTTAAGAGGAATTCAAAGTTTATTTGATGAAAATCGGGTTTGGAATGACTGAAACATCCAAAAACAAAGTAAAACAAAGCGATCGTAATAAATTGTTGGTCCCACACTTTACCAGAATCGCTCTTTTTTGGATATCTCAGCCATTTCAAAACCAATTTTCATCACATAAACGGTGAATTCCTCATAGAATTACAAGCTCTGTCATATTTCATAAGAGGTTTCTCATTATCTCACCCAAAAATGTTAAAAACCAGAAATTAGGTCTAAACCAAAACTATTCGATCCCTTTAAGTAAAAAAAAAAAGAAAAGAAAATTGCTAACTCTATACATGGCATTGAATGGTTCCTTAGCCCTCTGAGAATTGTTTAAATTTGTGTTTGTACGGTACGTGCAATATCATGACGTGGTGATAGAGTTCTAAAGAGTGTTGAACATGTTGGTTATAGTATCAGTGTATAAAATAGACATATCACGTATTATAGGTAAAGAATAAAAGAAACACATGACTATATGATCATACAATCGTGATATTTTTATTATTATCTCATTATTTGAGATAACAAAGCAAGCGTGAGCAAGAGAATCTCGATATTATAGATTTTACATGAAAACGAGATAATAGGGTACAATTGCCGAGTATGTACGGAAAGAGGAAAATACCGCTTGACGCAAAGTGAAATATGGGACTGAAGAAAACTGTTTCAAAGAACAATTAATATGACGCATTGCAACTAACTGCCAAATTGCCCTACATCGACGTAAAAGGCAATTTGTCAATCAGTTACAGTGAAAACATCGCGACAGAAGAATGTCATGAATTTGAATAATTATGACTCAGTCATAATTCCTAAGATTTACACTTGAGTGGTAATCCTGTGAAAAGTGTGGAAAGTGGGTGCAATGGACTATCAAGGGGAACAACTGGGGGGGGGGGGGAGGGGGGAGGGGGGGGCGGAGAGTGTTTGTGTGTGTGTGCTTGTTATGCATTATGCACTTCAATG
Source organism: Diadema setosum (assembly GCA_033980235.1). Classification (NCBI taxonomy): domain Eukaryota; kingdom Metazoa; phylum Echinodermata; class Echinoidea; order Diadematoida; family Diadematidae; genus Diadema; species Diadema setosum. The sequence continues at coordinate 12,513,727 of CM067069.1, read as the reverse complement.
CATCATCTCCATCTTGTAATCTCAGTTTTTGGTTTTTCGTGATGGATATCTACAGTAATACTCTAATATTCTCATGACATGATTTAGGCTAATTCTTTTCTTTTACAACCGATTTCAGGCCGTCACAGTCTGTCTACGTCACGAGACCATGTTCCGAATAGGGAGCGATGATCCGTGCGCCATGATCTTTATCGCCAGCGTCGAGGCCTTCAATGACCACGACAACAACCGGAGGTACAGCAAGGAGCTCATCGATTTCGCCGCCACAGAACTCAACGTCCCCGCCGCGAGGTGAGATCCCGTCTAGTCATTTTCATATGACGATATATTTGCTGATCTGTCAGCTTGTTACGGATATGCAACCCAATTTGTTATTACCACAATTTTACAGGCTTTATACACCTCTTTACCCCAACGTCAGTGCCATGGGAAAGGATCGATGTTAATACTTGAAATAGTCATATTAGAATATCAAGAATGCAGCGTTCAAGATGTATAGTCAACATCAATGACGACAAACACAAGCAAACAAACAAAACACAGTAACAAAATACTTTCCCTAACATACAAAAAAAACAACAACAACAACAACTGCGCATGGCGAAATGCATTCAGTCAACACCACAAACATCCGTCGTCAGAACAGGTACAATGAATAAAACCTTTTTGCTGAATGTAATGAAATAAGTTGACCGACTTGTCGGTGACTTCCATTGTCAGCAATAATCAACTTTTGACCGTCAAGTATAGTTCAAGTAGTTCAAGAAGTGTGCCATTGTTCGTGTTGGTTCCCTAAAGCTATTGTGCCCTCGGATATTGTGGGACATTAAACATTACCAGGCCGTGTTTTAAAGGTCAATATGATCTACTATCAAATACAATATTGCATTCATGAATCTGATGCAAAAATTATGCCCTGAATTTGACCTTCTATCAGCAGCAGACTCTATTATATGACATCAATAGGCATCTCTTCCACAATGCGGCTGGAATTCCGCGTGATGTATACAGAACGCCTGTGAAAACGCAGACAGGTGAAGGGTAGACTTCAACACTTTCATTTTCAGTTCAGTTCAGTTCAGTTTTTATTTCTGCATTTCAAAATCAATACAAATCCACAAATCAACAAAATACTTACATAGTCATTTACACAGCTAATATTCGTAACGTTTGGATCTTACATACATTTTTTTTTTTTTTAAAGAACGAATATCATATTTTCATTTATAGGAAGCAGTTTCAGCTCTTTTCCTCAGACCAATCGCTACTTCCATACACGGGTCTACACTGGCAATAATGATAACACCATTATCATCTCTTTTAACACATATATCGCCTCTGGATGATAATTATGTAGATTAGCCTGAGAAATGTTAAACAAAACGACGAGGGGAATCAATGAATAGATTTGTCACATCATTATACAAGAAACAGAAAAATATCGACATCCCGGGTCGACAATCCAAGATGAAAATACGAACTCGACAATCCCAGATGAAAATACAGTCTTTTTGTAATCTGTCTGATGTTATCAAGACCCCTTAAAAGTCGGTGATCAATCTATAGCTGTCAGTAAAAATTACGCCAAGATGGGTCATGATCAATTGCCACGTTCGATGTTACAATACCTTGTGTCGAAGTTATATATATCACACTTTTCGACTATACGTACAATTATTCACTGTAATAGCTTTTTGACCCGTCCTGGCATACACTGACAAATGAGGGACGTGAGGTTTACACAACTATTATACTCGAGTCAATGATAATATCGGCCGACCGTGAATGAGAAAACACAATTTTCACAAAGCCTTCTCATTTATTATTAAAGTATAGTGGTTATGGCTACTATATTCATACAGTGTATACGCAAATTAAACGGAGTTTCGTAATCGTATCTAAACCTACAAATGCTTTTTTATGCTGGTGGGAGTAATTTTGATTTTTTTTTGTTGTTGGCATGATTTGTACCGTATGTAAATCTTTTTGAAACTTTCTTCTGATCCAGTCTGTATCCATTAGTTACATGGCGAGATATTATAGGACAAGATATAGGGCAAGCTTTCCGGCTTTTTTGGGAACATTTTCTGTTCTCATCAGGATGTGCATAGAATTTGAATTCATTAAGCAAACAACATTCGTCGAGGCAAATAACTAAGTAGAAAAAATAACAAAAAGTAGAATGATTTACAACCTTGGTATTACTCGAAAGGAGTATAGATTTATCGGTCGCGAAGCCCCATTACTTCGTTCTGCCAAAGACACTATAGGATATATCGGGAAAAAACAATCAAGAATAAAAGGTCACCTTTTATATCCGTGGTAAAAAAAGAGCCTATTTCATTATGAAATGACTTCACTTAATTTCACTTTTTTATTCTCTGTATTGCATCACTTATTTTCAGCAATTTCATTAAACATCATACATAATATACGGCACTATGCCACTGAGGCTGGGCATGCTTTTGTTTGAATTTATAGTGGCACTATTTATCTCTCTTTTTTTCCGGCATATATTTTTATGCAGCCGAAACAACCTGCAAATTGTTTGAGTGGAAAAACCTCTGAGTTTGAACAAAACCACTCCCTTATTTCCCTTTACAAAAGAAAATCATTCCGTTAGACGGTGTATAACATAATAAAACTTATACACCATAATCATAGGCACGAGGCCGTCTCAAAAGACTGGGTAGTTAAAACGGTTGTCTTGAAATAGCGAATGGTTAGGAAATACCGCGTGCATTCTGTTCGTATTCATGAATGCCCTATTTTTATACATACCATGCGATTTGCTCTAGGAGAGATGTGGGCTCTGAATGGGAAATGTGAGGGTATGTCTGCTCTGTGGTGTATGGCAAACAATTCCATGTTTTATCTAAATACGCACACAGTCATGATGATATACATGTAGTGCAGGTATGTCATAGTAATACGCCAGGCCCTTGGTATATAGGCAAGGAGGTACTCTTGAACCTCAATGTGTATAATTATGAGTCGGTATATGATTTCAAATAGTTATAAAAGAGTCTTTCTACTGACCCAGAGTCTACCTAAAAGTTGCTATATATATAGCTCCATGAACGGAGAAACGCATGATTGTTTCATTATTGGAAGGTCCTTATTATAGAATGAAATTAAAAAAAAAAGATGAATTATGATATAAATTTGAACGTAATTGTAGATAAATTCCGACATGTATAAAGACTGTAACATATAACATGTACATATTATAATACACATACACACTATACAAATCATACGATCAGACAAACTCGTATATCCAAAATTACCTTTCACTAGATGACGGGTGTAATTGTGTTTGTTTGTTTGTTTGGTGTTTTTTTTTCGGTCTCTATGTTGATGAAATGAAAATCATCAAGCAGATTTATGTTAATGTTACAGGCACTTTTTGTGCTTTTTCTTTGTCTCTCTGCAGAGTCAACCTTCTGATGCAAAATCTCTCTAGATGGCAGATCGGTCTTCCTGGTGGCAAGTTGCTAGGCGACAGGATGAAGGAGAACTGATCAAGAAGCCAAGCCCTTTTTTTAATTAGTTTTTTTTTTGTTTTGTTTTACAAGAGTATACCAGATACTAGGAGATGTTGTTTATGGGAAGGGGAGGGGGGAGGGGAGGGAGTAACGCCAGATAAACATATAAAATTATAGACATGACGTTGCAATACACGATTCGGCATAATATCACGTGATCAATCATGTGGACCAATCGTGCATGATCTTCCGGGACTGGGACTTGTCGACTGGGGGATCGGGAGGTGGGAAATCTTCTTTGGCCGATTTGGAAGAAATAATAAAATAATAATAATAATTATGATAATGATGATAATAATGATGATGATAATAATAATAATAATAATGATAATAATAATAATAATAAAAGATCATCGGCTTACATTTATCATTGCTTCGTTTGCATGTTTGTCTGTACTTGCCTGCAATAAAAAAAAAAAGATTCGAAATTATCTGAAATGAAACACATGTCCAGAGTTTCCGTTCTCATTTATGCATGTGACATATTCATGATTATTATTTTGTCACAACAAGTGCGGAGGTGCTAAAAGTCTTGACACTTTACGAACATATCGAGTTCGTGGTTGTGACTGTGTGTGGCTTGGTGCAGTTTTTCCTTGGAGATCACAAAGCTTGTGTTTATTTGTTTGTTTGTGTGTGTGTGTGTGAGGGTATTTTTGAGTGTGTATAAACGATTATAAAATGGGCTTTAGAATCTCTGCAGTCTGATTGGTCAATTGTCATGTACTGATTTTTACTGATCCACACTGAGCCATACCTCCGGTAAAATCCGAATGCATGGCCATGCGTCCGGTAAATTCCGAACGCATGGCTCAAGTCTTATACAAGTGTACTGGATGCATGATGGGGAAAATAGTTGTATGTCATAAATTCACAGGCCCATTTTATAACACAAATAATACACAGGCCTAATTCGTGGATCAGTGAGAATTGGATGCTCTCGTTCAACTTTGGAAACTGCCTAAAACCCACTCGCTGCGCTCGTGGGTTTAAACAGTTCCAATGTTAAACTCGCGCGTCCAATTCTCACCGATCCACTCTGTCCTGGGCATCATCTGTATAATGTCAATATACTCGAAGTTATGGGTGATTGCGTGATTATATACTTTCTCTCTTCCTCGCATTCAGTCACCTTTACGATTATTACAAATCCAAACACAAGCAATTTTGAAACATTTAACGGAATGGCTGATGGTACAGTTTCGGTTCATATTCAGGGATGGGGGTTCAGGTTTCCAACGTTTACTGATGATTGTGTTTTGAGATAATGAGAAACTTCTTATGAAATATGAAAGAACATATAATTCTAAGAGGAATCCAAAGTTTATTAATTTTGATGAAAGTTGGGTTTGAAATGGCTGTGTTATCCAAAACAAAACGATCCTAAGAAAAGGTGGGACCCTCCCTTTATTAGGATCAATTTGTTTTACTTCGTTGTGGATATCTCGGCCATTTCAAAACTGATTTTCATCAAATAAACTTTTAATCCCTCATAGAATGGTCTCTTCGATATCTTATAAAGCATCTTGTAAATATAGTTTCTAAGTAGGCCCTATTTGGAAGAGATTTAAAAGCTGAATCCTCATCACAAACATGACTTTACCTTAACTTTAAAGAACCCATTGGTTGGGATGTCCTAATTCCAATTCATTCTTCAAATATGTATATATATATATATATATATTATGACTGGTCGTTACTTTGAGATTATTCCTCAAGAAATAACATGGTTTGCACTTTTATAGCAGAAAAAAAAATCTGTAACATATCTTATCTTCCTTTTTATCCAATTTTGACAGAATTTTCGTCGTTGTGCTTGTAAATTGCTTGTCTTTGTTTGTTTGTTTTTTTAATCAAGTTATTTCTGGCCCTAAATTGTCCTTTAAGATAGCACTCGTTGTATAGTTAGCATTATTTTGTACTTGCCCTATAAGTACAGTGCTAATTCATGGAACTTACTTTTTTGGGGGGGGGGGGGGGCAGAGTGAAAATGTTGGCTGTCACAAAACCTTCCGAAAGCATTAAGTCATTTAAAATCTGTTTAGTACAGTTTGTATGTCCAAATAATGAAAAGGCGTTAATGAGATTTTTGTAGCATATTTTCATTATTAATTCACCTGCAGTTTTCTCCGTTATTATTGAAGACCTCAAACATATTCATATTTTTCATAATTCTACACACGTTTATACATGTTTGTAGCAAAAGCCCTAATTTAACATGAAGCGTATAAAAAGGCCTGGAAGGCGGTGACGCCGGAAGTGGTAAATGACAATTTATGAATGTCCTATTCTAATCGATGTGTAAGTGTCAGTTGTATTTAGTCAATGAACGTTGGAGCCAGCTTGCTGCTGCCTTTTTTTTTTTTTTTTTTTTTTTTTTTTTTTTTTGCAAAACATCCATGCAGGAGGGCGGAATTCTGGTGGCGGTGGACGTAGGCGTAGATTCCTTCTATCAAAGCGGAAATCTACCCCCAAAATAAATAAACTTCAAAAGAAAGAGAAAAGTATATCCTACAGAACGATACAATAATGACAAATATCGGATAAGAATTAAGGAAGATATGACATTTTGAAATTTCACATTTTTTCGAAAAACATTTTTCGATCAGACATCGTGAATAGGCCTAGGAAATACTAGTATTCAAATAACTACGAGTTGACGATGTCACGCTCTCACAATTTCTTATATTTCGTATACAGAAGTAACAAAAGTCTCATATTTGAGCTATATGAATATAAAAACTTGTCTTAAACCCACCCAAAATAAAAAAAGAACAGCGCAGCGCTAAGCAGCCGTGCAGCCATCTCTCTCCCACCCCCCCCCCCCCCCACCACACACACACACACACACACACACACACACACACACACACTGCACTGTATACAGAACCAGTAACACACTTTCCCAAAATACGGGACTTCCCCGGCCCCATAGCCCGACCAGACCCCTTGCGCTACTTACACTTGTGTACAGCGACAGGGCTGCGTATAGTTACCTTCCCTGTAGATTTTTGTGCTAATTTCACGACATTTTCTTTCTTGGTCAGAATTCTGGTGGAAAATGCCTACATCATACATGTGCAGTTGTCGGCAACGTCACCAATCGCAATGTAAACGATTGTAGAAGAACTTACCACCCGTAAGTACATCTCACTTTTATGAATGAAACGACCGAAAGTCCAATGTTAAAAAGCAACACGTGCTCCATGGGAACACTTAGTGTGGGCCCACATATGCATCTTTTTGTTAGTAGTGTGTGTAAGCATTTAACGGGCTTTAATCAATGTTTGAATACGGCAACGCAACGTAGACCTTTGCCCTTGACAGTGCCCTTGACCGACAAATATGTCTAATTCCGCGAAAAACTTCTCATTTATAATAATGACATTTGCTGGGTCAGTTAGACCCTAAGATAATACAATGTAAATTACTAATTAGTTCATCATTGTCACATTGAATCATGTTGTTGCCGTTGGTGATATAATTTACACACGTAATAATTTACGTAGGCCTAAAAAACCGCCTAGATTTACGCGTTAGAGAGTTCTATAACCTACTATAAGATGACATAAATGGTATCCCGGGGTAGGCCCCTCCCAAATAAAAATCAGCCATTTTGTTGAATTATTATTATTATTATTATTATTATTATTATTATTATTATTATTATTATTTTTAAGAAGTACTGCTAAGTTGTGCCCTGGGTTGCCAGAAAGTGGAAATTATTTTGGTGCTGGAGCTAGCAAGTAGCATGCATGCGCTAGCCAGCTACAGTGCACTTCACTGCACTGCACTGCACTGAAGCACACGCTATTGCCAGCACATTGCACAGCGTACCACGCATCCACAGGCATAGTATAACATAACATGCAGTGGCATGGGAATGACCACGTACACGCACACACATTTCTGCATTTCTCTGCAGCTGTCCCCGAGTCGACGTGAGGTGGCGCTACACAACGTGGTACCCCGGGTAACGCGTGATGCATCATTATATGCCGTATCTAGAGTCTGGACCATTCCCAGAAATGGATGTTCAGAAAATCATCGTAGCAATCGTTTCCATTCTCATTTGCATATTGATACATTGCTCTTTTTTCAAAACAGATTTTAGACAGGTAGAACACCGAGTCTTTTACTGTGCGGTACACAGCCCAGTCGCTGTAACCCTGGCTTGGTGATTCATTACCACTTTTGTTGTTGTTGGGGGGGGGGGGGGGGGGTTGTCAGGATGTTAGCTTTCATTTCTAGAAATTTTTTAAGCATGTACAAAGAAGAGATCGCACAATTGCTAAGATTGGGTTGAAGAGTAGAGGATACCAATTGTACTCCACTCGATGTAAGAATTTATATTCCATGGAATTTGAGTGGACTTTTCATGATATTAAAAAGATGCGTCGGCATTTTTTGACATGTCAACAGTATGATTATGAGATTTTTTTCTCAGTGAAGGCAGAAAAACCCCCACACAAACAAAACGAACCTGTAAATTACAAAGATCAAATGAAATCAGTACTAAATAAGTTATGGCCCATTACCTTTGGGTTTGCCTGTTGTGGAAAAATTCTGTAACTCGAGCATGGGCAATGCTCTTTCTGACATCTCGTGCCAACTGAAATAGGTGTGTCATCTCAGCTGATGAAGGGAAAGGAAGAGGATGAACCATGGGCATGGATGACAGCAGAGGGGCAGAAGGTAGAAGAAGCCGGGATGAGACGGTAGCTCCTCTCTTGGCATTGGCGGGAAAAGCTGGAGCTACACGCAATTGACGCACCACTGGGTAGGGTGGAGGTGGAACTCTGAAGAGATACCAGCCAAACTTTCCAACGTTTGCAGCCAGTAATGGAGGAAAGTGAGGAGGAGGGAATTCAAATGTATCATCTCTCCATTCACGATTTTCCTGCGTACCACATATTCAAGATGACATCTTGGTAAGTAAGAGGAGGAGGTGTTGAGGGCATAGTGATCAACAGTGGTGGTAATAGACTAGTGGCTAGCTCCTGATTGACAATCTTGTTAGATCCGGAATTGTCATCTGTGAGACATGTACAAATGTTTGATTTACGAACATTCATCTCCATTGTTCTGCCAACCATTTGGAAAATAGATGATGAAAAGAAACTTTGCCAATTTGCCAGAATGGTTACATCAAAAACACAACACCATCAGCTCTTTCATCCATGATATAAATTTGTTTCTTTTAGGCCCTATTTTCATGAAATGAAGTCAAATGTTTCACTTCTTTACCGCTCATCAAAAAATTACATTGTACCCTGCTTTGTTGATTGCTATAATGTTGACATCTCTTTCCTTTTATTCACATTGTATGCCTATAGATGTGTCTGCTTTTGATTGTGTTGGAGATAAAAAAAAAAACATAAAAGAGAGTAAGCTTGAACTTAAGTTTAAACCATAATCATATTAGTTTTCTTGTCTTTACATGTCGTCCTAAAAAGATGTAGACCTACAAATTCTTTGCTGACAAAATGTTATTTATTCTTGACACTTTAGGGTATGCATTGATGGGACGCTGACATAGGGGCAATTCCATGGGAATGTGGACATGGCACTAAAATTTCAAGTTTATTATATTGCAAAAGAATTACTCATTATGTATTACCCATATATTGAAGTTGAAGAAACTCAAAGAATTATATCAATTGGTCAAGTATTTCCCGAGAAACAGCTACAAATGTTCAAGACAATTTTTCAGTCATCCAAATTGCTAAAATGCATGCTTAACTTGATATACATTTTTTTTAAAGAAAAATTCTGCCTGCACTTCAGTTAATTCATTTTAAAGAAGCAAATTGGTTCTACTTCAGTCTCCCATGAATAAATTTCTATGCCACCTTCAAAAATTTTTTTATCACCACCTTAAAGTTCAGCCCTTGAGCCATGTAACGCGAGTTACCGAAACAAGAAATATTTTTCATTCTGAAGGAAGCAGTGGAGGTAATTTGTTGGGAATCATAATTTTCTAAATTCATCACACCCTGATACTGTACAAAGGATGTTGACTTGAATAAACACTGTCATCACATTAAAAAATGTCAATGAACAGTGTAACGCGAGTTACCATGTAACGCGAGTTACCGGTATGTAACGCGAGTTACCGACTATAAACACAAGTTTCCACCAACGTAAGCAAATTTTAACACTTAATTGAGCTATATTATGGTGAAAACAATCAAATCCAGTGTTATACACACTATGCTGGACTGAAACAAAGGAGAGTAGCCTAATATACTGTGATTGTATAATACTAGCATCAAGGCCACTGATCATATGCCACATTGAGGAGTCTAGCCAGGCTTTCACTGCATGTGTACGTACATGTACATCCAGCAGTGAACGAGGTTAACCTAAAATTTATCTTCTGAAATTCTTGCATTAGTATTACAGAATTTTTATTACAGAATGCTATAAAGCAGCAAGTGTTGGTTCTAATCCTTATGCGGTGGTCTAGTGAAAATGACGCCTGTCCGGAGATCAGGAGGTTGTGGGTTCGAATCCGGCCTGCTCAAGTATGTGTGCCCATGATATTTTTATCATGGCTACTAATAAAACACTGATCAATTCAGTTTTTATTATGTTGATGTAGGGCAATTTGTCAATTAGTTGCAATAATAACATCTCAACGAAAGAATTTCATGAATTTGAATAATTACGCAGTACCCCCTGCATGATATAAGGATTAGAACCAACACTTCCTGTTGGGCGGAAGTTCAGTGGTCTAGTTCCGAGATGATGCCCGTCCGGAGATCAGGAGGTCTTAGTTCGAATACTGCACGAGTATGCACGCCCATGACTTTTTTTATCATGGTTACTACTAAAACACTGATCAATTGAGTGCTTAATAAATTTAAGTTGATGTAGGGTAATAAGCCAGTTCGTAATTAGACTGTAGCTCATGTACACATTGGTACAAATGACCTTTCTTTTCTCTCAGTTGGTTCGGCACTTCACTCTTTTTCAAAGCGGCATAATGCATAAAACTTGCCCGACATAACAATTTATGGAATTCGTGTTCAAAAAAAGAATGAACTTGCATTTGGATCAGGGGATCAGAATACTCCCATCAGTTTACAATTTAGCAAGCATCCATTTCATTGTTTTGTATTGAATGCAGTAACAGCTTATTTCCTTTTATATTACAAAATACCATTCTTGCTGTCAGGTGGATGTGCTGGCAAGCATCATTTAGATAAGGATCACATGAATAATCATCGCATCACAGATGCTTATATCAGTGAATTAACAAAACCAAAATGCCTGTTGGTACAAATGAACTTTTTCTGCTCATGCGCAAAGTGGAATTACGAACTGGTCTATTTGTCAATCAGTTGCAAAGAAATTAGAGTTTTCAAAAAGACAGGATTTTAATTTTTGAAAGATTGTAGGCTTTTTTGTAAACTTGTCGACAGGGTTTGATACTTTTATGTTTTGTTTTTAAAAAATTTCAACATCTTTCATTTTTACACTCTGAAAATTATGTATTTATACACCTAAATCATCTGGGTATATATATTGAAACATATTCAGGGTCTCTATGAGGAGTGAAGCTCTTTTTAGTCTTAAACACATTCTTCTCTATCAATTGGGTTGATTAGTAAAATATTTGTTTAACATTTATTCATTTTACTATGGACTAAGCATCTCTCAAAATATTCAACACAAGATTCAGTGCCATCAGTACAGTTGTATGTCATCAATTTGTGTCACCCTGTGTTAGTGGACATAATGTAACGCGAGTTACCGTAACGCGAGTTACCGATATAAAGGCTCCCTACATTTTACCAGGTCATTGTTACTCGACTTTGATAGTATTAATTCATGAGTCCTAACCCACTATCAATTCAAGGTAGGAAAACTTTTATCAGGATTGTCTAGTATGAGGAGACTTTCCAAAAAGAGGCCTTTATAGAATTGACCATGTCCTTTTTGTGTAACGCAAGTTACCAAAATTAAATGATTCAAGAATCCCAACATGTTTGTCCTTTATTTTTCTTTTTGGATTCATTTAGTTGGTGTATGTCTACTTAACCAATGATGAAAAAAGTAACTTGTGGATCCTTCCAATTACAAAGATATTGGCACATTATCCCATAAATGTACCCATTATTTGTAACGCGAGTTACCGTGGAATTGCCCACAGGCGCTTTGTATAACTACCTCCAACAACTTCCCTCCATCCAACATGACTCCAACCACATACTCAGCCTAAACCAACCACATGTCATAGGACGTCATGTAACCCATCATACGGCTCATCACAACATGTATGTTTAATTTTTTTTTTCAATATTGTGTATTATACACATGTATCTGATTGTGTGTTTGTTCTGAATTGTTATGCCGTAAATGTAGTGCCTGTTGTGTAGATATTGTTATAAGTCCTGTTATTACTGACAATATCACTGTCAATGGCACACAATATGTCATTTTGTGTCTTCGTATAGATCGTGATGTCACTGACATGGGAACCTCTCTGTCCACACCTCCACACTGCACGACCCTCTTTCTGCGTGCATTGATAAAGCCTTGCCCTTCCATTTACAGAACAGACAAAAAGGATCACACAACCTATCTCAACTTCTTTCCAGTGCCATAATGAAGGTAAGCAGTTTGCTCTGCTATACTTTCTAATTAAGTCTAATTTTGTTACATTACTTTGAATTACTTAATTGTGAATAAATCATTGTGTTGTTAGTGTGCATATTGGTTTTATGTGAATTTGCTCTTTTTTGTCTTTCTTTTACCTTGATTTTATTCAAGCTCCATTGTATTTTTACCCACAACACTACTTAAGAACTGCTTCTTGCACCAATTCTGGCAGAAATCATCAACATGAGCCTAGTGTAATCTTCTGTTCCCACCTATTTAAAAGTTACTTATGTCCATCCTCTTCTGAAAACAGACACCCTTGGATCCCGATGCCCTCCACAACTATTGGCCGGTCTCCAAGCTACGGTTTCTGTTTAAACTCCTCAGGCGCTTTGTCTTCTCCAAGCTCTCGGAAAATCTCATTGGGAACAACCTCCTTGATGATCTCCAATCTGCTCATCGCCCACAGCACAGTGTTTGGACTCTGCTCACCGTCTTCAACCATATTCTTATGGAAATGGACCAAAGCAGGCTCACAGCCTTACTCCTTCTTGACATGTCATCGGCCTTTGATACTGTAAACCATAATATTCTACTAAACATTCTTACATGTGTTGTATTAATAATGATAATTATAATGATAATAAATTAATAATGATAATAATAATAATAATAATAATAATAATAATAATAATAATAATAATAATAATAATAGTGTATACTGTTATAGCATAACAATCCATCAAAAAGTTGCTCATGGCTCTTTTATGCTTAAGAAAAGGAAGAAGAAAAAGAAGAAGAAGTATTAAAGGTCAAGCTTATGAATGATTTCAGTCATACGTATTGAATCATCATTAGATTGTGAATGTCAATGGGTGCAAGTCCAATCCCTCGCTGCCATTACGTGAAGTACCTCAAGGCTCTGTGGGAGATCTAATTTTATTCTCTTTGTATCTTACCTGCCTTAAAGAAATACTGAATTGTCATGATGTAGATTATCATTGTTATGCAGACGACATATACAGTTGTATGTGTCCTTTTCTCCAAACCAAAGTGACATTATCAATACCCTGCAACGCCTTCAGCTATGTGTCAATGACATACACACATAGATGAGCTGTTGCACTTATCGTCTTAGCTCTTAACATCATATAGTTTGAATTGGCTCAGATAAACAGCGTCTGTATATCTGTCCAGTGTCAGCTCCATAATTTAGGTTTTGTTCGTAAGTACCCCACTCGCTTCGCTCCAGAAATGATTGTCCTTGTGTTAATCTCATCTAGTTTAGATTTCGGTAAAGCCCTTTTCTTTGGTTTGCCTCACAAGCAGCTGTCACAACTGAAAAAGTCCAAAAACTCTGCAGCCAGAATGAGAATAATCACTCTTAAATGAAAATACACTCATATTACTCCTGTACTGTCACTCCACTAGTTAGCCATTCTGTGCCACATTCAATTCAAGCTATTACTTTTTTTTTTGGTATATCATTGTCTGAATACTGTAAAACGAGGAATGTTTGCGTGCATTTTAATTTCGCGAATCTCGCAAGCGCCAAGATTTGCGAAATTAAAATGCACGCGAAAGTTCTTGTCAACACTATATACATTGAATGCCAGTGGCAGTTCGCGAAAATTTCATGCCGCAAAAAAAGGCCGTCAGCTCAAATTCGCGAAAAATTCATGCCGCGAATATACAGTATCATGTTTTACAGTAGATCTGCCCCCTAGTGTAATACTTTTGGTTGTTTCATCAGTACACTCCAGCAAGGTCAATCCGTCCTTGTGATATTGGCCTCCTCATTGTTCCCAAAACAAAAACCATGTGGGGAGGACAGATCTTTTGTTCATGCGAGATCCTCTCTCTGTCAGAACGAGCTTCCTTTACACATTCTCACTATCTCCTCAGTGGATTCTTATAAGATAGCACTGAGTATTTTTTCACATGAATATATGTATATATATTTTTTTCTTTTTCTTTTTCTTTTTTTTTGCATCAGAACAAATATATCATCGTGGCATGAAATTTTAGCAAATTGCCTCTGGTACTTGGGTAGGATTTACTAGCAAGAAATTCTGGTGCATATAGTATAGAGTATAACTGGAAACTACAAAAGATAAAATGATATTTGAAGATCTTGTCAGTGGTCTGCACAATCTTAAAAAATGTCGTCCCTTGCTTTCAAGGACGTTTTACAAGGCGGGTGCTGTAGCTTCCCTACTGCTCCTTCACATACTATTGAAATCATGCCATTTGTCCACTTTGAGGTGAAATCAACAAGCTGTCACAGTCCTTTATCCTGGTAAACGCACCAACAGTACTGTCAGCAGAGTAGGCACGATCAATGTTTCCACTGGACATTGCAAAGTTGTTGTGAAGGGCCAACATGTACAGCACTTGGTAAACTTGCAGTCATCCACGACATGCCTACTTACATATCCAGCAGTGTAATGAGGGACATTGTTGTAGTACACACTGGGTATGCTCAACAATTCTGCAGACTTCTATATGTTCTTGTTGGTGCGATAAAGTGCAGGAGATTGCTTTGTGCCAAACAGTCTGTTTGATGGCTCCTCAACGCTGATATTGGCAACCTTTGATGGGGCTTTGCTATTCTTTTGCAGAGTGGCTCGCAGTGCCCACTTTGTTATTCCAACCTCCCCTTCTTTGAATCCTACTGAAAAGGGTTCCAGATGATTCTGTGACATTTTGAATGTGCACAAATAGTGGAAACTTTGTGGAGCAGTTACCAACATATTGTGTCATAATTTGGACAACTGACTCGATGGAGCTCCAAAATAATTATAAATCACAAGACCGGACTGGGAACTTACATTGTGCGATGTTTCGCCGATTAACAATCAACTTCTTCTTGCATCTTTCCAGTGGAAGAACGGTCCTTATATGTTTTGCATGACATTGCATTTGATGAAGTAGTTTCCCATGGAAATACCAGCTACAGCCTACATGTATAGAACAAAGGAATCTACATTTTTTACAATCTAATATGGGATGCAATCATGCAATATCAGTTAGAAGTGAGAATTGCTGATGTGTTTTCCGCTAAATTTCCCTTTTAAGTGAAAATGCTAATCCAGCAGAAAATTAAAAACTGAGTCTCAGTGCTCAACTTCAGACTGACTTGTTTGATCGCATCACATACAACATAAGAGTTGTCAGCACATTTGTTTTACTGTTGGAGTCTTGAGAGGGCAGCATGTTTAACAATGCATCAAGGACCTTGGCTAGATCATTGCAATTGGTCTATTTGCGTCAGTAACAGATTCTGGGATGAAGGATAATGGAGGGCTGCCATCGAACCAGAAGATTTCCTTCTAGCGATTTTGTAATGAAAAGTATGAATGCTAACTGTCTGCTTACTAATGATGTGAACAGGAATCATCTTCTGCTGTCTCAACATCTCCCTCACTGATGACTTAATCCTCAATGCCATCCAGCTCACCACCCTCATCCTCAGCGCCATCGACCATGTTCTCAGCTTGAAGTATTTGTGCTGCAGTTTGCTTCTTGGCTCTTCCTGTGATCTGGGCCTTTCGCGCACAACAAAGCCGTCTCTGTTTGATGGATTCCAAATGTTCCAACCATATCTTTACATCATCTGTAGAAAGTAAATTTTCTCTTGCCAGTCCTACAACACTGTCTTCTTCAAATGCAGTACTCCTTTGGTCTGTTTATAGTTTTGAAGGCATCACCTATGATGTTCCGTGGAGGGACACACTTCCTTCCTGTTATATTGTCTGAAAACACTGAAAATAATGCCCATTACAGTGCTCAGTACATGTGCTGCAGTTTCCACCCCTTGGTCTAATTGGGTCAGCAACAGGTACAGGGATGAAGGATAATGGAGGGTTGCCATCCAACCAGAAGATTTCCTTCTTCTCTTCTTTGCAAACTGTGTGGGGACAACTTTTGTCATAACAGATCGAGTGGAAGCTGGAAGGCATAATGCGGAGGACCCTTCTGCATAATTATGTCTCTCGCAAGTCCCACACCTTTTGAAAGTGATCATACAATTCTGGATGCTGTTGCCTTAGATCTTGTTTACTCTCCTTTGTTCCTTTCAGAAAGGTGAGCAGATGTGGCTTCCTTGCATGAATCTCAGCTGCCTGGTCATCTCTGGACCCTTCCACAAGTTTCATTTTGACCTCCCAGCAGGTGCCCTGTCGCAACGATTGATGTACACTGAGGTTGCAGTTTGGAGGTTTCTTTCTAGAGCTGCCTCATCGACCCCGTTGTCACTGAAATTAGATCCACCTATGGTTGATGGAATAAACATATTGGAGTGGGCTCTAGTTAGGCAGCCATTCATTAGCTCCACAGGATTCCAGTATCTTCCCCCAGCATAACGTGCTGTCACCATCGTGCAAACTTTGGAAATCTTTATCTGCTATTCAGTCCACAGGAATTGGACCTCAGTATGCCATGGTCCTTTGTCAGACGCCCCATCCACGCGAATACAGTCAATCGATTTGTGCATGTCGGCAGCAAACTCTTCCATTTTGCTCATCATAATTTTATAGAGATTAGCCATATGCTGGGATGGGTCTTTGGGATATAGCTGATGTGCTTTTACAACTTCAAGGACCTTTTGAGCTGTGTTCTGGGTTTCCATCACTAAATACATTGATGTTTGTAACACAGACCTGTATTTGTCGACATTATCTGTGTGTGTCGTCACCTCTGGGTTATCTTTTAAAGATATGGTTTGGTACTGTTTGTGGGTGTAGTATGTTGTATCAAGCCGGAAACCAGCGGCATCATCTCTGTTCTGTATTGTTCTGCCCATCTTTTAACTGTAGTGTGTCCAAATCTCGATAGAATGCATTACTCCAGTGGCTATCTGGGTTTAGGCGAATGTTCCAGCCTTTCCTAGCTGTTCTTGACATGATTTGAGCTATCCTTTTGTATCTTTTTGAAGAAATTTGCCTCTTATTGTGGCACAAACAAATCTGTCCATGCAAAGTCTTCACAAGTTCAAGAGGACGATCTTAATACACAATGCATTTGGAGGCATTGATGTGAGTTTGTGCTTCCTTGTCATCTCTGGCCTCTGATCTTCTGTGGCATTGTCCTCTATAATGTCCTCTTCGGCCCCAAGGTCTAGGTCAAAGACGCTAACATCAAGGCCGTCATGAATGTGTTCCTGTAACCTGTTAATGTATAAAGGAATGAAAATTGCCACATACAGTACTCAGAATTAAAGGTTTTGATCAAGAGAACATTATATTCCTATAAATCATAAATATTAACCCTAAAACGACTGGAGGCTGGATGGGGAGGGGGGATGCTTTGTGCAATGAACCTGTGACACGCAAAATTCTTGCTGAAACCCTTACTGATGGCCTTCTCTCAATTTCCAGACACATTTTAATGCCACTTTTTTTCCAAGCACGATAAATTGTCAGGAATGATGAAAGAAATGTTTGCACCATAAATTAGACATTGTAAGTCCTTTATTTCATGATTTAGAGCAAAAATATAAGATTCTGTGCATGAATTTGCATAATTGAATTACTACTTAAACAAAAATTGTTTTGAAAAAAAGCTAACTGTACAGACTTGCAGTTTACATCACATACTACTACCATGGCAGCATGCATGTTTCCACACCGATCTTGTGAAATACAGCCAAAATCTGAAAAGGCAGGAGGATAACAGACCACCTTACATGTATATGCGTGAATTCATTCATTATCTAAAACTCGGAAGTAATTATAGCTATCTATCATCCCAGGTCTACATGGATGGAGCTGGCCAGGTTTCAGCATAGCCTCCTCGTCCCTTGGTGTAGGATTGCCCAAACTGGTTCATTTTGTGTACTTACGATGTATTCGTTTCTTTCAAAGACATTAAATGAAATGC
Source organism: Diadema setosum (assembly GCA_033980235.1). Lineage (NCBI taxonomy): Eukaryota > Metazoa > Echinodermata > Echinoidea > Diadematoida > Diadematidae > Diadema > Diadema setosum. Next base: position 12,495,692 of record CM067069.1, on the reverse strand, counting down.
AGTAGGCATGTAATATTTATCGTATGATATCAGTGCTAAGTGGATTGTCCAAAGTAGTGTTTTTCATGAGACTAATACTGGCAAGTGTTCTTCATAAACTTACCTCTGATGTTTAAAGGCAGTTTTCCTGTGAAAGCCCACAACATACTGCCTCCAGGTCTCGGGCCATTGGCCGGTAGTTGGTGCTAGTGTACCATCCAGTTGTCTTGGGGGATGGCAGAGTCTCATGTGGTGGGCAGTTTAGTAAATCTAGGAGCATACCGCTTTACCTTTCTACCACATTCAGGAGCAGGTCTCACATTCTTTCTATGTCAAGTTGCATGATAATGTTCTAGGGGAGTAGGAGAAAAGCAAGCCTCAATGAAATATGAAAATGTACAAATATGCTATGTGAATATGTATATTGCATATCAAAGGACCTATATTTTTTTTTCAAACATTATACACAACAACGTTTATCTTACACTACATAAAGACAAAATGCAGTATCACCACCATTGTGCAAACTAATATCAAATTTTACATTGTAACTCTCTACACCAAGGAAATGAAATCCGCTCTTTTTTTTTTTTTGCTTAAAAAACAAAACGGGGCATATTTCACTGTTTCTCTAAGAGAAAAAACACAAAACAAACAAAGCCATTTGCGAGACAACATGCACACATGCACACACACATCCCCACACAACGCCAACATGCACCCCTCCCCCCGTGCCTTCAGCCCTCAGGTTTCAGGTTTTATTCACACTTGAATAACTTTGCAGTATAAATTGCCATTTGTTTCTCATACAATAAATATTTCCTACTCATAATATGGAAGTGATGTGGAAATGGTAGAAGCAATAGAGATGAGAAAAAAAAACACGACAACGATATGACAATAACTCGCAGATACATGTACGGCAAATTCAAAACAGAAAAAGGTAATCACATAGGATTATCATCCTCTGTATACCTCATATATATATTCCCACTTTGACAGATGCATTCCAATTATTCCTCTTTTACTAGCTATCTTATTTTCTTCTTCTTTACACATCTTAAGATACTTCATAACTTCATTAAAATTTGGTACCTCCCCTTCTGATCTCGCTAAATATAAAATATATTTAATCATCAATATAATTGTATTCCACCCTTTGATTTTTAACGAGTTTCCAGATATACCTGTATAAACAACTTCCCAATTCATATTTCCTAATTCTTCTAAATTAAATTTCTGAATAATAATTTGCCACAAATCCTGCACTTTAATACACTTTCAAAATAAATGTGAATATGTCTCAGTGCTCTTGTCTGAGATACTTGTCTGAGATTTGATAGATACTCACCAATCTCTCCCACCTCCTCTTCCCACACCCCCAACTCCTCATTTTCTAACCAAAATTATTCACAAGGTTCAGGGTGCCCCTCCTTAGATGGTGTGGTTAGAGGTAAAGCTGTCTTTGAATAGGGTTGTTGTGGGGTAGGTTCATCTATTGACTGTGGAGAAGTTTCATAGACTAGCACAATCTCCACATCATCCTCTGAGTCACCTTCTTCCTGCCCCTGTCATATCGTTTGTCTCCTGTGAGACCAATGGGGTCAGACGCCATCTCTCTTAGCTGGTTTTGAGTTGTCGTTCGCCTGCAGGTACGTGTACTCACAAGGGAACAGGAGGTTGGGATGCAGTACTTTGATTTCTGTTCAGGTGCACTTCATACACTGGCATGTCTAGGGACATTCTCCTCTTCATTACATGGATTTCTTCATGCCAATGTGACTGAAGTTTTTTGGGGGGACCTGGCTTTAGATTCAATTCAATTCAATGAAATTTTGTTTTTATTGCAAATTAAAAGAGAGCATTATAGTAAGCCCGTAGAGATTCACAATTGCCGGAATGCTTGACTGTGCATATCTGTTTGATCTGGTTTGTGGCAAGGTTAATTTAGTAGCTCCATGGTTAAGTGGTGTCCATTTCTAAGTCCGACTCGAGATACAGATTGTCCACCCTGGTGCTTGTTCACTGGTTATGGTTTCTCTGTTCTCTTCTCTGTTCTCTTTGCACCCCTTTTATAGCCCTGTAGGTCGCCCTCTGTTGGGGATGGGTTGCCCATGCTGGGCTTGGGGATTAAGGTGCGCCGTGCACGCGGGGGTGCATAACGTAAGTGTGTGTGGTATGGATTATATGCATCGGCGCAATAATGAGTGTACCGTGCAGCATAATTGCTGGTTTGAGCCAGGCAGTGTACCGCATGGGTGAATATATGAATATATTCATATGTTGCTTTATGCAACACTCCCCCCCGGCCCTATGGATCGGCAAAAATGATTAAAATAAAATACCTACGAAAAAATTTCAGGCTGTTTGCCAATCTGATAACTAAAATAAACAGAAATTTTATCTAATACCCGCACTTTTGTAAAAGCAACAACATGTGCCTAAAATACCTCACACTCTTAGATACATTATATACATCTTTGGGGTCAGCGGGTCTCTAAACATACAACCTCACAGCGTTTGCATAGGTGGCCTGCATGACATCAGGCAGAGCCATCCCCCAAACCCTGGCCACGTGCTGCCCCACATCCCCCAGATACACGGGAGTATTATACCGACACTCCACGTGCAGCTTGAGGTGCTGGGAGTCTGTCTCTTGCAGCAGCCGGGTAAGGGGGATTTCCCTCACTGCTTGGAGTTGGTCTCGGTTAAAGGGCTGGATCAGCCCCGAGACCCCGAAATAGCAGTGAGGGAAGGCAGCTACCCAGGCCCGAACCATGCCGGCATCCCCACTGAAGGAGTGTAGGTGAATTTGCTGATGAGCGATACACTTCCTTTTGAGGAGCCGGATGGCCAGCCGGTTTACCGTGCTGCCACATGGTCTGCTGCGGCACCTCGAAGGTGCATAACGAGGATCCACTCCAAGGTTCCCAGTGAAAGAATGTGGTTAAATAACTCCTCCTGCGAGCGCCAGAGATTTTTTGGCGCCGAGAAATCAAACCCAACTTCGTTAATGGCGGACACTCGGGGGTTGCAGAGCAGCCTGAGGAATCCATCCCACTGGGCCTGCGTGTAAAGGGCTGCCTTTTGGGATGGATCCCCACTGCCACCTTAAAATGGGGACCACGCCTCGTCGACCTCATGAGGTCGTTTTCAAAACCCAGGTGGGGGGAACTGCTCTGGATCGCAGAAGTTTAGGACCATCCCCGTGATAGGAAATGGGTGGACGGGTCTGCGGCCAGTGGTCATGTCGGGGTTACGCTGTGGCATCCCCAGCTGGTTGGCCACTGACTGGAGCCGGTCTGGATGGTAATGCATATCGAACCCGACCACCTGTTTGGTTCTAGGGGGTTAACAAGGCACAGTTGTGGCAGGTGCCGGTGTTGAGAGCCAGGCACTCCTATCTCTGCATCCCAGGCTACCTCTGCAAGTAAGGGAGCTGGTGCTTGTATGCCTGGCTCACGCATCACCTCAGCGACAGCTGCCCTCTGTTGTGAGGACAATTTGTCCTACAAAAATGCAAGAGGGCGCCAGTGAGGAGGACAGCCACGGTGTTAAATGGCTGTAGGGTGGGAATTACCCATTCCCGGCCCTCCTCCTCTAGCAGCAAGTCTGCCTCTGCCCCATCGTTCTCACTGAGGGGGCTGATGTCCGCATGCCAGTTCTGATTCGTGTATTCCACCAGTCATTCTAGGCAATTGGTGCCCAGCAGAAACCGAGCAATCATACGCAGTCCCATTGCTCTCTTCTTGAGGTTCTCTGCCCATTTGGGGCCAATGTGCTCTTCTGAGGTCGGAAGAAATCCGGGAAGTGATGGGAGACATGCCACCTCAGTTTAGGAGAGGAATGTCCACAACCACCATCCGGACAAACAGATCTACGCTTCCTCTCCCGCTTGGTCCCCAAGGGAGAGGGGGTGCACTTGACACACTTCCTGGCCTCCAGTGGGACTTGGGCAGATGTGCCGGGTCAGCTCCCTGAGAGGGAGAGTGCACAATGCCTGCAAGCCAGGCAAGCCAGGCAGCTATGCTTGCCCCTCGTCCAACTGCAGTCCCACGCAAGTGGGGACTACCTTGATTAGTCTGTCCGGGGTCATTCCCCCAGGAGGGTGAGCGCACGCTGCCTGAAAGCAGGGCAGTCATGCCATAGTGCCTCTCCCCACTGTAGCACCCTGAGCATGGGGACTACTTTGGTGGGTCCCTACGACTAGTGGCTGCCTAAAGGCCTGTTTATGGCAACCGCGCCCCTTGCCTGGTTCTGACATGGCCTTGGCAATTACCTTAATTTCTGTGCGGGGCTTGACATCCTTCTGCTCAGACTGTTCCTTTTTGACCTGAACTTTATTTCCCCCCTCCCCCTCGCTCGATTCCCCCCCAAGACCCTGTTTATCCACCTCAAGACCCAGGAACATGGGGCTGCTTGGGAAGAGCTCCACACTGGGTTCCATCCTATAAACAAAGCAGAAATAAAACCATTTAAATCATATAATGTTCCTTTCTGTATATTCATACTTACTACATCATGTACTTTTTCATAAATTCCAATTCTCCATTATGCATATACACAACTTACCCAACATGAAAGTTGTTTTAAATTCCATCATAACAATGATATGTACAAATTACCTAAATGCCATATACAGAATGTATATAAACACAGTTATTAAAACATCTGGCACATTCGTTCTCATTCTCTCAATCCTTCTAAGAGAGAGATCATGATAGGATGAGAAAGTGGATGGCCTTCCCTATTCCCTTCTCTATGTAGGGGGTGAAAGTCACCATACCATGACATCGAGCACTAGTTTGTAATCAGTCATTTTCCTGATGTTGGTAGTTTACTTCTCCAAAGCAGGCCTAAGCTGTTCTGCCACATACTGGAAAGTCTGATGAGACATCCTGAAATGTCTTTTGAACCCTGCTTGGGTAAAGTTTTGAACAACTTCATTCAAAAACAGTTCACCATGTCGCCTGTCACGACTGCATATAGTATATGCCGGTGAACAGTGTTTCCAGTGCAGCTAGAAAAAAAAAAAAGACCTGGCCGTGCAGCTGGAGTCTCCACCGTTGTCTCAGGCGACGAGCCTCTTCTTGCTCCTCACGTATCGCATGCAAGCGGCTGACATGAGATCTCTGCAGTTCTCCCATTTGAAGAAACATGTTATTCATGTTTCTCATGTACCACAAGGCAAACATGGTACTGAACTTTGCAGCATTATTGATGTTCATTTTCTAGACAAAGGATGCCCCATAGAATACTATGCTGGTAACACAGTACAGTGCAACGATAGTGGTATCTCTTCAGCCTTCCAAGGAGAGTGCCATAGGCTGTTTCTGTATTCCAGATGTGGTCGTACTAGTGTCTTAAATAGGAGAGGTAATGTCTTACTGTCAAGTTGATTGAAGATTCGCCTGACGATTCCAAGGAGTTGATAAGCATTATGTATTTACTGCCTCTGATACATGTACATATTCATGGAAATTTAGTTCGGCATCTACCAGCACCTCTGGTCTCTTTGAAAGGTTACTTCCTTGAAAATATTTCCTTCTATATAATATTTCTCCTTTCAATTACTTCTCCCAAGGTGCAAAACAGAGTACACACATGTATTTACTTTGGTTGAAAGATAACTGCCACTTCTCATACCCCTTAGTTAGGTCTTCCAAGTCTGACTGCAGCACACTGGATTCATCCGCATTATGTACTGCTCTGTACAATTTGGTATTATCTGCAAAGAGAAGAATCCTAGAGGTGACTTACTTGGGGAGGTCATTGATGAAAATTATGAATGGGATGGGACCAAGGATGCTACCTTGTGGAATTCCACTTTTCACTTCAGTCCACAATGATGTTACTCCATTTACGGCAACCTTTTGTTTCCTCTTCCTCAGAAACACTTCAATCTAAGAAAGTAGTGGGTCTACGATTCTGTTTCTTTCTCTTCATCCTTTTGCTGTTGCTTTCTCTATGATCTCTTCTCTCTCTTCAGCAGGTTTAGCTTCCAGAAACTCTGAAACCTTATTTACTTTGTAGAACCAGGGAGGTGAGTGTCTCACATCCCTGATAGGACACTTTCCTTGCTATTTTGCTGATTTTAGCCAAATTGGCTTGATGGGCACCTGCGTCATACATGGCGAAATGATATTCTCTCATCGGAAATGTTGCTGCATGATGATAAGGCAACAGATTTTTAATTCTCTGATGGGTTATTGAAGATTCCTCCAAGAAGGTAGTCTGCTAGCTGATGCTTCATGACATCTGTTGCCTCGTTTACCAGCATTCTCAGTCGTTTACCAGCATTCTCATTACATATGCACTTTTCTCCCTGTGTTCTACAGGCTCAATCAATGTAAAATACTGCTTGCCATTGACAACTGTGGTGTTGAATGCTGTCTTGTCAAATCCAAGGATGAGTTCATCCACCATCTCCTTGGCCATCTCCAGGTTGTGTATTACTTCCTCAAACTCTGGGCTGGTTTCCAGAATTAAGTGCCAATTCTGTCACTTCATCCATGGATTTGTTATTAGATATTTGTCAAATATGTCTAAAGCTTAAAATAGGGCATTAAGGCTGGTGATGTTACAGTATTTCTGACAGCATAGTGCAGTTCACAGCTGGGTTTCACAACGTTTATGATCCTGTATGTGCATGTACATGTGGGGTAGCCCACCACATCTGAACAAGATGTTGAAGTGATTTCCCACCCACCTTGAATATAGCATGCATTGCTCCCCTCCTCAAAACCCATTTCCAGAATGCTGGCAGATCTCTGGGCAATCCACTTCCACTATCACACATGTAGCCCACACCATACTGTTTATTTCTTTTTTAATGGGCACTAAGAAGGGCGCCCTCTGGGACGGCCATATTTGCAAAAATCCAATATGCTGCCATCTAGGTTTAAAGGTCATTTGCAGTTATCAAGGGAAAAGGGCTACAGTCATTTTCTAAGTCAGTTTTAAACTTATCAATCAGTCACATCAGCTAATTTCATGTCCATTTGTTCATTTCAAAGTATAAATAAGTTATTTAGGTTCTTCCCTCATTTCTTCATTCACAGAGTTGAACACCTTCTCTGCTGTAGCTATATGTTCTGGGTATAAAGGTAATCGAAGAAATCGTTCTTTCATGCCAACCTTTTCTACGACTGCCCCCCCCCCCCCCCCATCCCCGGTTGCGCCGGCCGGCACCCTGGCCAGGACATCTTGTTGCAGTCTTGGTATGCCCACAGGCAAACTTTCTTGCGATCTCAGTTATCTAGAAACATTGCTTTACATAGATCAGTGAAACTGTCTCGAAGACTGAATGGTAGGTTAGATTCAGCAATCCACTTGCAGAACAAGATTTCTGCCTTGGTTACCTTGTCTTGCAGGGACTCGCTCTCCTTTGATTGGCCAAAATAGTCTGCCATTCTTGCCTGCCTTCCTTCCTTCTTTGCCGCATGGAGCTTTGCACGGTGGCTTCCCAAGCCTACGTGCTTCACCATATTGTGAATCCCTCCATGCTTCACGGAAAATGTCGTCAGGCAATATGTACAGGAAACTGTCGAGGTGCTGGTGTCCTTCTGTGGAGTCAGTCCATGAAAACGATCTTCTCGAAACCATTCTGGCTTGCATGAGCATTTCATTTCATTTATATTTTCTGCATGGCACAATTAATGAATGAATCACTTTTGAAAACATACACATTGATTAATCATTAATCATGGCTCACTTTGTACACGGGAGGTAAGGAAATCATTGTTAGAGAAAATAGAGATATAGTAAAAGGGGAAAAAAATCAAAGTGCCATACAGGAGGATCCCCAGTAAGCCGAGCTTAATATTCGAGGCCTCATTAAATACACAAAGAAATAAATAGTTTTATCAAACTATTGACTTACTTATAAATACGGGAAACAGCAGACTATTTCACACAACAAAACCAACAAACATAACCCGAGACCTACAAGTATAAAGTCTAGATCTTTGAGTGTGTTATTCTTAATGGAAGAACACATACCTTTCCTTCCCTTTGTTCTCTTTGTTGAATATAAGCTTAGTCCATCATCAGACTGCTTCCTCTTGAATGGACGTCTAGAACATTAGCACTTTGAAAGATTTAGTACTTGGAAGAGTGTTGTAATGCCATTCCACTTGAGCCTGTTCTTCTGCTGGTTTGTGAGTTGGTCTTCAGTGAAATGTTCAGCACATACAATGTTAGCGACTATTGCTGGACAATTATACAGGAATACAACAACGATTCATTAGGTCTGCTAGTCTTGTGTTCTTCACAAACTGAAAATATAACTGTAGGAATAAGATTAAAGCATACATCATGATATTACAATCATGAATATTGTGGCCTAGTCAACCACAACATTCACTACTGGCACTTATGTTTTGCATATCCCATCCCATGTGTAAGTTTTCAATTAGAAGACTGATAGAGCTTTTAAATAATAAAAAAAAAAATAGTGGAGCTGGAGAAATTTTTTTTTTTCCAGACCAGTCACGATAAGCATTTCTTGCTACAAATTTTGTGGTTTCCTTTTTTACCAAAGCTGTAACTGTATATTCCACTATCTGTACATATTTAAATGTTTGTCTATATTTGGTAATAAAATTTCCAACTCAACTAAACTCAACTCAATGGCATGGAGCTAAAGACAAGCCTAGGACTATCTGCATTGTTACTGTTACTTACTGTTAAGATCTATTCATTGAAAATATTTCAATAATTCTAATTCTAATACAAGTGTAATAATGATAATAGTAATGATAATAATAATAATAATAATAATAATGATAATGAATAATAGTAAATAATAATGATAATGATACACGTTTGATTGTTGTCCCCGCCGAACGAGTTCGAGCAGGGGACTATGAAACGGGTTCCGTACGTGTGTGTGTCCGTCCGTGCGTCCGTCCGTCCGTCCGTGTGTCCGTCCGTGTGTGCGTCCGTGTGTGATCAAAATGTTCAAAATGCTACTCCTTCGCCATTTCTAACCCGATTTTGATTCTGTTTGCTTTATATGATAGCACTACATGGGAGCTTTGAAACTTCTATACAGAATTTCAGTTGTGACCTTTGACCTTGACCTTTGACCTATATTGTACATTTTGCTTCAAAATGCTACTCCTTCGCCATTTCTAACCCGATTTTGATTCCGTTTGCTTTATATGATGGCACTAGGTGAGGGCTTCAAAACTTCTACACAGAATTTTGACCTTTGACTTCTTTGACCTTTGACCTTGATTTTTGACCTATATTGTACATTTTGTTACAAAATGCTACTCCTTCGCCATTTGTAACCCGATTTCAATTCCGTTTGCTTTAAGTGATGGCACTAGGTGAGGGCTTCAAAACTTCTACAAAGAATTTTGACCTTTGACTTCTTTGACCTTTGACCTTGATTTTTGACCTGTATTGTACATTTTGCTACCAAATGCTACTCCTTCGCCAGTTCTAACCCGAATTCGATTCCGTTTGCTTTAAGTGATGGCACTAGGTGAGGGCTTCAAAACTTCTACACAGAATTTTGACCTTTGACTTCTTTGACCTTTGACCTTGATTTTTTTACCTATATTGTACATTGGCTACAAAATGCTACTCCTTCGCCATTTCTAACCCGATTTCGATTCCGTTTGCTTTATGTGATGGCACTAGGTGAGGGCTTCAAAACTTCTACATAGAATTTTGACCTTTGACTTCTTTGACCTTTGACCTTCATCTTTTTACCTATATTGTACATTTTGCTACTAAATGCTACTTCCGGCGGGGACATATATTACGCACCGCGTAATTTCTACTTTTCCTTGTTAAGTATGAATAAATGCTAAACATTTTGTCCGTTTGATGTAGCGTTAATTTTGCCCCTTTGGCCGCCCATAGATAGCAGCATGTTGTGAGAGTGGATTATAAGCGTTTGATTTCACTTTGTTTTTGAGATATCAGTCACAAGAAAGTTTTTAAAAAGACCCACATCGGCACATAAACATACTCTCTGACTTCATGGACTTGAAAAGGTTGAGAAGGCGAGAAATAAATCTCGACTTCATGGTGGCACGTATATCTCCCTTGTTTTTACCTACATGTATTTTTGCAACTTCTCTTTCTCAGCTTTCTATTTTGAATCCGTTATAGCATTCCTCCCAATCTTTATCATTTTCGAGTACTCAATTTTCGTGTTTTTTTTTAAACCTTATTTATCAGTTGCCTACTTATGAAATTCGTTTATTGCGCATTGTAATGTCAAAATATTCACTTTCTCTGTGAAAATTCATATTTTTACGTTTCTGTTAGAGATGGAAAAATGAATAAATGAAGAAATCATGTCATTATGTGTACCGTTAGCAGTCTGTTTTTCGCACAAAATCAAAGACATTGTGAGGTGGTGGTGTGGAGAGGGTCAAACAGAGAAGATGGACAGAAAGCTGATAATACAGAGAAATTGTATGATAAAATAACGGACGTGGGGGGGGGGTGTAAAATAGACAGAGTTGCGTCTTGTTGTGGAGGGGCATTCAGTAAAACTAAAGAGCCTCTACGCTTGCCTGATTACTTAATCACTTTTGAGCTTTCGTGGGGTTTGATTTGCCAAGTCTTCGGCACTCTCGAAAAATGCTTAAATGTTTCTTCACATATCATTGATTGTGCATTATCCAGAGAGATATATATAGAGTGGGGAGGGGAACGAGGAGGAAGGGGAGAAAGAGGGGGAGGGGAGAAGGGGATGCAGCCAGTAGAGACGGTATTAATAGTCAGATTTTTAATTAATGAGCTCCATTGATTTGAGCTTCGCGTGACAAAGGTCGAAGTCGACACTCTTGGTCACGTTTCAATCTTTAAATGAGCTTGTTGTCAGGTTGAGTGTGCCATTTCATTTCTGTGCCTGAGAGATCAGTGTCGCATGTTCCTATATCACGACAGGCCATCATGATTAAAGATAACTTTCTGGAGCTTATCAGCGTTAATGAAACAATAACCAGGGTCGATACACGAGAACTGCAAACCAAATGCCCCAATCTCCGTCGGACAAACGCGCCATTTTGGCCTTCTCAGAAGGCTGAATGGCATTTTGCGTTTTCTCGGCACGCTGCTCCATCACATCCAGACGCATGTTGTTCACATGATCCCTCAAATGGACGGGTTTGGAATAGGCCAAGAAATAAGGAAAAGAGTTGATTATTATTGTTGTGACTACACTTGTTTTTATTTCATTTTCTATGCTCTTTATACGTCTAACTTTGTTATCTCGTAGATTGAAGATATCTTTTGCTCCGTCGAGGATTGGCATTTGAAAACAGAGTGTCGAATAGTCTTCACGAGTAAAATGAAATGCTAAAACAGGACGCTACATTTCCCACAGTACAACTTCAGAATATCTTTTATCTTATCAGCAACGTCAACGATGTTATTGCTGCCGTCCATCATCCCTTCTTGAATTTCAGTATCAAGTCACCCTATGATATTCAACTTTTATGAGAAACTGCTCTTCGGCATGATGAGTTGTATAGACATCCTCTTTTAAATTATTATAAAAATGTTTTCATTCGAATAAAACTGAAATAGCAAGACAAAAATGTCAGAATACAAAAAAAAAAAAAAAATGAAGATGTAATACAATTAGGATGTAAATCAATTCCTTGTTACCTGCTCTAATGTATGAACTTCGAGATACTATTCAAATGCAAAATATAATGGTGTATTATCTCATCTATACTTTTCTTCAGGTAACACTTGTATGTATAGAGCAATATCGAGGTTATAAGGAAGTTATGTGTATACCTTAAAATTTCACTTTATACGTCACAAGTCATGAACAGTACTGAAATGGATTCTGAAAGTTTTGTATACAAAGTATTTTGTATTAAATGCAGTGCTGCTGCAGCGGAATGCACGTACGGCTGTGTCTTTTTTTTTTTTTGTGATGGAGCAATTTTCTTTCCTGTGCACATAACGTGTCAGCAAGGTCATAACATTGCACTAGCTTGTTTTCTTTTCTTTCTCTCTCTCTCTCTCTCTGTGCTCGTTAATGATTAGTCACGTGGCATATTTGAATACAATGCGCCGAGCGAATGACCTGGGAGACGACATGATGTTTGGTCTGACTCATAACATCCAGTGGTATATATTATCGAGGATAAAACTTCGGTGGTCAACAACTTCGCAGTTGTGATAAACAGTCGGATTTTCATTAAGACGTCTCGTTGGTCAGCCCTCGTCATTTCATTTCATTTCATTTCATTTCATTTCATTTCATTTCATTTCATTTCATTTCATTTCAGTTCATTTCATTCCATTCCATTTCATTTCATTTCATTTCATTTCATTTCATTTCATTTCATTTCATTTCATTTCCACATGAAACAAAATGTATACAACAAGAGTGACATTTGAAACGCATGAACAGTGCAGGGACCTATTAGCTGTTTTAGTGTTCCGATGTTTTGTTTGTAAAATGTTTTAGACAGTCATCTCACAATCCAAATCCTTTGCAACGCTTCCCCTGAAGCCAGCTGACACAATACTACTAGTACGTTCATCACATTTCCGTTTACAAGCGCAGAATACTACATAATATCTAAATAGATTATTGATACTGTTATTAACATCCGTTCGTAATAATCATAGTCTCTCCCTCTGACAAAAGATTTTGAAAATTCAGGTCAAGGGGATTTTGGACAAAGACGTGCCAATATGAGTATTCAAACGGAATCAAATTTATCATTTCATCTTCAGAGTGGTTCTTTTAGATTCAGTATATCATAGGATCGCCGTCGAACAAGTTACGGTTTCTGAGAGTGGTATAGTGCTGTGACTGCGTTTGTTGATGTATGGACACGTGACGGAGAGTTGTATAAAGTGGGGATAGGGCAGGAACGATACCCTCCCACAATGGAACTCTTTCGCAATCACTTTAAAACAATTATATATTGTTTTAAAGTCATATATATGCAAACAGATTACATACTGTACATTTGAAGTCACAAAGATCGCAATTGCCAGCGATGAGTGACGAAATTTATTGAGAGTGCATGGGACATGGGCCATTGTACAAGCACCAAAAAGTCGATGATGTGAATACTTAAATTGAGAACTGGATTAATAACATCTTGGCCTATCATGGCTTCGGTACAGCGAATATTATACCGGGCAGTTATTCATATTTTCTGAATTCACCAATAGCGTCAACAAAACCAGGAATAATGACATTTAGGCTTCCTATATATAAACAGCTCGATTCGAGACATGCATCCTTCCGTTCTTTCGACTGACGATTACACTGTATTATAAAATGTCAAGATGAATTTCACAAAAGTTCGTCGTCTCTTCAAAGATACTTGTAAGACAGTCCTTTTGCCATGTTTACCGCTAGCTGAAAGGAATCCGAAATGTCCTTGTTGTTATCTCTGCTCTCACATGTGCTCATACGTGAGTGAGATATACAGTTAAATCAAAAAAAAAAAAAAAAAACCCTCCTATACCCTGTAGAAACTTATCGAGTGTTTACCTAATTGGTGGCAAGATGCAAGGCAGCCGAAACAACATTGAACGATGATCTGCAAGTGCGGATATTTCTCTTAATCCCTAATCTGTGTGAACAAACTGTCTCGATCTTTGACGCTTTACGCAAACCTTGGCAGCCGTCACGTGTATCCAGGGTCAACGAACAATTATAAAATCCTGCAACCCGGAGTAATTTATGACATTTTCTTCGTCAGTCGATCCACCATGAAGACGTCTCTGGTTTGCTGTCTCGTGGCGCTGTTGGCCGTCCAGGTACGTCATCACTCCCGTTCAAAGGGGATGGCTAGTAACTGATCAGTGGGAATCAGTGGGACGGGGGGATGATTGTTCCAATCCTTGTGGGATTCATTTAAGAGTACATTATATATCTATTGTGTGAAAATTATTTGCTTCAGAATGGTCTCATATTCAAGTACAATGTGCAGTTTAATGTTTCCAGGTTAGCATGCCTGTACAGTGACGGGGCATTAAACTGCACATTACTTGAATATGAGACCACTCTGAAGCAAATAAGTTTCACACAACAATAGATATATAATGTACTCTTAAATGGATCCCACAAGGATTGGAACAATCATCCCCAGCATTCCCACTGATTCCCACTGATCAGTTACTACCCATCCCCTTTAAGTTTCATCATCCTGCAATTCTTTTTCCCCTGTATATTGCCATAAGAAAAATTTAATACTATATGTCTTATCATACTATACACAAATTAAACGTAATCACATGAATAAACTTGTAGCTATAATAAAAGAAAAACAAAAAGAAACTACAGACAATTTCCGTGGTACATTTCGTTTCGAGATGAATGCATTGAAAAATGTAAATAAACATATCGCCTCTGCGTCGACCATAAATAGTAAAAGAAATGTTCAATCATTCTGCTTAGACATAGGCCTAAATATTGAAATTCTCATCATTTTTTTTTTTATTCTCTGTTGGTAAATAAATTTGCTGGAAGACAAAAAGATAGTGGAGAAACAAATGCAGCGAACATCTTAGTTATTTTTTGACTGGAGCTGAAGAGCTTTTTCCCCTGGTACAAAAACAACAAACAATCCAAAATATCAATCTGTTATTACGCGACATTTTCTCTGTATGTCTGATAATTACCATAGAGAAGAGCAAGACAGAACGTAAATTTCTGGTCATATTCGTTCTTTCACCTATGCTGCAAATTCATAACAATACGACTTCTGTTATAACTGCCTCGACCGGCAGTTTTCTTAGTTGAAGCCGAACACACTTGTATGAAGATGAAGAGATGGTAATTTTAGGACCTGAATTTTACTTCGTTGTATCCGAGATTTCGGTGTAACCATGTTCGTTATACCGGCAGTGCACTGTATTACGACAGATGATCGGATTGTCATTACGATACAATTGCTCTATATAAAAATGCAGAAGTGAATACTCGTTCAGTCTAGGTCTATCATAATTATTGCCCATGTATTCGGTCAGTCGGGCCACCTCTTTACTGGAAAATTGCATTCGAAAACACTTCGATTATGCAGATTATGTTCAATGGTAAATATCCTGAATATCCAGAATTCTTATTTTTGTCTGGATCGCATTTCATATTAAATAGTGTGTATATATAGAATTTTACTGCCCAGGGAATAAGCTTTCTACTATGTGACAAATATCTTGATTTTTGTTTGTTGTATACCTGTTATAAAATTAATGTTCAAAAAAGAAGAAGAAGAAGCGGCATTTGCTGAATTCATTACGCAAACTTATAGTTGATATTCCGATAAGCCTAATGTTGTGAATGGACATGCTGAAGAACAGCCATGGTTGAAACTTAATTGTGCCGTGCTGAAATAAAATAATTAAATGAATATATGAATGTAATTTTTCTTGTGCAAGGCATCACTTACCTTTACAATAGCATTATTGGTAAAAGTCCCATAAATCGGAATTCATAACGAATTCCATAAGGGGTTTGTTTTCTCCCAATCACATTACTGAAGGTTTTGTTATGCACGGGATAGTAGCTCCCAATACAGTTAACTTTTCCTGGTTTCGCAGGGATGCAGCTTTTATACATTTTGTCTTGATGTGACGAAATTGCGAGCATGGATATTTTTCATTTACTTTCAGCAGGAAAAGGGGTCAACCAATCTATCTCAAGCTGCCTATCAATCATTTTATGAAACTCAGTTACAGAAAATGTGTTATTCTTTTATTCTCTTTCATTCTATTCTATTCTATTCCATTCCATTTTATTCTATCGAATCGATTCCATTCTATACAATCGTTTTCTGTAACACCCTATTTTACGCTGATTTATTCTATTTTTCATTCCATCCAACGCTATTCTATTTAATTCTTTTTTCTTTTTGATTATATTTCTTTTTTTTTCTCACACAATACTAATCCGTTTGTTTCCCTTCTTCTCAAAAAGGCAAATGGCTGGTCATGGCCTTTTGCGTCGATGTTCGACATGACACCGGAACCGACTCCGACCAGTGAGCCGTTCCCACTCCCCGACCCCATTCCGTTGGAGGCCGACCTGCAATACGGCTTTTGGGAGGACATCTACGACCGCGCCATCGAGGAGTACGGTAACGAGTATGTACCGAACTACGAGAGGAATCCCTGGCGTCCCACGGAGATGCTACTGAACGCAGGTGATTCCATTGTTTCTTGGATGCCGCAGTGGGTGCGCAGCTTGTGGTTCTACGGCCCGTCAGCTCGAGAGGTGTACATCCCCGAGGAACTATCACCAGAAGGTTAGTTCGACTAGAGAGTCATCTCTCGCCTAGTAGCCTATACCTCACTTACTACTTGGAGAGTTTGGTCGCACAATGAGATTTTTAAGCATCATTTTAAAACATGTTGAAGCGAGTCCGTCGTCACAGAGAGAGAGAAAAAAAATGACAACCTTTCCATTGATACCTCACTTGCAACATAAGGAACATTCTTTGAAGTTAAGATAGAGTGTACAATATTTTCTAATTATTTTCTTAAATTGTTTTAACAGCAACTTAAATCACAAATATATCAAATTAACAAGAATTGCGTTAACACGTTTTGCGACCAAACTCTTCCATCGGTTCGATGGTGACTTGTGTTTATATGAGTGAATATTATATACGTGTGTGTGTTCAGTGTTAGTGTGTGTGCATATGAGTCTCAAGGGCTGAGTTTGATCAGCGAGGTGGAAGGAGACTCTTTCCACCTCCCTGGTTTGACCGTGTGTGTGGTTTGATATGTGTGGCATCATTAATTAAGGTCATCCCACGAGACCAACACCCACGAGTCATGCAGCCCACGAGTTCGACATTTAAAAAAGGTCCATGAGTCATACAGCCCTCGAATTCGACATTAAAGAAAAAGGGGGTCCATGAGTCATACAGCCCACTAGTCACACAGCCAATGAGTCTGCAAATTATTTCCATGAGTTCGCCACTAGGTAAAAACAGCCCACGACTTTCATTCACGCCGTGGTCTTGTGGGCCTCGCTTGCTTAGTGTCAAACTCATGGGCTGTATGACTCATGGGTTGTATGACTCGATTATGGAACTGATGACGTACGTGCACCCAACTAATTTTGTACGGGATGTTATGGCATACGCAAAGACCGATGCGATATCGAAATCCCAATCGTTTTTATATTCAAACATCACATAAGCGCATCACACTGTGGCGTCTGTTAACCAAAGCGTGAACAAAACACTCCTTCAAAACATGTACAAATTATGATAACCTTTTATTCACGGCTGGTTAAAAAAAAAAGAAGAAGAAAAGAGACAATTTTCGGTGTGTTAAACTTTTTTTTGTGACTCACAGTCTAGTGATTACAGATTAACAATAATAATAATAATAATAGTAATTATTATTATTATTATAATGATTAAAATAATGATGATAATAATAATAATAATAATAATAATACGAATGATTATACTGATAGTTCAAAAGAAATAACGAACACAATTATAAAAATATAATTGTTTATGACCATGGCGAAAACAATGATTATAATCATTATACTCACATGAGCTTAGTCATATTCTGCAAAATGTCTGGCGTTTTCAGTGTTAATACTCTTCTGCCAAACTCAAAGGACCGCATTCTATTAGTTATTAGGCCCGATTGCTGTACCTGGGTAAAATAGATAAAGAAGGAAATAAGAAACAGACAGGAAGCAAATTTATGCAGAAACCGTCTTGCGTAGGAGTATGTCCAGAGGAGTGCTGTGATAGTCAGTATCAATTCAGTTGTCAACTTTGTTCTCGGAAATCATGAAATTCTAGGAATATTTCTTGTTTCTTCAAGTGTTTTAAAATTCGCTCTCGTATGTATGGGATCTCTTCGTTATCTTTTCGTTTCTGTTACATAATCGTTTCGTTTGACCAATCCGTGCTGTTCTTATAGCCCGCGCTGTGTATTCTCCCTGCTATATAACACACACAGCCTACAACGTGCCAGCACCAACGCAATTGCGGAAATTACATAACATCAAAACTGGTTATGCAAACACGTAGATTTGACTTAGTCGCTTTTATAATATAAAACAAAATAAAATATATAGTGAAACCAATTTACCGCAAAACAATAAAGTGTATAATGTGAATATAAAGGAAATAATATACATATAATTATATGTTTGTGACACATATCTTTTCTAAAAAACACAGTATAAATATTATTAAGGTATCTATTTAAAGCCTATCTCACCAAAACAATTTACATGTGACAAGGCTAGACATCTAGCTTCAGCTGGAGACACAGCGTGCAACCTTAGTGTTCGTGAAAGTGCACATCAAGACGCAAGCTGAAGCGAATCATACTACTATTTAATACGTGGCCGAACTCTCAAGTACCAATCTTTCGGTAAATATTGGTGGAATATTGAGTCATTGTTTTTTCTGTAATATTTTTGTAGCGCCAGTTGACTGAAAAAGGGTAGTATGTCGAGTTAAAATGCCGTTACCACTTCGATCGCGCAGCGCGAGTTCAGGCAGGAGCAGCGGCAGCCTCATGTCCCGCCGAACCACCGGCGGGGGCTGATCGTGGTCGTGGGCT
The DNA here is from genome assembly GCA_033980235.1 of Diadema setosum. Classification (NCBI taxonomy): domain Eukaryota; kingdom Metazoa; phylum Echinodermata; class Echinoidea; order Diadematoida; family Diadematidae; genus Diadema; species Diadema setosum. The sequence continues at coordinate 12,477,161 of CM067069.1, read as the reverse complement.
GCGACTCGCATCTGCGCTGTGTGTATAGTGTGTGTACGCGTACATGTGTAGTGTGTACGTGTGTGAGTATTAAATTTTACTCCATGGCCCGATTTGCTCACTCAGCAATCCTGGGACAGTCCAACAATGGGCTCCAAATTTCGTATTATAGACTTATTACATTATTTTCTGATTGAATAGTAGGCAAAATGGGCGCAAAATGTTGTGTTGACTGTTGTGTTGATGTCACTCCATTTTTTTCTTTTGCAGTTTTGTTTGCAGCGTATGGATGTAAATTTATTACTGATGTTAATAAAGCTTAGGGCCTAATCACAGACTGATGATATTCATGGTTTTAAAGGTAGTGAAGGAAGAAGGAATCGGGGGCCTCCATGCTACCTAGCCCAACTTCATATAGTCACATGCTACCGAGCGGCCGAGCTTTTGGATATGACTTGCAACTTTGCAAGTTGCCATACGTGTACATGTAGATGTAGGTTTTATGGCAAAAGTTGGGAAAAAGTTGGGATTTCAAGCTGTTGCCACAGTTATCACTATTAAACAATGAACAAATTTTTTGTGAATTTCTCTAAAATGGTACCGAAATCAGAGGAAAAAAAAAAAGGGAAAAGGACCAACTTCAATTAAACTTAAGCTTGTGAACATATGGTGAAACAGTTAACAGCTTTCTTATCGATATTAATCATTATGATGTGTTGTAACTTCCTGCTTCATACAGACATGATTAACAGCTCGATACACTGGGTGCGCAAGTGCCTTCGTCTCCATGACAACCCAGCCCTGTTGAGTGCCATCGATGGCAGCAAGACGTTCCGCCCCATCTTCATCTTGGACCCGCACTTTGTGCAGAATGGAAGGGTCGGTGCCAACAGGTGGCGTTTCCTCATGGAGGCCCTGCGAGACTTGGACAACAGTTTGAAGAAGATTGGTTCAAGGTAAGGGATGAAGTTCTTTTCTTCTTGTCCTTGTCCTCCTCCTTCTCTTCTCTCTGTTGATTTATTGCTGTTTTACTACGTGCAAACAGAATTTCAACACAGATGTGACTGAAAGTGACAAGGAGGTTTTGTTTATTGGCTTTTATTTGTGCAGAGAGATTGTTACAATAGCTTATATTGCATATCTCTACATATCATGATAAATGTGTACACAATTATATGAGTGTATTGTTTATTTGCAAGTAGTTGGGAGCATGCTTTGAAGTACACAACCACATGAATAGATTGTGAGATGTTATGTGAACAGAAAAATTGATCGATTTAAATCCATGCAGAGTTCAGAGCATTTGCCAGGGTATGATAACAGATAACGTATTAAATCAAAACTTGCGAGGTGGTGAATTGGAGGATGAATTGGTGTGATGAGGTCAGCCACATCCACTCGTCTTATAAGACTCAGACTGATTATTTCTGGTAATTGGATGTTATTTGCAGGCTTTTTGTGATTCGTGGAAGCCCAGCCGAAGTCTTCCCAGAAATCTTTGAGAAGTGGGGCGTGACCCGTCTCACGTTTGAAGTCGACACCGAGCCCTACTCCCGCCAACGTGACCAGATGGTGGTTGATTTGGCCAAAAAGCATGGAGTTGAAGTGATCACTAAAGTGGGACACACACTGTTTGACACAGAAAGGTGAGGAGCTCAGTGCTGATATGACATCCATACTATTTGATGTACATAACCCTGTATGGGTGGTGATTTTTTTGTGTGTGCGACGGAGTGTTGGTGTACATAGTGTACCTGGATTAAATTTGGTACATTTACACCACATCTCTGAAGAGAATTTGCCATTGATTATTTTTTTAATTCATCTTGCTGACAAGTTGGTCAGCTCTGAAGAAGATCACGTCAATTACTTTTTTCATCAACAGAGTAGTGGCTGTTGACTAGCTTGACCAACTTTTGTGGCCTTGTCACACATGTACTGTCAAGCATACCTTTATGAACTCACAGGGTTGTTTTCTCTTAGGTGTTTTTCCTACTCTAAACCCCTTGAGGACAAGCTGATCTTGCTATAATACGCATTCCCACAGGCACCTGCCTGAGTACACTGGGGATTAGTTTTCAATGGGTTAAGATTAAAGCAGGAAGCCATTTTCCAATCAAAATCATTACTTCTGAAAATATTATAAGGGAAAAGATGCAAAAGGACCACATGAAGCAAAGGAAAAACAAAGCGCAGGCCAGGGCATTTGCTAAATTCAATGTGATATTTCTGATGTGTATGTAGGGAGCATCTATGATACAGGAAATAGCATGTTTGTAATACTGAGTGAGAATGAATATTGAGAGTAAGGTCTATATAGGGCACTAACCAGATAAATTGTCTACCAGGGTGCTAAGAATTTTAACTAGAAGCGCACTTGGAGAGTGCAGACTTCTGCCAAGCCAGCAACTATTTCCAGCCATACTCACATGCAATTTTCCATTGTAGAAGTCTTTTGTGTTTACAAGTCATCACCTTCCAGCTGTGCATCGCCTTGCCCATGCAAAGCGATCTAAACCTCCAGTACAAGCAGCTTGAACTCCCAAGTCCACTGACCTTATGCAGAAGGCCAAAAGATAGAAAAATCCTTTAAAAAATCCATTAAAAATTCCTGGATCACTACAAAAATGTATCACTTGTTCCTTATGTGATTATCATCTTTTCCTGAGAGTGTCCTGCAAATGTATATATACAACTTTTTGAGTTATTTTGTGAACAGACAAGCAAACAAACCAACACTTATGATCACTTAACCTCCTTCCTTGGAGGAGGTAATAATATATGTAGGTGATAGGTTGATTATATCTTATAGTCACAAATAGTCAATGTTTGATTACAAGGGCAAAGTTCAAATAGAGGTCATGCCACCACCTGCCTTATCAGCTATGGTGCTTTACTGATAACTCATGATCATTTGGAGGTGAGGAACTATGGCACATAGCTGCAAAACAATGCTTGCCTGCGATAATCGTGACTCCGTATCTTGGACTCGCCATGATTAGAGCACTTCAGAGGCAGACGTGCATGATGATAAAATGGTCCAACTTGGGGTTGTTAAAGGTCATGCGTAATGTGCACTTCAACATTATGCAACCTGGGTGTCACCCCACTGCAAAAAGAAGTAAGGACAGGATCAGCTCAATCATTAACAGGCAAAACTCTTTGACCCCCCCCCCCCCCCAAAAAAAAAAAAAAAAAAAAAAAAAAAGATCAACACTGTTTGAGATGAGGTTTTTGATGACAGATGTGGGACTGGCCTTTTCAAGTCTCTCTGATTCTACAGGAAGCTCCCTGAAAACTTACATGAATTAATGGCCTATATTACTTCATGTTCTGACAAGGGAATATGAAAGCCTCTCTGCTTTGGGAAATAATTTTGCAAGGGAATTAATTTTGTAAGTCAAGATACTTGTTTCACACACAAGTATCTCCCTGGTTATTCTTTAGAACCTCCCTGATGGGGAATGTTGGCAGCCATGATCCACTCCTCCAATGTCATATTTCATGGCCGTATTGCCATGAACAGTTGTGTTATCATTTTGTGTTGAAGCTACAAATACATTAAAAAAAATATAATTACCAATATTTTTTCACTACCAGATGGAGATTTCTTGAAGAGAGAGAAACATTTTGCGAAACTTGTGCTGCTGTTACAATCTGGTTATTGGAGACATAATGCCCCATCTACAAAGCAGCAAATTATGTTCAGACAATAATCATGAAAATCAATAAAAGTGAAAGTATATGATGAGTTCGAAGTGATGATATTGTAAAACCGGCCTTCCTCGTTATCTTTGGAAATTAAATAGCAAGAAAACCTGCCTTCCTTGTTATCTTTGGAAATTGAATAGCAAGAGTTGCAATTGCAATTATAGTCTTTCCTTTCCCTGAGAGCATAGGGACATAGACACTGTGTGTAATGCACATTTCCCAGACATGCACACTTTAGCATGGCATTGGAAGAAAAAAAAATTTTACTAATCCCACCAACTCCTTTCCAAGTCGATGCCTAGTAATTCTCAAAGTGATCTGACCGCCAAATTTCAGAGGTTAACTCACCCTGGCATGAATTTCGCAACATGCCAACATTATGTGAAACAACCTTTCAGAATAAGGAGTTCAGAGCAGAAGGTTTTATAATTCAACAACCGGATGACAGTTTGTGTGAATTATATTAACATTTTTTTGTTATATCTCACCCCAGGATCATCAAAGCCAATGGGGGAAAGCCTCCCATGACATACCAGAGAATGCAGGGACTTCTCGGCAAACTTGGTGCCCCAGCAGAGCCAGAAATGGGCCCATCTCTTGAGACTTTCCCAAGTAAGAGCTCTTTTCACTATTTCATTTTTTTTTCCTTTGGTCATTTGAAAAAGTTTAGAAGTCTGACTTGGTACTTGTAATAATAACAGGCACTGAGACTACCAGAAGACTTATGTATAACAAAGATGATGTAAACTGCTTTCCAAGCATTCAAAGGTATTTTATCAGAACAAGGGAATTTTCATTCTTCAAATGAGTCATAAAAGTGAGACAAGTGAGAAGAATGATGTCTACATATTATATTTGTCTCCCTAATCTCAGTGTAAACCTGAACCCAGTTAACTAAGCATTCAGTTTTGTGCTAGAGTTGATTCTCAGAGAAAAAAAAGTCAGCATGACAAAGAAACTGCATTACTGTGGTTATGTGGGTCATAATGATTGCCTACCATTATTTGCAGTAATTTTTCTTAAATTGGCAATGCATTTTAGAATTTTTGAAGTCACAATTTTTTTCTTGTGAAAAATTGCACTCAATCAGAGAGAAAACTTTGGCAAGTTTCTTTCTGATTGAGTGCATATTCAATGAATTCATCCAGATGGTTGTGCAGTGAAACCCAGTGGTGCCAATTTAATGAACCGATAAGAATTATGCAATAAAATTCTCAAATTACCAAAGTCATTAATCTTAGTATTCAGAGTCTTTGATTCAGGCCATGCAATCTCATTATCTGTTTTCTCTCTCTTCTCTTGCTTACAGATCTGAGGACACCGATCCGTGACGACCACGACAGCGTGTACGGCATCCCGACCCTGCGTGAGCTGGGAGTGGACGAGAGTCAGCTGGGGCCCAGACTGTATCCCGGAGGAGAGACGGAAGGACTGGCTAGGATGGAGATGCACCTTGCCAGGAAGGTAGGACGGGGACCGAGTCATTGTAGCTACAGGTGGAAGAGATGAATGCAAAAAGGATATCTGCTTTGCAGCAGGCTTGGCTTCAGCTTTTTGGCTGTTACAACTAACCAATGTCATTGCCACTATGCCAACATTTTGGAAACAGTGTATGACCTATTTCATCAAAAACAATTTACCTATAATGATATCTGTATGAACTTATATTTTTTTAGATTCTAAGTCTTAACAAGGTTTGTAAAGAACAGTAGCAAAGTCAGTTTTAAAAGTATGTCATTAGAAGAGTGTCTCATATTGTACCATAACTCTCATGTACTTTGAGTGTGTATGCATGTAAGGAATATGGCTGTGCTTATTGTGCTTCCTTCGTCACGATCTGTATTCTCTTGTTCTCCCAACTAGACCTGGACCTGCAACTTTGAGAAGCCCAAGACCAGTCCCAACTCTCTGGAACCAAGCACCACGGTCCTCAGCCCCTACCTCAAGTTCGGCTGCCTCTCTCCCCGCAAGTTCTACTACGCCATCCAGGATGTCTATGCCCAGAAGGTATTCATCTGTCTGTACATGCGCAGTTCCTTGTGTCCCATCTGTACTGTATATTTTGTTGGTCTATTTGAGACTTGTTGGGTTGGGTCGGAAGAGGATGAAAAACTGACTTTCTGCCTAATTCTTACAGATATATTCAGACACTCTTCCCATTTTAAAGCACATGATCACAATTCACATTATTGCCGCAAGCAGATTTGTAGATTTATACAGATTTACGTGCAGGTCAATTGCAAGTGAACCTGTGCAAAGCGACCACTGATTTCAGTTTCAGCTGAGTGGCTGAAAACAAATGTGCACAGCAACTGCCTGGTTGCCCGTAGTGGTAGAGGGTCTAGCTTAGTCAAGCTTTGTTGGCAGTTTGTCAAACAAGTGTTGCTGAAAGTTGTGTACAGCCGAGTTGTAAAGTAATCGTTTGAAGGGGCTCAGCAATTGCCTGATACAAATGACTTGTTCTTTTGTATGGCACAGCTTACTATAAAAACAATCACTGAGTGTTCCACCCCTTGTAACAGTTGAAATCGGGTTTTTCCCTACTTGTCTTCTGTTGTTTGATTTATGAATACATGAATATGAGTATATATTTAATATGATACTCTAATATGATTTATCTGGAACAGGCAAGAACATCATCTAGATAGTAATACTCTAATATGATTTATTTAGAACAGGCAAGAACATCATCTAGACAGTATTCTTTACAGTGCATTTTGAACAAAGGGATGCATTCAAAAATGGACCTGTGCACTATACAAATAGCAGTAGAAATTTATGGAGTTTCGTGTAGTCCTGAGTACTAATTGGTAGCAATTTGCACAAGCTGTAAATGTTTATGTTCTATTTTAATCCTCACATCTTGTGTGCATTCTCACTCCAGACGAACTGCACCAAGCCTCCAGTGTCCCTGCTCGGCCAGCTGCTGTGGCGCGAGTTCTTCTACACTGTCGCCGCGGCAACGCCCAACTTCGACAAGATGGAGGAGAACCCCATCTGCATCCAGGTTCCATGGGAGAACAACACGGAGATCATCACGGCATGGAAGGAGGTGAGGATGGTGAAAAGAATCGATTTTGAGAGACAACATGGAACGTTGTAAATCCTCCTTCTCATGACAGATTGACCTATGCAACTTGTAGGATGGCTTATGCCATCTCCCGTTTTTCTTGTTCCTTCTTGAAGATCATGAATGTCCTCTCTTCCTTTCTTCCACTGGATCTTCTTTCTGGCCATCCTGGTGCTGATATTTTGCATCCCTCTTTTTTTTTTAATGACACTGCTGTACTGTAAATGCATTTCTTTGTTCTTTTCCTTGACCCTGTTGCATGATAAAGGTGCAATAAAACATAAATCATAAAATCAAACAAGAGTCAGGTATCAGCCAATCAGAATTGAGTATTTGGAGACCTGTGTTTGATTATCTAACTTATGTTTGTTCTTACCTGTAATACAACATGGCTTAGGGCTCCCCCTCCCACCTTAGCCCCCCACCCCACCCCATCTTAAAGGACAAGTTCACCTTCATAGACAATGTGGGTTGAGTGAATGCAGCAATATTAGTGGAACACATAAGTGAGAGTTTGAGGAAAATCGGACAATCCGTTCAAAAGTTATGCATTTTTGAAGTTTCTGCTCACTCAAGGCTGGATGAGAAGACTACTATAGCTTGTGATGTCACATCTGTACAACGATATAAAGAAAGAATAAAGAAAATTCAACATATTTTCACTTTTCTCGCATAACAAAAGAACACTTGACTTCTCTCTTTCAGAAGGCAGGGGGAATAATATTACCCTCAACATATGTCAGTAACAAGTCGAAGAAATGTGCACTTTCTTTGAAAAGTGAAGATTTGTGAAATTCTCTTTTTATTTTCTTTATATCGTTGTACGCATATGACATCATACACTGTAGTAGTCTTCTCATCCAGCAGTGACTGCGCAGATACTTCAAAAATTCATAACTTTTGAACGGATTGTCCGATTTTCCCCCCAAACTTTCACTGATGTGTTCTACTAATATTGTTGCATTCACTCAATCCACATGTCTATGAAGGTGGACTTGTCCTTTAATCTTGCCTGGCATATATGCCTTCAATGTTCTCAAAATAGGTATTTATATGTTACCATTTTATTTTTTTACCATCCTTAACATTATGATTGCTATGAATGTACACATATTATATGACCTCTTGTAAATATTCCCGTTTGCACAAGTTTTCTTCACTCACTAATGCATGATAATAGCGAAATAAGGTCTTGATTTGCAACAGGTTAGAATGTCTTGAAAGGAAATAAGATAGTAGGTGTTCACAACCCACTCTCTATGGCAACAAAATCTTTTCATTACCTGTGATGTGATGGTATTATATTTATGAATTACCCTGCTGGGATTTACAGTTTCATTTTTCTCTCTTGTTTTGAGAAATTGCTGGAGTACACAACTCAAGACCAGAGATACTAGGAGATGTTTGACAGGCTTTAACTTTGTGTGATCTTGTTTATCTATCACTAGGGTCGCACCGGATACCCCTTCATCGATGCCATCATGACCCAGCTGAGGACCGAGGGATGGATCCACCACCTTGCCCGTCATGCCACTGCCTGCTTCTTGACCCGTGGTGACCTCTGGCAGAACTGGGTTGAAGGTCAAAAGGTTAGTATCCAACGACAAGAGCCACAAATTCTCAGGATGAATCCATATGTGTAGCTCTAATGATAAAAAATGTTTCATGCAAGGAATATAGCTGAGCCTTTAAAATCCAACATTTTCCTTTGAATGAAACTTCTTTCCCCTATGGACTGCCATTGTTACGAGAAATGCTTTTATGTCAGTCTGGTCAAATTTAAAATGATCCATCTATTTTGCCACTCTCTTTTGCAAATTTTTCATTCAGCGGCAATGAGTTTACCAAGAAGAATGTGCTAGAGGAGCATTTAATGACAAATTTCTGCATGTAAAAATCAAGTCCTGCAACCTTCAGACTGGTAACCATGCTGGTGTTGTGCTCACAGGTCTTCGAAGAGTGGTTGCTGGATGCCGACTACAGTCTGAATGCTGGTAACTGGATGTGGCTCTCCTCCAGTGCCTTCTTCCACCAGTACTACCGTGTCTACAGCCCCGTCGCCTTTGGCAAGAAGACAGACCAGTCTGGCGAGTACATCAAGTAAGTCATACAGAGAAGCACACAAGGAGAAATAAACCCAAAAAACAACAGACAGCAAATTGGGGGGGGGGGGGGGGGGGACAAGGAATATGGGGAGATGAAGGAGAGTGACAGTGATCAAAAGTGTTCAATTGTATAGCAATGTCAAAATTATCTGTTCTTTAGTTTAGAATTTACTTGAGAACTGCAGTGTTTTTGCTGAAGTGTCTTTGCTTTCCACTTGCTTGATATTCTGATTAGTGTAATGAAGTTTGTTCTTGCATGCACATGTATTTGTGCACCACCTGTAAAAGATAATAATACATGGGAATTATTGGGTGCCAAATCCATCTAAAAATTAAATGCTCCGGGCGCAAATGTTCTATCTTAACTGACTTTTATTTTTTCATGGTCATTACAATAAAGGAAGTGTAATCTTCTTGTATCTTCTACCCTCACATAATTCTTAGGTTCGATTCTCTTGCCATAAAGGAATGTCTGTCCATGCTATTGATTGGAGAGGATTCTGTGTTTGCATGTATGTGCGTGTGTCTGTGTGTGTCTGTAAATCCTTACTCAAATAGAAAACATACTGTAGAGAGCAATCTACAGTGCTCTCCCGTTATAACGAACATGGTTATAATGAAATTCCGGTTACAATGAAGTAAAAATTAGGGAGGCAATGTTATCCACTCCATGTATTTTTATTGTTTATTTGTTTTGTTATAACGAAATTTCGATATAACAAAAGAAAACTGCCAGTCCTGAGAACTTCGTTATAATGAGAGTCCACCGTATGATGCATCATGCGTTACCCCGGGGTACCACGTTGTGTAGCGCCACCTCACGTCCACTCGAGGACAGCCGCAGAGAAATGCATGCACTGTGTGTGCGTGTACATAGTCATTCCCATGCCACTGCATGTTATACTATGCATGCATGGTACGCTGTGCTAGCAATAGCGTGTGCTTCAGTGCAGTGCAGTGTAGTGCAGTGAAGTGACTAGTGCGCGCTAGCTCCAGCACCAAAATAATTTCCCACTTTTTGGCACCTAGGGTACAACCTTAAAAAACAATAATAATTCAACATAATGGTTGATTTTTGTTTGGAACCCCGGGACACCATTTATGTCATCATATGAGTATTTGGAATTGCAATGTTAATATATTCCCTCCTTCCCCCTCTCTTTTCTGTAGGAAATACCTGCCAGTTTTGAGTAGGATGCCAGCTGAGTACATCTACGAGCCGTGGAAGGCGCCGCGCAGTGTGCAGGAGGCGGCCGGCTGCATCATCGGGACAGACTACCCGAGACCCATCGTGGACCATGATACAGCGAGGAACAGGAACATGAAGCGCATGAAGGAGGCAAGGCAGTGCCAGCCTGGCAAGGATCCAGCAGGTGAGGGCGCTTGCCAGCCCATGGGGCTGTGTCTGCTCTCCATAGATGTTTACTTGACCTTGTTTAATATCGTGGACACTTGATGTATGATAATATTGGATGTTGCAAGGAAGTTTCTGTGGCCCTAAGTTTTTGTTCCATGCTAATTTTGATTCATTTGGTGCCTGATGTGTACTTGACCGGCATTTACATTGTAGTTTCTTACAATGTAGATATGTACATTATTTAACTGTCATTGACTGCCCTTCTCTGTAAAGAGCTAAATATTGATTATGGGCAACCAACTTCTCTGGGACTAATATTTGAGATTTCCAGATGTTATTGTTGAAAGAAGTGTTGAACTGCACAATGCATTCATAGCTTTAATGATGTTCTCATTCTGCATACGATGTGTGCATATCACACCTTGATCTTGAAATAAGTAGGGAGGAAAGAAAAATTTATTAAGGTGGTGGTGCCAAATTCATATTACTTTGGAATTTCATTGACTCCTCAAGTTCAGCACGAATTTTCAGTGACTGATTGAAAGATGTGTTTCTCATCTTAAAGGAGCAGTGTTCTTACTTCTTTGGGACTTATCCTTTCAAGAACAAAAAAGAAAGAAAGAAAGGAAAGGAGAGTGAAATGGGGATAGGAAGAGGAGGAAATAAGGAATATTTTTATGCCAGACCATGTGAGAATGAGGGCTGTTTTTGAAAATCTTTCTTTATGTTTGTGTCCTCAGGGAAGCGCCCAGGAGAGGCGTCGACCAAGAACCCCAAGTCAAGGAGGATTGACAGCATGTTCAGCAAGAAATAGGCTGGCAGAAAACGTCGGAGATGTGGCTTAGAGGAAAACAATTTTTTTCCCATTTCTTCTATTTTTGTTTCTATTTTGTGTGTTGATGTATGTTTCATGAAGTCGTAGCTGGTTTAGTGTATACATGTACATCATTGGAGAGAAAGAAAGGAGGAAAGTGTAGCGAAGTGAAAGTGAATTATTCAGAAGTGTAGTGGAAGGGTTGCCATGACAACGGGATATGTTTTCATAGTCTTCCCCTTGGCTATAGTCGTGGTTCTGTTTATTTAGATGGGTAAAGTGGCATCATTCAGCCATCACAAGTGGATGCAATATGTCATCACCATGACGCCGTAAGACTCAAAACTCGATATTAACAGCCTTTTTTCTGATATTTTTTCCCCCTTCCAAAGCTCACTATTGAAAATGTCTGCTGACTTCTTTGTTTTGTTATGTTATGGTAATGGACCAGATGTCAGTTACAGATCTTTGTGATTGTATTGACAGCTTGGTTTGTTTCATCACTGCTTAACCCACTGGCCACTGAACAAACTTTAATCCTCCAGAAGTAACGTTTGTTTTGTATAGTCCAACCTCTAAAGACAGATGTTCATTTTTCACGGAGATATGACAAGACCTGCACATATCAAAGCTACTTAACTCTCTGTGTATGTGCCACAAATACCCATTTCTTATTTGTGCCTTCTCAGTATACTACTTAAGAAACTTAATAGTACATGTACATTTTTTTTTTCCACATTGATAGAGCATATTTGATATTACATGTATGTAGTGGAAGTACACTTCATCAAGAAGAAGAAAATAGTGCAGTTTAGTGTGTAACTTCTTAGTGTAACTTAGTGGCATTTTTTGAGTTGTTGACATTGTCACTGTTCATAGTGTTGTCTGTGCACGTAAAGTAATTTGTGCCAAAATTACCCCATCTGATAGTGTTTCATTAATAGTTGTACAGATGATGTAGTGTAGATTTTTTTTCCCCTCTAATCTCAAGTGTGAGAAATTGTCTAGCAAATGCTTGGACTTTAAAGGTTATAAAATGTGCAACACTGAACAGTATTCTGAACTAACTTATTTTTGATATATTGGAACATGATATCCAAATGAGCTTTTGGTCAGAGGATTGCTACAAGCTTCCTGCTTCTATTAAAAAGTATGTGTCTTTACATCCTCAACCATGGTGTACTGGTGAATCTTTTCAGTTTATCAAATGTGTGTCTTAATTCCTCTTGACTTGTGACTTATATCATCTGTTTTCATTTGCATTTAGACAATGTATGGATGTGCAATACATTGTATTTGTGATTGTATGGATGTGTATATGCAAGCTACGCCTGTGTGTGAGAGAGTTTGTGTGCGAGTGTTTGAATTAATGTACACATACACTGTCCATGGTATTGAAGAGACCTTTCAAATAATTAACATATGCAATAACAGCAATTTTTATAATTAAATATTATTGTTTGTCAGGCAAGGTCAGAATCAGCTGTTGAGTTATTGCAAGAGGTTAGAACAGCAATTATATTATAGGGAAAAGAAAAAAGAAATAATGCTGTCACGAAAATTAGGAAATGAGGAAATGGGAAGATTTATTATTTGGTTCATTGACATTTGCTCCTGTGACAATTGCTGCCATGAAATATTTGCACGGTAAGTCAAACATAAATTATACCCACAAACATAACCATAACCCTAATCCTAATCAAACTAAACCTAAAATACTTTCACAACCAAAACCCGAACCCTAAGTCCTAGGAGATAATGAGACGGGAACAATTGTTCTAGGAGCGAATTTCGTGTGACATCATAATTTACATAAGGGGGCATATACCATATTTTCCTTCAGATTCTAAAGACAATATATATATATATATATATATATATATATATATATACATATATATATATATATATATATATATATATATATATATATATATGTATATATATATATATATGTATATATATATATATGTATTTATTATATATGTATATATATATATATATATATATATATATATATATATACATGTATATATGGAGAGTTTGTTCGCAAAAACCGTCCATTTTTGAAGATTTTGAAGTACGGTCTCTGTCATAAAATACAAAATAATACCTTTTGAATGATATATTGTTCACTACATATAGAGGTACACTTTTGAAGTTATAGTCAAGAGAATCAAAAATTTTCTTATCAATCTCTTTATTTTTCTTGACCTTCAATCGCAAATATCTCCATTTGGCAAATATGGACTTATCGGTTTTTGCGAACAAACTCTTCATATGTATTTGTGTGTGTGTGTGTGAGAATATAGCTGGCATAATCTCAATGTAAGCAGGAAGGTTTGATAAATATCAAGTATTACCTGAAGTGTAATAGATTTACGTGTGTGCATGTGTGTATTGATAGGTACAGGACGAGGGTGTGTGTGTTTGTGTGTGTGTGTGAGTCGTGGTAAAAACGAATTGAAAGATGATCGACATTGTAAGTACTCGCTCGTGCCACTTTCCTAAAAGCCTTGGGAATCGGCTAGTACGCTTTCGATTGGACATCTACGCACGCGCAGGGAGTGGCCGATTAGCTGAAGAGGTCTCATGACGTGTACTCGAGCCCTTTTCTTCCTCGACAATGACAGAGCAGGAATATTAAATGTGTTCACATAACTCAACAGAGCAGGAAAGATCTGGAAACGTCATCCGTTCTGCAGACATTTTCCATTTCGAGGGGGAACGGGCCTGAGTATCCATATATCATCATAAATTCAACATGCTAAAAATAAAATAACTTCAAACAAACTGGTACTACATTCATTCTAAATCTTGAATATCTCATAATTCTCAAGGATGCAAAAGTTGCTACATCCAGATACAGGTTCAGCTAACTCGAGATAAAAAATGTAAAGAAAATCTTTAATTTTTGTTTCTCCCTTTTCAACAATCTAAAAGAAAATGTGGCAAGACGTCATTTTATGCGGCAATTTTGGCTACCATCTTTAAAGGACAAGTCCACCTTCATAGGCATGTGACAGGGGCGGATCCAGGAATTCTGTAAAGGGGGAGGGGGGCGCAAACAATATTTTTGGTGCTACTTCCGGGTTTCATCTCATTTTTCCTTTTTATTTATTTTGTTTTAACAACAAATGAAGAGGTAGCGCGCACCCGGTGCAACCCCCTCTGGCCTCACCACTGTGTGAATCGGGTGAATGCAGCAATATTAGTAGAGAGCATCTGAAAGTTGGGGGAAAATCGGGCAATTCGTTCAAAAGTTAAGAATTACCAGTTTCAATTTCATTTACAGGAATACAACTTCGCACTTTGAAATTTCAAATTCAATCAACATAAGAAGTTCCCATGCGTTTCTACGGGTCCTTTCTTGTTTCTCTCTGCAATATACAGTCAAACCTGTCTATAGCGGCCACCCAAGGGAGACGGAAAAGGTGGCCGTTATAGACAGGTGGCCGCTATAGACAGGTTATCCAACTTTGTGTGCATTGCTTACATGTACATGTATCATCGTTGTATCCTTACATGTACATTGTACAGTGTATGTGTGTACGTATGCATACACCGTGTGTATGCATACGTATGCATACACCGGTTTCATGCCGGTGTATATGAAATTGTTGCACAGTAGCATGTTTATTGTCGTGAAGAATCGTGCATTATTATGACTGAATGAGGGATGAATGCAGCGGTGGCGATCACTGAACGTTGCTCGCACGGCTACCAAGCAGAAAAATACGCTGAATTATCGGCTTGGCAACGGCTCCATTGGGTTTTTGGCCGCTATAGACAGGTTAATATCTCCCGCGGGAAACAAAATTTGTGGCCGCTGGCCGCGTTAGAGAGGTGGCCGCTATACACAGGGTCTTTAACAGGGCTTTTCTCTCGGGGGGATTTTGCAGTGGCCGCTATAGACAGGTGGCCGCTAAGGCAGGTTTGACTGTATTGGATTGCTGTATACATACAATTACATTTTAATTTCAAAGTTTCGTTTATTCAGTTTTAGTCTACTGTATTGTGTGAATAATCTCGTCTTCCACGTTCAAATTACAATATGTACTTCCTTACAGTGTTGATGTAACATTTAGGGAATGGCTATATCTCAAAATTTTGTCTACATTCAAATTTACATTTTGATTCCATTCCCATCTTCCCCGTGTCCATACCATAAGTTGCCACAGTCGGCTCAACTGTAGACCTGTTTCACCCAATGGTTTCGCCAGTGATATAGTCTTGCTAGTTGTCAAAAGCTTCGCCCTTGAATTCTGTCCGTATTCGAGATATTCATGTATACTCTTCTCTATAGCAGCGTTAGGGTCGTGTATGAATGTAATGTACATAATAAGTGATTCAAAGAAGAGTTATACGAGCTTTCATAGGCCCTATACAAGGCAAAAGTCTCATTTCAGAATACATTAAGACAGTGTGCATATTCAAATAGATGAGTAACTACAAGGAATATAAGAAACAACGAAAAAGACTGTCCATATGTTGCAAATGTTTGCCTTATTGCTTGTCGTGAATTTGAATTACTTAACCTTCTTCTAACGCCCTTTTTACATGTTTATTTGAGAAACTCATGAAATTGTATGTTGATTAAATCAAATTGAATAAACCAGTTACTTTCTTGAATGCTGATCTCTGTGATCATTCAAAAATTCACTCGAACTTGAATGATCACATTTTTAAATCTATTACTATTATTTATAGTGCGCCTTTCCCACAAGGCCCAAAGCGCTTACAATCAATTCAAAACATGTGCGACAGTATGTGTAATTGGATAAAATCGATGTTACAGCTACGAACTAGTTGCTACTAAAAAGATGTGTTTTCAAGGCTTTTTTGAAAACACTGACTGATGGAGACTGTCTAACGGTAAGTGGTAAATTATTCCAGTGCTTTGAAGCAGACACAGGAATGTCCTATCACCGACTAAGATGCGAGTAACAGAGTATGTGAGACGAAGCGGATCACTAGATGACCTCAAATTTCTAGTAGGTGTATATAAAGTCAAACAGGCGTCTATATATTTCGGAGCTTGATTGTTGAGGATTTTATAGACAAACAAAACTAGTTTGATAATTATCTGTTGCTTCAAAGGAAGCCAGTGCAACGACTTCAGAAGTGGCTGAGATGGGTAGTCCCTAGAAACCTAAAACACTAATCGGGCTGCCCAATTTTGAAGTCGCTGCACACGATCCAATTGAGTTGAAGGAATGGAAGAGAGAAGCCCGTTACAATAATCTATACGGGATAGAACTAAAGTACGCACTGCGTTATTACATGCAGATTGATCAATAAATCTCCTAATTCCAGCAATATTTCTTAAATAAAACGTAACAGTACTACAAATTTGAGAAATATGTTGAGACATAAACATTCGACGATCAAAAATAACACCAAGATTTCTTATTGCTTCTGAGGGGCTAATTAGTGTGCAACCAACATTGAGCTGAATGTTTGAAAGACCGCGCAGATTGTGGGCTGAAGCCGCAACAAAAAAACTCAGTCTTCGAATCATTCAGTTTCAACTTATTTGCTACCATCCATTTCTTAATATCTAAAATACACGTTTGAAGTTTAGTAATGGCATTACAAGAAGCTCCTGCAATCTTCGGGTCATAAGAAATATATAACTGTATGTCATCAGCATAAAGATGGTAATTAACATCGTGATGTTGGGCTATCTCGCCAACTGGAAGAGTATAAATTGAGTATCCTATGGGTCCTACTATTGATCCCTGGGGAAGTCCAAACTCTAACATTGTAGGGTTTGACAAATTGCCGGCAATGTCAACTTGAGAAGACCATCCCAAAAGGTATGAAACCAGGACAAGACTGTTGACCTAACACCTGTTCGTTTATATAAACGGGAAAGAAAAATTTAATGGTCAATCGTGTCAAATGCGGCTGACAGATCTAAAAGTACAGCAAAAACAACCTTGTTTGAATCAATGGCAAACATAATATTATTTTTCACTTTCACTAAAGCTGACTCAGTACTGTGGCGAGACCTGTAAGCAGATTGAAAAGAATCAAAAAGATTATTAGACTAAATGTGATGAAATAACTGTTTACAAACTGTTTTCTCGATAAGTTTACCTAGAAATGTTAAATTTAACACTGGTCTATAATTTTTAAGTTCGTTTTGGTCCAGGCTGGGTTTCTTCAAAAGTAGTTTTACTATTGCCGAGTGTGCTCCTTTGGGAAAAACACCTGTGGAAAGAGATTGATTGACTATATTTGTAAGCAATGGTAATACATTATTGAGGTTCTCTTTCAGGAGCCATGTTGGAATGGGATCAAGTTGACAAGATTTAGTAGCAGATGACATAATGATTCTGGACAAATCTGATTGTGTAAGCAACTGACAATTCTCAAAAAGAGGAATATTTACGTTTACAGTATCACAAAACTGGTTTACAGTGATTCTGTTGCACGCATCTACTTCACCTCTAATTTTTCTTATCTTTCCGACAAAAAACAAAGAAAATTGATTAGCTAATATGGATGCAGAATCATACAAGGGGAGATGACTTGCTTTCTTATTCAAAAGTGAGTGGATAGTGCGATATACCTCCTTGACAGTGCATGAACTCAACTTGTCTTTCAAAAATTTCTCTTTAGAGACATTAATAACCCGACATGCATTTCTGTTTGCTGCAATGAACAGTTTACGATCTGAATCAAGTCTTGTTTTCCGCCATTTTCGTTCTGCTTTACGACGAAGTTGGCGAGCTACAAGTGTGGACTCATTAAACCAGGGCATACGTGATTTCAAAGGGCGAGATTTTGTCTCAGATGGAGCATAGGTATCGAGAACCTTAGTAACTCCAGAAACATACCAATCAAACAAGGACTCGCTATCTAATCCTGCGGGTTGAGACGACGCTAAATCCTGCAAAGCATTAGCAAATTGAACTTTATCAATTTTGCGATAATTGCGTAATGAAGAAGTAATAGAAATTAAATCTGATTTCTGTTTAGCCAGTGAGAAACGGATCATATGATGATCAGAGATACATGTTTCAACTGTATTACAATCTGATATTACTAAATCATCTCGGGTAAAAACTAAATCTAAGGTGTGACCCAGATTATGAGTTGGACCTTGGACGTGTTGGATAAGCCCAGCAGATGCTATACTATTGTTCATATGGAGCACATCGCTTTTAGACATGTCTTCTCAATGGATATTGAAGTCTCCTAATAACACCAATATCCCCGGATACAAGGATATCTCACTTACAAATTCATCGAATTCGTTCAGAAACTTAGAAGATGTGAGTCTATTTACTGAAGAGGGTGGTGGTCTATCACAATGAAAAAATTGACCGAA
Source organism: Diadema setosum (assembly GCA_033980235.1). Lineage (NCBI taxonomy): Eukaryota > Metazoa > Echinodermata > Echinoidea > Diadematoida > Diadematidae > Diadema > Diadema setosum. The sequence goes on along the minus strand of CM067069.1, from coordinate 12,458,786 downwards.
CATAACAAATCAGTAATGTGTGCATACTCACAAGTGGAAAAAGACAGAACAGAATTTTTCATCATCAACTTAAGAGTAGACTTGTACAATACACCAATTCCAACCCCACGTGTACTTGTATTTCGTGGTGAATTTATAAAAGAATACCCTCTAGGAGTCAACTCCCCAATTATCACATCGTCCTTGGAGTTAAGCCAGGTTTCCGTGATAAACATGATATCGAAGTCATGTTCGTGAACATATTCAGCAATGCATATAGTTTTGTTTCTGACAGAATGTGCATTCCATAAACAGACATTACAATTGGACTCTACAATAGAATTACTTAAATTTGGCACAACTTTAAGATTGTCGACGTTCATCCCTCTCAGTTTCTTGTAGGTCAGTTTCCTACTTGATGAGGTGTTCACTGGTATATGTGACGATGAAGGGGCAATTAGAATTGTGCTCACTCGTGTCCGTGGTGCTCACTCATGTCCGTGAAATCGAATGCAAATCTGATGAAATAAGGCGGGAAAACCTATATTATCCCCCTGCCTTCTGAAAGAGGCAAGTCAAGTGGTCTTTTTAATGATGTGAGAAAAGTGAAAATATGTTGAAATGTCTTTATATTTTCTTAACATTGTTCTATACATGTAACATCACTAGCTGTAATAGTCTTCTCACCCTGCAGTGACAGAGCAGAAACTTAAAAAATTCAAAACTTTTGAACTGACTGTCCGAAATTCCCCCAAACTTTCACTGATATGCTGTACTGCATGCATTCACTCAATCCTCATGAAGGTGGATTTGTCCTTTGATATTTCAAAGCCCTCAATTGTAAAAGAGCTTTATAATCCAGATTTGAATCCAGCACTCAAAAAAGAAAAAAGCAAAACAGGCGGGTTCAGCTTCTTGCACCAATACTATCAAGCATTTAAAATGATATAAAATGCACAGGCCAAAGAGATAGAGAGAGAGAGGGAGAGAGAGAGAGAGGGTGGGGGGAGGGGAAAGAGATAATGCTTTGTGAATTTGTTAAGGGTCGAAATTAGTTATCCACCCTCAAGAGTTTTGCTTATCACTTTGGTTTACATATTTCGTGTTCAAAACATGCATCATAGTACAGCACAATTCTTTATGGAGTCGTTCAGCTTGCTGGAAGCACTTAGCCAGTATAAATGTAGTCCGAAAGTATCTCATGAAAGTCTGTAACTATCACAGAAATATGATAATAGATCTATGATAGTAACATGACAATACAATATCTCAAACGATAGCATGGGCGTTATATTACTGAAACTATAATGATTGACATTCTCGAGTGGCTGTATGCTGTGGATCCTCCTGTATCGCTTCCTTGAAAGCCCAGGCAACTTTATGAGATAATTACAATTTCATTATGCTCGAACGCATTCTTATCATGCGCACTCAGACTTTATAATACTCCAACGTCATCAATCAGTACCATCAACTGCAATTATCGTTCATTCCTATTCCACGTACCGGTTGCATGTAAGTTTTCAAGGGAACATTACACCGACTTTCAGTCTTTTGAATAATAGCGTTCTGGTATTTCGGAGTTATCTGCAGTGGCTGTGCTATGATTCCCCCTTTTTCGCGATGGAGGAAAGAATGATATTCCTGGTATGGATTTCTGCTCATTTCACGTTTTGCAATCCTTCTATGAAGTCCTCAGCATTGGGAACTAATACATGTAGGTATACCTTTCAATTTTCATTCCATCATTGACATACCTCGCACATTTCTCTCTTTCTCAGTTCTTATTGTTTGTTTGTTTGTTTGTTTGTTCATTTTCCATCTGAGAAGATGGCTGGATAGCCCATATTCAGCTACGTTAATCTGGTCTTCCATGGGGTCCAGTTGGATGTGAGGTGGGAACACTTCACCGGGTTAAGCATGTCAGTCTTTACACAAGAATAGGATGTTATATCAGATATGCTTGAACCTCTGTTCTAAAAATTCCCACGAGTAATTAGGTTCTATTAAGTTAACCTTTATCATTTTTTTTAATATGCTACGCTTTTGAAAGAAAAACGATATATAACTTAACTAATGGGCTATTACCTCCAGGAAGACGAATGCGTTCAAAGAATTTGGTAAGAAATAGTACATGATTCGGTGCTTTAAATCATGTCACCGAACTGACATCAGCTCGAATTCTTGAGGAATGTTTCATTGTTCCTTTTATTACTATTCTCATAATTCATTGATTTACGTGAACCCTTTGTTATCCTTATCATCACGCAGATTTCAGTCTAAATTGTTCGGGGATTCCAGAACGGGAGATACGGTGTGACCGAACCTGCGCTGACAACCGTGATAGTTGGGTTCTGCAGGCACCCCGTGGAAGGAGAATCCTCTATACCCTCAAACCCATCAACAATGGAGTGGTGGGATTCGAAAGACTTGATGAAATAGCAAACAAGAAATCTCGGAATGTGATATTGAAAGGCTCAGAGTATTCTCCCTTTTTATCGCTCACCCATCAGACGAAGCTGCGGTTATGGTATATATATCTACCCTGTGAGATTCAACATGAGCGTGAAGTGTTACGAAGGTAAGGCGGTAGTTTCTACAGCATTATGAACACAACTGTTCACTGACTGTACTCCAACACTTGTTTTCCCTCCGTTATTCGAAAGCTGATGTTTCAATCTGCATGACAGAACATAAGATCTAGGGATGAGTTGACAATAATTGTAAAAAAGACGTGTGGTTTAATCATCGTGTTTTTAAAAGAGTGAAACATGAAAATCTACAGCGAGGACGCACTCCGTTGACACACATTACTGTTAAAACAATACATTCAAGTCTTAAAACGTAAAAGACGCGATGAAACAGTGACATAAAATAGAAGTAAAATGAAAGTATACAAAGTAATTGAATTCCGTGTCATATGACTCATTTTCATCGAAGCCATACTGCAATGTATCAAAATGTCATTTTATGTACAGTATACAAATATTCAGTGATTGACAAACAATATATGTATACAGGACAGAAATACTGGAACGATCTCCCAATACAAATTAAGACACAATTTATTGAATATTTTCATTTGCGTAAGTCCATTGAAATTTCTCTCTATCTTGTTTATGCGTGTTTTGCTGCTGTGCTTGGTTGTTGTCATTCAAATCAGTTGAGCCTCGCTGTTTGCGCTCTTTAATTCCTCCACATTAGTATACTTCTTCCTAATGTACAGACTATGGAACTCGTTAACAGCTGGCTTTGTTGTACCAAGGAGGTTTTATACATTGGAGTTCCAACTGGCTGTGATTATTCAAACAGTTGTCAGATTTCCATTGATGTACAAAGGAATTCCACAGGTGCACTTGTGTCTTTGATGATCGATGTTCCTTGCCGCCGTCTTGCTCAGCATTCTGAAGATTAATTTTGAACGTTATCACAATTTTGGCCATATTTTGCTTATCTATTTATTAAATGAAATGAAATTTCAATTAATGATAAAGCATGTAAAACAAAAGACATTTCCGTCCAGAAATTTGCGCAAAAGTGTAAATCTGAGCTGTATCATGTGAAAATGTTTAAAACTGTACCATCCTGGAAAGCTGGTTTTATCACTTTTCCGCTTAGTTTCCACAAATGAAACTAATATGGAATAATCTTCAAGTATAATTCTTTATTGATAGATATATCAGATTAGTGCCCGCATATGCCCAGTCGAGTAATTTTCATCTTCATTTCAGCATTTTTTGCTCAATTTCTATTCGCGCATCCTCATGTCTGTACCACATACCTTTTATAAGAAGGGATAGCGAAGTAATTACCATCACAAAGAAATATCTTCCTTTGAAAGTGGCTAGTGACTATGCAATGAGACACAAGTCAATTGTCTTCGGGTTTGAACATCTAGCAAAGGAAATAAGACGGTTGTGACTAAATTCTCTAGAACCTCCTTGGTTGTACTCACGTCATTGCTACTAGCTGGTAAATCTTTTGTTAGTACATGCAAGGAGGTTCTAGAGAATGGAGTCACAACCGTCTTATTTCCTTTGCTAGATGTTCGAAGCCGCCGCTAAAAAATATTTGAAGCATGTGCAAAACAGGATCTGCCGCGCAGATGCCGAAGACAATTGACTCGTGTCTCATTGCATAATCACTAGCCACTTTCAAAGGAAGGTATGTCTTTGTGTTGGTAATTACTTTTCGCTATCCCTTCTTATAAAAGGTAGGTGGTACAGACACGAGGATGCGCGAATAGAAATTGAGCAAAAAATGCTGAAATAAAGATGAAAATTTCTCGACTGGGCATATGCGGGCACTAATTTGATATACCTATCAATAAAGATTTATACTTGAAGATTATTCCATATTAGTTTCATTTGTGGAAATTATGCGGAAAAGTGATAAAACCAGCTTTCCAGGATGCTACAGTTTTAAACATTTTCATATGATACAGCTCTGATTTACACTTTTGCACAAATTTCTGGAAGAGATTGACTTTTGTTTTACATGCTTTATCATTAAGTGAAATTTCATTTCATTTGATGAATAAATAAGCAAAATATGACCAACATTATGATAACGTTCAAAATGATTCTTCAGATTGCTCAGCAAGACGGCGGCTTGAAACATCGATCATCAAATAGTCTAGTGGGATTTCTGAAAAAGGGCTCTCTAAAATGGTGTTAGAGGCATTTTTGAGTAAAAGTTGGGAACCGGTCTCTTTAACCTAATTTGAGTATGCTGAATCCGAAAAATCCGGTTCCCAAGCGAAATTCACCGATCTTGACCATCTAATTTGCATAAACAAAATGGCTGCCAAGCTACAGAAATTATCAGTTTCAGATACGCATTTTCTAGCAATTCTTTGCAAACAAGCTGGAAAAAAGTGATTTGAAATGTTTGCACAGAGAATAGAATTACCAATTTATAAGGCATAAACGTTTCTCAGGTGGTGAAAAGTATATTTTATTCATAATTATGCAAATTAGGACTGAAATATGCAGATATATATATATATATATATACTAACACTGGAAGAGTAATTTTGACATTTTTTATTTCTTGAGAGGCAAATTGAATACTAAATATGTAGACTTTAAGGTTTTGAGGGTCATGAAAACTCCGGTTCCCAAGCGATATTCATCGATCTTGACCATCTAATTTGCATAAACAAAATGGCTGCCATTTCAGACACGCATTTTCTAGATTTTTTTTGTTGTTGTTGTAAACGAGCTGGGGAAAAAAAGTGATTTGAAATCTATGTACATAGAATGGAATTAGCGACTTGAGGGATAAACGTTTCTCAGGTGGTAAATAATATATTTCTTTCATAATTATGCAAATTAGTACTGAAATATGCAGATAAATATATATTAACACTGGAAGATTTTTTATATTTTTTTTTCTTGAGAGGGAAATTAAGAACACCAGATATATACACTTGAAGGTTTTGAGGGTTAGTAATCAGAATCCCTTCTCAGTGGTATCAAAATAAATGCAAATACATGTATTGTAATTGGTATGCAAATTATATGTAGGGTTCATGAGTTTTATGCGCATGCAGTTCATTCAATAGCCTATATACCCTGGTAAAATTTTATTTTTCAAATCCTCTCAAATGGTCCTTTTGGATTCTTTTAAAGAATTTAAGTTAGGAACCCGATTCTTAACCAAAAATGATTGCGCTAGGGCAAAAAACAAACAAACAAACAAAAAACAAAACAAAACAAAAAAAACGGGTCTTTTTCAAGCGTATGAACTTTAACATCTAATTTGCATAATACATACAAAATAGCTGCAATATTACCATAAAATTGTTAATATCATGAAAAATATTTTTAGTACATCGATAATCGCAAAACGAACTGATGAAAACTCTCTCTATGCAGATCATGACTCAACTTTTTATGGGTGGAGGGGGGGGGGGAATGTCATCGAACAATGCCATTTTATTCATATGCAACATCCATTATTGTATTGTTCCAATATGCAAATCTGTAGCATTAGCACGGAAATTCTATTTCCCAGTTAACCAGAGCATGGTAATCATATATATATATATATATATATATATATATATATATGATAATATATAGATTATTACATATGATTATACATAGCAAACATTCGTTTATAGGTTTAAATGGGAAAGGTGGCTTTGTTCTATTTTCTCTTATGAAGCGTTTGTTTTTTCCAAGTCGACGAAAAATACCTTTAATGTCACAACAAACATTATTGATGCCCCAATGAATAAACAAAATTATGTTGCAAGTCCGTTAGATGAAATTATATATATATACTAGCAGCACCCGTGGAAATCCACGGGTCTGAGGGGTTTTATTTTTTCTCATTATACAGATTGTATAGGACTACGATTTTGCACAATCTTCATTGATGAAATATAAAGAAAAGTTTTCTCATTCTTTCGCTACTTGTGCTCTCTTCTACCCATGACCACCACCTAATCACCAAAATTTGGTTTGATAGATCATAGAACCATTCGTTTATCTGCTTCAGACTATACTTCATCATTATTATCATCATATTATTATTCTTATTAGTCCCCTATTGTTATATTGTTATTGTAATTATTATTATTTGGCGAGGGGGATCATAGTCTTTAGGTTTTATAAGTATTAGGCACCCATGGGAATCCACGGGTCTCAGGGCTTCGTATTTTTTCTTAGATATTTCTTCAACCACGTTATGAGGGAAAAGAGAGAATATTTTCGACTTCATTTGCTCCCTCATGTCTGTTTTCATAATCAACACTTGGTTTGATGGATCTAGAACCACCCGTGTATCTCATTGATACTGTTCATGTTTTTTTTATAATCATTATCATTATCATTATCATTATGATGATGATGATGATGATGATTATTATATTGTCATTTTGTGGGAGGGGAGATCATAGTCATTCGGTTTTATCATTATTTCATATAAATGATTGACATAGGGATGATCAAGGGAATTAAGGAAAAAAGTTTATCGCTCAAGGATAGTGAATATCTTACATTTTTTCCCGTCATGTCAAGGTTACTCTACGACTGATAGATGTTTCAAGTAGCTTCATTATCATTGATATTTCATTTTAAACATTAAAACAATCCAGTATCTGTTTGTGTCTCTATTGCCCACTCTTAGTTTTGGATCATAGCACCCTCCCCATTAATTTGCATTGGCCTATTGTATTGTTACCATTATTTCAGTGTATTATTGTTATTACTATTGTCATTATTATTATCATTATTAACATGATTATTATTTAGGGGAGAGGAGAGAGTAGAATTATAATATGGGGATGATCAACCAAGGGAGGTGGAAATGTTAATTTGTTAAGAATTGTAAAAATCTGTTTCCCCCATTTTTCTACTCTTGATAAAAACCTTTTCTGGAGACAGTCCTGTGCAAATTGTCCACAGCAAAACTGCTTCACTGCACTGACATACGTAATCTTGTGCTGAGCAGGACTACTTTATAATTAGACCCCTGGTCTTTTTGTTGCCATTGTGCTGAGAGAAATAAAATTTTTTGTCTACATTCGCTCTCTTCTTTTTAATTTTATCACCAAACCTTGGTTTGATAGATCACAAAACCACCCGTTTATTTGCTTCAGACTGTACATTATTGTTATTATTATTATTATTATTATTATTATTATTATTATTATTATTATTATTATTAATATTATTATTACTATAATTGTCATTATAAGCATCTTCATTATTGGGGGATCTCGAGGGGAGATCATAGTCATTAGACACCCGTGCGAATCCATTGGTCTCAGGGCCTCGTATTTTTTCTTTAATATTTCTTTTCCCACGTTATGGGAGAAAGAAGAATATTTTTATCGTCATTTGCTCCCTCTTTTTTATTTTTATCACCAAAACTTGGTTTCCATGCACCATAGAACCGCACATTTGATGTCCACTTGTAACCTCCAAAATTGGCGGTCAGCAAAGCGAGGGTTTCCCCCGCGTCCGCTCGTCTCATGAATATTCATGTTTACAGCAGCCAGGCAGTAAACGAATGAACAGCGGCGCGTGTACTCTGATATGGAAGGGTACGATCGGCAAGGACAAAATTCAAGTGGATATTTAGCCGTCCTGAACAGTCTCAGTACAATGATACCCGATTTGAGAGTAAACTAAATGACGTACCTGAGCTGCATAGTATCCTGCAGTTGTGCAAAATACAATAAAATAACAGCATTCGTTGTTTTCATTTGGGCACGCCAATGGCGAACGTCGCTGTACGTAAATGCCCTTGTACTTGTATCATGACCGCGCCGTGTATTATACCATAATGAGTGTCCATATCACGCGCACGCAAATAGTGTTTCGTGTAACCATCGTCAATACATACACAGGCGCAGGCCACACATTGGCATACCGTACCCGAGATCGAGGGTACATTGTGTGCGTGCGTGCGTGTCCGCCGGAATATGACAGAGATTTCGCTGCACGCCATCATCCTTTTGACGTTTGTATCCCCACTGTCTCTGCAAGCTAAAAGATGGACGATCGAGAAAGGCAGGAGTCCAGCGCAGGATCGGTGAATATTAAAACGCTCGGCTCTGACGTCACGCACAAAAATGCATTATGCATCTATCTAATTAATTTCTCTTTGTCGTCCTCGACGTCGACACGGAGGCGGAGCGCGGACGAAACCCGGTCCAAGGCACGTAGGAGACCCTCCCGCTGCCGACGGCACCGGTCTCGGGGGCCCGGAGCCGACGGCTCGGGAGGAGATAGACAAACCAGCAACGCCGGAATAAAACAGGAAATACATAAGGCCGCGACAACAACAACAACTTCGCCTTTTACTATTATAGACTAGCAGCACCCGTGGAAATCCACGGGTCCGAGGGGTTTTATTTTTTTTTCTCTCATATATACGACTTTGCACATTTTTATTGATGAAATAAAAAGAAAAGTTTTCTCATTCTTTCGTTACTTGTGCTCTCTTCTACCCATGACACCATCCCCCACACACATTTTCACCCTCGCAGAACAAACAAACAAACAAACAAACAAACAAACAAACATTCAGGGAAAAATCACCAAAAAAAAAAAAAAAAAAACGCTTACGGGATTCTCCGAAAGTTCTTCCCACAGATTCTTCCCGTCTCAACGGGGAGATACTATTGACATTATGACTTTGATATTAATTAAACCCCCTGCTCTTGCATCCATGCAGGCACCCGAGGGAATCCACGGCTGGTCTAAAGGCATCGCATTTTTTTTTTCATTCCTATTTCTTTTCCCACGTTATGAGAGAAAAATATAATATTTTCGTCTTCAATTGCTCCCTCCTTTTTGTTTTTAATCACCAAAACTTGGTTTGATATAAAATTATCATAGAACCATCATAGAACAATCCGTTTATCTGCTTCAGACTAAACATCATCATTATTATCATCATATTATTATTCTTATTATTCCCCTACTGTTATATTATTATTGTGATCAGTATATTCATTAGGTTTTATAAGTATAAGAAAGCCGTGGAAATCCACGGGTCTCAGGGCTTCGTATTCTTTTTTTTTTAATATTTCTTCAACCACGTAATGAGAGAATAAATAAACAAAGAATATTTTCGTCTTTATTTGCTCCCTCATTTCTGTTTTCTTATAATCAAAACTTGGGTTGATGAATCTAGAACCGCCTGTTTATCTCATTGATACTGTTTATTGTTTTAATTATCATTATAATCATTGATTATGATGATTATAATTATTAATATTATCATTATTATTATTATTTTGAGGGAGGGAAGATCATAGTCATTCGGTTTGATTATTATTTTATATAATTCATTGACATGGGGATGACTCAAGGGAATTAAGAAAAAAAGTTCATCGGTCAAGGATAGTGAATCTTTTTGTCCGTCATGTCAAGGTTACTCTCAAGGTTACTTATTTCAAATAGCTTCATTATCATTGATATTTCATTTTCACATTAAAACAATCCAGTACCTGTTTGCGTCTCTTCCGCCCACTCTTAGTTATGGATCCCCTCCTCATTCATTTGCATTGGCCTATTCTCTTATTATCATTATTTCAGTGTATTATTGTTATTGTTATCATCATTTTTATTATTACTAACATTATTATTATCATTTAGGGGAGGGGAGAGAGCAGAGTCAAATTATAGAGATAATCAACATAGGGAGGCGGAAATGTTTATATAATTTGATAAGAATTATAAAAATCTGTTTCCCCCATTTTTCTGCTCTTGATAAAAAGCTTTTCTGAAGACAGTCCTGCGCGAACTGTCCAAAACTGCTTCACTGCACTAACATACATAATCTTGTGCTGAGCAGGACTACCCCAGTTGTGTTTTTGTTGCTATTGTGCTGAGAGAAATAAAATATTTTCGTCTTCATTTGCTCTCTTCTTTTTGTTTTTATCACCAAACCTTGGTTTGACAGATCATAGAACCACCCGTTTATCTGCTTCAGACACAGATACATTTTATCATCATTATTATCATCATTATTATTATAATAATGAATATCACCATTATTATTATGATTGTTTTGTTATTACCATTATTATTATTGTTATATTATTATTATTATTATCATTATTATTATTATCATTATTATATTACCACTACAATCTCCATTATTATTTGTGGAGGGGGAGATCATATTTCAATTGTCATTAGATTTAATAAGTAGGCACCTGTTGGAATCCATGGATCTCAGGGCCTCGTATTTTTTCTTTAACTCTTTTCCCACGTTATGGGAGAAAGAAGAATATTTTTGTCGTCATTAGCTCCCTCTTTTTTATTTTTATCACCAAAACTTGGTTTGATGCACCATAGAACCACACATTTGATGTCCACTTGTAACTTCAAAAATTGACGGTCAGCAAAGCGAGGGTTTTAAGTAGGCACCTGTTGGAATCCATGGATCTCAGGGCCTCGTATTTTTTCTTTAACTCTTTCCCCACGTTATGGAAGAAAGAAGAATATTTTTGTCGTCATTTGCTCCCTCTTTTTAATTTTTATCACTGAATCTTGGTTCGATGCACCATAGAACCACACATTTGATGTCCACTTGTAACTTCAAAAATTGGCGGTCAGCAAAGCGAGGGTTTCCCCCGCGTCCGCTCGTCTCATGAATATTCATGTTTACGGCAGCCATGCAGTAAACGAATGAACAGCGGCGCGTGTACTCTGATATGGAAGGGTACGATCGGCAAGGACAAAATTTAAGTGGATATTTAGCCGTCCTGCATGAACAGTCTGAGTACAATGATACCCGACTTGAGAGTAAACTAAATGACGGAACTGTTCGAGCTGCATAATATCCTGCAGTTGTGCAAAATACAATAAGATAACAGCATTCGTTGTTTTCATTTGGGCACGCCAATGGCGAACGTCACTGTACGTAAATGCCCTTGTATGACCGCGCCGTGTATTATACCATATGAGAGTTATATCACCGGGCACGCAGACAGTGTTTCGTCTAACCATCGTCAATACATACACAGGCGCAGGCCACACACTGGCATACCGTACCCACCCGAGAGTACATCACAGAACTCTGAGTTCTGTGGAGTACATTGTGTGCGTGCGTGCGTGTCCGCCGGAAGATTTCAGAGACTTCGCTGCACCCATCATCTTTAGTATCCCCATTGTCTCTGCAAGCTAAAAGATGGACGATCGAGAAAGCAGGAGTCCAGCGCAGGATCGGTGAATATTAAAACGCTCGGCTCTTTCGTCATGCACAAAAATGCATTATGCATCTGTCTAATTAATTTTTCTTTTTCGTCCTCGACGTCGACACGGAAGCGGAGCGGGGACGAAACCCGCGCCATTCGATGCAGGATACTCTCCCGCGGCCGACGGCACCGGTCGCAGCTGCCCGGAGCCGACGGCTCGGGAGGAGATAGACAATCCAGCAACGCCGGAATAAAACAGGAAATACATAAGGCCGCGACAACAACAACAACTTCGCCTATTATATATATAGACTAGCAGCACCCGTGGAAATCCACGGGTCTAAGGGTTTTTTTTTTTTTTTTCTCATAGATACGATTTTGCACATTTTTATTGATGAAATAAAAAGAAAATTTTTCTCATTCTTTCGTTACTTGTCCTTGATCTCTTCTACCCATGACCACCATCCCCCCCCCCACACACACACATTTCCACCCCCACAGAGCAAAAAAACAAAACAAAAACAAAAACAAAAAAACAAAAACAAAACAAAACAAAAAACAAAACCCAAAAACAAACATTCAGGGAAAAATTACCAAAAACGCTTATGAGATTGTCCGGAAATTCTGCCCACAGATTCATCCCGTTGGAATGGGGAGATACTATTGACACTATGACTTTGATATTATTATACCCCCTGCTCTTGCATCCATGCAGGCACCCGAGGGAATCCTGGGCTGGTCTCAAGGCCTAGCATTTTTTATTTTCATTCCTATTTCTTTTCCCACGTTATGAGAGAACAATTTTTGATCGCCTTCAATTGCTCCCTCCTTTTTGTTTTTAATCACCAAAACTTGGTTTGATAGATCATAGAACCATCCGTTTATCTGCTTCAGACTATACATCATCATTATTGTTACCATATCATTATTCTCATTAGGCCCCTATTCTTATATTGCTATTATAATTATTATTGTTATTTGTGGAGGGGATCATAATTATTAGGTTTTATAAGTATAAGGCACCCGTGGGAATCCACAGGTCTCAGGGCTTCGTATTTTTCCTTTGATATTTTTTCAACCACGTTATGAGAGAAGAAATACACAAAGAATATTTTCGTCTTCATTTGCTCCCTCATTTCTATTTTCATAATCAAAACTTAGTTTGATGGATCTAGAACCACCCGTTTATCTCATTGATACTGTTCATTGTTTTTATTATCATAATAATTAGCATTATCATTATTATTACTATTATTATTATTATTGTTATTGTTATTGTTATTTTGTGGGAGGGGAGATCATAGTCATTCGGTTTTATTATTATTTTATATCATTCATTGACATGGGGATGAATCAAGGGAATTAAGGAAAAAAGTTTATCGGTCAAGGGTAGTGAATATCTTTTTTTCCGTCATGTCAAGGTTACTCTGCGACTGATAGACGTTTCAAATAGCTTCATAATCATTGATATTTCATTTTAAACATCAAAACAATCCAGTACCTGTTTGTGTCTCTTCCGCCCACTCTGAAGTTATGGATCATAGCACCCCCTCCCCATTCATTTGCATTGGCCTATTGTATTATTATCATTATTTCAGTGTATTATTGTTATTTTTATTATTATTATTATTATTATTACTAACATTATTATTATTATTTAGGGGAGAGGAGAGCGTAGAGTCATGATAAAGGGATGATCAACCAAGAGAGGCGGAAATGTTAATTTGTTAAGAATTGTAAAAATCTGTTTCCCCCATTTTTCTGCTATTGATAAAAAGCTTTTCTGAAGACAGTCCTGCGCAAACTGTCCTAAACTGTTTCACTGCACTAACATACGTATTCTTGTGCTGAGTAGGACTACTTCATATATAGACCCCTAGTGTTTTTGTTACTATTGTGCTGAGAGAAATACAATATTTTCCTCTTCGTTTGCTCTCTTCTTTCTGTTTTTATCACCAAACCTTGGTTTGATATGGATCATAGAACCACCCGTTTATCTGCTTCGCCAGACTGTACATTTTTATTATCATTATTATTATTATATTATTATTATATTATTTTATTATTATTATTATTATTATTATTATTATTATTATTATTATTATTATCATTATATTACCACTGTAATCTCCATTATTATTTTGGAAGGGGGAGATCAATAGTCATTAGGTTTAATAAGTAGGCACCCGTTGCAATCCATGGATCTCAAGGCCTCGTATTTTTTCTTTAACTCGTTTCTCACGTTATGGGAGAAAGAATATTTTTGTCGTCATTTGCTCCCTCTTTATTTTTATAACCAAAACTTGGTTTGATGCACCACAGAACAACACATTTGATGTGCACTTGTACCTTCAAAAATTGGTGGTCAGCAAAGCGAGGGTTTCCCCCGCGTCCGCTCGTCTTATGAATATTCATGTTAACAGCAGCCATGCAGTAAACGAATGAACAGCGGCGCGTGTACTCTGATATGGAAGGGTACGATCGGCAAGGACAAAATTTAAGTGGATATTTAGCCGTCCTGAACTGTCTGAGTACAATGATACCCGACTTAAGTGTAAACTAAATGACATACCTGAGCTGCATAGTATCCTGCAGTTGTGCAAAATACAATAAAATAACAGCATTCGTTGTTTTCATTTGGACACGCCAATGGCGAACGTCGCTGTACGTAAATGCCCTTGTACTAACAATGACCGCGCCGTGTATTGATATACCCAAGGAGGTATACCTCCTTGATATACCATAATGAGTGTCCATATCACGCGCACGCAGATAGTGTTTCGTGTAACCATCGTCAATACATACACAGGCGCAGGCCACACACTGGCATACCGTATCCGAGAGTACATTGTGTGCGTGCGTGGGTGTCCGCCGGAATATGACAGAGATTTCGCTGCACGCCATCATCTTTTTGACTTTAGTATCCCCATTGTCTCTGCAAGCTAAAAGATGGACGATCGAGAAAGCAGGAGTCCAGCGCAGGATCGGTGAATATTTAAACGCTCGGCTCTGACGTCACGCACAAAAATGCATTATGCATCTATCTCATTAATTTTTCTTTTTCGTCCTCGACGTCGACACGGAGGCGGAGCGGGGACGAGACCCGCGCCATTCGATGCAGGATACTCTCCCGCGGCCGACGGCACCGGTCGCAGCTCCCCGGAGCCGACGGCTCGGGAGGAGATAGACAATCCAGCAACGCCGGAATAAAACAGGAAATACATAAGGCCGCGACAACAACAACAACTTCGCGTATTATATATATAGACTAGCAGCACCCGTGGAAATCCACGGGTCTGAGGGCCTCATATTTTTTTGATTTTATTCATATTATTCGCCGCGTTTTTAGTAGTCAGAAAGAAAGATCTTTATTATGTTCTCCTTCCTTCTTTTGCACCCTCTTCTACCCATGGCCATCCCCTCCTAACACATGAGCTGAGGAGCCGGTCCATGGAATGGGACTTTAAAATAACCCCGCTTGCTGTTATCACAGATCAACTTAGCAGCACCCGTGGAAATTCGAGGATTGTCTTCTTTGCCCAAAGATTCTTCCCGTCGAAGCACGGGGGAAGGGGGTGCCATTGACATTTTGCCCTGCATATCTCCCCCTTCCCCATGCCATTCGCCCTCAATCTCGACGCCCGTTGACAAAAAAAAAAAAAAAAAAAAAACATGAGCCCTATCTGTCCCCAACGCACACACATCTTTTCTCTTCATGAAAAAGCTGAAAAGTGGCGTATGTCATGAATAATATTCATTTTACCACGTACGTCATTCAAAAAAAAAATACAACCCACACAACAATATGTTTACATATCCTCGCCCGTTTATCTGCTTCAGACTGTACATTATCATTATTTTCATTATTTTATGAATACTATTATTGTATCATCATTTAATAAATATTATTTTGGGAGGGGAGATGATATAGTCATTATAGGTTTAATAAGCAGGCATCCGTGGGTATTTATTCATATTATTTTTCGCCACGTTTTTAGTAGTCAGAAAGAAAGAACTTTATTATTTTCTCCTTCCTTCTTTTGCACCCTCTTCTACCCATGGCCATCCCCTCCTAACACATGAGCTGAGGAGCCGGTCCATGGAATGGGACTTTAAAATAACCCCGCTTGCTGTTATCACAGATCAACTTAGCAGCACCCGTGGAAATTCGAGGATTGTCTTCTTTGCCCAAAGATTCTTCCCGTCGAAGCACGGGGGAAGGGGGTGCCATTGACATTTTGCCCTGCATATCTCCCCCTTCCCCATGCCATTCGCCCTCAATCTCGACGCCCGTTGACAAAAAAACAAAACAAAAAAAACATGAGCCCTATCTGTCCCCAACGCACACACATCTTTTCTCTTCATGAAAAAGCTGAAAAGTGGCGTATGTCATGAATAATATTCATTTTACCACGTACGTCATTCAAAAAAAAAAATACAACCCACACAACAATATGTTTACATATCCTCGCCCGTATATCTGCTTCAGACTGTACATTATCATTATTTTCATTATTTTATGAATACTATTATTGTATCATCATTTAATAAATATTATTTTGGGAGGGGAGATGATATAGTCATTATAGGTTTAATAAGCAGGCATCCGTGGGTATTTATTCATATTATTTTTCGCCACGTTTTTAGTAGTCAGAAAGAAAGAACTTTATTATTTTCTCCTTCCTTCTTTTGCACCCTCTTCTACCCATGGCCATCCCCTCCTAACACATGAGCTGAGGAGCCGGTCCATGGAATGGGACTTTAAAATAACCCCGCTTGCTGTTATCACAGATCAACTTAGCAGCACCCGTGGAAATTCGAGGGTTGTCTTCTTTGCCCAAAGATTCTTCCCGTCGAAGCACGGGGGAAGGAGGTGCCATTGACATTTTGCCCTGCATATCTCCCCTCCCCCATGCCATTTACCCTCAGTCTCGACGCCCGTTGAAAAAAAAAAAAAAAAAAAAAAAAAAAAAACATTAGCCCTTTCTGGCCCCAACGCACGTACACATCTTTTCTCTTCATGAATAAGCTAAAAATGGCGTATGACATGAATAATATTTATTTTTTAACACATCATTTAAAAAAAGAAATCCCACACAACGACAATATGTTTACATAATCCTCACCCGTTTATCTGCTTCAAACTGTACATTATCATTATTGTTATTATTATGAATACTATTATTACATTTAATTTCATTTAATAAAATTATTTTGGGAGGGGAGATGATAGTCATTATAGCTTTAATAAGTAGGCACCCGTGGGAATCCATGGGTCTCAGGGCCTCGTATTTTCTCTTTAATATTTCTTTTCCCACGTAATGGGAGAGAGAAGAATATTTTTGTCGTCATTTGCTCCCTCTTTTTTATTTTTATCACCAAAACTTGGTTTGATGCACCATAGAACCACACATTTGATGTCCACTTGTAACTTCAAAAATTGGCGGTCAGCAAAGCGAGGGTTTCCCCCGCGTCCGCTCGTCTTATGAATATTCATATTTACAGCAGCCATAGTAAACGAATGAACAGCGGCGCGTACTCTGATATGGAAGGGTACGATCGGCAAGGACAAAATTTAAGTGGATATTTAGCCGTCCTGAACAGTCTCAGTACAATGATACCCGACTTGAGAGTAAATTAAATGACATACCTGAGCTGCAGTATCCTGCAGTTGTGCAAAATACAATAAAATAACAGCATTCGTTGTTTTCATTTGGGCACGCCAATGGCGAACGTCGCTGTACGTAAATGCCCTTGTACTTGTATCATGACCGCGCCGTGTATTATACCATAATGAGTGTCCATATCACGCGCACGCAAATAGTGTTTCGTGTAACCATCGTCAATACATACACAGGCGCAGGCCACACATTGGCATACCGTACCCGAGATCGAGGGTACATTGTGTGCGTGCGTGCGTGTCCGCCGGAATATGACAGAGATTTCGCTGCACGCCATCATCCTTTTGACGTTTGTATCCCCACTGTCTCTGCAAGCTAAAAGATGGACGATCGAGAAAGGCAGGAGTCCAGCGCAGGATCGGTGAATATTAAAACGCTCGGCTCTGACGTCACGCACAAAAATGCATTATGCATCTATCTAATTAATTTCTCTTTGTCGTCCTCGACGTCGACACGGAGGCGGAGCGGGGACGAAACCCGCGCCATTCGATGCAGGATACTCTCCCGCGGCCGACGGCACCGGTCGCAGCTCCCCGGAGCCGACGGCTCGGGAGGAGATAGACAATCCAGCAACGCCGGAATAAAACAGGAAATACATAAGGCCGCGACAACAACAACAACAACTTCGCCTATTATATATATATATATATATATATATATATATATATATATATATATATATACATATGTATATATATATATGTATACATATATATATACATATGTATATAAATAAATATTTATATATATAAATATTATATATATATATATTTATATATATGTATATATATATATATATATATATATATATAAATAGCGAAAACTTTGAGCAAAGAAAATGGGTTTTCATCGGGATTCGAACCCGAGACCTCCGGATTACTAGACCGGTGCTCTACCGACTGAGCTATTGAAAGCCCTAGATCGGTGTTCGTCCCAAACCCTTAACTCTCTTTGCTCGTGTGGTCAGAAGCTATAGTGTGTGTATGTGTGCCACACACACACACACACACACATTAACCTGACATAAACCCAAATGATGTAAATCAACTCTGGAATAAATGTGAGGGATCGCCGAAGCGATGCAGCTTTTTGTAATATATTTTGAAACAAGGAAGGAAAAACTGACCAGAAACAATTGTAATAATAAATAGCGAAAACTTTGGGACGAACACCGATCTAGGGCTTTCAATAGCTCAGTCGGTAGAGCACCGGTCTAGTAATCCGGAGGTCTCGGGTTCGAATCCCGATGAAAACCCATTTTCTTTGCTCAAAGTTTTCGCTATTTATTATTACAATTGTTTCTGGTCAGTTTTTCCTTCCTTGTTTCAAAATATATTACAAAAAGCTGCATCGCTTCGGCGATCCCTCACATTTATTCCAAAGTTGATTTACATCTTTTGGGTTTATGTCAGGTTAATGTGTGTGTGTGTGTGGCACACATACACACACTATAGCTTCTGACCACACGAGCAAAGAGAGTTAAGGGTTTGGGACGAACACCGATCTAGGGCTTTCAATAGCTCAGTCGGTAGAGCACCGGTCTAGTAATCCGGAGGTCTCGGGTTCGAATCCCGATGAAAACCCATTTTCTTTGCTCAGAGTTTTCGCTATTTATTATTACAATTGTTTCTGGTCAGTTTTTCCTTTGTTGTATATATATATATATATATATATATATAAAACTGGAACAAGATCCATTGGAAAGTTAAGTTTGTAGAATAGCCGCGATCACACACTAGCAAAAGATCAAGAAGTTTAAGATCGCGACCTCCGAGATCTCAAAAGGCACGGCCAAATTGGCAAATTATCGAAAAGTTTCATATCGCAATCTTTAAGATCTTGAAGTTTTTCAAGTGAGTGTGATTGCAAACTTGCCGCGAAACTTCCCACTACAGCTAGGGATATTTCATTTTATAATGCTGTCCTCTCCAAACTTCTCGATTTCTTGCCAGTGTGACCGGACAACAAAAGACCGTGAAGACTTCGCGATCTTAAACTTTGCGATCTTTTGCCACTCTGACCGCGCCTTGTCATGATAAACTTAAATAACGATGTTAGAATAGCAGTGAGGGAGAAGAAATGGACCAAAAAAAAAAAAAAAAAAAAAGACGTGTGGCGCACATCTACCTATATTATTGATCCTTCTACATCTGTTATAAGAATGTAACTTAGTCAATTTCTGAGAGAGTTCGAACTCTGAAATTGCATCGGCCAGTGCAATCTGCGAAATAAGGGGTTTACACCTTTCTGTTCATTTTTGTTTTTGTTTTCAGTATACTTGGATAACCTGCCGCCAGTGATAACCACTAAAGCCCCTTTTACACTTTCACGGATACCATCACGGATGACCACGGATCGTCGATCCGGGATCATCCGTACTGTTTCCGACATGACCGTGTTGACTCCGTGAAGTCATCCGGCATCATCCTTGACCTACCGGCATGTCCGCGGGAAAAATTAAGCTTGCTTAATTTTTCATCCCGGACATCACGGATGAAAATCAATACGAACTCTTCCTTGTTGGCACCGTCTACCCCGTGTAGCCTCCGTATTCCTTCCTTGTATGCACCGGCTACTCCGTGTTGCCTCCGTACTCATTCCGGTACATCCGTGAAGACATCGGGACGTCCGTATGAGCATCGGCTCCATCCGGGATGAGAAATTCGTGTATTTTGCCAAATACAAGCTCATAAAGTCCATGAAATTTGCTCACATCTTCCCCCATCAGTACAGCCAGCAACAGCTCATACTGTTCGAACAATTGTAGCCTGAGAAGCTTCAGTGACCCACACACATTTCCTGGATAGTTTGTTGTTGTTGTTGTTGTTGTTGTTGTTGTTGTTGTGTGTGTGTGTGTGTGTGTGTGTGTGTTTTGCTTTGTTAATGTCATGATGTTCCCGCAAAATGAGAGTTTGCAAGAAGAGATTTGCCTGATGTCGACAAGCCCAGGCTTATGTAGGCTGCTGTAGATTTTCTGGTGTGCTTGTTATTAGCTCTGGAGGCATGTTGCCCGAGAATGACAAAGTATCAAAAGCAAAAGTAAATGTCATATGTCAACATTTTAGGGACATCCGTGTAAAGATCGCGAAGGGACCCAGTTGCATTCGTGCTCTTCCTTGATATCCGTGTTGGCTCCGTATCGTTTCCGCTGTGGTCCGCGTTCGTTCCTTGTCTGTCCGCTTCGGCACCGTATTTGTCCGTGTAGCATCCGTACCTGTCAGTGTAGACATCCAGTTGGGATCGTATTCACACCGGTATGGAGAGGAAAATCAATATTTTGCATGCCGGAACATCACGGATGACGATCCGTGGTCATCCGTGAAGCAATCCGTGAAAGTGTAAAAGGGGCTTTAGTATGATGCATTTCAATTTATTCTTAACTGGACGACGCAACGCTCCCTTGTCTGTCTGACTTCTGATATATCTCACCAGGTGTGATTCAGATCAAAGAAATGACCTTCTTAGCAATCAGGCCTCTATAGCTTTAAAGGCCAGTGGATTGTAAGAACTAAGGAATAATGAATACTCATTAGAAACCATGTTACATACAGAAGATTCCACTTCATATCAGACGTAAATGGTCGCCATTTTGCCTCTCATTATATGCTTTGTCAAGTATAGTTTTTGAATATCCACATTGTCACTTGAATTTCTGCCCAAGAATTAGGATATAGATCTTTTCATGGAGGACCTGGGTTTTCCACCACCTTGCGAACATGAAGTTACTTTTGTTCCCTTGAAAGATAACATCGATCCGATAGCTACTTTACAGAGGCCTTCTTCCGTAGATGCTGGAGTTGTGCTTTTTCTGCCAGACTGATACTGACAGTAGCACTCGTATTAAAGCAAGTGATCAATGACTCACAATCATCAAGGATGCTGCTTGCACGAGAAGAAAACTAAAGGGTTCCAAGAACATGGTTGTTATCAGTCGTCTTTACAAGAACAAACTTATATTCGATTGAAAAGATGCATCACACAAGCTCGTTTGGCACAAAATATGTTCCGCCATTTTACCGACAAAAGTATACTGAACGCTCGAGAAGCAGTCCAACGACAACACTCCAGTATGTTTAAAAAAAAAGATAAAAAGGAAGAAAATCCTGCTCACTGTGCCAGACCTGATCTTTTGTTCACCAGTAGACAATGGATGGGAACGTTTTGATCTGGTCTACAGCCTGTACAACTGATATATCTAGCTCCAATCCTGCAAAGTTGCCTTGAGGTGATTTCATGTGCATGCGAAAGCATTGCACAACATTTCGATGCAAATGTCACAAATTAGGCCTGCGATGTACAGCAGTGTGTGCATGTTAGCAACAATGTGATGATGCAAATCTTGCATGAATGTAGATCAATTTTGCTCGATTGAGAAATAGACTTTTTGACTCAGATTATGTTTCTTTTCAGCCAAAATATAAAGGTGTTGATGACTAGAATTACAAAATTCATCCTTCGTTTCTGTTTCCGACACTGTCCGAGATACCAGGATTTTTCTTACATTTTTTTTTTGCTTGAGTCTGCAGAGTGGGTGAAGAGATATATAAAAAAAACATAAATCATGAAGAGATTTATGAAAGTTGCCACTTGATTTTAAATTCAACAGATTGAAAATAATCATAAACCAATCTATCCAATGAAAACGACAAAGTATACACAGGGAAGGATAAAGCGACCTTGCACTAATCCATAGAGTGATTAGAGTAATGTACAGTGATGTGATTGCTCGATAACTTTGATGGCAAGACCTTGTTTTGGTGGTAAATATGCATAGAAAATGGGTGAATATTTGCATAATTTATTATGCAAATGAGATAGTTATGTGTTGTTTAGTAGTTGCAGTTAATTTTTGCATCTCTTAATCACACCAGGAATCATTAACAGGTCTTGATATTGTTATATCTGTTATGAAACATATTCATATATTGCGGCAGTGCGTTGTAGAATCTAGAAACCTGCCTGGTCTACGGCCTCTTGAATATCAATTTGCAAACATATTTCATTTTAGTGTCATTCAGATCTCCTTTATTGATTGATTCCAGTACTTGATTTACTTCGGACTCTGATGACATCATTATGGACAACGTTTTTGCCCAATATCTTAGCTGTATTTTAGTACGCCAAGGTACATTTTGATAACAAAACTTTGTTTTAGGGAATATATCCATAGAAATGGCCAACCCTATTTGTATAATTTATATGCAAATTAGATTATTAGGGTATTTCTAATGACTGTTTTTTTTTTCTTGTATCTCCTTTATCACAAAAGAATCATGAACTTACGTCTTGATATTATAACTATAATGATTCAGATTCATACATCGCTGCAATGTGTTGTAGAATCTCGAAGCCTGTCGTAGTAAACCCTCTTGCATACCAATTTACATACGTTATTACAAATATTGTTATTCATTTTTTTTATTCTGAATTGGTTGATTCCAGTACTTGATTTTCCTCGGACTCAGATGACACCATGTACACTTTGTTTGACCGATAGCATATCTATGTTTTTCACTACGCCAAGGTACATTTTAATAGCAAAACTTTGTTTTAGGGGAAAATATCTTGAGAAAATGGAAAAATATTTGCATAATTTATTATGCAAATGAGATGCATGTTTTGTTTAATACTTAAGGTTGGTTCTTGTATATCTTTAGCACACTGTGTAGATAGGAATCGTGAACCAGTCTTGATACAATGATAACTATCTTCAGAATTATGAATCAGATCCATGTATTGCAGCAATGCGTTGTAGAATCTAGATCCTGCCAGTTATGTATCCTCTTGTATACCAATTTGCATAGATATTTGCATAAGTGTAATTCAATTCTTTTGAATTGATTGAATTCTTTTGAATTGATTTATTTTGATTCGACTCCGGCGACACCAAGTACTTTTTGTTTGCCCGGTATTAAATAAAAACAGAAGTGAACACGTAGGAACTATACATGTGCATTTGATGCGGTAATGCATTACTGTGTCAGCGGCAACTCCTAATTTGCATATTTCACTTCTTAATTTGCATATATAAGTGAAAATTATGAACAAATGATGACCTAGCTATTGTCTTTGCACCTTAATTTCTGAAATTATTACTATTTCTGCATGTCTAGGGAGATTTTATGAAAATTAGACCATCGAAACACCTTAAAGGGAAGATAAACCCCAAGAACAATGTGGATTGAGTGAAAGCAGCAACATTAGTAGAACACATCAGTGAAAGTTTGAAGAAAATCGGACAATCGATGCAAAAGTTATGAATTTTTAAAGTTTTAGTGTTAGAACCGCTGGATGAGGAGATTACTAGAGGTTATGACGTGTGAGTGGACTACAATATCAAGAAAATATAAAGAAAATACTACAAAAATCCATTTTTCATGAAAATTAAAAATTCCATCAACTTGATATTGACATATGTTAAGGGTAGCAATTATTCCCCCTGCTTTCTGAAAGCGGTTGGTCCACTGCTCTTTCATAATTCTAGAAAAGTGAATTTTTGTTGAATATCCTTTATATTTTCTCTGTATTGTTGTCCACTCATACGTCATATCCTCTAGTAGTCTCCTCATCCAGCGGTTCCAACACCAACATTTTAAAAATTCATAACTTTTGCATCGATTGTTCGATTTTTCTCAAACTTTCACTGATGTGTTCTACTATTAAATGTTGCTGCTTTCACTCAATCCACATTGCTCTTTGGGTTTACCTTCCCTTTAAAAAGCAATGAATTGGCGGCCATTTTGTTTATGCAAATTAAATGCTCTTAGACTCAAAATTCCGCTTGGGAACCGGAATTTTTGGATTCAGCGTACTTGAATTATATAAAATAGACCGGTTGCCAACTTTTACTAAAAAAATGCCTCTAACAGTCATATTTTCCCCAAATCCCACCAGACTAAAAGGCACAAGTGCACCTGTCATGCCTGTGGAATTGTTTTGTACATCAATAGAAATCTGACAACTGTTTGAATAATTACACCCACTTGGAACTCCAATGTATAAAAACTCCTTGGTACATGCATGTTCTCTCTCCCTTACAAAAGCTTCCCATGTCTCTTCTGAGGACCCACATGTCGAGTGTTTGCAGTATTGTTCAAATCGTATTATCACACCATATTGTTAACATCGCTAAAACAACTGTTCATATAGTTCTGCAGAATGTGGTTATTTGTTTGTTTTCGCTATATATATTTGAGAAGAATCTGTTATTTCCCAGATATCCTTGCCTTTCAGTTTTGTTTTCTATATTTTGGTCCTATGTTGCACCCGTGCTCCTTATGCGTTTTTGTACCCTCTGTTCAGAATTTGGGACCTATAACGCTTGCTTTTAAGTAGGTTCCATCATTTTTCTCTAGCATTTATGCAGAGAGCCAAATTTACGAAGAGTGACCGCCATGTTTTTTTTAATGATTATGTTTACAATAATTTACTGTGCATCCTAGCTGGATAATTTTATTCACTTTATTTTATTATATTTGATGCACATTCCTACATTGAGAAATATGAAAATGAACTGAATTAAATTGAATTGAATTATTTCATGGGATTGTTATGGCTCAGGGGAGAGAAACATACGAAATATAATTTGCGACAGTAATTTGTCCTGGAAGATACTCGATGGCAATTGCAATGCGGAGTATCGGCACATTTGACATTTTATTATTTTTTGAATAATTCGTTTGTAGATATGCTTGCCATTATTCTTTTAAAAAAAAAACCCAAAAAAAAAATGCAAAACAGAAAGAGTTTATTAATGTCGTTGTACATGACTGTGTTGTGTCGTTGCCCATGAGTGTTTCGAAAATCAATTCACATAATAGCCATCATTCTGTATCCGTATCTGTCATAATGTATTAATGTACTGTATATTGTACTCAAATTGGTGCAAATTTTTATTCCAGTACCGGATGAACAGAAAGCCGTCAAGTAGGCTTACCGACTATTAGTTAATAGATTGATATCTCGACATTCGCTAATAATCTCTAGAATAATAAGCGTTATTATTGATCTTTAGGTCACGTATGAATTGCATTTATGGATTCTATTGATGCCAGTTGAATCACGAAAGTTTATTTAGTTTCGTCATATTGTTCCCAAAATAATTTGGGGAGGAGAAATAAAGTGAGGTGCGATCTGCGTTAAAAACAACAACAGAAAATTATAAATCGCATTGCTTCTTCTGTTCCTTTTGAGAAACCGTTAAGGGGAAACAGTGTATAACTCGAAGAAGGGTTTAGACCATAATTCTGATAATCGTCTTCACCTCGGATGAGCTACGACGTGAACATGGTGAATGATTGCTTATAGATTATTACTTACCCCCAAACCATTTGCCAAGTAATATTTCGAACCTGGGTAATTAATTTTCAAGGGATACCAACAGTGAAGCTGGTTGATGGATCCTCTCCCCTTGAAGGCCTGTTGGTCATCGAATCAGACCGATACGTCTGCTTGAATGGATTTACCCCCAAAGCAGCTGAATTGGTCTGTGAAGAGCTCGGCTTCCCGACGGCAAAGGATTATACCGGTCAGAGTTTGGCGTCAATTGCGACGACAACACGAAAAAAAGCTCAAGTGCTGTCATGTCGTGAAGGTAACAGCGGAATAATATGCATGCAGATTAGAAGCTAATTACCAATTGGAAAGGCCTATATAATATTGTCATTGCGATGGTTCGTTTTCTGAACGTGCAACAGTTTTAATTTACCGATATTTCAAAACTCCTTAGGCTATATAATAAACTCTCTTTTTGAACTATACGCAAGTTTTCTTTCTACAGACATACACAATGATGGAAAATAATACTTATACAAATGACTACGTTCTTTGACGTTGGATGACAGAACTTGATGGTATAAATGCAGCAATCAAACGTTCATTAGAATAAGATTCGTTTTCTCTACACACAAACTTATTAATGCCCAAATCATTACTGATATTGTCGTTATGTTTTGTTACTTTGTAGCTATTTTCTTTTTACATACATATTACACATGAGAACCGTTATCTGTGTATCAAACTTTTATGAGAAATACGGCGTTCAAACTTTATCGATTTCATGAACGATTTGTACAATATCAATGCACAGATTCGCTGCGTGTAATGGACTGTTTAATGACAGCAACCGAGTGTTTCTCAAACAGAATTGTTAGACTCCAATGCCGAGGTAAGAGATTCCAAATGTCATATGAAAACATTTATATATTCTTTATCATTCATAAATCATAAAGTTCAGACATTCGCAAACATATTGATATCTATTCTTATGCTTTTGCGTGACTCTACATAATCATACGTCGCATAGAAAGAGTGAATTAGTGTTTGATGTATACGAACATAGTGTTCTTTTATACGCTAATTGTGTACGGAGGAGTGAAACTCGACACTGTTAAAAACCACAGTTTCCGCTGTCAACACACACACACACACACACACACACACACATGCACACATATATGTATGTATGTATGCATGTATGTATGTGTTTGATATTTTCAGGCGCTACATATATGTAAAGTGATTAACCTGTATTCAAACAGAAACACTTATCATTTATCAAACTGTAATTTCAGGGATGATTTGTGACTAGCTGTTGTTAAAATATATTGGCCATAATGCACACTTCAAAGTATCAGGCATTGGAAGGTTGAAATAATCATAATATTCTGTCACTGCGTAGAGCCTGCATTTCTTGGATGCTACAAAGACAACCAACTAAACGTTCAAACAGCATTTAACACCGGATTTGGCGTTGATTCGGACGGCGAGTGCATGTCTACCTGTAGAAGAAAGCCCGAAAGCAATGGCGTTGCTGTCATGCATCAAGAATTGTGCACTTGTTTTCAGTCTGAAACGTATGCGCAGATCATTTCTGGCGGAAACTTTTCTCACAGATGGGCATGTCCACTTGCGACAGAATTTGACTCCATCAACCGACATCATTCATTTAACCGTGAGTAATTCGACAAGCAAAGATTTCTTGACATCAGAGAGTGAAATAAATATAGGCAAGCATCAGTGATGATAATGACGACAGTATAATTTGTCAGCGACTGTTAATACCTGTAATATGCTTTGTCAGGTTTAAACCTTTAACATGTTTTATAACCCCCCCCCCCCCAAAAAAAAAATCATCATATATATTTACTGTTATCGTATACAATCAATGTTTATAATTATGTTTACGTTCTGTGCTAGTCAGCTAGTCTTTTAATTTGGCAGATGAACAGGCATCTGAACCTTACCAAAAGAGATACAAAAGTGAATCTGTTTACATAATCATCGTATCTTTCTTCATAATGATTATTCCATGTAACATATCGTAATGATGATTTTCAAGTTTTCCCTCATGGCTCATGGGAATTCCCTATACATGTCTCCTTTACTGAAAGTCTCTGTCGGGTTTTGTGATCATCCTGGGGTTGTGTCCAATGGGAGTTGGGACTCGGATATCACGAGCTTCGGGTCGAAGATAACTCTCATCTGTGACGAAGGTTACACCGTCAACGGGAGTGCGATACTGCAGTGTGTGGGACTACCAGGATGGTCGACTTACTTCCCGGTTTGGAACGCTTCGGTCCCTTCTTGCCGAGCAGTCGAAAGTAAAAACAAACAGCATCTCCTGAAATCAATTTGACTATATTATCAGTGATTATGATCTTAAAAATATCTGCTTTGTGCAATAGTGTAAGAGAAATAAAAAGACAGCATTTTACATTATCCCTGAAAGGGAGGAACTGCAAATTATACTCTAACTTTTTTTTTGCGGATTTTTTTTTTTTTTTTTTTTTTGTAAGCATCTATACTTTCCGAGAGTTATCGTCATCTGAGTGCGGATGATAAAAATGTGTGCCATTTGAGCCTTCACCTAAAACACACCACGTATAATGCACCAGTGGGAATTAATACTGCCATATTTGATAGGCATGATAGGAGAAAAATTGAAATTACTAGCAGTCATTCAAATGCATTGACATGAGACAATGCTTACCAACAAATTTCCCATTTCTCGGAATTATACACAATCGTGTTGTATCCCGTGAAGTAATTCATTGGGAAATATCAATTTTTTTTTTTGATAATCGGTCTATCTTCTTCGTGAGCATGATACGTGCTCTGAAATGCTCACTGCATGTCTTCCTTCCCTTAATTTGAAAAATATGCCAAAGAGATGGGCATTTTTACCACCTGATCACGTGAGATTACGACACCACAGGCACCACTGATATGAACACCATGAAGTTACTGAAATTCATCCCTTCTTTGCTGTATTTTCACACATTTTTTTCATGAGTTTTTCATTGCTTTGTGGATGGGAATGTTTGTTCACAGACGCAGAGTGGCAAGATGGCAATATCACCACGATGCCTACACAAAGTATAGAAAGCACTGCTCAGGGTATGTACTACATTGGCAAGTACGGTGTAACAATAATATGAACAAAACTTTGTGTGCAATAATAAAGTGATCGCAATGTTAACAGTAATTGATATTTGGAATTTTTCTAGAGTGTGATAAGCTTGAAGGCCCCTAGACGCTTGAATAAACATCACCACCAACAAAAAAAAAAAAAGATGGTAATTTACTAAAATGAAGTTCGCAGGCATCGAGAGTAATAACGACTAGCTGCTTAAATTTCTGTTATCTACAAAGCCTATCACTTCATTTTTTTTTGGATAACCATTACAATTAATTTAGGACATACAATTACAAGACAATGACATGAATTCAATACAGTGCAGGGGCCATGTGACTTTGTGTGTGTATGCGTGTGTTTGTGTGTGTGTGTGTGCGTGTGTGTGTGTTTGATAGGGCGATGATTGCGCCAAAGAGGGTCGAGGGTCAATTTTCTGTGTAGTGTATATTTCCCTTTGAGGGGAAGAATCTCATGGTGGAATTTTGGATTATTTTCTTTTGATTTTTTTTTTTTTGCTATCAGGATTTCTGAGTCCTCTTCCCCTTATTTTTTATTTCAGGAGAGCCAGATTTTTTTTTTTTTTTTTGAGGGGGGGGGGGGGAGGGGGTGAAGGTCGGCGACCTGTGCAATGTCAACATCTTCATTATGAGCATTCACGGTCTACAAATTTCATACTTTTATCACCACGTACAAAAAGTCAGATATCTTAAAGATAAATAAAATTATATTATGAACGTATTTTCCGTCTTGAGAATAGGAGTTCAGGACATTATATCATCAGCATGTATACCATCAATAATTGCGGTGGGTTTATATCAATACACAGAGCAGACGCAGACTACCCAAGACATTACGCCATTGCAAGTGACAACTGAAACATCTCAGTCAGGTGAGTTTAGTAATTGATTCGACCCGTAGTAAAAAATATTTTTGCTTCCAGTGTTTCCACTTTTACCTCTTTACGCATTTATTGCATACGCATAATTACATTAGGACTACTTCGTAATTATTGCCTAAAATACATTTCTGTTTTACCACTTTGTTTAAATGGAAACACACTAGATTTGGTTCTTCATCGTTTGTTCATTGTGAATTCATCATGAATCAATGAACTGGATTCAAGTTTTGAAGTTGTTACTGTCTCAGAGAGAAGAAGTGTTTAATTCTTTAATCGATACAAGAATAACAAAAATGTCCATGAAAAAAATGTTGCAAAGCGCCGTTCTTCAACAGGAACTAAAAAGAAAACTCGTATTCATCGATTATCAGATTTTCGTCGTGATGTAACTATCATAACGCAAATATTCGTTGATCTAATGAAAAGGCATTTTTCTGAAAAAAAAAAGCTTAATGAGGGAAAATGGGTTACAAGTGCAAAGAAATTACATCTATATCATTGTGCAAAAGGGCCAAGTAATACTGTGAAGTATAAAGTAAGCAATATCATTAACCATATTCTGTTCCCCGGTATTCTTTTAAAATTTTAGAAATTCTAAGCCCGCTGCCTATAGATCAGATTTTCATGTAATACACTTTACTACTTAACTATCCAAAGTATTTTCATAGTATGTATGTTAACATAATCTATAATTCATTTCTATAGATGTTTTATTAGACATTATAATTACATCATATTTTTATATAGTAATTGTATCGAAATAAAATGTGACATTAGGAACATATATAAATATTATGTATTTATATTAAATATGTCAATATAATAAATTTAATTTGAAGTTAATGCTTATCTTCCAGATCCTGAGAGTCAAGAGAATGATTATATTACGTACATCCTGGGAACCTTTCTCGTTGTTTTTGCTGTGGTTGGCATACTATCCATCGCTTGGTGTAGGCATCAACAGAAAAGGTGAATTTTTGTAACAACTAGTTTGTAAATCTAGGGTGTGGAATCATTGTATGCATTCCAGGAAACAAATAAAGCATATTCAGAAGTGAGTGTATACATTACTGAATGCACATGAATGTTGAAGTAAGTTTGCTGATTTGTATTCTTCTTACATAACTATTGGTGGGTGGACTTGTTATCACGAAAACCCGAGTTTCTGGTCGCCAGACATTTTATCATGTTATTATTCCATCTGTCGCCCAAAACTTTCATTGATACAGTATTTTTTTTTCAACATATTTTACGAAAACCACCACCAAATCAATGGCAAGGAGCCGCCTATGTATACACAGTCAAAAAACTAGAGAAAAGGATACGGACAACACAGAAAAACAAGCAAAGACAAAATGATGTGGAGTTGAATTTTGGAGGCTGTCAAGCGAGTGTGAGTGGTTAGACTGCCAATTTGTGAATGCAGGCTTATCATACGAGATGAGTATCTCTCCCAGTCCAAGTCCAAGTATTGAGTCAGCTTTGTGGTATTGTTTTAAAACAATAAAAGACATTCATCTTGATTTGATTTGCTGATCTCGTAAATATGACTCTGATAATTTTTTGAAATAAAAATTGCATCTTTTAAAGACCCAGTATCGTGGGGATACATGGATTCGAAAGGTGGGCCCGGTTCGGGTATATTCGAAAATCCCCGTAACAAATCGTGCACAGTTTTATCACTGATCACTGATGTGCAAGTACATACTCAGCCTTAAAAAAAAAAAAAAAAAAAAAAAAAAAGGCGGGGAGAAGAAAAATCTTGACTAGAATTGTCCCTAAAACAACTGGCTGACGAGCACTATTCGTTGTTTCGAATATGCCTCGGTGGGCAGCGAATTAAAGGCCCGGTCCCACTGGCCGACGGACACAAAGCGTATGCAGAAAGGACACAGCGGACGAGCAAAATTTCGGGGATGGCTTCATCCGCTTTCATCCGCACCAGAAATGGACAAAATTGGCGAAAATTGGCGGTAACAGAACGGAAATAGAACGGACGTGGGTAGTATGTAGCGGGGATGTTAAACGGATGTTCATCGGAAGCCTAGCGGATGAAAGCGGATGGAAGGGGATGACAGCTCCGAAGGGGTTACCGGAGATAATTGCGAAACGGACGCATAGCAGAAAAAGCGGATGCAGAGTGGATGCAGAGCGGATGCAGAGCGGATGCAGAGGGGATGCTTTCGAAATGCTTTATATACGAGATGCATAAGCTTATATCCTTTCTATTAACGTGCTATTAACGATGTAAAGACGTTCCACGTACCATATCTTTCCTCCCTCTTTCCGTTTTGAGCTGCAGCGGATGTGAGTTGCGAGGATGCCCAGAGGATGCAGAGAGGATGCAGCGGACGTTTAAGGGATGCCGCACGGACATACAACGTTTGTTGCTCCTACGTCGCGGATTTACATCGTACACAGCGGAAAGTTCATCCGTTCTAAAAGTTTTAAGCAGCTTAAGACTTTTTGCGCGGATGAAATCACAGTGGACGGATGCTCGATGGATAGAGCGGATGAAACACGTATGCGATGGGTACACAGCGGATTCGTAGCGTTTTCCAACGGATGGCAAGATTTTTTGTACGCTTTATGCCCCAGTCACACAGTGCTTTACGATGGATTACGTCCGCCGCGGATAGATACGAATGAGTGGACGCAGGGGGACGCAGCGTGGACGCAGGCATCCGCAGGGACGTATGTAAACGTAACTGCCTGTAACTCATCCGTAAAGAAACGCAAAATGACGTCGCCGAACCTGCGAAATTTTGAAATGTTCAAAATTTCGCAGAGGGACGCCACGGACGCAAACTTACGCAAGTAACCGTAACCAAACGTAACTATCCGTAACTGAACGTAACTACCCGTGGCTTGGACGCATACCATCCGCAAAAGAATTTACCTTCCGTCCGTTTGCGTTCGCTTACGTCCACCGTAAGTATCCGAAATTAACCGCAAGTTAACGTATCACAACAGTTTCGTCCGCTTACGGATATTTACGGACAGCAACGGATGTTGCGGACAATTACGTCCTTCGACGTGGCCGTTTTCCTCTCGCATGGGAACACAGAGACTCGTGGAAAGGCACACTACTCCTGTTGCCAAGCTGCAGCGCCTTTACCTGAAGGAATGCTACAACACAGTCGGAGCGGTGGAGAGGCAGAACTGCATGGTCAAATTATATGAAATTTCTCCCACAATCAATGGTCATTTTAAGTGGCACCCATATACCATGTATACTCATGACATCGGTTGACTCTTGGTGCTGAACTTTTTTTTCTTGTACTCTTCGAATGTATATTTTTCGAAAAAAGCAATATTTAGGGGATGGGGTGACAGCATTTTATTAACTTTTCTGGCCGGGGGAAGGTGTGGGACAGGGGCAACTATATAAAATGAGAACGAATTTAGTATTTCTCTATAGTCTTACCCATGCACTTTACGCTCCATCGAATGTGTATTACATTTTTTTATACTACTACTACTACTACTAATAATAATAATAATGACAATTATAATATTATATTGCGCAGCTACTATAATAATATACTCTACTGCGCATTACAAAATGACATGCATACAAGAAATTCAAACAGAAAATACATTACTTCAAGAGATGACTTGATATTGTACTTGGGTGTGGGAGGGGTGTTTGAAGGTTAATTTGATGTCTTTTTTTCTGTAAATCTTATAAGCATTGCTTTATCATAAATATCTCCTTAAAATAACCCAGTAAGTCATGAATATCGCTGAACAACGACAGCGTAACCACAGTTTGTCTATTCCATGACTGCAAGTAATATTTTCTTACTCTAATGTTTAACTTTTCGATCTATATTGTATTTTATTTGTGGTATAGTGATGTTACATGTGACCCTGCACCACAAAACACACAAAAAGTCGCCACGCATGAAATTTTAGTTGGGAGCATGTTCTGAAAGAGCAGACTTTAAGCTTTAAAATGATGTATAACTCAAATCAAATGGACTCTCCTAACCTATCTAAATATTTGAAAGAATGCACACACTCAGAAAAAGAGTAAACTGAGAAAAGAGGCTCTGAAGTAGAGTGTCTATTCAAGCGCTTATAATCTTTATCAAGCCGTGCTGGTTATGGGACAAAAAACAGGATGGAAACCACCGGAGTAACAACAATGAGGGGATTATCAGACTAAGCTGAAATGAATAATAATAATAATAATAATAATAATAATAATAATAATAATAATAATAATAATAATGATAATAATAATAATAATAAAATAATAATAATAATAATAATAATAATATTACTAATAATGACAATAATGATAATATTATTATTAATAATAATAATAATAATAATAATAATAATAATAATAATGATAATAATAATAATAATAAAATAATAATAATAATAATAATAATAATATTACTAATAATGACAATAATGATAATATTATTATTAATAATAATAATAATAATGATAATAATAATAATAATAATAATAATAATAATAATAATGATAAGGCCTTATTTACCCAGGGTAGCCAAGTCAAGATCGGCACGGTTGACCCATTTCACCTATTTTCACTCCTCCCACAAAATCAGTGTGTGCTACTTTTTGTTCGTTTTGTGATGCACGGTCACATACATTCTTAACATTTATGACGTTTATTCATATCTGAGTTGCACAAACAAAATTCAGACTTCAAGTTCAAAATTGGATATATCTTTTATTATTGTAAAGTGAATTAAAGGATTACGATTTTTTCACAACTTGTACGTAATTCAATTTCAGTTTTCCCCAGTGTACAATGTAAGACAGTCCAAAATGTGATAACCTTGCTGTCATAATACACTGACTTAGCAGGGATCGTAAGAGAAAACCAAATTGTCCATAATTATTCATAGCAATCTGTAACTATCCGTAACTATCCGAAAAATGCACAACTTTCAGCAAGTGTCCAGAACTATTATGTGCCAATTCGTAAAGAATATCCGCAAGTGGACGAAAGTATTCGCATCTGGTCGTATCTGTCCGTATCGCCCGCATTTTTTGCCCGCATGTTTTGTACAAATTTCTGGTGACGGCAAAGGAGCCGCGGTGGTCCGCGGAAAAAATGACTTTTTTGGACGTAACGCCAGACGCAGAGCATTATGTGACTGGGGCTTTATGCCCCAGTCACACAGTGCTTTACGATGGATTACGTCCGCCGCGAATAGATACGAATGAGTGGACGCAGGGGGACGCAGCGTGGACGCAGGCATCCGCAGGGACGTATGTAGACGTAACTGTCCGTAACTCATCCGTAAAGAAACGCAAAATGACGTCGCCGAACCTGCGAAATTTTGAAATGTTCAAAATTTCGCAGAGGGACGCCACGGACGCAAACTTACGCAAGTAACCGTAACCAAACGTAACTATCCGTAACTGAACGTAACTACCCGTGGCTTGGACGCAGACCATCCGCAAAAGAATTTACCTTCCGTCCGTTTGCGTTCGCTTACGTCCACCGTAAGTATCCGAAATTAACCGCAAGTTAACGTATCACAACAGTTTCGTCCGCTTACGGATATTTACGGACAGCTACGGATGTTGCGGACAATTACGTCCTTCGATGTTTTCCGTTTTCCACTCGCATGGGAACACAGAGACTCGTGGGAAGGCACACTACTCCTGTTGCCAAGCTGCAGCGCCTTTACCTGAAGGAATGCTAAAACACAGTCGGAGCCGTGGAGAGGCAGAACTGCATGGTCAAATTATGAAATTTCTCCCACAATTAATGGTCATTTTAAGTGGCAACCATACCATGTATACTCATGACATTGGTTGACTCTTGGTGCTGAACTTTTTTTTCTTGTACTCTTCGAATGTATATTTTTCGAAAAAAGCAATATTTTGGGTAGGGGATGGGGTGATAGCATTTTATTCACTTTTCTGGCCGGGGAAGGTGTGAGACACGGGTAACTATATAAAATGAGAACGAATTTATTTCTCTAAAGTCTTACCCATGCACTTTACGCTCCATCGAATGTGTATTACATTTTTAATAATAATAATAATAATAATAATGATAATAATAATAACAATAATGATAATGATGATGATGATAATAATAATACTAATAGTAATAGTAATAATAATAATAATAATAATAATGATAATAATAATAACAATAATGATAATGATGATGATGATAATAATAATACTAATAGTAATAGTAATAATAATAATAATAATAATAAAGGACATTTATATTGCGCAGCTACCATGTCTACTGCGCATTACAAAATGACATGCATACAAGAAATTCAAACAGAAAATACATTACTTCAAGAGATGACTTGATATTGTACTTGGGTGTGGGAGGGGTGTTTGAAAATTCTGATGTCTTTTTTTTTTCTTTATATTTAATAAGCATTGCTTTATCATAAATATCTCCTTAACATAACCCAGTAAGTCATGAATATCGCTGAGCAACGACAGCGTAACCACAGTTTGTCTATTCCATGACTGCAAGTAATATTTTCTTCCTCTAATGTTTAACTTTGTATTTTATCTGTGGTATAGTGATGTTATATGTGACCCTGCACCACAAAACACACAAAAAGTCGCCACACATGAAATTTTAGTTGAGAGCATATTCTGAAAAAGCAGACTTTAAGCTTTAAAATGATGTATTACTCAAATCAAAAATGGACTCTCCTAACCTATCTAAATAGTGGAAAGAATGCACACACTTAGAAAAAGTGTAAACTGAGAACAGAGGCTCTGAAGTACAGTGTCTATTCAAGCGCTTAATTTTTTTCAAGCCTTGCTGGTTGTGCGATGAATGGGACAAAAAACATGATGGAAACCACCGTAGTAACAACAATGAGGGGATTATCAGATTAAACTGAAATTAATAATAATAATAATAATAATAATAATAATAATAATAATAATAATGATAAGGCCTTATTTACCCAAGGTAGCCAAGTCAAGATCGGCTCGGTTGACCCATTTCACCTATTTTCAGTCCTCACACAAAATCAGTGTGTGCGACTTTTTGTTCGTTTTGTGATGCACGGTCACATATTCTTTACATTTATGACGTTTATTCATATTTGGGTTGCACAAACGAAATTCAAACTTCAAGTTCAAAATTTCATATATCTTTTACTATTATAAAGCAAATTTTAAAGGATTACGGTTTTTTCACAACTTGTACGTTATTCAATTTCAGTTTTCCCCAGTGTACAATGTAAGACAGTCCAAAATGTGATAACCTTGCTGTCATAATACACTGACTTAGCAGGAGTCGTAAGAGAAAACCAAATTGTCCATGATTATTAATAACAATCTGTAACTATCCGTAACTATCCGAAAATATCCGCAACTCTCCACAAGTGTTCAGAACTATTATGTTCCAATTCGTTAGAATATCCGCAAGTGGGCGCAAGTATTCGCATCTAGTCGTATCTGTCCGTATCGCCTGCATTTTTTTGCCCGCATGTTTTGTACAAATTTCTGGTGACGGCAAAGGATCCGCTGGGGTCCGCGGAAAAAAATGACTTTTTTGGACGTAACGCCGGACGCAGAGCATTATGTGACTGGGGCTTTACATCCTCTTTGCATCCGTAAGTGCAGTGGGACCGGGCCTTAAGACCGATTCAATCGGACACCGACATTTTCCAGTGGGGGGGGGGGGGGGGAGAAGAAAAATCTTGACTAGAATCGTCCCTAAAACAACTGGCTGACGAGTACTATTCGTTGTTTCGAATATGCCTCGGTGGGCAGCGAATTAAGACCGATTCAATCGGACACCCACATTTTCCAGTGCTACCGAGTCTTTAATTATTGAAAATTCCCACCAGTCGTCTGAATAGTGTACAGGGAGAAAGCCTCGAATGATATAACAATAGGAAGTCAAGCTTACTAGACCTTCAAATTGAAATGAACCTAATCAAAAGTAAAGTGGCACGGGTGAACACGAAGAAAGGGCAAAATGAATATACCACTTTTTGTCAGCTCTAGGATTTTCGACTTTATTACGCTTAACTACATGGTCACGCGGCAAGCGCTGTCGATACAACGACACTATACTATGTGATTTCGCACCATGATTCTTTTGCAGTTTTTCAAATACTTTGTTTCGGTCTGATGTAGGCTTTCTCAGATTTACCGATTTAAAACACTAGAAACCCTTCAAACAGTTTTCATCTCTAATAATTGAAATTACACTAATGTTGCATTTGAAGTTTATATTGGCCATAAATATAACGTACTTTAATGATGAGCAAACTTTCAGTTTAGTTAAATAACCACTTAATTGTGATTTTCATGGAAATTTATATCTTTTTTCTTTGTTCCATTCATTACAGACAGCTGGGGGAAATTACGCATTTGCCTATAGACCCTAAAGTTTAAAGCCTCTCTTTTGAGTACACACTTTTGCAAAGTGTGCCTGTCTTTACTGTTTGCACTGACGTATGTTGCGACACGGATTGTCGCCCCTACACGGATTGTCGCCCCCTGCTCGGGGCGACAATCCGTGACGGGCGTTGGCGGCACGGATTGTCGCCCCCGTCACGGATTGTCGCCCGCCCGCGAAGCACATTTTGCTGGGTAATATCGTTCTGGACATAGTCATTGAAACACTAACACATAACTAACATGGCTACATCCATGCAAACATGCCATGTAAAAAGTCATGGTGAGGTTTCAAGGAAGTGTGTATGTGCGCGCGCACATGATAATTTAGTGTCCGTTTGTGCGTATGTGTGTGTGTGTGTGTTTGTGTGTGTGTGTTGTGAGCAGCATGATATGTGCCGTGTATATATGATTTGTAGGTGCGTACAATAAGTGACTTGTGTATGAGTTTCCGTATTGTTGTGTGTGTGTGTGTGTGTTTGGAGTATAATAATACAATATGTAGAAACTATGCATGTGTGGTGGTTGTATAGTGGTAGTGGTTTGTTTGTCTGTGTGTATACGTGTGCCTGTATGCGTACGTATGTATGTGGTAAATAGTGGCGTATGTGTATATCAAAGGGTATGTGGTGGTGCGTGTTTGTGGGCGCAGTTTTGCGCCTGCATGAGTATCTGAGGGGTTTGGTGTTCGTGGGCTACGTAGGCCCTACGTATGTGTGTTGTGTGTGAGCGTTCGTGTGTCTACTTAAGGCCCCAGTCACATAATGCTCTGCGTCCGGCGTTACGTCCAAATAAGTCTTTTTTTTTTTCTTCGACACCCGGGGATCTCTTGCTGTCACCAGAGCATTTTTACAAAACATACAGGAAAAAATTATGCGGGCGATACGGAGAGATGCGACCAAATGCGAATACTTGCGTCCACTTGCGGATATTCTTACGAATTGGCACGTAATTTTGTTCTTTCAACTTGCATAAACTTCCGAATAGTTTGGAACACTTGCGGAGAGTTGCGACTATTTACGGAGAGTTGCGGATATTTTCGGATAGTTACAGTTTGTTATGAATAATTATGTACAATATGACGATCCCTGCCAAGTCAATGTATTATGACAGCAAATTTATCACATATCGGTCTCTCTTACATTGTACACTGGGGAAAACTGAAATTGAATTTACGTACAAGTTGTGAAAAGTTTTCGCATTTCTTTAATTTGCTTTACAGTAATGAAAGATATATGAAATTTTGAACTTGAAGTTTGAATTTTATTTGTGCAGCTCAAATATGGATAAACATCATAAATGTAAAGACTACATAACATAATCATACCACAAATAGAATACTATCTAGATCGATAAGTTAAACAGAGTAAGAATTACTTACAGTCATGGAATAGACAAACTGTTGTTACGCTGTCATTGTGCAGCGATATTCATGACTTCCTGGGTTATGTTAAGGATATTGTTATAATAAAGCAATGCCTATTACATTTCCGAAAAAAAAACACAACAAAATTAGGACATTCGGACACCCCTCCGACACCCAAGTACAATATATATAAAAAAAAAAAAATGTAATATCCATGGAGCGTAAAGTGGGTAAGACTATAGGGAAATACTAAATTCGTTCTCATTTTATATAATTTATCGCTGTCCCACACCTTCCCGGCCAGAAAAGTGAAAACAAAATGCTGTCACCTCATCCCCAACCCAAAAATTGCCTTCCGAGTTTCGAAAAGTATACATTCAAAGAGTACAAGGAAAAAATGTTCAGCATCAATGGTCAAGCGATGTCATGCGTTTATGGGTGCCACCTAAAATGACCATAAATCTTCTGCTGCAGGCGCTACAACCTGTGGCAATGAAAATGCCTTCAGCGTGTGTGAGCACGAGTTTAAAGAGTTCACACCAGCTTTGATCTAAAAATAGTATGGGTGTGTCAATTTCAGCGGTGAGGCGGGCTAGGCGAGAGAGAGACCGAGAGAAAATACATACGAGGGAGGTACCCTCCCCAAATGTTATCTGTCTTTGTTCGTTTTTCATTGCAGTCATTTTCTTCCATCAGTCTTAACTACAAATCCATACCACTATTCTTTGTCCCAGAATAAGTTTGGCATGCTTTATGCATTAGCGAATAATTTCCACACGCCGTAAATAATTTGTCAATCGTTAGTTGATTTTAGCACAAACGAACTGCCATATGCACACCGCTAATACATACGTAATACAAACAAACACCAACAAACACTCAAACAAATCCTCATAATGCAAATAAACCAATTCAACACTTTTTTTTCTTTGATATTTATTGATTTCATTCAAGTCATTCATAAATCGACCCATTCTGGATGTAACATGAACAAAAAAGTTACAAATGGCAATTCGAAACACAAACAAATCCATTTGTCATTTTATACTACAAATAATCTCACTTCAACATAGATAACTCGATTATAGACCAACCTAGCCTTTTGTCAAGGCCCTCTCGCTGTAATTGGCGAGCGAAGCGAGCCCAGCCGAGCGCGCCAGCGCGAGGGCCTTTTGAGATCTGCTTTACACATTATTATTCATGAACGTGAACCCTTCTGAATACTCATTTTAACGGGTTACGGTCAACCAATGGAGTGGCGCGCTCCCGCATCCTCAGCCTAGGTGTTGTCATGCCTGTTCGCATGCATCACTGACCGCCCGCGGAGGTCTGCCACAGAACTCTACACACTCTGTGTGTATAGAGTTCTGTGAGGTCTGCGGCGTGCATTCGCTCTATTCAAATCGGGTTCGAGCAGACAGACACGCTGATTGGTCGTCGACTTTTGCTCCCAAAATCGGGGAGCAAAAGTCGGTAATTCAAAGGGCTAACAAAAGGATGCGAAGCAGATCTCAAAAGGCCCTCGCGCAACCCCACTCAGCTGGGCTCTCTTTACCATACAGCGAGAGGGCCTTGACAAAAGGCTAAGACCAACCCTACTAACAATTTCTTCACGAGAAAGTTTTAACATGTAGGGCCCTACCAAACCTATATCCCTTGAATATATTGGTTTGGATCATGTAACACCTCCTTACTTATAAGGGCATATACATAAAAAAAAGAAGCAAATACATTATACAAATCTAGATTGAAATCAGTCATACAAAACCCGACCAACCCCCCCCCCCCCCCAACCGAAACAAATCTAGGACCTACATCTATCCTACATATTAAATCCTACCATAATCTGTCATACCATTTATAAACTATCCTTCTTCAAATTCAATCCCCAACCCACCAACCCCTGATTAACCAAAGCCTTAATCATCCCACACCCACATTCACCAACCCACATACATACACACACACACACACACCCACACACACCCACACAAACACGCGCGCGCGCGAAGGTTCGTTATTCGGAAGGTTCGTTTTTTCCGAAGCTTCATTTATCCGAAACACACAATTCCCTGTACCTATAGAGGTTCGTTGATCCAAAATTGAAATTCGGAATAACGAACCTTCGAATAAAGAACCTTCGGACTAAAGAGTCTTCAGAATAACGAACTTTTGCAATAACGAAATGTAACCCCCTCCCCACATACACACACACACCCGAACCGATACCACATTCCTTCCTGATGAAACGACTTCCCAATGTTGATAAATAAGACATAATGGACCGTACGTAGAAAAGCAGCATCCGCCCGCACGCAAGCACCACTCCGAATTCATAAACAAAACCGCCAAACAAACTCATCAAAGTCAAAGCTGCTGATAAAATCAATATCAACGTTTATGCCAGCAACAACTTACTAGGTATCCGTACCCACGCGCAGCTAAAAAACACATACGCAAAAAGCTGACATAATAAACACATTCTTCCATCATACACACACACACACACACACACACACACGCACAAACGGACATTAAATTATCATGTGCGCGCGCACATACACACTTCCTTGAAACCTCACCATGACTTTTTACATGGCATGTTTGCATGGATGTAGCCATGTTAGTTATGTGTTAGTGTTTCAATGACTATGTCCAGAACGATATTACCCAGCAAAATGTGCTTCGCGGGCGGGCGACAATCCTCGTCCTCACGGATTGTCGCCAGACGACAATCCGTAACGGGGGCGACAATCCGTGCCGCCAACGCCCGTCACGGATTGTCGCCCCGAGCAGGGGGCGACAATCCGTGTCGCAACACGGTCTATAATTACATCTCCTCCAGTTTGACAGTATGCATTCACTTCTTAACGTTTTTCCTCTTTATTTTATGCGATGTGATACATATAGGCATCCAGAGGCTTCGGGTCAGTCAAATGTCCACTCACGTGAAGAGCAGTCGCAGCTGAATCCTCTAAACACTTCGACTCAAGGCTCAACAGACGGTGTTGTTTCATTGCAGTCTACCAGTATCGACACTTATTCAGCAGGTCGGATTTTGCCTCAACATCCAGGCAACAAATCTGGAGGCGCTATCGGTCACCGAGAGAACACGTATCAGAACTCAGCAGAGGTGATTAACGACACATAAATTCGGGTTCGCAGGTTGTGGTTTTACATGTGAAAGTGTATATTATATATATATATATATATATATATATATATATATATATATATATATCTAAAGGGGGTGAGCAGGCTTCAAAAAGGAACAGAAAGCAAGAAACCCCTCAACGTGTGTGTGTATGTGTGTGTGTGTGTGTGTGTGTGTGTGTGTGTTTGTGTGTGTGTGTGAGTGTGTTTCAATTCAGAGCGTGTTGCGGACTTTGGTATAGAGCAAATTCTTTTATCTCTGTCCATCGAGCAAACGTAGGTGATTACAGTGCACTGCACTCTCGTTATATCGAACACGGTTATGATACAATTCCGCAAAATTATCCACTATATGTTGTTTTTTTTAATTGTTCGTTTACTACCAAATTTCGATAAAGACGAAAGAAAACTGCCGGTCCCGAGGACTTCGTTATAACGGGAGTCCACTGTATATTTCAGTCAGCGGTACCTTTGATATTTTGATATGATCATGCTAAACTAATGCAACTAAGTGCCCCGAGATCTACGTCTATCTGACAATCTGTACCTGTAGTTGCTTTTTAGTTTTGAATGTCAACTTAGTCCACACACAAATCGTCGACATAAGTTGACTCATTGCACTCACTAGAATAGACGGTATTTTTCGGATATCCTTTTCTCTAAAGCATCATTCCTGTTTGTTTTGATTTCCAATCATGTATTTTGATGATGAGGAAACATGAAAGTTTGCTGAGTAATGATATTTCCCTTTTCAGAAGCTATCCTCATATAGATATGCCTCCTGGCGATTTTTTTTTGTGGGTTTCCTGATACAGGGTCATACGTCATCTTCAACGGACCGATCTCGTGAAACTAGACAGAGGAGCGGGAGAGGTTCAGCATACACTAGATCATGTCCTCATGACGTCATACACCAGGGTGGTAAACACGAGTGTAATAATGAGGCAGCGGATAACACGAAAGCACTATACATGGACATGTCAGGTTCAGAGAAGAAAGGGAAGAAGAAGGTAATATTTCTTCAATCCAGGCATTTTAATAAAGAGGAAGAAAATGTTGATGAAGACGGCTACCTCCTTTCCAATGTCAGTCTGCACAGAGCTACTAGATTTCAACCTGAAGCAAGTGTCTCACCATGTGGTAAAGAAATCAGCATAGCGTCATCTATTCAGTCCAGAGGTGTAGATGACGCTAGTCAATGTGGGAAATGCCAATCGTCAATTTACCACGAAATTCCCTCAGCTTCCGAACAATCCGCACCTATTCCAGAACCACAGTACTGTCCTACCTACTGGAATATCGAAGGAAATGCCGAATTTGGCCCTTATGCAATGACCCGAAACGATCCTTTATATGCGGTATCTATCTGTCCTAGCACGTCACGAGTGGACCATGAGGTGGATGAACATGGCTATCTCGTTTTAGAAGCAGATCCTTGTGAAAGCGTCAATGATGGTTGTGAGAGCCACAACAGCTTGTCTTCCACAAAGATAGATTTGTACGAAAACGAAATTTCCCCCCAAACAGAAGATCACTTCAATTCAACAGTGTATGAGAGTATTCCTCGCGAACCAGAACTGTAAAGATGCCTTTATACTTATTTTGCAAACTGGTAAATAATTTCACAACAACGACGAATATACGATGTTCGTCATTCCGGATGTTCGTTATTCCATAACACGCAAATTCCCTATAAATACGTCATGTTCGTTATTCTAAAAATTAAATATGGTTCCTTAAGTCGAAAATTTGCGGAGTAATTCAGAAGGTTCGTTGGTCTAAAAATGATATGAAATTTGGAACTTGGAAGGTTCGTTAATCCTAACATATAATAGATTCGAATATCCGAAAATGAAATAAATTTCAGATTTCCGAAGGCTTGTTGATCATAAGGTTCGTTCTTCCGGAAATTCGTCAATCTGAAATTGAAATACAGTTCGATATTCAAA
This sequence comes from Diadema setosum, assembly GCA_033980235.1. Taxonomy (NCBI): domain Eukaryota; kingdom Metazoa; phylum Echinodermata; class Echinoidea; order Diadematoida; family Diadematidae; genus Diadema; species Diadema setosum. Next base: position 12,414,288 of record CM067069.1, on the reverse strand, counting down.
ATGTTCGTTAATCCAAAAATAATATAAGGTTTGTTATTCCGAAGGTTTGTTAATCCGAAAATAGTAAGAAGGTGCGCACTAACAAAACTTCCAATATATCAGCTTATATTTTGGCTAAATTATCTGTGAACTATTCGTCATGGAGCGTTAGGGAATCATTTAAGCTTTATAAACCTAATTACAACCGTGCAGTATAACCCGGAAGTATGAGAACAAATGACTTTTTGAAGAGGGCCTTTAAAGAGGATTCGACCTTCGTCCTTAACAGGTTGAATTCAAGTGAAAAGCAAAAGTAATATTTATGAACGAACGCAAAGCAAAATAATTATAACCTGTGATGTTTATCATAATCCACTGATGAAAATTATACATGAAGCATCATTGTCATCATTCAAAACTCGTTATTTGCAATATTCGTGTTAGTGAAACATTAATTCCATTTTGTGAAAACTCATATTGGTTGCGTTACTATAAGATGAATGTAAGATAAACTTGATTTGTAAATACACTTAGGACTTAAAGCAACAAGTGGAATCCTTGACAGGACAAATCACATTTATGTTTATACACTGTATTAATGGATGTTATTTTGGAGTGTTTTCTCGATACGCTGCAAAGGTACATGATCTTTCTGTATACCTCATTGAAGATACCTGTTTCCCACCATGACGTTTGTGTATGCACGATGATCAGGTGTGTTGGGTTATAATTACCGAAGTACATTGGTAAATGAATGCAATTTAAAATTATAGGAACGCAAGAACCTCATCATGTTTCTAGCTTGGACTAGGACATGTCATCATTTAAATAGTCTCATTTTCCACCCTACTATTAAAAAATATATATGATACAATCTAAGGTAAATACGTCGTCAGACTTCAGTGGTATCAATGTAGACGGCACACGTATCTGCTCGTGAATTATAAAAAGGTTTTCTGGCATTTCGTTCTTCGTGCCAGGCTGGATTAATCAGATATCGCAAGTGCCTTGCTATATTTCTGAAGAAGCTGGTTTTGTGTATTAAAATAAAAAAAAACAAAAAACAAAACAAAAACCCAACAACAACAAACAACCAAAAAATGAGAAATATGCTTAAGAACATAAATTTTTTTATAATAATGCATGACATTAACATAAGAAGCTAACATAAGAAATACGAGAAAGCAACGAACACTATTGAGAGCTTTAATAGGACCTGCGAAGGACCTTTGATAACTCAACTAACCCAGAATGTTGTATACACAATGTTCATAACTATGGTAATTGGTAATCTCAATGGGACATTGTATAAAGTAATTTCAGGTATGGATTTCACATGTAATATTGTCAAATTGAATTAAGGGCAAAGAAGTCATCGTTCTTTAGATTGAAAACAGAGGAAATAATAGTTTGTCTGAAGTTATGCAGTACCGGAATTTGTGTTATCAGGAAATACCTGGCACGTATCAATTTCATTCATGA